>OY757058.1:1205813-2411627 GCA_963582015.1 Xanthorhoe designata
TCGCGGCGAGAATTGAGTCCGCTCTTCTGTGTATCAAGCGAGTCTTCACCCACTACACCACAGAGGACGTACAATATATTCCCTAACAGATCGTGTGAGCGCAGCGAGCTACTTATATATGGAATAGATTAACCTCCTTGCATGCGATCAGCTGTTCTAATATTGACGTCACCGGGTCAACTAGTTAACAACCCCTAGCTAGCTACGACCGGCGTGTTCTGTTCGTAATTATTTAGTAGGTTTGTAATTATTTAGGTATTTCGTAATTATTTACCTGGATGACCGTGCTTTGCTTTTTTTTATTGCCTGATCAATCACGGATAAAACGACATTTTCTAGGAATGAATCCTAGCTAGATCGATTTATAGTCCCCGAAACCTCTTGAATGCTAAATTTCATGAAAATCTTGAAGCCGTTACTTAGATACAGATTATATATTACATGTATTCAGATTATATAATGTATTACTTACAAAAATTAATAAATAATAATTGTGTAATTTTGTGTATTAGTTTAATGTCTAGAATGAATATTTTTGATGATAAAAATGAATTGGTTATGTAATTACTGATTTTTAAATTTGAGAATAAAGGGCTTTATTATTATTATTATACTTACTTTATTATTATTAGGTACTATACTTACAAGAATTGCTCGTTACGAATTAGATCGAAGGCTAACGAAACACTTCACCGAAACTTGGAAGTTCGGAATAAAAATAGAAAGAAAGAATCGTTTATTTTGGTAGGACCTCAAGGATCACTTCAGTTTCGTCTTCGTGCTAGGTGATTCTAATGCTTTCGAATGCCCATAATAAGAACATAAATATTTCACAAAACTTAAATGATACAAGTACTCGCACATAGTGCTTAAATTATAACTTATTGCTAACTTAGGTCACGTTAATAATAATTAAAATGCAGTTGATAAATGCACTATGAAACAGGAAACATATCTTCTGTGCTATTATAAACTGTGTCACAGCGAGGAAGCTCTCCCTTCCCATAAACAAACATAATTTTAGTACGGTGTTAGCGTCAGCGAAAAAATGAAATATGATCACGACGAACTCTTACAGATCTTTTTAACCTAACTTACGCCCTCGGTAGGCCAAAGATGTGCAACACGACAAACCTTCTCGTCGTCGACAAAATGATCTCTCCTGCTCTAGCATAGTACGTTAGAGCAGTTTGGCATTATCAAGCAAGATATGTCATTTGTCGTCTCGTCGTGTTGCACACGTTAGGCCTACAGGTCGCGCACGTTACGAAACAGGGGGCGATTGTGTAACTTGTCTCGATTGTATCACAGTTGTATCAAAGCAAAAATCACAGTAAATCGCGAAAACAACTGTCAAATATGACAGTTATTCGATCACTCTCAGTAGATCCATTGTCCGGATCGATAATGGATTTAGTGAGATATTTATTTCTCTGTAGATCCAATTTTTGACAGTGTGGATCTACAGAGAAGTGTTATTCTCGCTAGATCCATTACCCAGCTCCAGTTACGAACGTTTGGATGTACGAGAAATTTCTTTCTCACTAGATCCATTAGATATATTATAAATAAATAAATTAGTGGTTCTAAAAAGACCTTTCCGTTGATGTCGATAATTTCAGCTACTTTGACATCTTACTAATTTACAGCAGCATTAAATCTGACAGTTATTTTCGCGATTCACTGTGATTTTTGCTTTGATACAACAGTTGTACAGTTGTACAGTTACTGTGATATAATCGAGACGTTTATGTTACACAATCCAGGGAAAGACCTATCGACAGCACGTGAAACAGAGATAGTGATATTTCTGACAGCGACGCTAATCGCAATAACTATGTTCACTCCGGTCAACTTAGATTGTACTTGTACATCCACCGTTTTATTAAGACCGTCAAATTGGCTCCTTAAATTACCCAAGCCTTTCAGGGGAAACTAAGCTTTAGCACGGTGTCGTAGGATTGAATATCGATGTTGTATCAGGTAACCAATATTGCTGTTGCCACAGAGTAAATTTAATCAAAACGGCTTTCGTAGAGACGGTAGATGGATTACTCTTTAGTACCTAAAGTAGGTATTGTTAGTAGGTATTGTTACCTCATAAATTACTGTACCAATTAATTAAATAATAATACTTTTTTAAACGCTCGTAGCCACTTGCTCATACGAACGAACACTCGTGGCGTAGCTTGTTGGCGCTCGTGGCGGGGATCGAACCCGCAACTTCCGCGTACCAAACGGGCTTTCGCCCACTGTGCCACGGAGGTCGTTAAATTATATAATATAAGTAGTTATTAAGTTTTTATATGTTGTACGTCCGAAAAGGGCAAACTGTTTGCACTTATATTTAAACACAAACCTACCACCTTTGTAAAAATTTCAACAGTTTACAATAAAATGATCTATCTAAAAAAAAAAAATTTTGTAAAAGTAACCGCTCGTGGCGAAGCTTGCAAAAAAATTTATTTTTGGAGTTAAGCAACGTTCTGAGCGGTCACAACTTGGGTGACTGCAAGTGGCAAGGCCGGGACTTGATCCCACGATCCGAGACGGTAGGCAATGCTATTAATCTCTTATGTTTACAAAAGTGCGTCGTAGTCTAAACCTGTCAGCTAATTTCAGCATTTCCAAACAATGGCGACAGACAAACAACAGTATCGACGCTTTGAACTTGTACCGACGGCAAATACATGAAATATTTTTTTTCCCGACTTAAGAAATTAGGAGTCTCTATGTCTCACTTAAGTATATATTAATAGCTTCGCCCCACGGTGTTACCCGCGGTGAAAAGTTCCTGTTCCCATGGGAATATCGGGATCAAAAGTAGCCTATTTTTATTCCAGGGTATAAGCAATTCTGGTAAGTATCAAATTTCATTCAAATCCGTCAAGCTGTTTGAACGTGAGAGTAACAAACACACTTACACACAAACTTTCACCTTTATAATATTAGTGTGAAGTGTGATATTTTTTTCATTTTGCCTCAATTTCCTCGTAAATATCTTTCTGCCGACCCTCCGACATCTGATACGACCCACCGTCTCAAGTTAAATTACTCCATTAGACAATCCGAAAAGTTTGTCGAATATTCGACCTTCTCCGACTTTTCGAATAGTTTTAGGCAATTTGAGATATTAGCTGTATTGAAACGTGAAAAAGGTTTAACCTTCAAAATAAATAGTTACGACCTATGTGACGCAATGGGTGAAGGTGGGTGTTTGTATGTACAATGTCTGTATGTTCTGCAAATATTTGTTTCGGGTCTGATGGTTTTTCTATTCGTTCGTTCGTATGAGCAAGTGGCCAACTCTGGTGACGGAGTTTTTAGGCCGCCTAAAGGCCTCCTTCTATTAAACATTGTGTTTATGTATAACAAAGTATATAAGTAGTATAGTTGCTTAGTTTTAAACTAGAAGACTCTGTAAAATTATAAAAAAAACACACAGCTTTGCCGCCTGCATTTTAATGGCGAATAATGGCGAACAATCACCACGCGTTTGTAACGATAAAAACAACGAATTAATCGATAAAAATGCCCAGTGCCTGTGCGTTCGAGAAACGTGGCACAGACTCTTTACTATTAATAAGAAACATTTTCAACCGTTTGACAATCATTATGATCTTTTCTTTTATAAGTACTTAATTAAATGTAAATTAAATTAAATTGTTTAAATCATCTCTTATGTCTTACAAACTAGATATATCTTTATTAGCCGGTCCACACTCGCAAGTGGATAGCGTGACGCGAAACTGTCAAAATTCCACACTCACAGAGATTTGTCAATATTGATCGCGTTAAGAGTCCGGCGACGTGGCTCGGCAAAATTCAATTCACCGCGCGTTCAAACATCGACACACGACAAAATCTTGGTCTGCTTGTCATTTTGCATCTGTGTGCGTGAGCGTGCGTGACACACGCACACAGACGCACTATTAGAAAAGGTTAAAAATGTATTAAATGTAAATGCATGGCTATTTTGCAAGGAATTTGCTTGTCTCCCGTAGTCCCAAAAATGATGACTGAAAATTGTTTTTATTCTTCACACAGTGTTGTTTTTCTGTTACTAGACCATATAAGCTATGTTTCTTACAGAAGGAAACTTAAAATATCCTAGTGTTTAATACTATATAAATATTAAGAAAACATGTCTTCTATGATGTAAAAATATGCAAAATGCGATTCGGTTTAATTTCACTTTAGCTAAGTATTTTGAAAAAAGCTTCTGGCAGAAACCTAGATAAATGCTATCCTAATACGAATAATACCATACTATGCTGAAGATATGCTCAAATTTCAAATGGTTATGGTATTACGTTTGTATGGGGAACTCGTACAGCGCAGAAGCCTTAACGGTATGAAGCGCGGATCCGTGAAGAACACGCGAATGGCATTTACACTCCTGTCGCGGGTTGTTCACAGCGATCCGCAGGCGTGTAAGGATAGGCTATAACTTTTACAAACAATACTTTAGAGTAGCTATACTCAAAATATGCTCCGCGGAGCACTAGGGCTCCGCAAAGGCCCTGTAGGGGCTCCGCGAAAGTACGAGAAAAAAATCCACCTCTCCTATCAACAGTTCAGTTCATCTTCTACCAAACCTGATATCAACCAGTTGATGAAAATAAGAAATAGTTTCATACCTCCCATTAGATTAATTAATAAATAAATAATGCACATTACATAACACAGTTTTTGTTCGTTGTTGTTCCGTCAAATATTTCTCTTTTCAAAAGGGTTCCTAAAAAAGTTTGAGAACCGCTGCTTTAGAGGGATATGTCAAGCTTATTATATTGATTGCCAACCTCTTTTGTTGAAATTGTAATAATTTCACGCTCAAACCGTAGTGCCGAAGTAAGTTTGTTTGAGTTTGTTTGCAAACTTGACGACATAATTTGCAAAGTTCAACTCAACAAGCCTATCTACAGGGTGGCACATTTAGAACTCAACAAGCCTATCTACAGGGTGGCACATTTAGATCGGTCAGTATGGAAAAGTCTGAAACTATAAGACATACAAAGATCTCTTTTAAGGAACCATGTCATCGATTTTAGTAACAAGAAAAATTGCATTTATACGTTTAAAAAAACTTGTACCTAGCACACGAATCGAACCTGGACGTTTTGAAAAAAAAATCGAGCACTATTTCTATTTAAATATCGATTGTGTAGGTCTTAAGCAGTAAATGTTAGATAGGTACCTAACTAACTATTAAGTACCATTTACGTGATGCCATTTTCTTGTACGTACCAGAGCAAGTATTGAATGCAATAATTACGCGTTTTTGACGTTCAATAATATTGTAAGCTGTTGTTTAGACCATGCAAGTCATGATGACAGTCAGTTTTTGTATGCAACAAGAATCTTGCATCGTGTAAAATGACACTTTATTCTATACTTTCTTGTAACACCTGTTCCACCATTCTTAGATTATTGTTATTTCTACTATGAACCAAGGTCTCCAGATTGAAGGCCAGATCGTTATTTGGCAGCTGTTTACGTAGAAAGCAGGCTAAGCACTCATAGCCACGAGGCGGGTTTTCGCCGCGACGGCGACGGCGAAAAACCGTGTCTTCGCCAGGCGCGCAGTATAAAGCATGGCAGTATAGGGCAGGCCGTGTATAGGTCGCGCCACGTAAAAATAGCACTGAGGGGATTTAGCGGGGGTATGTTTGCGCCTGTGTTCACTCGCTGACGAACCAATAGCACTCGCTAAATCAATGGTATGAAGTGCGCCGCGTTACCTCTCCACCAATCATCGACCACTGCGCAGTTTGACAGCCAGCGCTCTTTTTACGTGGCACGACCTATACAAACCGTCTCGTGTCCACGCTCGGACGGTTTCTACCCGCCGGCAAAAAGTCGGGCCGTGTTAAAACCTCGTAGGCATTAGCGCTCATGCCTAATGGCGCGAATTACAAAGTAGACCTACTGAGCACTACTGTGCTTCAGGGACGTTAAATTGTCGGTACCGGCATTCTTGACTAACATAATATATTATCCCTCGCTATATATCAATATCCTCGCATATCAGGTAGTTCTACTAACAAAGTTTGATGGCCACCAAGTGCAACTTCGCTACTCCTAAACTATACAAAATATAACTATTAGAGGTATTAAAAAAAAGCTTATAATAGGTTTCACTAACCTAACATTCAGTTTGTTAAATACATTTGTTCAACGTAATAATAAAATAAAATAGGCGGCGGCGCTAGTTTTACTTTTTTGCGTACAAGCGACATTGCACATTAAACAAACGGCATAACGTCTACATTCAAATGTAAAATGTCATTGTAGAACATTGAATTTGCTCGGACATTTTTTGAGTGTTGTCAGCTATTAGATTGTGCCTCTTATATTAACTCGATGATTGCACATCACGTTTTTCGAACGAACAGTCACCACGCGATATTGTGTAGCGCGTCACCTGTTTGTTCGCAGCGCGTTTGTGTCGTTGTATCGACACAAACGCGCAGTGAGTGCGCGTTCAAAAAACGTAGTGTGCACAGACTCTTAGGTGTAAACTCACCCTTCAATCTTTACGACACATTTACGTGCCAACGCTTTTGGTGTTTCGCCTTTCATTCATCTACTTTATTTGTTTCGCAATAAAAATAAACTTTTTCTTGTGCCTCTGTTAGGAAACTCGTTTTATATATCGCGTGGAGTGTTTCGAAGTTATGTGATAAGAAGTTTTTAATCTAAGAAGTATTTCCGGGTAAAAAATGTAGCTTATTACTTTAAGAGACAGTAAAATATGTATAAAACCGACAAGATGAACGTAGAAGTCTATTAGCCAGATTTTGTAAACAATCAATTACCCCCGGTTCCTTTATCCAACGTACAGATATCCGTAGGTCAGTCGTCATAGCAACGTTGTTATCTGTCAAAAAGTGTCATAAATTTTGTGTCAGATAACAACGTTGCTATGACGACCGACCTACGGACATGGATATAGGAACCCGGCATTAGTCAACTCAACAGTGCCGTAAATGATAGGTAGTCGAAACAAGTCGGTACAAAGAACACCAACTAACGGTGCACGAGATCTCATTCAGGGCGAACTACTAGTTATAATACACATAAAAAAACATAAGTACAGTGTCATCTGGTTACCATAACACAAGCTTTAAATTGCTTAGCTTGGGACTAGATAGCGCTGTGTGGAATGTCCAAGGATATTTATTTACACACTGATCCACAAAGGCCGTCAATTTCAAACAATGAAGTCATTATTCCTTTTCTTTTAAAAAACATCTTCAATATAGTTTTATTAAACGCGGAGTTTTATTTCCAAAGTTAAAGGAACCTTGTTACGTGACGCCATTACGGGCAAATCCACTTTAGAGATCCGTAGGTACAAGAAAAATACAAAACCTTTCAAATGGGAGCTTCGATAAATTCTAGCTTTAGCACAAGTAGTCGTAAACGAGTAGCTAACTGTTAAAGGGGTTTTCAGGGCATAAAATAATATATACACACGATAGTAGCAATTCGGAGTGTCGCAAAAGCTAAACTAAACTATTTCACTTTCAAAACTATCGTGAGTTGTATTAGACATTATAATAGCACACGGGAAATTACTCACGTAAAATTATCGTCGATTTAGATACCGACAATGTTTCGATTCTTCCGGAGAATCTTCATCTGGGTATGAGTGTGGTCACTCCTCGCGGTCGCGTCTCACACTCATCGACGATAATTTTACGTGAGTAATTTCCTGTGTGCTATTATAATGTCTAAACTAAACTAACTAAAATTAATGCCATCCTTTTTATTCCCATCGCTATGAAAGGGACGGCAACATTTTTAGTTAGTTAAGTTTAGCTTTTGCGATACTCCGAATTGCCACTATTGTGTCGGGGGTTAAATTTTGACCTCCTGCTTAGTGGGTTTTCCAATAGGTATAATACGAATACCAAAACTTTAGTACAAAATAAACTAAAACATTAAACGGTAAAAGAAAACACCGTTAAATCTACCTAACCTTTGCTAATTAGCATAATTTATTCAAAATCTGTTCAGCGGAGTTTCACAAAGCACAACAAATGCTTTGTATAAACATAAAGTTTTAAAGTTCATCGTAAACTACAAAAAGCAACATAGTATCGTTAGAGCTAGAAAAGTATGCTACGCTAATGGCTGCTACGGCGTAGCACCGTAGCACCGTAGCACAGGCGAAACTTAATGACTGTATACGAGTAGAAGTGAAACTGTATTCTATGTTATGTTCATTGAGCTGTAACAGAGTTTTAAGGCCACTGGAATGCATCCGTAGTAGCTTTATGACTTAAAGCTTAATGCGGTGTTTACACGGGTGACTAGCTGATCGATTTCGTGGTCGATCTTCATACATTTTCAAGTCGCCTCCCAAGCCGCACGACGAAAAGAAGCTAGTCACCCGTGTAAACCCCTCATTATCCGACTATTTTTTAACATAGTTTTGCCGTAGTTCGAACGCCCCAAAGTCAATTATGCGTAGTGTAGATGAATAATAATAGTCCGGAACACTTTGAATTGTTGTTGTTTTCTCAAAATTGTTCTTCTTGCAAAGTTGAAGTCAGTTTTTTAATTTATTAATTTTTTAAACAATAAAACGAATTTCAGTTCTACATAGTACTATCATATGTCAGTGGTGGAGCATTATAAATAACAGAGTGCAGATTATGAGATGCCCTTCTTAGTTTTGAGGACATTTTAATATTTAATAAAAGCGCTGAAGCCTAAAGAGTTTCTTACATTGTATTAACATTCTTGTTATCTGAGAATATAACGGTTCTTTGAACCGCCGACGAAAAGGAGAGGTGTTATAAGTTGGTAGTGTATATCTAATGAGGCAACATAGCTCCTGAATAAATAAATACATTCCTGTTATCTCAGAATATAACAGTTCTTTGAACCACCGACGAAAAGGAGAGGTGTTATAAGTTGGTAGTGTATATCTAATGAGGCAACATAGCTCCTGAATAAATAAATAGCCTTGACCATTCATATGTCATATAGTCCTCCGTGCTTGGGCACGTTAAATTGTCGGTCCCGGCTTTTAAAGCCGTTAACCTATGACGGAGGCCTTAAGGCGGCCTAAAAACTCCGCCACCAGAGCTGGCCACTTACTCATACGAACTTACTTATCTAGTCCTAAGCTAAGCAATTTAATGCTTGTTATATTATCTGTTCTAAAAAAGCTTTTTATTTGAGGAATATAGATACCAATTAGGTATATTCCGTGTTTCATATCTATTTATATCTATACTAATATTATAAAGAGGTCAAGTTGGTTTGTTTGTATGTTTGGGGTAATCTCCGAAGCTCATCCGATTTCAAAAATTCTTTAACATTTAGCATGGACTTTCTGAACATAGGCTATATTTTAACAAGCTAGGTACCACGCGAGCAAATCCGCGGGCGGGTAAGCTAGTACTATATTTGTAAATCGTTTGTTCGTTCGTATGAGCAAGTGGTCAACTCTGGTGACAGATTTTTAGGCCGCCCAAAGGCCTCATGGCTTAACAACTTTAAAAGCCGGGATCGGAAAAAATAATTTATTATTTATTTATTTTTTGTAAAGAAAAATTATAATTTTTGATTATGTTTTTGCACTAACATAATTTGTTGGCACGTTTGATCTTTAAATACCAACGGAATAATTTATTTGCGTAAGTCATACACTTATTTTGTTATTAGATGTTTTATTAGTAGGTATTAAATAGGTGTAGGGAGTAAGAACCTACCCACACTTTTACATGGATTCGAATCAGCTTTCCCTATCCTCAAAGGTTAGCTGGAAGAAAACTCTAGTTAGGGTCAAGCTCGCCTTTGTACATGCCTTTTAATTCAGTTTTTTTTTAATTGTTTTTTTCTTGTGTACAATTAAGAATAAAGGGCATTGAAGTGTTTGAAAGGAAAATTATATTCTTGCATAACAAAACGTTTTGTTATTCAACCCTCCAAATTAATGTCTTGGAATACCTACACGTTAGCTAATATTCTTTTATAATACGCCCAAACTTGCTGACTGAAATTTTTCTATTGTAAATCTTACGTGAACAATTTCACAGCGACCGAAAAGGTGCTGGAACTCATATAAATTGACCTTATCTTACCTTTTAAAAACCAAACGTCACATCTTCACAAATCGACACTCGACTACACGCATAAAAAAAACGCGTTATTTTGTATTTTTCACGCGACGCGAACACGTGTGTTTCCCCCTAAGAACGGAGGGCGACTGAGGGGACAAACCGATATGCCTCCTATTTATGTATCGTGGGGATGGGCGAGGGAAAACGAGGTAAGACAAAAATTAGAGTTTTTAGGTCAGCTATATTTAATTTTATCGGAGGGGGAGTTTTGTGGCGTGAATTATTGTGCATGTGTTTAAAACGTTTGTACTACAAAAACAATATTTATAAAGTTAAATCCTTAGAAAATTATTTTGTCCCAAAGTGCGATGTGGCGAACATTTATCTTTCAAAATGTTAAATGAGTCGGAGGAACATATTTTTATTGTAAAAGTGTTCCTGTGAAAATCACTAGTGTGTAAAGTTGACGACCTCTGTGGCGCAGTGGGCAAAAGCCCGCCTGAGACGCAGAGGTTGCGGGTTCGATCCCCGCTGCGGGACAAATGTTTGCATGATCTGCAAATATTTGTTTCGTGTCTGGGTGTTTTCTATGTATAATATGTATGTATTTACAAAAAAAACGTATCTATGTAGTTTATCAGTCATCTGGTTACCATAACACAAGCATTAAATTGCTTAGCTTGGGACTAGATGACGCCGTGTGGAATGTCCAAGGATATATTTATTTCTATTTAATTTTGTTCGTTTATGCCAAAACGGTCTTATAAATTTTAATATAAAAAATTGGTCCATATTATCACGGTGGATCAAATCAAAGATAAATCATTAGAATTCCCACGAAAATGTATGTATTGTATATGTAATTTTATTAAAAAAACACAAATGTTCCCAAACTATGGAAGACAATACTGTTTTGGATTTTGAGAGAGTTTTAAATCCTTTGAAGATGTCTAAGAGGGTGGTCAGAGGTATTGCATAATAAATAATTTGGCACAATCATGTGTACACATTTTATTAAATTTTACATTCCTTACGAGACAGGGTTGCAAGCCAATCAACGCTAACTGATTTCCTTACAACATTTTCATTCTTCGTTGATTTAGAACTGGTATGAATGCGCATAATATATTTTGAACGAAACGAAAAATTGGATTTATTGCAGGCTTTGATTCGAACCCGTGGCCAAGTTCTATCTCTTCTAGAAATAAAACGCTAAAAAATATTAATGAAGCTAAGTAGCGAAATTATTTCTCAAGTTACATTAAGTTGTGAAATAATTCGCTTTTCGCTATCGCTTAGCTTCCCCAAGAACTCAAGAAAGCGACTGCGAAGTTTGCTTTGTAAAAAAATTCAGCATTAATTTCCTAAGCATTAAATGTTTTAAGTTCCTACTTAAAACGTTTCGATATAAGAGTAAGAATATTATACGGTAAAGCTGTATCCTGATTTGTAAACTTTCCCGATTAAATCACCGTATCAAGCTCCGTATCTTAGGACGCCTTAATTGTATTCTCTATATGGCCTCTGTATTGAATCCAGAGATGAGATTTATGTCAGAGGCCTGAATCTCATTTGATATTCGGACAATAACCGACTTGATATGGATCGGGCCGTATCAGAGTGGCCGACGTATCATGATCGCGTATTACTCGTCCACTTATCAGTTGAGCGCTTCCGTGCTTCGGAGGGCACGTTAAATGGTCGGTCCTGGCTTTTAAGTCGTTAAGCCATGACGGAGGCTTTCAAGCGTTCTTAAATTCTGTCAGCAGACAGCCACTACCTACCTTATACGAACTTACTTACCTACTATTGTTAGATAATAGTGGCAATTCGGAGTGTCGCAAAAGCTAAACTAAACTAACTCAAATTAATGCCATCCTTTTTATTCCCATCGCTATGAAAGAGACGACAACATTTTTGGTTAGTTAAGTTTAGCTTTTGCGATACTTCGAATTGCCACTATTGTTGGTTCAAGTACCGAAGTAACTGTCAAGTTTAATGGCGGAGTTTAAATGTTTATTAGCTAAATAATAAATAAATAAATAAATATCCTTGGACATTCCACACGGCGTCGTCTAGTCCCAAGCTAAGCAATTTAATGCTTGTGTTATGGTAACCAGATGACTGATATACTACTATGATACATTTTTTTTTGTAAATACATACATATTATAGATAGAAAACATCCAGACCCGGAACAAATATCTGCAGAACATGCAAACATTTGTCCCGTGGCGGGGATCAAACCCGCAACCTCCGCGTCTCAGCTAGAGTTTTTATTTTTTTATCTATTTAAACATGAAACGGGTTTTGGAGTTCCTAGTCCACAGCTAAACAATTTAATGATTCTGTTATGGCACAGATAAAAGAATACTTATGGTAAGTTAATCTTACCTCAGACAGAGGATAAGTACCTATAGCAATCCAACGAGGTTACGTTGCCAGCCTTTTGGGCACTTTACCTGCGGTCTGTGACCTGAACTCTGTCTTCTATCTTTAGTTAGTATATATTTTGGATAGAATACAGAGTTTCTTTTATTTATTTAGTTGTTTAGTTTAAGGAGTGTAGATATTTTTTGTTCCTGTGTGTTTCTTTGTTCTTTAGTCACATCAATAAAGTATTTTTTTTACATAATGTGTACCTACCTATACCTACTTAGAGGACAATTTCATGATTTTTTTTTTTGTATTTGTACCTATAAGAAGATTTTTAGAAATTAAATATAATAATATAATAGTGGCAATTCTGAGTATCGCTAAAGCTAAACTTAACTAACCAAAAATGTTGCCATCCCTTTCATAGCGATGGGAATAAAAAGGATGGCATTAATTTTAGTTAGTTTAGTTTAGCTTTTGCGATACTCCGAATTGCTACTAATATTTGGTTAATACACTCCCAAATGTTTCAGTAGCGTTTCAGTTAGTAACACAGATAACTAATAATAACAAACTATAATTATTTACCAGTGTGTAAATTAATTAATTAACGCGTTAAGCACGACATTGTTAATGAGTTAATTCGGTGAAAGGTAACCGAGTTTCTCTGATGTGTATTTAGAATAGAATAGAATAGAAAAACATTTATTTACTCAAACCATGGACCTAGTATATTACCTGGACGAACAGCGAGCGTGCCGCCGAGAGGGACAAAAATTGCAGTGAATCCATAGTTTCGTAGTACAACATTCGGAGCATCAAATTTCCGGCTATACAAAAAAGCGGCACGCGATGAGTGATGGTGTTTTTTGTCCCTCTCGGCGGCACGCTCACTGTTCGTCCAGGTACTATACTAGGTCCATGCATACATTTTGTGCTGTATAAACAACGTCTCTATAGAAATAGATCGACGGTCATCCATACGTTGGAGGAATCGGGCATAAGTAGACCGTCCGACCCACCTTCACACTGAGCCTTCACACCAGTGTTAAGACTGGGAAATTACTTTCCCAGCCTTAACACTAACCTGTAATCAATCCACCCAGATCGAAATCTGTTGGTTAGGTTATGTTTGAACAGTGACCAGTAACGCGCGAGGCGAGCGAGCGTAGCGAGCGTGCCGCGGCAGCGGCCGCCGAAGCGCCAGAAATACTTACGTTAAGCCCTGAAATTATATTAGTGTTAAGGCTGGGAAAGTAATTTCCCTACCTTAACACTGGTGTGAAGGCTCAGTGTGAAGGTGGGTCGGACGTCATAAGTAGATCTCTTAGAACACTCTTGAAGAAGACACCTCAAGTTCAGAACCTACGTTACCTCAGACAGACACCACACTCATACACAAATACACAGATGCACAATAAAAACTTACCTTTATCGTAGGAGGTAAGAAATAAAGTAAAAACTCCTACCTCCTTTATGAAAGAATGTTTTTAAAATACCAACCTGAAACCATTCTTTCAGTTCACCAATACCACTCAATTTTGAAGCTTAAATCAACCATGTGACAACTCAATTCCATTTGACAGACACAGAAAACTGAATTTTTCGTAATCCTAATTGTTTTTCAAGTTATATTGAACTTTGGCCCGCTGGTTTAAAGTTTATTTTTGAAACAAAAACAGAAACCTGAATATAATTGACTTAAATCCAGAGATGGGAGTTGTGACATGGCGGCATAAATTACGGGTTGCTAATACCATTTGTGGTTGTGCTTCGTTTGAATAGCCAGTGCACTTGAACAAACACTTACCCAAGAATACCTATAGATGGCGCTAATCGGTGCTTTAACCGAAATATGAATGAAAATTCTTTATTGCACACCTTAAAACGTAAACAAAGAATAAATAGGCGGCCTTATCGCTAAAAGCGATCTCTTCCAGGCAATATCATCTAACTGATAGTTTAGTCTTTGACGTCATAGGCTTCGTGACCGAGTGGTGAATGGCAACCCGGCTAAAGGGTGATCGCTTGTATCACGGGGGTTCGAATCAGTGTCATACGAATTTCAACTTTATTTTCATTACTATAATACTGAACCTGCTTTCCGCTTCGCCGCTCTTCGATGCTCTTTTGATGTGAGTTGAGCCTAACTCATACGAACTTAGTCATAATTATTTGCCCAGCTTTTTACGTCCAAAATGTTACCAAAAATAATATAGAAACGACTGGCAGTCCTACATCAAACACAAAAACAGCTCCAGCCAGCAAAGTTAAAGTGCCTACTCACCTTCAAGTAGCTCGCCCTCATCACTCGCTCGTTAGAACGAGGCACTCAGTTTATGGGTCAAACTTCTATTTCAGCTAAAAATGTGTTTTTGAATATTTTAATTACCGTTGTGCGGATATGCATATTTTTATAAAACGAATTCTTAACGAATGCCACTTGTTGAACTTTTTAAATAAGTAAAAAGATAAGAATGCAAACATTGTGCCTGTATGCGTGAAACTGCGCCGCCTCCTATTTTAATTACTTTGAACAAAAAATTATTGTTCCGTTTGTGAAACCTATCATAAGCTTTTTTTTAAATGTAAGTAAGTATGTTTGTTACTCTTTCACGCTCAAACGGCTGGACGGATTTGATTGAAATTGGCTATCAGAATTGCTTATATCCTGGATTAAAAAATAGGCTTATATTAATAGGCATTTGATCCCGGTATTCCCACGGGTAAAGAAACTATCTACCACGGGTAAATCCGCGAGGCGCAGCTAGTAATAAATAAATTGAGTTGAAGCACGTTCAGCCATAAAAAACATACCACAGTCTTGTTAAGAACCTTTTGAAGTCGGATTGTCCTCTCGTTTAAGAATACTGTTCTTGTCCATAAAGTACTGAATATTAACCATCTACTTATCTTGCACGGTACCCTAAAATCCTTTATGTCCCGTGGGCGGAACCCTCCGGCACAAAGGAACGTGGGCCGGTGCTGTATAATTAAATAGGTTAACTTTTGTATGAGAATTAATTCTAGTTACACATATTTTAGTTTAGAACCTATGCGACACTACGTTGCTCAAATGCGCCGTAACTGCGCGTGTTTTTTTTTGAACGCTCAGTGACGTTGTAGCGATACAAACGCGTGGCGACTGGCGAACAATTAATTGACAATTCTTATATCCTTACGGATGACCGTAGGTCGGTCGTCATAGCAACGGTGTTTTCTGTCAAAAAGTGTCATACATTTTGTGTTGAATAAACAACGTTTCTATAGAGATCGACGGTCATTCGTACGTACAGTATATCCTATACTCGTAGGAATCCGAATCAGGAATTACCCATAAAGTTAAGTTAGTTGGTAAGTCAAAGTACATAGTTTTCATAAGTAATAAGGTGTTACAATAGACTTGATACGAAATTTTAAACAAGTCATAAAATGAACAATTCATGTATTCATCGATAAGGTAAAAAGGATGGAATTCTGAGAATCCTTTTAATAATTGTTTAAATTTATTTAGAGGAAGACGAATTCTAATGACAATTTATTGTATATTTTGAGCTTAATGCAAAGTCCTTGATAATTGTCCTTGTATCGATACAAACGCGCGGTGAACAATTTACAGCCAGTCTCAATATCCTATCTATCTTTGGTTTTGCTAACTGTCAGTAGCTATTTGACATTTTTGTACGGAAGAAATGTCAAATATCTAATGGCAGCGGCAGTAAGCAAACCCAAAGATAGATAGGTTATTGAGACTAGGCGTTAGACAGCAAGCTGCGACCGTGCACACTATCCTCTGTGTGGAATGTCCAAACATTCCACACGGCGTCATCTAGTCCCAAGCTAAGCAATTTAATGCTTGTGTTATGGTAACCAGATGACTGATACTACATAGATACATATTTTGTTTAGTTAATACATACATATTATAGATAGAAAAACATCCAGACCGGAACAAATATCTGCAGAACATGCAAACATTTCTCCCGTGGCGGGAATCGAACCCGCAACCTCCGCGTCTCAGGCGGGCCTTCACTGCGCCACAGAGGTCCGTCAAGTATTATTAGCTAAATGTTTATTGAATCTCTTCCAATGCACCTTGCATCAAAGAGGGCATAAGGCCGTACCCACACGCCTATAAGGCCGCGTCCACACTAGAACTAATCGACTAAAAATCCCTTTACAGTATGTTAATTAGTGGAACGTTCTGTGACGCTGCGCGGTAAAGGGGGTAGGCAGGCGTAATAATCTTAGGCTCAGTGAACACTTTGATCTCACGCTTCGGTGTGTATGGAGCTTTATCGATGCGAACGATGTGTGGTAGAGAGATGTGATGACCAAACTGTGAGATGTTTTTCTTAAATCTTAAAATTATTTTTCACAAAACAGATTCTTAAGAGTGCCATTTGGAATTTAG
This sequence comes from Xanthorhoe designata, assembly GCA_963582015.1. Lineage (NCBI taxonomy): Eukaryota > Metazoa > Arthropoda > Insecta > Lepidoptera > Geometridae > Xanthorhoe > Xanthorhoe designata. The sequence continues at coordinate 1,222,683 of OY757058.1, forward strand.
TCAATTTACCGGTTCGAAATCCTATTTAGAAAAACATCTAGACCCGGAACAAATATCTACAGAACATGCGAACGTTTGTCCCGTGGCGGGGATCGAAACGAAAACCTTCGCGTCTCAGGCGGGCCTTCGCCCACTGCGCCACAGAGGTCGTCGATAAAGTTATGGTTCATACCACGCATTCTGTATCTAACTTATTACTCTGAGAAGCTTAATATAACAAGTTTTCGTAGTTTAAACATATATAGCGAGTGAGGAAATTTGATAACACCTGTTGTTTAATAGATATAGTATTTCACTTTCAAAACTATCGTGAGTTGTATTAGACATTATAATAGCACACGGGAAATTACTCACGTAAAATTATGGTCGATTTAAGTACTGACAATATTTCGATTCTTCCGGAGAATCTTCATCTAGGAAGCGATTCGATTTCTATCATCGCTACACCTTTGATTTGACATTTCTGATCGCTCGAGTTTTCGTCATCGAATGTCAATTCCTATACTTTTTTTTTAGTTTCTAATCGAAAGCGATTGTCGAAATGTAACATGGCTAGGGCCTCAGGTACAATTATTTGTAGGAAATATGAGTGAAGCAAATTGGTCACCACTCAGCATTTGCTGTAGAAGCTGAGGTAGCAACTACAGCGCTGGTTTTCAGTGATGCCGCAGTATGTAGCGCGTCACAGACACAGACCACAAAACAAAGAAAAAATAAAAATAAACTTATAACAAAACAAATACAAGTGACTCTAGTGCAAACTACTCTTATATAAGTAGGTACAGATAAATACAAAACACAAAGAGACAGAGGTAGTAATAGCCGTGACTGACAATTTAACGTGCCCTCCGGAGCACAGGCCAAGTGCGTGTCGGGCCACGATTAATGTAGGATTCCGTAGTTGCCTAATTTGCGCACTCAGAAACATTTAATGACTGATTATAGAGTGTGGCTGTCAATGAAGTTTTGTAAGTGAAAGAAAGAAAAAAAGAAAAATCATTTATTCTTGTAGGACCTCAAGGATCACTTAAGTTTCGTTTTACATGCTAGGTGATTCTAAAGTTGAAAACTTAACTGAAGTAATTGAAATGTCCAAGGATATTTATTATTATTTATTTATTATTATTAATTCTGAAAGTGATATTTTATTCTGTAACTTGGTTGACGGGATCAATGTCTATTTGACGACCTCTGTGGCGCGGTGGGCGAAGGCTCACCTGAGACGCGGAGGTTGCGGGTTTGATTCCCGCCACGGGACAAATGTTTGTATGTTCTACAGATATTTCCGGGTCTGGATGTATTTCTATGTATAATATGTATGTATTTAGAAAAAAAATGTATCTATGTAGTATATCAGTCATCTGGTTACCATAACACAAGCATTAAGTTGCTTAGCTTGGGACTAGATGACGCCGTGTGGAATGTCCAAAGATAATTATTTATTATTTATTATTATTATACCTTATCTAATACTAGTCTATGCTAATATTATAAAGAGGTAATGTTGGTTTGTTTGTTTGTATGTTTGTGGTAATCTCCAAAAACTACTCAACCGATTTCAAAAATTCTTTCACCGATGTGTAGCATGGAATTTCCAAATGAACATAGGCTATACTTTATCAAGGTAGGTACCACGGGCCTCGGGCGAGTAAGCTATATTGTATATCCATGCAAAATCACAGCTTTCTAGTATCTGAGAAATAGTGTGTGTGTAAGTATGTAAGTTTGTTTGTTACTCTTTCACGCTCAAACAGCTGGACGGATTTGAATGAAATTTGGTACCAGGTTGCTTATACCCTGGATTAAAGAATATGCTACTTTTGATCCCGGTATTACCACGGGAACGGGAACTATTTTTGCATAATTATATCCACTACATGCAAGTATTAAATCTCGTAGAACACGATTATCGTAGCTCGTAGCTGCGTAGCATGCTCGTAGCAATCCGTAGCACTTAGCTACGAAGTTATTTCTTCAACTACGTAGTACAATTATATTACAACTACAGATTCTCCGGAAGAATTTTAACATTGTCGGTATCTAAATCGACGATATATTTACTTGAGTAATTTCCCGTGTGCTATTATAACTAGTAGTTCGCCCCGAACGAGATCTCGTGCATCGTTGGTTGGTGGTTTATTTTGTACCTACTTGCTTCGACCATATAAGTCACTGTTGAGTTGACTAATTGATTGTTTATGAAATCTGGCTGCTAGATCTCTACGATTCAATCAAGTCTTTATTCAAAATCCAATCTCAATTATCAAATTAAAAATATCAGTGGTCGTATTTTGATACGCAACCATGCAAAAAATAGATTCTGATTAAAAACTCTATGAATTTACCTTTTTTTATGGTATACACACTGATGTTTGTAAGGATATTTAATTATTTCTTTATTTAAGGTTCCCATTGCAATCATTACATCCTCCATCACCCCACCTTACCCTACCTGTTGCAAACGCAACAATGTCTATAATCTTTTGCAATATTTATTATTTATAATTCACGCTCGGAAAATCTAAACAAGGCTCATCTCCTCTTTGTATACTTAAAGTTACATGGTTGAATGATCAAAGCAGCCTTTGCCACACGGCCGATTAAAGAAAATAAGCTGGTTAGTCTATGGTCGGCTCGCTGACCAATCATTAGCCGCGCTTGACGCGTTCCTTATTTAAAATTATGACGTTGTAGAGCTTAATTGAGCGTAAGCATGGCGTTGTCAAGATTTTTCGCTCTATTAATGCTTTGTTATTTCTTTTACAGATTGTTTTGAGGGAGGGAAATTATGTAAAAACTTCCTACCTATATATTATACAGGGTGGCACATTTAGATCGGTCAGTATCAAAAGTCTGAAACTTTAAGGCATACGAAGATATCTTTTTAGGAATCATATTCATCGTTTTTATAACAAACTTGAGAACACTCCTTTTCCGTCGGGATTTAATATAATAAAAAAATCTAAATAAAATATACTCACAGCCGGTTGAATGAAAATTGGTACCAGGATAGGTTATATCCTGGATTAACACATAAGCTACTTTTGATCCCGGTATTCTCACGGGAACGGGAACTATTTACCGCGGGTAACACCGCGTGGCACAGCTAGTTTAATATAAATTGTTAATCTATTACCTACTAATTTCGCCCACTTTTCCGGCTAAAGGTAGGAAAGTAATGATCCCTATCTAATTACAGATTGACAGTGTCATTAAATAAATTACTTCCAAGGTTTCTTGCTCATTAGCGAGTGCTATAGTATTTCATTGGGGGCAATTCGGAGTGTCGCAAAAGCTAAACTAACCTAACTAAAACTATTGCCATCCTTTTTATTCCCATCGCTATGAAAGGGACGGCAACAATTTTAGTTAGCTTAGTTTAGCTTTTGCGACACTCAGAATTGCCACTATTGGGTTCTTATACGTACCTATAGTTCGCGCCACGTAAAAAGAGCGCTGTGGGAAGTAGCGGGGGTATGTTTGCGCCTGTGTTCACTCGCTGACGAACCAATAGCACTCGCTAAATCAATGGTATGAAGTGCGCCGCAACACCTCTCCACCAATCATCGACCACGGAGCAGTTTGACAGCCAGCGCTCTTTTTACGTGGCAAGACCTATAAGCTATTGCATTTAGCTCGTGTTTGGTCAGAGTCCGTACCACCATAACACAAGCATTAAGTTGCTCAGTTTGGGACTAGATGACGCCGTGTAAAATGTCAAAAGATATTTAATTATTATTTACTTACTTATTTAGTAGGTATAAAAAATGCCTTTATTATTACTTATCATTTAATCGCCAAAAATCTTACTTCAAATAATTCACAATATAATTTCTATTTTGACAAGTTATAATAGTGTCACATTGACAAATGCATTCACAAAACGGTAACTTCACAAAAACCGACATTTTGTCTGTTTTTCTTCATAACAACTTTTGTTTTTTGACAAATCTGACACTATTGACAAAGTTGTCATCTAAGCTGCGCACGCGCCGCATACGGTGCTCATATACAGTCGTGGCACTAAAATACTCTTCGTGTCGCTTTGACAATAAACCACTAGATGTGTGCGTTTCAATACAATCTTGATGTGGTTCTCTTCTTTGGTTATTCTGAGAAAATAAAATAAAATAATTTTAATAAATAGTTTGGTAACTAAAAGTACCTACGGCTAACATTTTAAGCGATTTAAAAGCAAACATTGCTCAATAGGCATGATGACTAATTTTTAAAAACCATTTTAATAAATGAATAGCTGTATAAACTTGTACCTACCTATCATTTAAGACCTACCCTTTTACAACAGTTTTGCAATAAAATAATTCTGATTCTGATTCTGATTCCTATCGGTCTCCTCTGTATAAAATCCCTTTTTTATTGAATATAGAAAGAAAGAAAGAAAAATCATTTATTCTTGTAGGACCTCAAGGATCACTTAAGTTTCGTTTTACATGCTAGGTGATTCTAATGCCTGTTCCAACGCGACTCCCTACACCAGGGAAAGAATCAGGCAAGAACCTGGTGGTGTGGACCTAGCTTTTTTTTAAAAGCGATAGCGATATATAAATATTGACTAGCCCAAAATCGAATTTTTAAAAACACATTTTGTGTTTGACGCCAAAACGCTCGCAAATGTAATTTCGCCTTTTTCCTAAGGCGTGACGTCACGCCTAGATAGGAAGTTCGAAGTTTTCAAACGAAACTATAAATGACAAGAAAATGATTTTACTTAGGCGTGACGTGTTACGTTCTGATTTCTTTTTTACAAAACATGGCGGAATGCTGTACTACTTATTTTATTTTCACAAAAGAAATATTAATCTTACGTTTTTCAGGATTCATGAATCGTATTTCATTACCTAGATAAATACATTTTTATAGTAATTTTTGATTACCGTCATCATGAGTTGCGAGATACGTAATAAGCCGATCGCTGTCACTTACAAGAACTGGTCCCCCGCATTACTCTCGTCGACGCCAAGTTGTTCGTCCACCAGCACACTGAACCCGACATTATGTATTTTCAAGCCCTCCGGGGTCGCTAGTACTGCGAACCTGAAATTTTAAAAGGTATATTACATTGCAACAGTTAGTTTGGCCATTTTTAACTGACTTCTAAAAAGGAGGAGGTTCTACGTTCCACTGTAGGATATAGATAGATATTCTATAAAAAAATCTTACTAAAAGTTAACGGCTCCGGCAGGATTCGAACCTGCGTAGATACAAAAAAATAAAATAATAAATAAATATCCTTGGACATTCCACACGGCATCATCTAGTCCCAAGCTAAGCAACTTAATGCTTGTGTTATGGTAACCAGATGACTGATATTTTTTTTTGTAAATAACAAGTAGCCTTGTGCCTTCCTTTTAGAAGGTTCCGTAGCGTAGTGGTCAGGCAGCTCGGCTAAAGAGCGATCGCTTGTTACGCAGGTTTGAATCGAAGCTGTTAATTTTTAGTAAGATTTTTCATTTACGTTTAATTTAAGGGAGGAAAAGAAATACTACGTACCTACTATACGTACCTACCTACAACATTAGGTATAGATAAAAATATGAACATAACACGCTGTGTAATGTGTATCACAGACGCCACGGAAAGACACAGACAAAACATTTACTGAGTGACGACCATTTTTGATGTCACGATTACAATTTAAGAACTTTTCATTTACTCAATTAATTTAAAACTTCATTTTATAATTTTTCGTTATGTATAGGTATCCTGTAATATTATGTTTGTGGCACAAAATAAACTATTTGATTAGTTATTATTATTATTAAATATTTCACGTAATAAAATGGCCCTTGCATCAAACGTGACGGTTGGCAAGCTCGGTCTGACCTTGGTTTCTCGTCCTTGCAGTCTGCTAGCACGAGCTCCTGTGTTCCTAGCATCGACGTGTCTCCGGACAGGGTTTGAATATACGGCCAATTTAGGATACACTCCTCTGAAATATATATATTGCATAACAGCCAACTAGCCATATCTATACTATCTTCTATACTAATAGTATAAAGAGGTAAAGTTGGTTTGTTGGTTTGGGGTAATCACCGAAAACAACTGTCAAATATGACAGTAATTAAGTAAGTTACTATCTAATTTACTAAATCAGACAGTTATTTTAGCGATTTACTGTGATTTTTGCTTTGATACAACTTGGATACAATCCGAGACAAGTGTACACAATCAGTGGGCAGATATACTCACTGTAGAATCCGAAGTTCTTCTTTATCTGCATATCAGTCCATCTGTCCAGCAGCCAGGAGAAGCTGTCCGACTTAAGTTGTACTTGCGTCGCGTTGTTGATGTTTACCGACGACACACCGTTGTTGCCCTACAATCAATACCGTCGTTAATTAGGGGCACACGGGGCCCGTGCTTTGGGCCCCAATCCTTAGGGCCCCAATCCTCAGGGCCCCTGGGCCCAAGCCGTCTTTAACCACAGGACATTCTGACACACATGGACATGGACTTTCCGAATGAACATAGGCTATGTTTTATCAAGATATCATCATTCTCCTGCCCTTATCCCACGCTAAGTGGGGTCGTCACAACATGTTTTTCTCTTCCACTCTCCTCTATCACTCGTCAACTCTGAACTCACTCCTCTTACATTCATATCCTCTTTCACACAATCCATCCATTTTATCAATCTATCCATTTTATATCCTGTAAAATTACAAACTTTTTGAATAAATAAATAAATAAATCAAGCTAGTAATAAATAAATAAACAAAATACCTTGATAACAGCAGTAACATTGATGGGGTCCCGGCTATACGCTTTCAAAAGCTGCCCCCACGTGGTTTGCGATATAAGCTCGGCTTCCAAAAAACCTGTTTTAGAAAGCTGAAAATAATTTAATAATCGGTTTCAAAAACATCAAATAAAACAAGGGGTTTGCTCGAAAAATATTATACAACTAGCTGCGCCCCGCGGTGTTAACCGCGTTGAATAGTTACCGTTCCTGTGGAAATACCGGGATCAAAAGTAGCCTATTTTTTAATCCAGGGTATAAGCAATCCTGGTACCGAATTTCATTCAAATCCGTCTAGCCGTTTGAGCGTGAAAGAGTAACAAACACACTTACACACACACAAACTTTCACCTTTATATGAAGTGCTCGTTGCGAAGCTTGCTGACGTTCTTGATAGATCATCGAAGTTAAGCAACGTTCTGAGCGGTCACTACTTGGATGGGTGACCGCGAGTGGTATTATCAGCTGAGCGCTTCCGTGCTTCGGGCACGTTAAATTGTCGGTCCCGGCTTTTAAAGTCGTTAAGCCATGACGGAGGCCTTTAGGCGGCCTAAAAACTCTGTCAACAGAGTTGGCCACTTGCTCATACGAACGAACGAACGAACGAACAAACCTTTATAATATTAGTGTGTTCAGGTTTGGCATAATATATGTTGATGTCATCGCGGGCGATTCTGTCACTGTCAAAAAAATAGTAAAAAATAGTCGGTTACAATTTGAGTTGCAATTCAAACGTTGAACAGAGAAGTCGTTGTCGTGTCGTTGTCGCGGATACTGGTTCCTTTTTCGAATTGTTGGTTCCTTTTATCTAATTTTTTTAAATATCCATAAACTGTACAATTTCGTGTGGTCGGTGTGACAGCACTAACAAGTTTCACAAGCCGCCTTGATCCAGGCTGCATGTATAGTGTCTAGTTGGGTGGTGCGAAGCCGAGTTTGGTAAGAGATCGGACCCATCTTCGAGCAGAGACGATCCCGCTACGCTTGCTGACAGCTGGATCCCACGCCAGGAGGAAGTGCGTCCAGGTTAGTGGAATTTTGTTAGTTTGTGTCCATACCGCCCTATGTTCAGTTTGTGATTTGTTTCGGATTGATATCGTTTTCGCTTAATACAGTCCACTAGATCGTTCATTTTGGTCCTACGGCCAGATTAAAGTAAAGTTACCTATGTAAAAGCGTTTTATTTTCGTTTTCGGAACGTTATTGCATTAAAATTTACGTAGTTTCTTTGTGAAGATAATTAATTTTACTCGTAGTTGGTAGTTTAATATTTTTTGTCCGTTGATCGTTATAATAATTGTTGCCGGTAGTTTGCGAGTTGATGGTTGTCTGTCAAACAATTTGTCGTTTCGGTCAATGTCACTAATCGAGTGACTTTGACGTTTGGTTGACAATCGGCCATCAAATTTGCAATCAATCGAATCGGTCAGTACCTCATCACTAGTAAATGCTTCATTGGTAGGACATCCCTATAGTCGTGAAAATAGCCACTACTTACTATTTACACTAAAGTAAACAAATAAGTTCGTATTTTGTATTTTGTTTAGTGTAATATCGTGTTTCTTTATTTGTGATTGCAATAACAACTTAATTATTAAAGATGCCAATAGATACACGAAAAGGTGCTAGTAGCAAGGATGTTGAAGTAGGTGATGTGAACAGAATCGCTCGTGATTACGCGTTCATGAGATTAGAACATTTAGAGTCTTCAGACTTGGTCGGAGTCTGCGAACAAGACGTTTCGGTACTAGCTCAAGAATTTCACACCGCTCAAAAATACTTGTTGGTTGGAACGCCAACAGCGGATCGTAACACGGAGTTTAAGCATACACTTAACTTTGACACCAAAGTACGCAGTGTTTTGGCGCGGTTGAAGCAGTTGGGTACAAACCAGATAAAGACTCCGCACAGTAACTTAGCAAAACTCCCAAAAATAAGTTTAAAGGCATTTGATGGAAAGTTGGAAAATTGGGTGTCGTTTAAGGAGTTGTATGATTCTTTAATCCATCATAGGGATATTCCAGATGTGGAGAAGTTGCACTACCTGTTGTCGAGTGTGCAGGGATTAGCCTATGATTTAATTAAAAATTACCCCCTGACAGATTTTAATTATTTAGTGGCATATCAGGCCCTAAACAAATATTATGACAGGAAGAGGAATATTGCAATTAATTATTATAATAGGTTATTAAATTGTGAAGTTGTTAAAAATAAGAGTGGTTCGGAGTTAGAAAGAGTGCATCGGACCTTTACAGAGAATTTGGCTATTCTGTCAAAATATAGTTTACCTGACCAGAATTTTATGCTGTTTCAACTCGTGTGGTCAAAATTAGATTCAGCAACTAAAGAAGCCTTTGAACTCCAATTGGGTTCTGATGTAGACATCCCCGACTATGAGGATATCATGTTATTTGTCGAAAAACGTTCTCGTGCATTAGATAATTGTAGTCAACAACAGTTAAATCCTGTTGTTAATAAACCAGTTTTTAAAACTAAAACATCGCTTGTTGTTGCCAAAACAGAGTGTTGTATGAATTGTGATGAGGCAGGGCACAGGATAGATAGTTGCTCGAGTTTCCTAAAACAGTCTCCGATGGTGAGGTTCCAAGCTGTAAAGGAAAAGAGATTGTGCATTTTGTGTTTGCGTTCAGGCCATACAGTGAAGAAATGCAATGCAAAGGTTAAGTGCAGTAAGTGTGGTAATGATCATCATACCTTGCTCCACTTTGAAGAAGTTGCATCAGATCCCACACCTGCACCTGCACCCTCACAGTCAGATCCAAGCTCCCAGGTAGCTTTAGCTGCATACACCCCACATACAGAGGCCCTGTTCTCCACAGCTATCGTTTTGGTAAAAAATAAATGGAACAAATTTGTTCGTGTACGCATCCTGCTTGATAGTGCCAGTGCCTGTAACTTTATGACCATGTCCTGTGCACGCCGTCTAGGATTGAAGTACAATCATCATGGTCAATCTGTGAGCGGTATTGGTCAAGTTTCAACTGCTACACAGGGGTCGGTCAGCTGTGAGTTGATTCCCACTAGTAGGGACTTCTCAAATAAAGTTTCGTTGGAAGCCTCTGTCCTCTCCTCTATTTGTTCAGATATGCCATCTGGACAAATTGATTTCTCGTCATGGCACCATGTTAAAGGATTAGACCTTGCTGATCCTGAATTTTATAAATCAGGTCCAGTGGATATGTTGGTTAGTGTCAACATTCTTGCGTCGGTATTGAGGCCTGGTTTAATCAAGGGTAGTCCAGGTCAGCCCATTGCAATTCCTACTATTTTCGGCTGGATACTGATGGGTGAATGCACTGTTGATAGTAAGGAATTTTCTCGTTTTCGTTGCAATTCTGGAGGTAAACAAAAGAATTGTTTTTTCGTGTCGAATTTGTCGTTGGATAACTCCATTAAAAGGTGTTGGGAATTAGAAACTGTCGACCCGCCCAAACCTATTGTCTTGTCAGAAAAGAAGTTGGTTTGTGAAAATTCTATGCAGGTTTCTTGTCGTCGAACTTCTGAGGGTAGGTTAGTGGATTTAGTGGTACCACTCACTTTCGTTGAACCTCAGAATAAACCTCAATTCTCGAATTCTCGGGAAATCGCTCTAAAGCGTTTTCATAATTTAGAACATAAGTTCAAAGTTAACCCCCAGTTTAGGACTGCTTATGTGGACTTCATGGATGACTATGCCAAAAGTGGCCACAGGGAAGAGGTAGATCCTCCGCCGTCGAATGTCGGTAAATTATATTATATTCCGCATCACGGGATTTTAAGACCGGACTCTGTCACCACACCTCTTCGGACGGTTTTCGATGCTAGTGCAGGGGACGGCGAAAACAAATCCTTGAACGACGAGTTGCTTTCAGGTCCTAAATTGCAAAAGAGCATTTTTGATATTTTAATAAGTTTCCGTTGGAATGCTGTCGTGTTTACGGGCGATATTAAAAGGATGTATCGTCAATTTCTCGTTGCGCCTGAGGACGTTGACTATCAGCGCATCCTATGGCGACCATCTGTGCTCTCTACCAGGGTTTCATGTGCTCTCTACCAGGTACTCTGGTGGTTTATAGCCCGGTTGGCCACTGAGTTTAGGATCCGTGCTCCACTCGGCGCAGCCATACTCAACCGAGATACGTACGTGGATGATGTCGTGTCTGGAGCAGATTCTGTCGAATCTGCTATTCAAATCCGCCAAGAGCTTCATAAAATCTTGTCGTCGGCTGGTTTGCATCTTCGCAAGTGGACCTCCAATCACGAAAAGTTCTTCAGCGGATTGCCGTCTGCAGATTTATACACAGAGCCTGTTCATAATCTTGAAAAGATTCAAGAAGTATCCTTGAAGATTCTCGGGATGTTGTGGGTACCCACGAAGAATCATCTCACATTCAAAACATCGGCTATTGGTGGCCGGTGTAAAAAACGCTCAATTTTGTCGGACATAGCCCGGATCTTGGATCCATTGGGATTGTTGTCACCTGCCGTTTTTCTCGCGAAGCAACTGTTATGGTTGTCCGGTGTTGATTGGGATGAGGACGCTCCTGTAGATGTTTCAAATGAGTGGCTCAAATTCAAATTACAGTTGTCGTCGTTGAGCACTCTATCGCTACATCGTAGGATGGTCCCTTCCTTCAAGATCCTCCAGTTCCACGGTTTTTGTGACGCGTCGGAGCGTGGTTACTGCGCCGTCATATATTGCCGTGCGATTTGTGAGGATCAATCCATAGTTGTGCGCCTATGTGGCGCTAAATCGAAAGTTGCACCTCTTTGTAAGCGCTCTATTTCATGCTTAGAATTGATGGCCGCGGTATTGCTGTCGAATCTCATGTCTTCTGTCGCGTCTTCATTGGAAGAAATTCATCGACTGGACAACGTTTTCGCTTGGTCTGATTCCAGTGTCGCTCTGACCTGGATCAAATCTTGTCCTTCTCGTTGGAAAACGTTTGTCGCCAGTCGAGTGACTGAGATTCACGATAGCATAAACCCCGATTGCTGGCGACATGCTTCTATAGTTGACAACCCAGCGGATCACGGTTCTCGAGGATTGTTACCCGTTGATTTAGGCGGCCGTGAAACATGGTGGTCGGGTCCGCCTTGGTTGTCGCGCCCGCGGGAAAACTGGTCCCAATCCTCAGTTTTAAATGGTGGATCGGCTTTCGAGGAACAAAAGAGGATGAGTTTGTTCACGGTTAATAATGCCAACTTTGTTAATTTACTTTTCTCTTCCGTCAAGATAATTGTAAACGAGCAATGCAGTCCAATGAAATGGAAACTTGGCCGTGTGACCCAGCTCCACTTGGGTGCTGACAACATTTGTCGCGTTGTCACACTGCATACTGCGTCTGGAGAGTGTAAACGACCTGTCGTTAAGCTCTGTGTGCTTCCACAGACGTCCTCCACCTCCACTTAAGTCAGGTGTAGTGTATAAAAATTTGTTTTTTCGTTTATAATTTTTGTTTTTCGGTTAGCTTAATTTATTACTAAATTTTTCGTTTTATGTATCTACTATTGTTTTAATCGCGTTAAAATACTGTGTATTTTGGTGGCCGGAATGTTCAGGTTTGGCATAATATATGTTGATGTCATCGCGGGCGATTCTGTCACTGTCAAAAAAATAGTAAAAAATAGTCGGTTACAATTTGAGTTGCAATTCAAACGTTGAACAGAGAAGTCGTTGTCGTGTCGTTGTCGCGGATACTGGTTCCTTTTTCGAATTGTTGGTTCCTTTTATCTAATTTTTTTAAATATCCATAAACTGTACAATTTCGTGTGGTCGGTGTGACAGCACTAACAAGTTTCACAAGCCGCCTTGATCCAGGCTGCATGTATAGTGTCTAGTTGGGTGGTGCGAAGCCGAGTTTGGTAAGAGATCGGACCCATCTTCGAGCAGAGACGATCCCGCTACGCTTGCTGACAGCTGGATCCCACGCCAGGAGGAAGTGCGTCCAGGTTAGTGGAATTTTGTTAGTTTGTGTCCATACCGCCCTATGTTCAGTTTGTGATTTGTTTCGGATTGATATCGTTTTCGCTTAATACAGTCCACTAGATCGTTCAAGTGTGATACTCACATTCTTCCCGCTGGCCCTCACAACAAACTCCCTGCCTTCCCTCCCCGACTGTCCCTCATATTTAACCAACAGCTCGCTGTCCTGATGCTGCTGGTTCCCCGTGAAGGCGAGGGTCATGGAACCCTCGTAAGCAGCCGGCTCCGAGGATATGTCTTTGAGGAATGATGTGTGGAGACGCTCTTGACCTGTTAGACGGACCTGGAAATAGGTGCGGTAGACATATTCTTTTCAGATGTTTAGGCATTTTTAGATCCGTTGAAGATGTCTAAGGAGGTCAGAGGTATGTCCAAATATATAATATCGAATGTCAAGGCACTTATCTACTTAACCAACACGGCTCTGAAATATTGATGCTGACCCTGACCCTGACCCTGACCCTGACCCTGACCCTGACCCTGACCCTGACCCTGACCCTGACCCTGACCCTGACCCTGACCCTGACCCTGACCCTGACCCTGACCCTGACCCTGACCCTGACCCTGACCCTGACCCTGACATTGACCCTGACCCTGCTTACCCGCCACTCCTTCTTGACGGGGTCTGTCGCGTTGGGCTGGTGCCCATGTAACGTCAGCTCGTACGCCGTCGTTCCCTCTCTTTGTCGTAGAAGCTTCGCGTCTGCTTCTATTTTCATAAAGACGTTGTTTGGGTCGCCTTGACTGAAATAATTGTAATATGTTTTAGTCAATCGTAACCTGATTCGTAATCGTAAATGAAAAATCTTACTAAAAGTTAACAGCTCCGGCAGGAATCGAACCTGAGGGCCAAGTCAACCGGCATTCGCTATGAAGCGATTCGATTTCTATCATCTACACCTTTGATTTGACATTTCTGATCGCTCGAGTTTTCATCATCGAATGTCAATTCCTATACATTTTTTTTAGTTTCTAATTGAAAGCGATTGTCGAAATGTAACTTGGCTAGGGCAGCTGCGTAAATAGAAGCGATCGCTCTTAAGCCGAGCTGCCTGACCACTAGGCTACGGAACCTAATAATAAATAAATATGTCTCTAAAAAAACTCACCCAAAATACTTGAGCCTGAACCACATCTCGGCCTTCAGGACATCCTCGACGAAGCTGAGCTCCTCGAGATGAATCCTCACTTCCAGCACATCATCAGACGCGGTGACCGTGGGCTGGAGTATCACTCCACAGGAGCCGGATGGAGGGGAGCTGAAGAGGACCAGACCGTTGAGGACCACTAACGAGGGCTGGATGGAGTGGAAGAAGCTGGAATGTCAGAGAAAATAAACAAAATATAATCAACTCCTAAATAACTTACACTAAGTGAAGCGCTGGTGAAGCTTGCTACGTTCTTGATAGATCAAAGTTAAGCAACGTTCTGAGCGGTCACAACTTGGATGGGGGACCGCAAGTGGCATTATCAGCTGAGCGCTTCCGTGCTTTGGAGGGCACGTTTAATTGTCGGTCCCGGCTTTTAAATTCGTTAAGCCATGACGGAGGCCTTTTGGCGGCCTAAAAACTCCGCCTCCGGAGTTGGCCACTTGCTCATACGAACTAACGATCGAACTTAAACTAGATAAAAAAGCTGATGATCTTCAAATGGCTGAGCAGATTTTCATCAAAACATAATTAATAAGACTCTCGATGAAGACACCTTTACACACAGATACACTAAAACTTATAATATCCCTCTTTTTCTTCAATGGCAGCTCAGCCAGTCAAATAATGTGAATGCAATTATGTGGATACGTAAAAATATGCATTTGGATTTCTCTGACTACCCATTTCGCCATTATCAAGGATCCATACTTACTCGTGATGTTTCGTGTTGGAAGCAAGAAGTTTGTTGATAACTTCCGCGCCCGTCATCGGTCGCTTGCAGTCGAAGAATATACTGTCCTTTTTATCCTGAAAATAAATAAGCATAGGATATAGTTTGAAAGTGAAAGAGAATAAATAAATAAGCCTTTTATTCAGACAGTTTAACTAAATAATATTATTTGCCGCTGTTCGTGTCCCACTGCTGGGTAAAGCCCCCCCCCCCCCTCCCACTCTTTCCAATTCTTTTTTAACTAAATAATATGGTAAAATTATTGCATTATAATTATGTATAATGATTATTGCAATGTTATGACTACTTGGTGACTGGTGATAAATTATTTGTGACGTGTGACTGGTTACTTATGACCAGTGACATATGACTGGTGACGTGTGACGGTGACTTGTGTTGTGACCGCTGATATATGACTGGTGACGTGTGACTGATGACTGGAGACATGTAACTGGTAACGTATGACTGGTGACTGGTGACGTGTGACTGGTATATTTCTACACACACACACACCTACTTCGGTTTGTGTTTACAGTTTTTATATTATGAATTATCTTTACCTCGACTTCTCCCGTGTCCAGCATAAACCCATATACATCATTGTTAGTCTCAGTGGAGACCTCGGCTCGCGCATGCATCGCCACTCCAGCTTGTTGGTCGCCAGGGTTCGGCCATGTTAGTCTGTCAATATCAATAAATATATTTCCGTTTCCGGGGGAATACCGGGGTCAAAAGTAGCCTATTTTTTCATCCAGAGTATAAGCAATTCTGGTACCAAATTTCATTCAAATCCGTCCAGCCGTTTGAGCGTGAATGAGTAACAAACACACTTACACACATAAACTTACACCTTTTTAATTATTAGTAGGATAGGATAGTAGGATTTTTACATCTTGAAGATGTCTAAGAGGGTAGTCAGAGGTGTGTCCAAATACATATTTGATACATGCCCACATTTTGCAGAAGTTAACTTTCCATACGTGACAGGTTGCAAACCCACCGACGCTATTAGAAAGCTTACTGGTTTTCTCACGATGATAATGATTGTAAGAAAAGAAGTATAAATACTCACACCAGAGACTTATCGGCGCTGGATAGAGATACGTTGAACTTCATCGGCAGATGAGCCACTAGAGACTGCTGGATGCGAGCTACGTGGACCGTCTGAAGAAGTGGTGCGGCCGTAGATAACGTCGTCACAGCTGTACCTTGGTATCTGGAATCATCGTGTAAGAAACTCGTGTAGAGAGTCGCGTTGGAACAGGCATTAGAATCACCTAGCATGTAAGATGAAACTGAAGTGATCCTTCCTCAAGGATCACTTCAGGACCTCCTACTAAATTAATTGATTTTTCTTTCTTTCTTTCATCGAAGGCCTCTATTTCAGACGATTGAAGCAGTGTCTGTTTCTGTCCTGCAACGCGCGCGGGAATCGGGAGCGGGAATCGAACCCGCAACATCTCTGTCTCAGGCGGGCTTTTACCCACTGCGCCACAGAGGTCGTCGGAGGTTTTGTAAGCTGCCAATATACCAACAAAGCCTCGTAACCACTGTATTTTTGGTCAGTCTAAAACCGACGTCTACTTTTCTCAATGCATATTGTTTTTCAAATGCCATAGTAGGTACGTACCTGATATGTAAATCGTTTCTCCAAGTAATGTCTTCATCAGAAGGCGCAGTCAAGTTCCCGCGAATAGACGTGAACGACAAAATGGTGGACTGCAGTCTTATTGGAGTACCTGTTGCGACAATTTTGTGATAATTGTGACAAAATATAAAAAAATATGAAAACCGACTTCATACAAAAAATAAAATACAGTGGAACATAGAACCTACTCCTTTTTTGAAGTCAGTTAAAAGAATGTTACAGAACGTTTTTATGACAGTTTCTATAGAATTGAGTTACCCATAAATAGAACCTACGACATTCCATGTGTTTGACGCCAAAACGCTCGCAAGTGTCATTTCGCCTATTTACTAAGGCGTGACGTCACGCCAAGCTAGGAAGTTCAAAGTTTTCAAACGAAACTAAATGACAAGATAGTAATTTTACTTAGGCGTGACGTCATGCGCTCTGATGGCTGTTTTACAAAACATGGCGGAAAGCTCTAATTTCTTATTCTATTTTATCAAAATAAATATTAATCTTGCTTTTATTATAAAAGTCAATACGTTTTTCAGGATCCATGAATCGTATTTAATTAAATAAATATTTTTTTTAGTACTTCTTGATTACTGTCATCATGCCTAGGTATTATCTGTATCCTACTCACCTAGTTCCGTTGGTATGTGTACGTCAGTCTGGAAGGGATAGTAAACTATCTGCTGGTTGATGTGGCTGCCGAAACGTAGGAAATCCACTATGTATTTATCTGAAAGAGAATAATAATTTTCAATTTGAAGCGCTCGTGGCAAAGCTTGCTAAGACGTTCTTGATTGATCGTCGAAGTTAAGCAATGTTCTGAGCGGTCACTACTTGGATGGGTGACCGCAAGTGGCATTTATATCTGAGCGCTTCCGTGCTTCGGAGGGCACGTTAAATTGTCGGTCCCGGTTTAAGCCACTTGCTCATACGAACTTACAATTAAGTACTTTTTTTTTATTACATTTATTTAATAAAAAAATGTAGAGGGGATGCCTTTGCCCAGCAGTGGGACATACTACAGGCTGATAACAACATATTTAACTCACTTAAAGAAAGAAAAACATCGTGAGGAAACCAGTTCGCTTTCTAGCAGCGTCGATGGGCTTGCAACCTGTCACGTATGGAAGGTTAACTACTGCAAAATGTGGGCATGTATTAAATATGTACCTATTTGGATATACCTATGACGTAGGTTGTCTGGTAGAGATCGCTTCTTAGCGATAAGACCGCCGATTGTATGTCATAGAAAAGTTTTTTTTGTTTATTTATGTAAATATATTGATTTATTTGGCAATATGTTGTGCAATTAAGTATTTTCTATCTATCTACCCCCTTAGACCTCTTCAAAAGGATCTAAAATTGCCTAAAGATCTGAAAATAATTTCTACCGCTCCCTGGGATACACTCGTGATCATATATTTATTATTTTTTTATTTCAAACTCACTCAAAAGAGGCTTTAAAGATAAAGATAAAGATAATTTTATTTGCAAGAACATATGTTTAACAAATAGGTCTTAGACTAGGGTAATTTTCCAATTATGTTCTACCTACTTAGGCATGCAAATACTTATTAATTAAATGAGTGGGTACCAACATTACAATCAACAAATTTAAATGTTAGTGGTTTCCTATGTCAAAGTTTAATATTATACTGATTTTATTGATGAGATAAAATTTTAATTAAAATAAAATAATGATTATTGAAAATTAATTGCTAAAATAATTGTATGTCTCTATAACAGAAGAATTCGTCAAGGGAGTAATAGCACCTATCCGTCAGCCATTTCTTTAGTTTAAGGTGGCCCTTCCCGGTGCGTCTATCATCGACGCGGGCATAGCTGAAAAGCTTGTTGTTTCATCCAGCGCAATGCTAGAAAAAGAAGCAAAGCGAAAAAAGAGAGATAGCGCCTCAGCGATCGGCATTCAGTAGGTACTTTCACCGCTCACTCGCTCACTCGAAAAATAGTGTGCGGAAATTTCATAAAAAGTGTTCCAGGAAATACGTTTTTTTCAGTAAGCCTTACAAGTTTGTAAAATAAATATTAGTCATTTAGAATCTCCATAAGATTTGCAAGGTTTCTATGACAATATTTTCTTTACGTTTACAATTTATGAGTACATTATGAACGGCCAAAGTTCAGGTAAAATTTATGCTAAAAGCAGGTTTTTGGAAGCTTATACTGAATTTGTTTCTCAAAATTTTGATTTTTAGTTTCGATAGAAACCTAGATATAGTGCACAAGATACCTATTAGTCCAAAAGTTTAAAAGAAAGATCTGTTACAACGGCATAATCACGTACGAGCGTTTGTATGAAAAGTGAGCCGGGTTGACCGCTCTTAATGTTAAATAAATTTCCAGTCAAATTTTTAAGATCGCCTGGCAAGTTATTGAATATTTTTATCGTCATAAAAAAAGCCTGATTTTGTGTCATTGTTAACTTATATTTGGGTATGTGCAGTCTGCTATCAGATCCCTCTCGCAATCTTCTTGAACGAAATTCTCCCCTTTTCTGAAATAGTTCTGGGTGTTGCTTCACAAACTCAGCTGCTTGTTTAATATACAGACAAGGCAATGGAAGTATATGGTACTTCTTGAAAAGGGGTTTACACGAGTCTAAAAAATTAGCTCCACATAAGGAACGTAAGCATCTTTTTTGAATTCGGAATGCTCTTATAAAGTCAACACTATTTCCCCACAAGAGCAGACCGTACTGTAATGCGGAGCCGACATATCCGTGATACGCACTTAAGGCCACTTCTTCTGAAGCTGTCTCACGCAACCTTCTCAAAACATAGGCGTATCTTCCCAGTTTTTGACACATCGTATCAACTTGAGTCTTCCAGTTCAGATTTTCATCGAGATAAACACCCAAAAATTTTACAGTTGAGACTTCTGCAACTTTTAAATCTTGAAAATTAATGTCCAGTTTAAGGGGGGTGCGGCGATTCGTTTGGAACTGCATTACTGGTGACGTGTGTCTGGTGACTGGTGACTTATGACTGGAGCCATGACACTAGTTACGTATGACTGGCGACATAATGACGCCGTGTTACTGATAACTGGTTACTTTTAGTTAGATATTTATTATTTTGGTATGGAAATAATTTCAAATTTACCTCGCGTTTTAGCACAGATTGAGAAAGATTCAAAAATATATTTCAAAATACTCACAATCTTCTTCGTTCCACCGTTTGAACCTAGTTTCGTTCAAATGTGTCGCGTAGACAGTTTTGTCGTGGATTTTGACCACCACATCTATGTGAAGCTGAAAGAAAGAAAAAACATTTATTCTGGTAGGACCTCAAGGATCGCATCAGTATCGTCTTACATGCTAGGTAATTCTAATGCCTGAAACAGAGATACAAAGCTCTTGAAATGATCGATGACCTCTATGGCGCAGTGGGTGAAAGCCCGCCTGAAACGCAGAGGTTGCGGGTTCGAAAAATGTTTGGGCCACTTGCTCATACGGAGTTACTTAGGTACTTAATTTTAGTCACCTTTTAAACAATTTTTAACTACTTTTACTAAACTGAACCGTACCTTCTCAGCCTTCTTCCTCTTCCAAGTCTTGATATTCTTCAGAATTTCTAGAAGCTTCTCTGAGTCTATCTTCGTAGGATCGACGTTGTAAAGATCTTTGTACTCGTTAATATTGGTGATAACACCCTCCACTATGAAGTATATCTGGAAGAGAAAAGCTGAATAAAAACAAGAAATTCAGTCATTATCGTACGTCATTCATCAACACACAAAAGGCGACAGGCAACAGGCGACAGGCGACTGTGACGTGTCATCTGTCAGTCCGTCAGTCCGTCAGTCCGTCAGTCCGTCAGTCCGTCAGTCCGTCAGTCCGTCAGTCCGTCAGTCCGTCAGTCCGTCAGTCCGTCAGTCCGTCAGTCCGTCAGTCCGTCAGTCCGTCAGTCCGTCAGTCCGTCAGTCCGTCAGTCCGTCAGTCCGTCAGTCCGTCAGTCCGACAGTCCGTCAGTCCGTCAGTCCATCAATCCATCAGTCCATCAGTCCGACAGTCCGTCAGTCTGTCAGTCCGTCAGTCCATCAGTCCATCAGTCCATCAGTCCATCAGTCCATCAGTCCATCAGTCCATCAGTCCATCAGTCCATCAGTCCATCAGTCCATCAGTCCATCAGTCCATCAGTCGAATGACAGATGACAGATGACATTCGTCATTCCTCATTCGTCATTCCTCATTCCTCATTCCTCATTCGTCATTCGTCATTCATCATTCATCATTCATCATTCATCATTCATCATTCATCATTCATCATTCATCATTCATCATTCATCATTCATCATTCATCATTCATCATTCATCATTCATCATTCATCATTCATCATTCATCATTCATCATTCATCATTCATCATTCATCATTCATCATTCATCATTCATCATTCATCATTCATCATTCATCATTCATCATTCATCATTCATCATTCATCATTCATCATTCATCATTCATCATTCATCATTCATCATTCATCATTCATCATTCATCATTCATCATTCATCATTCATCATTCATCATTCATCATTCATCATTCATCATTCATCATTCATCATTCATCATTCATCATTCATCATTCATCATTAATCATTCATCATTAATCATTCATCATTAATCATTCATCATTCATCATTCATCATTCATCATTCATCATTCATCATTCATCATTCATCATTCATCATTCATCATTCATCATTCATCATTCATCATTCATCATTCATCATTCATCATTCATCATTCATCATTCATCATTCATCATTCATCATTCATCATTCATCATTCATCATTCATCATTCATCATTCATCATTCATCATTCATCATTCATCATTCATCATTCATCATTCATCATTCATCATTCATCATTCATCATTCATCATTCATCATTCATCATTCATCATTCATCATTCATCATTCATCATTCATCATTCATCATTCATCATTCATCATTCATCATTCATCATTCATCATTCATCATTCATCATTCATCATTCATCATTCATCATTCATCATTCATCATTCATCATTCATCATTCATCATTCATCTGCCGTCCAACAATAACGACTCACCGCAGCCTTATAAGGCCTCCGTCCGCCGGTGAACAGCCGGAGCCCCACGAACGCCGGCAAGGCCCCCAGGTCGTCCCCCACGCTGAGGACCTGGAGGGACGGCGCCCCGTCCTCCTCCTGCCCGCTGATGATGTAGTTGTTGGTCGCCCAGTAGAGGGGGTCCGGGTTGGACACTTCGTGCGCTATGAACGGGATGTAGAATGAGCTGGAAGAGGGATTCGAGTGTTTTTAACATTGAATAAGTAATTTGCCGTGTTGATCAAGTGGATTAGAACCTCGACTTACGATCCGAAGGTCGTGGGTTCGAATCCGGCCGTGCATCAATGAACTTTTCGCATCGAAAAAATTATATGCGCTTTAACACGAGCTTATAACGGTGAAGGAAAACATCGTGAGGAAACCAGTTAGCTCTCTAATAGCGTCGATGGGCTTGCAACCTGTCACGTATGGAAAGTTAACTACAGCAAAAAGTGGGCATGTACAAAATATGTACCTACACTATTTGGACATACCTCTGACTACCCCCTTAGACATCTTCAAAATGATCTAAAAATTGCCTAATGATCTGAAAGAAATGTCTACCGCTCCCGGGATACAGTCGTGATCATATTTCATTTTTATTTCATTACAATAAGTAATTTGTTTTGTTAAAATCGGTCAATAATAATGGAAAAATACATTGATCCTCTTTTTCTGAATCTGTTGGGCCGCAAAGGCCGTGCTAAGCACCTACTTTATTTATTTGCGAGATTGACACATAAGGATCGAAATCGGATGAGTAGTTTCGGAGATTACCCCAAACATACAAACAAACCATATTTACCTCTTTAAAATATTAGTATATACTGGGTGTAAAAATACTACTACCGAAAACTGATGGGTTGCAATCAGACCATAGTACTGAAAATAATTAGCGAAAAAAAGTTTTTTTTTTTACCTAATCTCTTTTCTATTTTTTTTTAGTTAAGTACAACTGTTGTACGATGTGTATGTAACTAAAAAAAATTTTGTAACACCATAATAAGACCATTTCCACCTAATTAGATCATTTAATAAAGGAAATAAACAAGTAAATTAAAGAAACAGCAATGTAAAACCTTATCATATTACGCTCGTACGACAGCGAACAGCAGCCCCCTGATTGTGTAACTTGTTTCACATTGTATCCAAGTTGTATCAAAGCAAAAATCACAGTAAATCGCAAAAACAACTGTCAAATATGACAGTAATTAAGTAAGTTACTTACAAATTTACTTATTCAGCGTTAAATCTGACAGTTATTTTCGCGATTTACTGTGATTTTTGCTTTGATACAACTTGGATACAATGTGAAACAAGTTACACAATCAGGGGGCTGATCTCACCCGCGGTAATTTTTCAGACAACTGATTTTTCTTTAGATGGCTTTTGGGGTGCTGTACCACCCCGGTTCGTTTCGGTAGACGTCTTTTTACACCCTGTATTAGTATAGATAAGTCAAAAAATACTCACGACACTTTATATCCAGTGAAATCTCTATTCAAATTCACATTCTTGACCGTGGAGTACCAAAACCTCTTCAGATGTTTAGAGCCACAGGTAATTATATAGTTGTGGACGAACAAGAGATCAGTCTCTCCCACGTTCGGGGAAGAGAGGAAGGAGTGCAGAGCTATGATTCTGAGCTGGATGTCTTCTGTCTCGTTCGTGAGGATCGGCAGCGTGGTTTCTAGAACCTGGAATAAATGGCATTTAAAAATGACCTTTAAAAACAAGTGGCAAATACAATTTTTCATTAAAATAAAGTTGACCCCGCGAACTTCGTACCTCCATGTTTGTTTTTTTGCAATCTTCTCCATTTTTCTCACCATTTAAACCTTCCCTGAACTTAACCCTCAACAAATATTTCAAGATCAAAATTAGCCGAATCGGTCCAGCCATTCTCGAGTTTTAGCGAAGTATTCCCAAGTGAGCGCCTATTTTTTGAGCACCTAAGCATTGAGCACCCGAACTATTCCAACTATTCAAGCGATCACAATAGGCTTTAGTAGTCAATGCTTCGTAGCCGAGTGGTCAATGGCAAAGGCTAAGGGTGATTTCTTGTATCACGCGGGTTCGAATCCCGTCGAAGTCATAAACTTTTAGTAAGATGTTTCATTTATAATGAAATAGGTACCTGTGTGATTTCACAATAATACAAATAGGTAGGTATATAAAACCAAAAAAAATATTTCAAAAATCTGTTTACTACTGTCTTCGTGGTGAAGCTTGCTAAGACGTTCTTTATAGATCGTCGAAGTTAAGCAACGTTCTGAGCGGTCACTACTTGGATGGGTGACCGCAAGTGGCATTATCAGCTGAGCGCTTCCGTGCTTCGGAGGGCACGTTAAATTGTCGGTCCCGGCTTTTAAAGTCGTTAAGCCATGACGGAGGCCTTTAGGCGGCCTGGAAACTCCGTCACCAGATGATTAAACATACATTTACGGGTATTTATCGCTATTTACCGTCTGCCCGCGACCACGGCTGGTGCAATCCAGTCGAAACGTCGGGATAAAATTAAAATTAAATAAAGGTAAATAGCGATAAATACCCGTAAATGTATGTTTAATCATGTGTTCTGATCGCGAAAGTTTAAAAAAGACTATTGTCCGTCACCAGAGTTGGCCACTTGCTCATACGAACTTACTTTACTTACTTACCTACTGTCAGAATAATCGATGAAAAGACATTAAAGAATGCTTTCTGTACTTACTCTGACTACCCTCAAAAATATTGCATTTGCAGGTTTCACAACATCTCCAAACTCACCATATAAGGTACCTCCGTTTTAGGACTCCCAGCCAAGGCCGCCCAGAGCCTCTCGTGCCTAGGCCGCCCGGGGTCAGCGGCCACGATCCGAGTGTAGGCCTCCGCCGAGAAACCGATGTTGCAGAGGCCTTGTAACCACACCATCTTGTCCAGGTAGCGAGGGCAATCTGAGGCAAGTCGAGTAATAAATATCCTTGGACATTCCACACGGCGTCATCTAGTCCTAAGCTAAGCAACTTAATGCTTGTGTTATGGTAACCAGATGACTGACATACTACATAGATACATTTTTTTGTAAATACATAAATAATATACATAGAAAACACCCAGACTCGAGACAGTAGAATATGCAAACATTTGTCTCGCAGTGGGGATTGAACCCGGTACCTCTGCGTCTCAGGCGGGCCTTATTATCAATTTAAATTTCAACTATTTATTTACCATAAAGTTACATTGCATAACATTGGCAGGTCAAGTTACATTTTTTACACACACAGTTACGTTTACTTAAATATATCATAACAATTTAACAAAACATAAACTTAAGCCCTCTAAAAGATCAACGAAGTATTAATTTTAAGTTGTATTTGTATGTTTATTCCGTGTACAATAAAGTGCTAATTCGTTCATTCACTGACGTTCTTTGTTCATTCACTGACGAGGGTAGTACTAAGAATACAAATTTAAAAATGAACAACACAGTATTCATCAATATGATAGAAGGGATGAGATTGAAGGAATTTTATCCTCAGCCAGAAAAATGAAAAAAAAATGAAATATGATCACGACTGTATCCCGGGAGCGGTAGACATTTCTTTCAGATCATAAGGCAATTTTTAGATCTTTTTGAAGATGTCTAAGGGGGTAGTCAGAGGTATGTCCAAATACATACATATTTGGTACATGCCCACTTTTCAGCCTCAGCTAATAAGATATAAAAGCATTTACATACCACTATACATCCTGAAGTACTTGACGACCACTCCATCGAAATAGTCCTGTTTGACCTGACCGGCTTCCATGGTCTTGTGCGTGAGGGTCGCGAAGCTGAGGATACCGGCGTGACGAATATCTGCTGGGAAGTCTAATCCTGAAACAATTCACATTCATATTCATTTATTGCTTCAAGTTGGTACATAAGAGGCCCTAGCCATGTTACATTTCGACAATCGCTTTTGATTAGAAACTAAAAAAAATGTATAGGAATTGACATTCGATGACGAAAACTCGAGCGATCAGAAATGTCAAATCAAAGGTGTAGCGATGATAGAAATCGAATCGTTTCATAGCGAATGCCGGTTGGCTAGGCCCTAAGGTCTTAAAAATGAGGTTTGGCCGCAACAAGAGCCCCGTTGGGACACCACAATGTTTGAGGAAATAGTAGTACGTAGTACCTAGATACTATACAGTAACAATAATGCAATTACCTAAGTACCAATTACTTAGTATTTTTTTAAACCAACAATACATAGTTAGAGAAAGAAAGTTAACTTCTGCAAGATGTGGGCATGTACCAAATATGTATTTGCACATACATACCTCTGACTACCCCCATAGACATCTTGAAAAGGATCTAAAAATTGCCTAAAAAGATCTGAAAGAAATGTCTACCGCTCCCTGGGATACAGTCTGATTGTGGCTCTATAGATGCGTGGTCTACGCCGTAGACCGCTGTAGACGCCGCCGTAGACGTGGTCTACGCCGTAGACCACGCTGAATTGTCGGTCCCGGATTCTCAAGTGAGTAAGACATGACAGTCAGAGTAGGCTCAAAATAAATTAGGTGAAGATAATTACCTAGCTTTGTCAGAACTTCTAGCTCCTCCAGTAAATGCTGCGAGTGCGTCGCCACGTTGAACGGCAGCTTCCTGATCAGAGATAACAGCGCTGCGTCTTCCACTTTCTCCTGAAAGAAAAACAATAGATTTGTAGTGCAGGTATTATGAACACCAGGCAATGTAGTTGGAATAGTCAAGGGTCAAGGGTCAAGGGTCAATGGTCAATGGTCAATGGTCAAGGGTCATGGGTCGAGGGTCAAGGGTCAACTGGTCAAAGGTCAATGGTCAAATGTCAGTGGTCAATGGTCAAGGGTCAATTTGTCAAAGGGTCAAATAGTCAATGGTCAACTAACTGGTTAATAGTCAAATGGTCAATAGCTAATGCACAATCGGTCCGATGGTCAAATGGTCAATGGTGATGTCAAAAGGTCAACTGGTCAACTAGTCAAATGATCAAATGGTCAATGATCAATGGTGAAATTGTCAAATGGTTAATGGTCAAACGTGAAATGGTCAACTGGTTAATGGTCAAATGGTCAATGGTGAAATTGTGTGGTCAATGATCAATCGTCAATGGTCAAATGCTCTAAGGTCAATTGGTCAAAGGTCAAAGGTCAATTGGTCAAAGGTCAATGGTCCTTGAATGGCCTCCATAACCCACCTTCTCTTCGAGCACCAGGTACTTGATGAACCGTGCGCACGCGTCGCTCCGCACGTGCGGCAGTATCTCCAGGAAGATGTTCCTGGAGGTCTCCATGTCGTAGCTGGTGCCGAGCACGAGGTCGTTGAACAGTTTGATCAGAGACTCGTACTTCAGTTGGGACATTGTGCTTAAAGAATAATCAAGAAGTTTGTTATTTATACGCATAGCTGGGCATTAACTCGTTAATCCGTTAATCGTTAATTAACGAAGTTAACATTTTGATTAACGGATTAACTTTTAAGTTAACTTTAAAAAATGTTAACGGACACGTTAACTTCCGTTAATATGCGAGAAGTCCGTTAATCGTTAATCCAATGCCTAATAGTTACCGCACGGCACCGACAAGTGCCGGGCTGCGCGTGGCAGCGAGTGAAACAAAAACTAAACTAGATATATTTAGCCGGCGCGTGCGAGTGAGAAAGAAAACTGCGAAGAGACCAGACAGATGAAGCTAAAAATTGTATTCAACTATTTTCTAAACAGGAAATTAGCCTCGAGGCGGGTACCCGCCGACGTACCCGGCGCAGCCTTATCGTTTTCGTATTTTTTTATTATTTTTAGTATGTACCTACTTGTTTGTTCATCTATTTTATTCCGGTTTTCCCGGCTGCTTTGATTGGTGAAGAATGTAGAGATGCTAATTTCTTTCTATTTTTATATATTTTCTTTCTATAGTTTATATATTTAATTATAGTGTTAAACCACATTTAGGTTTCGGTGCTTTAACCGAATATCACCTTACTGATAGTTTCGTCTTCGGCGTCAAGGGCTTCGTGTCCGAGTGGTAAGGCAGCCTGCATTAAGGGTGATTGCTTGTATCTCGCGGGTTCGAATCCCGTCGAAACCGTAAAACTTTTAGTGAGATTTTTCTTTCTATCAAAATTCGTTTGTTTTCCGAATTTAGTGCGCCAGTTGGTCGAGAAAAATATTATTTTTTCACGAAATATCACTAACCGGTGAGTTTCTAACACTTAATGCAACGATATAAAGATGCCATTTTACACATATTAACGGATTAACGATTAACGTTAACTTGCGTTAATTCTTCCGAAATCTAACGCTTTAACGTTTAACGAAGCTAACTTTTTTTGTAACGGATTAACGATTAACGAAGTTAACCATTTGATTAACGGTGCCCAGCTATGTTTATACGTACTTCTATACTTATATTCTAGAGAGGTAAAGTTGGTTTGTATATTTGGGGTAATCTTCTCCGAAACTACTCATCTGATTTCAAAAATTCTTTCACCGATGTGTGAGGACTTTCCGAATTTCCGAATGAACATAGGCTATATTTTATCAAGGTAAGCTAGTGTTAGTATTAATTCAATTAAGCAACAAAACAAAACTCTATAAGTTAAAATGGTAACAATAAATTAGTATATTGCTAACTTACTTGAGTAATTCAATAAAGTCCAAGTTGTGTATAAGGGAAGCGTTCCTTACGATGTTGTCTGCGTCGATACCTTTTCTGGCTATTTTCAAAAGAACCTGAAATTATCATTTAATTCATTATCAAGTTGCAGAAATAAAAAATGTAGGTAGGTATTAAACTATTGATAATTGGATAGAATACAGCGTTTCTTTTATTTATTTAGTTGTTTAGTTAAAGAATTGTAGGTATTTTTTGTTTCTGTGTGTTTCTTTGTTCTTTAGTCACATCAATAAAAAATCGCAATTTACTTAAAAAAAAAAACCAACTCCTAACTAAACTCTGTCTTCTATCTTTAGTTAGTATATATTCTGGATAGAATACAGAGTTCCTTTTATTAATTTAGTTGTTTAGTTTAAGAATTGTAGGTATTTTTTGTTTCTGTGTGTTTGTTTCTTTCTTTGTACATTAATTAAAATAAATCTTCCTTATACCGACTTCAATTTCGAAATATGAAATTTCCTGCACTTTCAAGGTACATTTCTGTTCATAACTCCGTAGATCCTCATCAGATCCTCAAAACATTTTTATGGGAGCACCACGGGAGTGTATTCTTTAAAACAAAAAATAATTTTCAAAATCGGACTACTATAGGCGGAGTATTCATCGATTACAGAAAAAAAACAAAAACACTGAACAGTTAATAATCCATTATTACACATTAACATTCGCTAAAACACAAGTTTCGGAAAATAAAACAAAAAGAAAACATGACTTCTCAAATTCCCGCCAAAAAGTCCACTTAAGAAAAATCTTGAAACTACTTACAGTATAACATTTATTAGCCAAATAAGTATAACTCCATAAAACAAAAAGAAAAAATGACTTCTCAAATTAGATATATAATAATTTTTAACTTTATTTTATCTTTTTCAGTTATACAATAGCACCTACTCTGTGTTTATCCTTTATGTTAGTAATTTTAGAAACTGTTTTTTTCTTTGTTGTGTGTGTGTCAAATAAACGTATTTCTATTCTATTCTATTCTATATTCCCGCCGAACAGTCCACTTAAAGTGTCTGTACGCGTCAAACTAGCGCCGCCGCCTATTTTATTTTATTATTACGTTGAACAACTGAATGTAGGTACAGTTTGTGAAACCTATCATAAGCTTTTTTTAATACCTATGTAATAGTTTCATTTTGTATAGTTTATGAGAAATAACGAAGTTGCACTTGGTGGCCACCAAACTCTGTTTTCGCTATTTCTCATAAACTATACAAAATGAAACTATTACAGAGGTATTAAAAAAAACCTTATAATAGGTTTCACAAACTGTACATTTAGTTTTTTAAAATTCCTTTGTCCAACGTAAGTAATAATAAAATAAAATCGGCGGTGGCGCTAGTTTCACCCATACAGGCACCTTAAGAAAAATCTTGAAACTACTTACAGTATAACATTTATTAGCCAAATAGAACTCCGTAGAGTTGGCGATGCCATTGGTTGGATCGCTGAAGTCCCCCGCGACATATTGTACCGTGCTCTGTGATAGGTTCAATTTCTCGATATTAACTGGAGGGATGTCTTCTTTGAAACTTAGAGATAAACTGAAAAAGTGATTAACGGCCGGTTTCAATATTAAACTTACGAATGATCGTAGATTGATCGCCATAGCAACTTTGTTTAGACAACAAAAAATGTAGGACACTTTTTGACAGATAACAATATTACTATGGCGACAGATCCACGGTCATTAGTAAGTTGAATATTGCAACCCGGCATAAGTGTCATTAACTTAAAGAAAGTAAGAGATAGAGCACTGTATATTCGTTTCTCAGTCACAAAAAAACAAAGAGGAATATATACAACATTCTTGTGAGTAAAAGAGATAAAGCATTCGATCTTTTGTCCCTCATCGCGTGCCGTTTTCTTGTATGGCCGGAAACTTGATGCTCCAAACTTTGTAGGTACTAGGAAACTTTGGATTCACTGCATTTTTTGTCCCTCTCGGCGGCACGCTCGCTGTTCGTCCAGGTACTATACTAGGTCCATGGTCATTAAGTACCTACGAGGTACATTGAAATAAAACAATCAGCCAAGTGCGAGTCGGACTCGCGCACGAAGGGTTCCGTACTATTCTGATCGCGAAAGTTTTAAAAAAGACCATTCTGTGAATATTTCAAGTCAACATGTTGCCGGAGCAACTTAGGTAATGCTTGTGTTATGGTAACCAGATGACTGATATACTACTTAGAAGTTAGATTTTTTTTTTGTAAATACATACATAAATATTATAGCTAGAAAAACACCCAGACCCGGAATAAATATCTGAAGAACAAACAATTATTTGTCCCGCGGCGGGGATCGAACCCGCAACCTCCGCGTCTCAGTCAGGCCTTCGTCCACTGCGCTACCAGTGACACGCTACACTGAGGAGTAGCCATTTTTGACATTTTTCTTGTTTCTTTCTCCTTATATAATGTTTCCTTTAGTATATAATGACAAAATAAAGATTTTTCTTTCTTTCTACAGAGGTCGTCGAATTGGTTGTTTATCATCGTCTTTGGTAATAGGGGTCCCGTTTCTACCATTTGGGTGCGGAACTCTAAAAACTACTTACTCAGTATTAACGGACAGGATGTTGTCGTGGGTTTTGTATAGATAAGTGCTCTTAAGGTCCAAATTTATCATTCCTTTATCGTTGTCCAACTCGTAAAGTCTTTCTGCCGTTGATATTGAATCTACCTGCAAATCACAAATCGCTTCTTAGGCTCGATAGAACCTTCTCCATTTTTGAAGTAGGTTAAAAATAAACTTACAAAGGGTCTGCCAGAGTACTCCGAGGTCCAAGGTACGGAGCCCCAGCTGTAGCTACTCTTCGTGGTGGGAATGCGGAGGCTGGTGTACTTCTTAATGGTGTTTCCCTTCACCGTGTACACCATCACGCATATCTCGTCGAGGCATGGCTGAGAAAATCAAACTTTGAATTTAATTAAAAAAAATTGAAACTTGATGCTCCGAATTTTGTACTACGTACGAAACTATGGATTCACTGCAGTTTTTGTCCCTCCGGCGGCATGCTCGCTGTTCGTCCAGGTACCTATACATACCTACTAGGTCCATGTAGCATACATATTCTTACGGCCGTAATTAATATTAAATCCGATTGCAGATCTGTTGCTATAGCAACGCTGTTATGTGTCAAAAAGTGTTGTTTAGCAAAGTTGCTATGAGATAGATCTGCGATCGTTCGTCGGATTGAATATGAATTTCGGCCGTTAACGGCCATCTTGGATCTGAGGTAGCGGCCATCTTGGATGTTTTGTTGTCATGATTACAATATAAGAACATTTCATTTACCTACCTACCCACTTAATTTAAAACTTCACGTTATAATTTTTCGTTATGTAGGTAGGTATATCCTGTATTATTATGTTTGTGGCACAAAATAAACTACTTAAGTATTTTATTATTAATTTGAATAAATACTCACCTCATTCATAGAGTAGGTCTTGGACGAGCCTGGCGCGTTGTTTCTCGTGAGCTGGAGGTTCACGGAAATGGCTCTTTTCAAATTTACTGACCAGGTCGGCTCAGAACCTATGTAGATGGACTTAATGAAGCCATTGTCCTGAAATAATATACTTTGATAAAAATAATTACAAGTGACGAAGCGCTCGTGGCGAAGCTTGCTACGTTCTTGATAGATCGTCGAAGTTAATCAACGTTCTGAGCGGTCACTACTTGGATGGGTGACGGCAAGTGGCGCATATCTGAGCGCTTCCGTGCTTCGGAGGGCACGTTAAATTGTCGGTCCCGGCTTTTAAGGTCGTTAAGCCATGACGGAGGCCTTAAGGCGGCCTAAAAACTCCGTCAACAGAGTTGGCCACTTGCTCATACGAACTTACTTATTACAAGTGGCAAAATTAAAAATTGTATTGCATCGACTTCAATTTCGTTAGAGAGCAACTTATTGCACTTCATAACTCCGAATATCCTTATCAGATCCTCATCATATCCTCAATTTTTTTTAATGGGGCCACTTCGGAATTAGGTAAACTCTTTTAACAAAATTTTTTTTTCATATCGGTTTTGTAGTGATTATACAACGTGATTCATAATTGGTATGTTATCCCGGAAGGGGGATTTTGTGACCATGAAAATGAATAGTTGTGTAGGTGCAAATCTGGTGAATTCTAATTTCCAGTTTTTCATACATTAGCTTTTTTGTTAAATCTTTTGACAACCCTAAGTTTGTCAACATTGTAACCAAAGAGCATGTAATAAGTAGTATTGTAACTACCTTTCCTACTATAACAGGTTAAAAATTGTTAGGTACAATTGGTAAGTACAGCTTGGCAAAAAAGAGTAGAAAATAATGGGGGCGCCACTGTACAACAGTTTTATTCATTATTTTTCACTATTGCGTATTTATATCACCGTTTGACCGCTCCAAGCTAATAATTTGAGAATTTGTAATCTATGTTTACTTAAAAATGATGATAGGTATGTCATTATTTTGAGAATGTTATCTTGAACAAAAAAAATAGTTCCGATTCAAGACTTTTTTGCCAAGCTGTAGGTATGAACACACAAGGCAGACAAAAAAGGGCCACTGTGAAACATTAAACCTCCTCCTTTTTTAAAGTCGGTTAAAATAACAATCCATACAGGAAGCGCAATGAAAGTTGACCGGAGTGAACATTATTGCTATGAGCATCGCAGTGCTCGGAAATATCACTATCTCTGTCTCACGTGCTGTCGATACGTCTGTTTAGCTCTTTCGTAACGACTGTTCATAATAACGCGACCGCCCGGAGGGCCTAAGTTCGGCCTGGAAGTTGCGTTTACCTGACGACCTTGTGGCGCAGTGGGCGAAGGCCCGCCTGAGACGCGAAGGTTGCGGGTTCGAATCCCGCCAAGGGACAAATATTTGTATGTTCTGCAAATATTTGTTCCGGGTGTTTTTCTATCTATAATAATGTAGGTACCTACTTATCTATGTATTTACAAAAAAAAAAGTATCTAAGTATTACCTATATCAGTCATCTGGTAACCATAACACAAGCATTAAGTTGCTTAGCTTGGCACTAGATGACGCCGTGTGGAATGTCCAAGGATATTTATTTTATTTATTTATATATTAGGTACCTGGTAATCCAGCTCCCACGGTTGTCCTAGGAAATTATCCCCTTCCAACTCTTGAAAATAATAGTTATCGGTTCCGTTGTCTACACTCGCATTGCCGACCACAGTTTTCTGAAAGTTTCAGAAGTTATAAAAAATCTGCCAAGTCGGACTCGCGCACGGAGGGTTCCGTACTGTAAATATTTCAAGAATCTATATACCTGTTGATTAGAATGAATGAATGAAGGAAGTGAATGAATGAATTAACTCTTTATTGTAGAAGAAATACATCATATTCTGTGAAAATTTCAACTTTCTAGCTATCACTGTTCATGTGTTTATATTGTGTGTATGTGTATGTGTACCTTGGAGACATCCAAGTAGAACCTGGCCTTGCTGTAGTTATCATACACCTGAACCCTCAGCTGACCTTCCATAAGCCATGACGAGGTCTTCTCACTCCTTGGCTCGGAACCTGCATCATAATAGCTTAATTTTAAATGTATACCTAATGATAATGATGACTCTGTGGCGCAGTGGACAAAGGCTTGCCTGAGACACAGAGGTTGCAGGTTCGATTCTCGCTACGGGACAAATGTTTGTATGTTCTACAGATATTTGTTCCGGGTCTGGATGTTTTTCTATCTATAATATGTAGGTAGGTATGTATTTACAAAAAAAATGTATCTAAGTAGGTAGTAGGTAAGGTACTTATATCAGTCATCTGGTTACCAAGCACAAGCACTACACAAGCATTAAGCAACTCAATTCCAATTTAGCGTGCCCTCCGAAGCATGGAAGCGCTCAGCTGATAATGTCACTTGCGGTCACCCATCCAAGTTGTAACCGCTCAGAACGTTGCTTAACTTCGACGTCAAGAATGTCTTAGCAAGCTTCGCCACGAGCGCTTCATACCAATAGAGTCAACATACCAATAGAGACGTTGGTCTTCAAATCGTAGATGTATTGTCTATTAAGAGGGAAGAGTAGACGGAGCCCTGTCTCCAGACCCGTGGAAGATGACACGGCTGAAACAACATAATACCTAATAATAATAATAATAATCATTTATTTTCAACATCAACAATGAATTGTCCATTATCCATCCACAGGTTGTCTGGTAGAGATCGCTTTTAAGCGATAAGACCGCCGATTGTATATCATAATTAAGTTATTGTAGTTTATTGCATTGTTAATTTTATTGTAATTATATGGTGTGCAATAAAGTATTTTCTATTCTATTCTAATGATTCAGTCATATAAGTTCTGATACTTACAATAACTACAAATTACTTAGGTACCTAATATATCTAACACAGGATAGGTTAACCGTTAGTTTGTCGCAACAAGACTAATGCCCGTTTTCACCAACAAATCCTAAATTTTAAGTGACACCTATCTCATTTTAGGGAACACCTTAGAAAGAAATGGTTTTCACCACTCCCAATCCGTCACCTAAAAGCTTTAAGTGTTACCTAAATTTAGGGGGCCGAAATTCGGGGTCCTAAAGATAGGTGACAGTTGTATCAGTTTGTGAATGTTTGCTAATATTTATAATTATTAAAAATGAGTGATTTCATTGATGTTATTGAGGCTATAGAAGTGATCACAGATCGTGTATTATGGGATCGACCATATTTTTACAGATATTTTGTGAGAGAATTGATTTCTTCCAAAAGTTTGAGGACGTGGACTTTTTTCGAAGATAAATCTTAACTAAAGGAAGTGTCCTTTTCCTGTTGACAAAAATTGAATCAAAAATTGAGTTCCAGGACAATAAAAAGTTCAAGCACACTAAATAACAATTATCATAAACTCAAAACGCAATATGTATTTTATTTATTAGCCTTTATTACCTACAGATAAAAATGTACATGGTTTTTATAATTAAGTAGGTATGACATCTACAATTATTCAGCACTGTTATCTGATTGCCCCGTCTTGGCAAAGGCCTCCTCCAACTTCTTCCAATTCTCCCTATCTCTTGAAATTCGAATCCATGTTTTCCCTGCAAACTCCTTTAATTCGTCTTCCCACCTGAGAGGCAACATTAAAAAGCTCATTCATATTCATATTCATTTATTGCTTCAAGTTGGTTCATAAGGTCTTAAAAATGAGGTTTGGCCGCAACAAGAGCCCCGTTGGGACACCACAATGTTTGAGGAAATAGTAGTACCTACCTATGTAGTAGGTACCTAGATACTAAAATAATAGTATCTTCATTTTACCTAACTTATTTTAATAGCTCAAAATCTTATCGCTTGTATCACGCGCGGGTTCAAATCCCGTCGAAGTCATAAACTTTAAGTAAGAACATTTATTTAAAATATAAAGATTAAACCGACTTCAATTTCCTAAGAAGATAACAATTTCCTGCAATCTCTATCTGTTAAAAACTCCGAAGACTCATCAAGATCCTCAATTTTTGGGACCACTTCGAGATACCTAAGATACCCGGTACCTACCTACTCTTTCAAACAAAAAAAGAATTTTCAAAATTGGTCCTCTAACATTGATGATTGAATAATCGATGAACATAAATAATGACTTCCGTCACTAATAAATATATTCAACTCACCGAAAACAATAAAACACAATTTAAAAATCATGTTTCCAATGTACACAGTTCAACACATAATTACACACCACAACACACTATTTCTATGATTAAATAATACTAAATAATAATTATTATTGTAGTAGATGTACGGGAGCCGTACCGATGTAGAGTCAGGTTCATACGCGACAGAAATAAGGTCGAAACTGCGATTTACAATCTCTCAAAGCGCTCGTGGCATATATGATAGCTATGATGTTTGATTGTTGAAGTAGCAACGTTCTAACGTAGCAAGGTCACACCTTGGATGGGTGACAAATGGCATTACGTTGAGCGTGTGCTTCGGGGGGCACGCTAAATTATCGTTCTCGGGTTTTAAAGTTAAGCCATGACGGAGGCCCTCCGTCACCAAAGTTGACCACTTGCTCCATCAGAACTTACCTTTTGATGATACCTACTTAGTTTTTTGTAGTGTCTGTCTGAAGCAACCTGGCTCTTAAACGAATAAACATAATGTTTTTTTTTTGTTTGAAAGAAGTCTTCATAAAGAATGTTCAAAACTAAACTAAGAAAATCTGCTCAGCCGTTTAGAGATCATCATTAATAACCTATTTATTGTAAAAATTTCAACAGTTTACAATAAAATGATCTTATCTTATCTTATCTTATCTATCTAGTTGATGATGGGATGTAGGTACTCGGGGGTTTTTCATTAAACTGAATTTAATTGTTTTAGAGATGATAACAAATAGGTAAGGGTTAGGTACGTGTTATGTACCTACTCTTTGTATTCAATAGTTAAATATTAATTTCCTTGATTTTTAAATTTACCACAAAACTTGTAAAACCGCTCGTACTCCCTTATCCTAAAACCCTCTTATCGTAACGCGTTGATAGTGAATTGACCTCCGAACTTGGGTTGTGGCTCCGACCAGTGTAGCCTGGCCTTTATCTCGCCTCGCACATACGAGTGTGGCTGATACCTAGGATTAATACCTACTTTTTTTATGTAGGTACCTTGGTATTTGCTATGAAATGTTCTGTCTACCTCACCCTTCGGAATACAATCGTGCTGCGTGATCATGATCACATTTCATTTCTTATTCTTTTACTGTAGGTACCTATCTAGGTAAAAATAATGATACCTAATTACCTACCTTTAATTAGATCTATTAGTATATTCTTCTTCCTGCCCTTATCCCACATTACGTGGGGTCGGCACAACATGTATTGTATTCTTCTTCCATTTCCCTCTATCAGCCGGAGTATATAATGTTCTGTGATCAGCCGCCATCTCGACACACAGTCCATCCATCTTTTCCTTGGTCTACCTCTCCTAGACTCGTAGGTGATTTTAAACTCGATGAGAGTTATCCGTCTAAACGTAGATAATTTCTCAAGCTTTATCAAAACACATTACCTACCTACTCGACTTTACTTACCTACCTATCTAAAAGTGAATGGGCGGGCGAGTTCAGAATATGTTGGACGTTAATTTACGTGACTCAGTGGAAGACAAGGCCAATTTTTGTTTGACTTGTGCACTAATTGTTGGTTAGGGAAGGTAAATTAACTGTTTATTGAAAGTAAAATATCGCAATTGTTGTGTATTGTAATTTGTAGATGTAGGTACCTACCTAGTGGAAACAATTATGTTTATACTCGTAATATATAATATTTATGTTTACATGAGAAAACCTCTGTACAGTGTACACCAATGAGCATGAAACCTCCGTTACTGTAGGTAGTAAAACCTTTTCCTAAATAAGGTAAAGACAACAGAAATGAACTGCGTAGAACAGAACGTGTCAAATGCCGCCAACTAATAAAATATGTGGTGAGTTTTAAGGAAAAAGCTGCCTTTTATATTTTAATGTCACCATTTGTCTTCATCTTAATAAATAAATAAAATTCATAGATTAGGTTTGTCTAATCTACGTAATTATGTAGTAAAAATTGGAAAATAATACAAAATAAAAATAACATTACTAGCAAAATGAAATGATAATTTAACACACTCAATTTAAATAGGTGTAGGGAGTCGCGTTGGAACAGGCATTAGAATCACCTAGCATGTAAAACGATACTTAAGTGATCCTTGAGGTCCTACAAGAATAAATGATTTTTCTTTCTTTCTTTCTTTCTTTCAATAAAAATTCAGGTGAAACCTTTGCTATAATAATAATGTAATGTATGACATTTTTTTTGTATTATAATATGTTTATAAAATAAATAAATAAAATGTAATGATAAATAACAAAACCTATCCCAACTACCTCGATAATAAAACATCTAAAATGTGGTTTTCCAGCAAGGGATCGTTAGGGGTTTTTTAAAAAGGAGTTGGGAACACAGAATCAATACTAATGAATGTCAATCATGTCAATGTCAGGCTGATGATCTGACATGACATTAGCTATGGTTCAGCTTTAGGATTTGTTTAATTTTGTTTTGTTTACATCTTTAAAATATTAATTGCGCTTATTTCTGTATAAAAACATGGAGAAATCTAATAAATGCCGTTGTTGTCTCTCAAGTGGATGCCAAAAAGAGTTATCCAACAGCTATTTATACGACGGCAAGTCAGAAAACTATGGAGAAATGTTG
This sequence comes from Xanthorhoe designata, assembly GCA_963582015.1. Classification (NCBI taxonomy): domain Eukaryota; kingdom Metazoa; phylum Arthropoda; class Insecta; order Lepidoptera; family Geometridae; genus Xanthorhoe; species Xanthorhoe designata. Next base: position 1,260,980 of record OY757058.1, read on the forward strand.
ACTCTAACATTCACCCTTACTGTATGTATGTTAACTAGTTTATTTTAACGTACCCTCTGAAGCACGGAAGCGCTCAGCTGAAAATGCTAGTTGCGGTCACCCATCCAAGTTGTGAGCGATATCTCCTAAGATGTGTGAAAGTGATAATTATTTATGATCTTAATAGTGATTTTGATTTTGTTTTCAGTTAAACTGCTCAAATATGTTAATCTGTGAGGAATGTGTTTTAAGACTTAGAGATGCATTTACATTTAAACAACAAATATTGGATGCTGGAACTGCATTGAGCAACTTAATCTTGCAGGACAATGAATCTGGTAAGTTATAATATGACTTATGATACATCAACCTTAGTGTGAGTCCAAGACTTAAGTATAATAATATATAGATGTCATATCATACATACCTACTTAAAGGTAGTTGAAGTTAAGCAACGTTCTGAGCGGTCACTACTTGGATGGGCAAGTGGCATTATCAGCTGAGCACTTCCGTGAGGAGGGCACATTAAATTGTTGGTCCCAGCTTTTAAAGTTGTTAACATGACGGAGGCCTTTAGGCGGCCTAAAAACTCACATCACCAGAGTTGGCCACTTCTTTTTTTATACATACCTACATAATATAATCACGCCTCTTTCCCATAAGCGTAAGCAGAGACCACGAATCTCCACTTGCTACGATCCTGACACACCCATTTGACCCCATTCACCTCTCAGATATCATTTATTGATTTCAGATTTTGGTGATAGAATAAAATCAGACATAGATGATGAGTTCAGCGGAGAATCTTGCCTTCCTGAAGTCAAACCAGAAGGTAACTATTTTATTTATATGTATACTGCTATGTATCAAAAATCCAAGGGTTGCCTGGACCCATTATTCTTAGTTAGGTTTTAATTTAACACCAGGTAACACTGCGGGGTGCACAAAATTATATATTTAAATATGTATTATTTATTGAATATTGGATTACAGATGAACTTGAAATAAAGTTGGAACCAATTGATGACTCCTTTAGGACATCCAGAGTGACAGAGAGTGGGAAACTTAGACTAAAAAAAACTAAAAAGAATGAAAAATTGAGATGCATAAAACCAGAGAAAAGTAAGCTCTATTACTATGCGAATTAAAAGTGAGTTCTATTTGCCCAGATTTAAATATTTTGTATCAGTTTCAGAGAAACCAACTCCAGAAAAAGAGGTACAGAAAGAACAACGCGAGAATTCGATCAAGCTGATATCCTACTCAAATGTTTGCATCTTCAAGTCGTTAAGGACCAGATTTGCCTGCTACGTCTGCAACGAAAAGTACTTTGACATTAAAGAGCTCAGAAACCACTCCAAAGTACACACTACAGATGATTTTAAGCGAAGATTCCGAAGACTCAGAGGGAAATCATATGAAAACGTCGATATAACAAACTTAACTTGTCAGATTTGCTCAGAAAATTGCCTGGACCTAGACATACTGAAGAAACATCTAACAGAAACTCATAGCATCGTTTTCGGTGATACAAATCACATCTTAATACCGTTTAAGTTGGAGGAAGGCTTCAAATGTCAAATTTGTAAAGACTCTTTTAATACCTTCACGCGTTTGTCCATACATATGAACTGTCATGCTACAAGCAACGTTTGCGAGACTTGTGGCATGGCGTTCTTTAATCGTATCAACTTAAGAAACCATATAAGGTCAATACACAAAGAACATAAATGCTCAGAATGCTCTCTTAAATTCGCTACAAGTACTAAGCTGGTTTGTCACAAAAGAAAGGCACATAACGGGAGGCCTGTCAAACATCACTGCTTAAGATGCCAAATGACATTCACCTACCCGTACCTCCTTAAAAGTCATATGGTAGAAAAACACGACGCAAAATATAACACTGTTGAGTGTAGTAGCTGTAAAAAGGTTTTTAAGGATCACAACTTTTTGAAGACACATTTCCGAAGTGTGCATTTAAATGAGAGGAATTATTCGTGTGCTTTGTGCGATTTGAGGTTTTTTACAAGGACCGATAGGAAAAGGCATGAGAGGACGCATGAAGGAGGTTGTATGTTTGAGTGTAATCTTTGTGAGACTAAATTCAAGTCCAAGGACTCTGTGGGTAGGCATATGAAAAGGCAGCATGGCGTTTCGAAGTGATTTTAAGTGACATTCAGCTTAGGTATATGTGTACCTAACTTACCTTTTTACTTACCTACTTTATTTGGAAAGCCAGCCACTGAAGCTCCCGCGGAAAGCTCGTGGTTAAAGTTTGTGTGTGTGTGTGTTTGTTACTCTTTCACACTCAAACAGCTGGACGGATTTGAATGAAATTCGGTACCTGGATTGCTTATACCCTAGTTTAAAAAATAGGCTTCTTTTAATCTCGGTTTTCCCACGAGAACGGGAACTATTCACCGCGGGGCGCAGCTAGTAATTTGTTACTTGTCATAATAATAATTGAAGGATATAATAGAGGAAAAGGAAATGTTTGGCTTCATTAAAAAAATTATTGGAATGTATTATTATTTATTGAATTATTCTTCAAACAATTGTCTTAAATCTAATACATAAAACAAAAGTTATGAATAGAAATAAATATCTAATCCAGTACACTTTATAATTTATTAATTCTGGTTTCACCAAGATAAATGTTTACTAAGGCCTATCTATAGTTTTAAAACAATATAGCTACTCTTTTTACTCAAAAATAGTGTAGTTTATAATCTAACTAGCTACGCCTAGCGGTGTTACCCGCGGTAGTTAAAAGTAGCCTTATTATACATATAAACCTTCCTCTTGCATCACTCTATCTATTAAAAAAAAACGCATCATAATCCGTTGCATAGTTTTAAAGATTTAAGCATACATAGGGACAGAGAAAGCGACTTTGTTTTATACTATGTAGTGATTATTCAGTATTTTTTTTAATTTAGCAAGGATTTAGAGCGTAACTAGCATTATAGAATCTTTTTCAGTCACACAAAAACAAGGAAGGCGGTTTTGTAACAAATTCGTGTGATTTTTTTTTATATTTTTTATAAGCGTGCCGCTATTGTCTTTGGTCGCGACATCTATGTACTTAATTTTGTACTAAACAGTGGATTAAATAAATAAATATCCTTGGACTTTCCACACAGCGACATCTAGTCCCAAGCTAAGCAATTGAATGCTTGTGTTATGGTAACCAGATGATTGATATACTAATAGATACATTTTTTTTGTAAATACATATTATACATAGAAAACACCCAGACTCGAGACAAATATTTGCAGATCATACAAACATTTGCCCGCGGGAAATGAACCCGCAACCTCTGCGTCTCAGGCGGGCTTAGCCACTTAACCCACTGCGCCACAGAGGTCGTCAAATTTTTGTTGTCGATTTGGTTGATTATTTTTTTAAACTGATGCAAAGACGATTTATAAAAATAGACTGTCAAAGGCCTACAACTAGAAATAAATTAAAATTTCTTGGATAAAATTGATGTTTTAAAGTTTCCAGGCTATCTGGTGCTGCCATCTAGTTTAAACTCCCGTTTTGGGCACGGCCTTTGCCAGTCTATTTTTATAAATCGTCTTTGACTGATGGAGGAACTGCTATTCAATCCTCACTGTTGGCAGAGCTGTTTGGAAGTGGCAATTCTTCAGCTTCTCTTGCACTTGCCTCGACCGCGCCCTGGCTAGCGTCACCTGACTGTCTGCAACTCGTATGCTCTCCTGGAAGCATAAATACATCTATATCTGTGTGACACACATACGAACTTACTTACACACAGTGTGTGTAAGTAAGATCGTGTGAGCAAGTGGCCAACTCTGGTGAAGGAGTTTTTAAGCCGCCTTAGGCTCAACTCACACCAAAAGAGCGGCGAAGAGCAGCGAAGCGGAGCGCAGTTTCGGTGTCACACGAATTTCAACTTTATTTTCATTACTTATTATCGCATGAGAAACTCGAACGAGTCGCGAGGATGCCAGCTGCTTCGCGGGAATTCCGACGAATTCGAATACGCGCGCCTTGTCTGCGATAATAAGTATTATAGTAATAAAAATAAAGTTGAAATTAATATGACACTGAAACTGCGCTCCGCTACGCTGCTCTTCGATGCTCCTTTGGTGTGAGTTGAGCCTAAGCTGTACCTAGATTAAACTTTATTTTGTAACCTCTGTGTAGTCTTTTTTCTATTTGAGATAATACATCATTTTGTATATAAATGTATGAGTGTATGAACAGTGCGTAGTGGGTGGCTAAGTACAAGTTTCTCACCTGCAAAGCCAAGAGTTCTCTGTTCAAGCTAGCCATTCTCTCGTAGGCTATCTTCATAGTGTGGAGCCCTAGGACTTCGACGTCTCTTCGCATGGAGACATTCACCTCCCCTGGAAATTATCCAAAGTTTATATCACAAGCTTCGCCCGCGGCATCGCTTCCGTGTACCTACTCAGATAAATTCACCTGTGTTATTCCAGGTCAAACAATGTCAAAGTTTCAGCCAAATCTGTTCAGTAGTTTTTGCATCAAAGAGTAATATTTATCTATCCTATCATGCTAACAAACTTTCGGAACATTTTGACCAACATTACATACTTCTGACTACCCCTTTAGACATCTTCAAAAAGATCTAAAAATTGCCTAATGATCTGAAAGAAATGTCTACCGCTCCCGGGATACAGTCGTGATCATATTTCATTTCTTTCATTTCATTTTTGACCAACATTAAGCTGAACTATGTAATCGTGTCGTTTTTGGGGTGGGTCCCAAAGAGTCATACTGATGTCCCATCCAGACTCTCCACGAGGCGACACGAGGCTACGCGAGTGCGAGAGTGAGGACGGTGCGCTCGTGTCCCTTCGCCTCGCCTTGCTGGATGGCGCTCCGCTTGGTGTCGGTTTTTCGGGCGAGTCAAAGGACGCGAGGGGGCGAGGCGAGACAATCATCCACACTCTTGCGCTCGATCTGGTGGTGTGGGCCTAGCTTTGTTTTAAAAGCGATCCCTTAACAATCTAAATAGTCAAGCTTCAGTGGGAAGCGCTTGTGGCGAAGCTTGATAGATCGTCGAAGTTAAGCAACGTTCTGAGCGGTCACTACTAGGATGGGTGACCGCAAGTGGCATTTTCATCTGAGCGCTTCCGTGCTTCGGAGGGCACGTTAAATTGTCGGTCCCGGCTGTTAAAGTCGTTAAGCCATGACGGACGCCTTTAGGCGGCCTAAAAACTCCGTCACCAGAGTTGGCCACTTGCTCATACGAACCGAACGAGTGGGAAGGCAGTCACACAGTACTGTACAGTATACGAGTCCCACTGTGACGGAGGATCTCGTGTGACTCGCTGGGAACCCACCGGTTTAAGACGACGCATTGAAGATTATGGCGTCAGGGATTTCACCTTTCTCAGCAATTACAAACCATGTAGGTATGTATGGGGACTCCCTTTTCCGCATTTAGACTCAAAGGTGGTCCTTTATGCGTGGGTAATTTAACAAACCATTCTGAATTTATAATTTATGTTTTGAGTTCTTCATAATTATGTTTAGCTTCAAATTGGTTATTGGTTTTGTTAAGGATAGCGAAGTACCGTGAGCTGTGCCTATGTAGATGTATGCTTAGTATGTAAGTAGCTATAGTCAGTCGCAAGTTACGCACCGCGTCGTTCTAAGCTTCTAATTGTGTTTAAAAAGACTTATTTCATAATAAACTGTTAATCCACGTACAAAACCTACATTATTTATCAAGATCCTACAGGTTATGGGACCCAGGTGGTGAAATAAAAGTGTTTCTGTGAAAATTTAATGGATTTGCAGTGAAATTCGTAAAATCAAAACTTTGCGTAAACAAGTGCGTAAGCCGCGTAATGGCGGGTTCTGTGTTATCACTGCGTACGGCCATGTGCACTCGTTGATGCGCCGGGACATTCCATCGTTATTTCTATTACGTTAAAAAGTAATTATCGTGTTGTTGGAGTTGAAGAAACTTCATTATGGCTGCTTCTATAAAAATTGATCCTCTTACTGGCGATAACTATGATACCTGGAAGATTCAAATGCGAGCAATTTTGAAGAAAAATGACTTGTGGGAATACGTAACAGGAACATTGCCACAACCAGGGCGATCGGATCCGAAGTATGCGGAATGGATTAAAAATGATGGAAAAGCCGAATCGGACATTTTGTTGGCTGTTAGTCCAAGCGAGTTGATTGCATTAGATGGCTTGGAAACTTCTAAATCAATATGGGATAAGTTGAAGTCTTTGTATCAGTCAAGCGGGCCTGCTAGAAAAGCTTCATTGTTGAAGAAACTCGTATTAACTCGTATGCAGGAAGAAGACGACTTGAAGAAGCACATCGCGGATTTCTTCGATGCAGTGAAAAAGCTCAAAGAAATCGGTTTGGTTGTGATTGACGAACTACTAGCTATATTATTGTTATATAGTTTGCCGGATTCCTTCAATATGTTTCGCACGGCAATGGAATCGCGAGACGATTTACCGTCAACAGAAGTGTTGAAAGTAAAGATTGTTGAGGATTTTGATGGCAGAAAATCATCAGCAGTGGACCAGGGAGCTATGTTCGTCAGGCGTACCAATATAAATGTCAACCACAAGAAGAATTTTAATGAGAACCAAGGCTTCAATAAAAATAAAATTGAATGTTTTCGTTGTGGTCGTCGTGGACATTTGGCGAGAGAGTGCAAGACAAAGAACTTTAATAAAAATAAACCGAGCGCAAAACAGTTAGAACGGGACAGTGATCCGAAGACGACGATGTTGATGAGCACTACCGAAGAGGTAATGTTCGGTGACCAGAGAAACCCTATTTGGTGTATCGACAGTGGATGCACGGGGCATATGTGTAATGAAAAACACATGATCCAGGGTTTCACGCGACTGGACTCGGAGCTGAATTTAGCTAATAGTGAACGCACGCACATTGCAGGTGCAGGCAAGGTCAGCATTTCAGTTGATACGGGCAGCGAAGAGCGCCGCATAGAAATTGAGAAGGTGTTTTACGTGTCAGACTTGCGAACCAATCTATTATCGGTGGCGAAAATGACCGATCGCGGGTTCGAGGTTCATTTCAAGAAAAACGGTGCCTTTGTGATTGATGAGAAAAATAAGATTCACATGCGAGCAGATCGTGTTGGTAATCTATATCATGTTCGAATGAGTCAGAACAGTGTTAATAATGCTGAGGTGAAGAGACCTATAGATATTTGGCATGAACGACTCGGGCACTTAAATGAACGCGATTTGAAGGCAATGTCAAAGAGTGGCTTAGTGCATGGGATGGCATTTAAAGATGATGAAAAATTATCTGAATGTGAGATCTGTATAAGTGAGAAGCAGACTTGCAAACCGTTCCCAAAGGGCAGTGCAGAGCGCACGAGTGAGCTACTAGAAATAGTACACAGTGATGTGTGTGGCCCTATGAGACAGCAGTCATTTGGCGGGAAAAAGTATTTTGTTACTTTTATTGACGATAAATCAAGATGGTGTGAAGTATATTTCATAGCAAATAAAAGTGACGTCTTGCGAGTATTTAAAGAATACAAGGCCTATGTGGAGAACTTTACAGGCAAGAAGATAAAGAACTTACAATCAGATAATGGACGTGAGTACGTAAATAATGATTTCGATGAATTCTTGAAGAAAGAAGGTATAAAGAGGAGATTGACAGCGCCTTATACACCCCAGCAGAATGGGATATCTGAGAGAAAGAATAGAACTTTAATCGAGATGGCAAGGTGTATGATGCGTCAGGCAGGAAGTCCACCGGCATTTTGGGCGGAAGCAGTTCATACTGCGAATTATATTAGAAATCGTTGCCCAACTACTGCTTTGGATGGTGAAATACCATTTACATTATGGAAAGGAAAGAAACCTACTGTAATCTACATGCAAGTGTTTGGATCGAAAGCCTACTACAAAGATAAAGGTACCCAGAAGGGGAAATTCGATTCAAGTTCTGAATTGGGAATATTCATGGGATATGATATCCAATCTAAAGCCTACAGAATACATAATCCGAAGACGAAGAAAATCATTGTGACTCGTGATGTAAAATTCATGAATGAGACGGCGTTCAGGCATGAATATAAAGAAATACTTGACGAAGAAGATGTAGATGGAGAGATAATTGTAGATCTTAATATACCGAGAGAAAGTTGTGAAGAACAAAGAAAACCTCCTTTGAAAGCGAAAAGAGACGGAAGTAGAACGAGAAGATCACTTGAAAACGTCTATGAACCTGATGAAGAAAGAAATAGAGGAGTGACAATAAGAAAAAGAACGGCTACTGTTTCATGGGAAAGATTAGTTGAACCTTCGAAGAGAGGACGAGGAAGACTAATTCGTACTGGAAAACCACGACAGGAGTACAACTACAGACCAGTTAAAGAACTTATTGCGACAGATACTGAACCGGAATCGGAAGATGAAGAATCGGATGAAGAGATAACGGCAGGAATCGCGACTATTGAACCAATGACTTGGAGTGAAATTGAAAAGACGAACGATGTAAATGCATGGAGAGGTGCCCTAGAAGATGAATTTATAGCTCAGATTAAAAACGGCACATGGGAAATAGTTTCTCGACCATCGAATCGAAAAGTAATCGGAAATAGATTCGTATTTAGTACCAAAACTACTGGAAAGAAAGTACGCTTAGTTGCGAAAGGATGCTCTCAACGGCCAGGGGAGGATTTTCATGAGACATCATCTCCAGTCGTGAGATCGTCATCGATAAGACTCATAGCTGCTATATCCGCAGAATTGGGACTTGAGATCCATCAAATGGACGTTGTGACAGCTTACCTAAATGGTACACTAGAAGAGGAAATATATATGGAAGTACCAGATCAATTACGCGATGTTATTAAAAGAATACTCGAAAACCAAAAGATTGGAACACAAAATAAAATCACTAGAGATAAGAACATTATTGAAACGGCTAAACGCTGGAACAAAGTTTTGAGTGAATGTGATAATAGTGTGTGTTTGTTGAAAAAGAGTTTGTATGGTTTGCGTCAATCTGGATTGCAGTGGCATAAAGAGCTGGTGAGGAAGTTGAAGAGTGTTGGCTTCCAGGCAACGCCGCAGGATCCATGTGTGTTTGTAGCACGAAAAGGTGAGCGAATGATGATAATTGCGATTTATGTTGATGATTTAATTCTAGCTACAAATGATGATGAATGGTTGTGTGATGTAAAGAAGCAATTATCTAGTGCATTCGAGATGAAAGATATGGGTAAAATTAATCATTGTTTAGGTATCGAATTCACTCGAGATGAAGAGGACCGAGTGTACTTAAATCAAAGTGTCTATGTAAGTAAAATCCTTGAACGCTTTGGTATGGGTGAGTGTAAACCTACAATGACTCCAATAGATGTGAATGTTAAGTTAGAAAAACCTAAATGTGTGAAAAATGATGTGATGAGTCAGTACCCTTATCAAAGTTTAATAGGTGCTCTGATGTATCTAGCCGTGACAACGAGACCGGATATTTCGTACGCTGTGAATTATCTTAGCCAATTTAATACTAATTATGATGTTGAACATTGGAAAGCGGCAAAGCGTGTACTGAGATATGTAAAAGGTACGTCAGACTATGGTTTAATGTATGAAAGGACTAACTTACCTTTATTCGGTGTGGTTGATGCAGACTGGGGTTCGAATGCGATTGATCGTAAGTCTTATTCTGGTTTTGCATTTATATTAGCAGGTGCCCCAATCAGCTGGGAAGCACGTAAACAACGCAGTATAGCGTTATCGAGCACGGAAGCCGAGTACATGGCGATTTCCGAAGCTACCAAAGAAGCCATGTATTTAAGAGATGTGTTGAGTAATGTTGGAATGGAATGCGAGTGTGTTACATTATTCAACGACAATCAGGGTGCGATAAAGCTTGCTGAGAGCAGGAATTATCACTCACGAACAAAGCACATCGACGTGAGGCACCACTTCGTTCGAGATAATGTGCGAACAAGGTGTTATTGATCTGAAATACTTGTGTACAGAGAGAATGCCTGCAGATGTTTTGACCAAGGGTTTGAATGGAACAAAACATAAAGAATGCATGCATAACTTAGGTATGATGAGTGTATCTACGTAAAGTATAAACAGATTCGCTCACGACTTCGAGGGGAGGTGTTAAGGATAGCGAAGTACCGTGAGCTGTGCCTATGTAGATGTATGCTTAGTATGTAAGTAGCTATAGTCAGTCGCAAGTTACGCACCGCGTCGTTCTAAGCTTCTAATTGTGTTTAAAAAGACTTATTTCATAATAAACTGTTAATCCACGTACAAAACCTACATTATTTATCAAGATCCTACAGGTTTTATACGATTGGTCAACTGTAAAAGCACAAAAAAAATCCCAAAAACTGATCAATAAAAACATAGATTTTCACTTTACAACTAAATGTAACTAATATAAGGAGTAAGGCCGGGCTATGCCCCTTATGTAAAGTCACTGGAGTAGGTACTCACACAAGCGATTGTGAAGTAAAGAGTTGCTGTACATCTTCTGTTGGTTTGACGATATCGGCGGCGACTGGACTTCGCTTTTATGCGGGGGCGTCTGACGACCTGGAAATTTTAAAACAATTATTTTAACATCGAGCAAGCTGCACCACCAACACAAAATGGCTCACCAGACCAGACATAATGTTGCACAAGGTATCAAATAATAAGTAGGTACTGTTAAGAAGACTGGGTGAATTTACAGATGAAGAGTGTAAAATCTTGAATGTTATGTTAGTTTACATCAAGTAGAAAGATAGTTTTTATCTATTGTTATGAGGTAATCTCAGAGAAACTACTACCTACTCATTTAATTTCAAAAATTCTTTCACCAATATTTAGAATACAATAAAGGTTACCTACAATGAGCTATATTTTATAGCTATCGAGAGCAAAGCTCCTTGCGAAAGCGAGTTGGCTTTAAATAGAACTTCCTTAACTAATTTGAAAGTAGGTAGGTATTGATTCCTGGAATTTAAGGTTTGCGACTACATAATAGAAATAAAGATAGTAATACTTACTTATTGGTATTTGTACTAGAAAAATGGTACTCACCTTCGTCTTCAGATTCTGATGCCTCTCCTGATATAACAGAAGCTTGAACATTCGCTTCAGGAATTTCTGCATCCTGAGAAATAAAAAGTTTGTAACCACAAAATTTGAATTGAATAAGTAAAGACGAGAAATACTTACAAGAGTTTTGCTGATTTCGACCTCAGAATCGGATTCGGAGGCCTCACCGTCTACGACTTGAGGTGTATTGGACATGTTAGGTAAATTTAATTTAGACGTCAACAAATTATACACGTCCAAAATAAAACAAGATGAATCTCGCTCACTCGATTTTACAGAAAGTAAGAAATGATTTCTTGAACATTGAAGAAATTGTGTGTTGTTTATTTACAAAATTGAGTGTTCTCAGCTAACATCAAAATTTTACCCGTTATCATGCCGTTCCGCCCGTGTTGTACGCAGTCCAAAAATCTATCCTTTCATCAAACTATGACATAATATTTATAATTATTAGGACATTTAAGTGTTTCTATTACATTATTTGTTTTTCTTTAAATATATTATTAAGTTTACATCGATTTACTCACCAACTATTGTATTTCGGTTTGGGGCGAAACAAAAAACAGCTATCATTATCCTTTCTTTTTCCCTTTTCTATGGGTCTGTCCATCAGCTGGTAACACTTTTTGTGCGTTCCATTTCACGCATTTCTTACGATTTAGTCTAAACTAAAAAGGTTGAATTTTCCAACAAAAGGAGGGCCTATCGCTGTTGCACGAAAAAGTATTCATCCGTTCCTCCAAAATAGATTTTATATTATAGATCTCTACCTAATCTGTGAATATAGCAAATGGAGGCTCTATTCTGTTGTTCCAACCCAAGACAATAGCAGCCCGTCTTGCATGAGTAGCGAAAACTAAGTTTGGTGGCCACCAAGTGCAAGTTTTTTAAAATTCCTTTGTTCAACGTAATATTAAAATAAAATATACGGTGGCGCTAGTTTCACCCATACAGGCACCTTAAACGTAGTGATTTTATTCTCTTTGGATGTACCCACATCCTAGTAGTAAGTAGTCTGTGGATGTACCTAACATAGAGCACTTCTTTAGCTTCAATTTTTGCCAAACACTCTTCTGATCAAAGAGAATCCACTACGTCTTCTGATATCCTGTTGAAGATAATTATGGAGTAAGGTGGAGAAAGATCCCTCATGTTCTTTCTGTTATTTCGCCTAGTAGCAACATTTTATCAAGGTACCACGCGAGCTAAGCCGCGGGCGTGTATAGGTCGCCACGTAAAAAGAGCGCGGTCGGGGAAGTAGCGGGTGTATGTTTGCGCCTGTGTTCACTCGCTGACGAACCAATAGCACTCGCTAAATCAATGGTAAGTGCGCCGCGTTACCTCTCCACCAATCTTTGACCACTGCGCAGTTTGACAGCAGCTCTTTTTACGTGGCGCGACCTATATGCAAATGGTAAATAAAAAGACAACATAGCTTGCACAAGCCCCTATAATCAATCACATAGCATTACATTAAATGTACATTATCCTAGCGTAATAATCTAGAACAAACTAGGACTTAGGGCACAAAGTTTAACATCTTAAGAGCTTCGGACCATTGTCATTTATTTCAGACAATATTATCTCTTCGGAACACTCTTTTCTCAAAGATCATCTTCATGATTGCTATAAGGGCTCCAGTCTGATGGGATTTAGAGTTTTAGCACCCAATCTGGAACCTGGGGCTACTCGAAGGCCCACTGAAAGGCTAAGAATATCCTTTTAAGAGTGCGCCATATGCAATTTTGTTAATTTACCGGTTCGAAATCCTTATTTATCTCAGAATTTATGTGAAAGCTACGACCTTCATTTAAAGGGAAATAAAACTTTGAACTTTTATCTTGGGTTTTGTTTTTTGAAAACACGATTGTAAAAAAATTCACGATATTATATTTTTTTTTTAAATATAACTTTTTCACACATTTCCTATTTATCTCAGGAACTGAACACTATGTTGTTGCGTGTTTTGTTTCATAAAACCGAGAAGCATTTATTCTGTCTTTTAATTTTTCGATTGGTTGTTTAATTTGTAATTAAATAAAAACAGTTTTTTCACTATTATGTTGTGTGTATCGTTCTGCACTTCTCACTCATGAGTAAAATCATTATTCGCTATCCCGCTCTTCAAATTATTTCAGCGTTATGGCACACTCTTAAGCCCTAGATGTCCTAGTTCCTCAGCGGAGCCCTAGAACCCCTCCTGGTAGTGCTTGGAGTCCAGACGAGCTTGCAGCAGCTCCAGCTGTCGCCGCGCCTCGCACATCGGGAAGTTGTTCAGCTCGTAGTACTGCGGGGCTATCTTCAAAAGCCATTCAGCTGTTGACAGAAATAAACATTTGGTTTCATATCCTTAATTTTTATTTACGAAGCGCTCGTGGCGAAGCTTGTTAAGACGTTCTTGATGGATAGTCGAAGTTAAGCAACGTTCTGAGCGGTCACTACTTGGATGGGTGACCGCAAGTGGCATTATCAACTGAGCGCTTCCGTGCTTCGGAGAAAAAATAAATTGTCAGTCCCGGCTTTTAAAGTCGTTAAGCCATGACGGAGGCCTTTAGGCGGCCTAAAAACTCCGTCACCAGAGTTGACCACTTGCTCATACGAACTTAATATTATAAAGGTAGGAGAACAGTGGATCCAGCTGGCACAACACCGCCAAAAGTGGCGTGATAGAGAAGAGGCCTTACCCAGCAGTGGGTGTTACCGGCTGAGTAGATAGATACATAGATTAAAAAGGTGAAAGTATGTGTGTAAGTGTTCAAGTGTTAATGTTTGTTACTCTTTCACGCTCAAACAGCTGGACGGATTTGAATAAAATTTGGTACCAGGATTGCTTATACCCAGGACTAAAAAATAGGCTTTCGATCCCGGTATTCCCACGGGAACGAGAACTATTCACCGCGGGTAACACCGCGGGGCGCAGCTAGTAATAAATAATGGTTAAAAAATGGATCACTCACGTTTGATATCAGTAACGGTGCGTATATAATTCTTGGTGGTCAGCACAAACTCATTGTATATGACCCAGTCGGGCTTGTGGTCGAGGCAGGTGGACGGATGCAGCTGGACCACTTGATTGTCCTTCACGGTGAGGTAGTGGCCGGTACGCTCTAGGTGAGCCACCTGGAACAATACAGATATATACAAAGCGATTCTAATAAAATACAGCCTAGGCCTAATTATAATACTTATTATCGCAGAGAAGGCGCGCGTATTCGAATTCGCCGGAATTCCCGCGAAGCTGCGGGCATTCTCGCGACTCGTTCGAGTTTCTCATGCTCTAATATGTATTATGGTAAGAAAATAAAGTGGAAATTCGTATGACACTGAAACTGCGCTCCGCTTCGCTGCTCTTCGATGCTCTTTTGGTGTGAGTTGAGCCCAATACTCTAGCTTACTTTAGCTATTCTACAGCCTCTCAAATTGATGCTTATTATTCCGTTTAATAAAGGAATTTAATAGTAGATTATGCAACAAGGGCTTAAAGTAGTGTATTATGTCTACTATAACTGTTGAATTGGATATTACCTGCATAAAGAATCCGTTGACGAGCGCTTTCCTTATATTGATGTAGTAGTCTTTGCTTGTGAACTCAGTGCTCGTTCGCTTCAAGTTAAATCTGAAATATGAGCGAGCATACATGGAACATTATGAATACATGTAACTCATCTGAACAAGGCTTAACTTATATTTATAAATACATGTAGGGGTAGGTACATGTAGGGAGTCGCGTTGGAACAGGCATTAGAATCACCTAGCATGTAAAACGAAACATAAGTTGTTACATACCATGTAACAGTGCGATCTTTCGGCGATATAGGGAAGCTCAGATCGAGCGAGTGGACCCTAATTCGAAGATCGACTTCTTTTTTTAAATTAGTTTGACCTTTTTTCAACAGATGGCGTATTGTTTTCTATCCTAGTGACGGGACATGTTTTGCTAACGATTGATTAGCTTTTGAGTTAGTTTTTTATTCTATGGTTAGTTGTAATCGACTTTTTTTTAGTTTGTTTAGTAGATAGTTATGGACATCCTTGTCTTTGTAAATGGTGGTCGAGGACTTCGTCTTTTTGTTGGGGGTCGGTCGCCGCGGTGTGAGGTGTGGTGGCCGACCCATCCATCTAATTATTTTTTCTTTTTGAAGAATATTATAGTACCTATTATAATCGCCTGTGCGTAGTATATTGTTGATTCATTGTGATGGAGTTATTTTCTTCTTTTGGTGAGTTTCTGCTTCCTAGTGCTGCTGGGAGCTTACAAGTTTTTTTTTTTGTGCCACGCTGTGTGATGGTTTCACATGCTGATTTTTGCTTGTTCTTTGTTTTAGGTTGCTGTCGGGTTAATTGTAAACGCCTTGTTGAAGGCTTTTGGATGCCTTCTTGGACCACATTTTTGGATGCGTGGTCCGCATTTTTGTTGGAGTTCCTGTTTTGGGATGAGGAACGTGGAGGATTGCCGAGTGAGTATCTTATGTATATCAATCGGCAATTATCGAGATGATCGTTATTTATTTTTGGTTGTCATTTTTGAACAGTGATATTGCGTGAATGGGAGCATATCCTCATGTGTTCATTTTTTTCTTTGTCAGGTTTGGACTCGGTGCTTGCGCTTGGGCGTAACTACGCGTGTGCTTGGGCTCACGCTTGTGCTTGGGCTCACGCTTGTGCTTGGGCCTATGCTTGGGCCTATGCTTGGGCCTACGTTTACGCTTGAGCTTGAATTTGCGCTTGGGTTTGTTCTGGTGCTTTGTCATGCGCGGGAGTGCCCGTGCTGATGGTGAAGATTAGGGAGCTGGTGGGTGTCGATGTGTGCTTAGAGCTATCCGTGGAAAGGGTCGCTCGCAATGAGGTCTTCAATCCTTGAGCACACATCACACATCATGTTACGCTGGAGCGTCATGCACTGGTTGTGGTTGTACGTGGTCGACGTCAACCATCCTTGTTAAACCGTGAGTTTTTTTGATTAGGTATGACGTCCTCTTTTGTGGATTTGTCTTTTATTTTTTTTATGAGGTAGTTTACCTGTGTTTTTTTTATTGAGAGATTTTGGTATAAGATCAGGGTTTCCTTACAAATATTATGTGAGTTGATAGTAGGTACTTTATTGTTTTATTTTTGTAGGAGTTACTTTTATTGAAGGACTCACTATAAATTTTCATTTTCATGTGGTTATACTTTATGGTTTTTTTTTTTTATTGTAAGTGGGTACTTTGTAACTCCAAAGTTGGAGGTTTGGTTGAATATGTTATTTTGTTTGATTGTTTGAATGCATACATTATGCAGTTGGTTTGTTTGCAGTTTGTCCTTCTGACAATTAAGATTCTATTGTGAATAATAGGTAATAATATTTTTTTCGTGTGTGACAAATTTTAATATACAGGGTGCAAATTTTATATAATTTTTAGATCAGGGTTCTTTTAACCCTGATGGTTTGTTTCCTATTTAAAACAACCTTTTGATTTTTTTTTATTAAGTTTTTTTTTTGGTATTAATTTTTTTTTGTCACAAAATTTTTGTCACAAATTTTTTTTGTGACAAAAATTTGTTCTGTGTAAGCTTTATATTTAATTATATCACAGGTTCAATTTTATAGCAATTTGTTTATTTTAAATTTTAGGTTGAAGGCTTTTAAATAAAACTTTATTTTATTTTATATTTTATTTTCTTGTTTTCAAGCTTTGGTGTAAGAAAGCTTGTGGCGCCCTTCCTTTCTGACCCTATCTGTTATAGGACCCTAGGCTAGCTAGGCATAACACCTCCTGACTACCAGGAACCAGATTCTACCGGTTACAAAGTGATCCTTGAGGTCCTACAAGAATAAATGATTTTTCTTTCTTTCTTTCTTTCTTTCATGGACACGGGGTTTTATGGCGTTATTACCTTATTTCTTCACGTAACGTAAAACTTAGGCCTATCTTCGAATTGGCCGGAATTCCCGCGGCGCCGCGCGGGCATCCGCGCGACTTGTTCGAGTTTCTCATGCGATAATAAGTATTAAAGTAATGAAAATAAAGTTAAAAGTCATATGACACTGAAACTGCGCTCCGCTTCGCTGCGCTTCGCCGTTCTTTTGGTGTGAGTTGAGCCTAAAGTATTATAGTCAGTACCTGTCCATGATCCGACTGAGCTGTTGTCGCACGTTGTCTCCGGACTTGAGGGATCTGTAGTTTATGAAGTTGTCGAAGCACCAGTGTGGGTCTTCCATATCTGAGGACATCATTACATGTTATCTATACTAATATAGAGGTAAAGTTGGTTTGTTTGTATGTTTGGGGTAATCTCCGAAACTACTAATTCGATTTCAAAATTTCTTTCATAATGAGTAGCATGGACTTTCCGAATGAACATAGGTTATATTTTATCAAGGTAGGTACCACGCGAGCAAAGCCGCGGGCGAGTAAGCTATTGGCTGTATTAAGGCAGTAACCCACTAGGGCCTAGCGGATTACTATCTACAAGCTATAAGTAGTGAAGGGAAATATCATGAGGAAACCTTACCAAAATGTATTTGGACACACCTCTGACTACCTTCTCAGATAACTTTACAGATGTCTATACATCTGAGAGTAGCTACTGCATCTTGGTTAAACAGTTGTTTTCGTTGCATAGTTATTTCTAAGTTTAAAGTAAGTTCGTATGAGCAAGTGGCCAACTCTGGTGACGGAGTTTTTAGGCCGCCTAAAGGCCTCCGTCATGGCTTAACGACTTTCAAAGCCGGGACCGACAATTTAACGTGCCCTCCGAAGCACGGAAACGCTCAGCTGATAATGCCACTTGCTCTCACCCATCCAAGTAGCGACCGCTCAGAATGTTGCTTAACTTCGACAATCTATCAAGAACGTCTTAGCAAGCTTCGCCACGAGCGCTTCTAAAAGTGTATTATAATTGTACTTACTGGACTTTTTGACGGGAATTTGAGATGTCAAGTTGTCTTTGTTATATTTTCCGAAATTTGTGTTTCAGCGAATGTTAATGTGTAATAATGGTGGATTATTAACTGTTGAGTGTTCGTGAACGTACATAAGTGTGGGCAAATGAAACAAAAGTGGATATCATTGCATTTCGAGTTCTCACAAAAAGTCCATGTAATGCTTCAGTAAAGACTCACATCTTTACTGACTCTGACTTTGACTTGACTTTACTAACTTGAATTATAATGACATGGTAGTGGCTAAATGCGTGGCACAAGCCATGCGAAGCCAAAATAAAGAAGAAGAAGAATTGTACGTACTCTGTTTGAAGGCGTGGTATACATTCAGTAGCGTGAGATGGTCCCCGTCGATATGTGCAAAGCGCATCTTGGCCTCGTCCGCGGCCTTGCGGGCCTCGTTAGGCCGCACGAAGCATTGCGGTACTGCAAATTACAAATGAATAAATATTTATTCAGTAGCTGATACGAAGATATTATAAATAACAGTCTTGTTCCCACCGACGATTAACAGGGTATTATAAGTTTGTAGTGTGTATCTAAATAAATAAATAAATATCCTTGGACATTTCACACGGCGTCATCTAGTCCCAAGCTAAGCAACTTAATGCTTGTGTTATGGTAACCAGATGACTGATATACTACATAGATACATGTTTTTTTTTGTAAATACATACATATTATAGATAGAAAAACATCCAGACTAGGAACAAATATCAGCAGATCATGCAAACATTTGTCCCGTGGCGGGGATCGAACCCGCAACCTCCGCGTCTCAGGCGGACCTTCGCCCACTGCGCCACAGAGGTCGTCAAATAGTATCTCTCCCGCTCCCTAACAGATGAACCGATTATGATTTTGTTTGAAGGTATCTTCATCAATAGTAATGAAGAAAATCCGCTCATTGAAGGGATAAGACGTTAGTTGTCCTCACCGGAGAGCATGGCTGTGATGGAGAGAATCTCGTTGGAACAGTTGTGGTTGCAGCTGGCTATCAGCATCTTGGCGAGTTGAGGGTCCAGGGGGAACTCGGCCATCACCGCGCCGAGGTCCGTCAGGTTGCCGTCGTCATCTGGAAAATAAACGCATTAACAAATGGCACTTGTGAAGCGCATAGTTAATCGTTTCGCGTTTATTTATTTCTAAAGTTTGTTAGTTGTTTGTGCAACTTTCGAAAGAAAGAAAAATCATGTATTTAGGTAGGACCTCAAGGATCACTTCTGTTTCGTCTTACATGCTAGGTGATTCTAATGCCTGTTCCAACGCTACTCCCTACAGCATTTCATATGACAGAAATAAAGGAATCCTGGAAGGTGGGGTAAGTAAGTTCGTATGAGCAAGTGGCCAACTCTGTGTTTTTAGGCCGCCTAAAGGCCTCCGTCATGACTTACTTTAAAAGCCAGGACCGACAATTTAACGTGCCCTCCGAAGTACGGAAGCGCTCAGCTAATAATGCCGCTTGCGGTCACCCATCCAAGTTGTGACCGCTCAGAACGTTGCTTAACTTCAACGATCTAGAACGTTTTAGCAAGCTACGCCACGAGCGCTTCCAGACTTGATTGAATCGTAGAGATCTAGCAGCCAGATTTCATAAACAATCAATTAGTCAACAGTGACTTATATGGGGTAGTCGAAGCAAGTAGGTACAAAATAATCCACCAACCAACGGTGCACGAGATCTCGTTCGGGACGAACTACTAGTAATATCAGTATAGAAGTATAGATTAGATATAATTCGTTACCCAGCGCAGCCAGGTAGTTGAGCAGCTCCAGGGCCCTCATGAGCGTCTCGGGGGCCGGGGGGTCCATGAAGTCGAAATGGACGAGATCGTCGATGCCCAACTTCTTCAACTGCAAAACTACAGACCCTAAGTTCGATCTGCAATTGGCGAAACAAAGTGCGCGGCGCATTAGCTTCACCGTGTGCTCATTGCAACTATTCTACACTTGCAGTTTAACTTAAAAAAATATATATCCTTGGACATTCCACACGGCGTCATCTAGTCCCAAGCTAAGCAACTAAATGCTTGTGTTATGGTAACCAGATGACTGATATACTACTTAGATATTTTTTTTTTGTAAATACATGCAACCGCGTCTCAGGCGTCACTGCGTCACAGAGGTCGTCAATATCGTATGATGGTTACTATTTCGAGAAATCAAAGCTACATCGGCTAACCATATTTGCTTTTTTTTAAAGACTAGCTGCGCCCCGCGATGTAATAGTTCCCGTCCCCGTGGGAATACCGGGATCAAAAGTAGCCTATCTTTTAATTCAGGTTATAAGCAGTCCTGGTACCAAATTTCATTCAAATCCGTCCAGCCGTTTAAGCGTGAAAGAGTAACAAACATACACACAAACTTTCACCTATTACGATAATTTTACAATATTAGTGTGATTGTTTATCCTTACCATTGGCATTATAAAAATAAGGTGTGTTTTTCATTTTTTTCACAATTATAGTCAGTTCGATTTCCAGACAAAACACGCATTTTTTATAAAATCTTTGAATGCAATATTATAACTTACTTTTCAAAATAAAATATTTCTTTCAAAAGATATCCTATCTACAACTTCATGTAGCAAAGCGTTTGGACTTGGGACACCGAATTTGATATATTTTTGTACTTATTGTGTATTATAGGGTTCTTAGTAAGCATTAAAAGTATGTATCTCTGTTAGAGAAATTCAGATATCATTCAATCATCAAACATACTTCACATTAGTAATAAAATTCATACAAAACCATCATAAAATCACCTCAGAATCTCTGGATAAGTGTTATCTTGCATTTCATTCTTATAAGCCTTTTCTGTGTACAATCTAAAGCACTTCCCCGGCCTGGTACGTCCAGCTCGACCAGCTCTCTGCTGTGCGGAGGCTTTACTGATCGGAGACACTAGTAGAGACTCCACTCTGATGCGAGGGTTGTACACCTTCTGCTTAGCAAACCCAGGGTCTATGACAAACACCACTCCGTCAATCGTCAGTGAAGTTTCAGCAATGTTTGTTGACACCACAACTTTTCGTCCGATGCCTCCATTAGGTCGATTCGGTGGAGCAGGCTCAAAGATCCGCTGCTGTAAGTTCGGTGGCAGAGTAGAGAATAGAGGAATGCATTTCAACTCTCCGACATCAGGACCCAAGTTGTCAATCTCTCGCTTAATCCTTTTGCACGCATCTTCGATTTCCTCCTGCCCGGTTAAGAATAGAAGGATATCTCCGGAGATTTCTTCACAGATGTGGATTTGAATGACAGTACGGATTGCAGCTTCGAGATAATCACGTTCAGGTAATGGAGTGTAGAATATCTCTACAGGATGTGTTCTGCCCGGTACATTCATCAACGGAGCATTGTCAAAGTACTGCTGGAACTTTCCAGCGTCAAGTGTAGCGGACATGATAACTAGTTTCAAGTCCGAGCGTTGTTTGATCACCTCCTTCAGCACACCCATCAGTATATCGGTCGCCAGGGTCCTTTCGTGAGCTTCGTCGAGCAAGATCACCCTGTATTGTTCAAGCATGGGGTCGGACATGGCTTCTCGGAGCAACATACCATCTGTCATGTACTTTAGGACCGTCTGAGGGCCGGAGCAGTCTTCGAACCGGATGCTGTACCCGACCTGTTGCCCTAAAGCTACGTCCATTTCTTCAGCGACTCTCTGTGCAACAGACATGGCGGCTACTCTTCTAGGTTGCGTACAAGCTACTCCGGTGGACTTGCCAGCGGTGACAGCTGAAAATTCAACAGACCATTGTGGTATTTGTGTGGTCTTTCCGGAACCTGTCTCTCCGACGAGGACAACACATTGGTGCTGGTTGAGGAGTCTCATGAAGTCCGCTTTGTACTCCCAGACGGGGAGGCCGAGACGGCGACGGAGCAGCTCATGGTACCGTTGAGAGTGTGGAAGACCTGGAACGATGGAATAATCTCATTATCCGACTCATATTCTAAGTTCGTTCGTTCGTTCGTATGAGCAAGTGGCCAACTCTGGTGACGGAGTTTTTAAGGGTGACGGAGTTTTTAAGGCCGCCTAAAGGCTTCCGTCATGGCTTAACGACTTTAATAGCCGGGACCGACAGTTTAACGTGCCCTCCGAAGCACGGAAGCGCTCAGATGAAAATGCCACTTGCGGTCACCCATCCAAGTAGTGACCGCATCTGGGTCAATCAACTATTTTACCCACACAAATGACAGGACAGAAATATTTTTTTGAAAAAAAGAAAAGGTAACGTTCCTGTATTCAAGTTTGATTAGGGCATTAGAAATATCATCTACTTTGATAACCTAGAAGGGCAGCGACGGTAATTCATATTTTAGTATAGTTTTATAGTTTCCACTATACATACCCTTCAAAAACTGTCACCAGAGTTACCTGCATTCAGTGTTGCATAAATGGTAAATGAAACACGTAAACATTATTCATTATTATTTATTTACTCTTACATACTCATCTCAATATTTTGGCGTAATCAGTCTTCAAATTTTTCTTAATATTTGTGTCTTAAACTAACAAACAGGTCTATGGCGTTACCTTTGTTCAAAAAAAGATAAATATTTCTTGATAAAACGAATTCTATATAACTTTCAATTTAAAATGAATTATTTATAGAAGCTTACTAATTATTTTAATAAAGTACTGGTAATATAAATATAAAATGGAAATAATTTAACACTTATATGGACTAAAACATAATATCTATATTGGGGACAATAGGTAACTCCAGAGACAAATTTAGGTAACGTCTAAGACATTGTATATAAATATTGGCATAACTCATAAACGGCATAATTATTAAAGTAAATAAACAGTATCAACTCAATCATTTTTGATAAAAATTAAACAAACAAATCAACAATAACTAAAATTTCGGGTATAATATATTATCTCACTTCTCGAAAATATCTACCAGGGTTTCAAATTTGTATTATCCTTTTCCCAAAAATACCGATGTTGGTAAGATTTTGATCATGTCTTCTTCATATGCCGGGTTCCTATATCCAACTAACGGATGTCCGTAGGTCGGTCGTCATAGCAACGTTGTTAATTCAACACAAAATGTATGGCACTTTTTGACAGATAACAACGTTGCTATGACGACCGACCTACGGACATCCGTTAGTTGGATATAGGAACCCGGCAATAACTGACATGGCTCATATCATTCGTATCAATTCTGAACGTCTTAGCATAGTCGCCAACAACCCGTAGGATATGATTTTCACTTCGCTATCTTCTTCGATCGGAGTCAATGCTTTACAAACGTAAGAATACGTTTTCTTTTTCTCATTATGTTATACACAAAGACGTGAATAAAGTTACCACTCGCCAGCTGACCAGTAGTGGAGCTCCATAATTACTCGTCGTAGGCAGCGGTCCTGCTGAATAAAAGTCTTCAGACATAGCTTCGTCTATCGATCTATAGGTAACAAAAACTGATTTCTTCCAAGATCTCCACATTATTGTATTGTAGTCTTGAAGGAACGATCACTTCTCTCGAGCACAGATTTGATATTCACTGTATAATATATTTTAGGGTTGAGACAATTGCAAAAACCTCTTTTAGAGGATTTACAAAAGCAGGAAAGCCATCTGTAAGTACTTCAACGAATTTGGTTCCTCAGTAAATGTTTAAAGTTTCAACTCGTGTTAAATTTGTTAAATATCATTGTTTTCTATTAGGAATAGCTTGATTTTACTGGCGCCATCCAATTTATGAATAAATTCTTGCGCATTAGGAATGTGTGTACCTGCGGCAACAATTTTATCAACAGTGCGCTCCAGAAATCCTGCAATTTCATCCGCAGCACCCTTACCATGACCCGTTTCGAAACAAGTAATATATCTGAAGATATTAATTTTGTACATTAGTCATAATCATAATTATAATTATAAGAAAGTCAGTCTACAATAAAAATAAAAATGACGAAAATCAAACAGAAGAATAAAAAATAAAATGAATAAAATATAAGTTAATCATGTTAAGTTGGTGCCGAATAAACAAGGTACAGAAATGTAGTTGATTTCTCTCAGTCGTCAAATCAAACAGATATACTTTACGTATTAAGTATTAGGTACTTCTAAGGATTAAAGAAGTTTCTTAAATTTGTTAAAATAGAGTCAGTTTCACTTTATGTGCTACTAGTTAAACCCACTAACTTCGTGAATGTCGTTGGAGTTACCAAAAATGTCTATGGAGTTACCGCCATTGTAACTCAGTATACAGGCAACTCAGAAGACAATTGACATAGTTTCATGAATATTTCACATTACAATTTGATTGCCTAATCTAAACTTTAATCAATTACGTAATTATGTTAGGGACTACAAAAACAGCTGATTATATAAAATGAATAATTTACTTACGTCGAGAAATCACGGTCACTCAGCAGACGTCACAAAAAGGCACGCACACACTCTGAATGTTCTTCGCGGACTGGCGGCTCGGCGGCACTATCAAAGGGCACCGCCGCGCCAAGCGAGCGAAAGCAGACACAAAAGAAGCTACCTATGGCAAACAGTGGCATCTATGTGTTTCCGAGTGAAATTTAGGAGTGTAACTCAGCATACGAAACTAAAATCATTTAAGTAAGGGACACCGTTTAGGGATTTTTTTTTGGAAAAGTTGTTAAGCCTATTTCTATTTTGTTTTACATGTGTTAAAGAATAATATATTTACTTGATATGTAATAAGAATTAACTGCAAGCATCAAGTATAAGTTCGTAGAAAATTCAAATTCACATGGCGAATGAGTTCGCAGGACACGCATATTTTGTATGAAGCAAATTTTTCGTGTACTGAGTTACCATAAAATTTCGTAAAAGTTAAAGTTTTTTTAGAATGCAATCAAGTTACCCGTTGTGCCTATTAATACTAGATAATATTGTTAAAATAATTATGTGTGTAACTATAACTAAGTATAACACCGTATTTTAACAAAAATGGTCGGGGACAGCAATGTGTGGGTAAAATAGTTGATTGACCCATCTAAGTAAGTTTGTATGAGCAAGTGGCCAACTCTAGTGACGAAGTTTATAGGCCGCCTTAAGGCCTCATATTATAAAAGCGTATGTAACATTGTGAGGATGGATAGATTGATGTTTTACTCAAATATTGATTAAGTTGTTTTAACCATTGAAACGCAAGAAGAAGAAGAAGATTGATGTTAGTTACTCCACACAAAATAAACTGAATGTATCAGGCTGCAAGCACGAACATGTACAGAAGTGAGTTAAATAGCCACTCTTACGTTACGTTGCGTCAGCAACGAAGTGCAATTCAGCTATCACACACAAGGCCCTTGTGCCGATCGTTAAAAGTGCCATTTCATTCTTGCAGAGTTGTCCATTGGAATTTCGTTACTGTCACGCGCGTATACGGGTGACGAGCGAAAACCAACCCTAAACTAAGTAAAGGTTAAGGCAAGACAATGTTTTCTTTCTTGTCCCTCTTATGACAATGAAAACACACACAGACTACAGCAGATTTAGCAGCAAGCAGTGGTCTACGTACGTAGCCTCTAAATTATGGTCAGAGTCGAAATCATTTATCAGTAGGACCTCAAGGATCAATAGAAATGTCTTACAAGCTTGGTGATTCTATTGCTTGTTCCAACATGTTATTTATTTTATTTGAGTTTATGGTGAGTGTTTTATGGGATATCTTTATATTTTTATTTTAAATCAAATCATTTATTGCGAAACACAGGTTTATATACAGATGTCACATTTTACAAAAGATCATGCATGTTCTGCTTTACAGCATGCTAAGTTATTATAGAGTGAAAAAATAATAAAATAATGTATTGCATAGAGAAAGTATGAAATAGAGAGCGGTTTATTTCTCTCTCAGTCACACAAAAACAAAGAAGAATCTTTATAACATTCTTGTGAGTAAAAGAGACAAAGCATTAGATCTTTTCACATGCCGTTTTTTTGTATAGCCAGCAACTTGATGCACCGAATTTTGTACTACGAAACTATGGATTCATTGCAATTTTCGTCCCTCTTGGCGGCACGCTCACTGTTCGTCCAGGTACCATAGTAAATGTCAAAATAGAAAATAAATACCCACGAATTCAATTACAAGCTCCTTGAACAACATACCAGTATAAGGGTTAATGCCGGGTGTGCTGGTCGCTGTAGGGGGGTGGGCAGTGCCAAATGAGGTGGAGTCAGATGGTTCTCCAGTAATGCCAGCCTTGGCCAGGGCAGCTGCTTTCTCTTCCCTGTACAAACAAATGTGCTTATATGAGATTAAATGTGAATAGACAACAGGAAGAAAGAAGATCTTTCTTGTTAACAATTCATGGCATATGCCCAGAACGCAGTCTATGAGCGATGACAATATTTCCTCTTTTGGGCAACCTCAAAAAATCCTCAAGGTAGACCAACGAACTAAAGTTTCAAAGCACGAATAGTCAGTCAAGTCACCCATCTATTTTGCACCGAACGTCACATTGTTTTACTTGCAAGTTGCAACACGGTGCTGATAATTTTGTATACGCAAACTCCAAACAATACCTACAGATTCTAACCATTTTATTTTGAGTGATAGGCTTTGTACTATTCTGATGTGTGATTTCAAAATACACAAAATAGGGCTACAAACAAAGAAATAGCTGTTTTCAAGCATGGTGTTCTACGCTACGCCAAACACATGAAAAACAGTGAAATCGTACCTTTTCTTTTTGATAAATGGGTCCACAACTTCAATTCGGCGTTTAGACATATTTTATCACTGAAATCACAGTAAAACAGAGAAAATTCCACAGTTCTTGGATACACAACCTACAAAATGGCGACCCTCAAACCAAAGAGAATAAACAACTCGTCTATTACATGCTCTTTGCAACTCGTCCACAGAACAAACTCGTCCGTCCACATTTAGCATCCTAGTAGTCTGTGCTTTGGTCTGTGCGTCCGTCGAACGAAAGAAAGAGAGAGATATTCTCATTCATAGATAAATAAAACATAGAGCATGTAATAGATATAAAAAAAAGGTAGATATTCTCTTTGCCAACAAAAAAAACCAAAGACCATCCAACCATAGAGAATAGTACTCTGTGCTCTACATCACAGACATTATCACAGACTACTAGGATGCACAGACTACTAGGATGCGACATTATATTCTGTCTGTGGGTTTGTTGTTTGTTTTGTTTTGTCAAACTGGTAAAATTTTGGTTCATGTAATCAAAAATTCAAAATAAATTAAATTTTCATTGCAGGTTTTTAAATCTACTGCACTGCAATGTAAGTTTACACTTTGGAGATGAGTTTTCCGACTTATAACAGTGGAGACTATCAGCAGTTTAATGTTTGCCGCTGTTGCCTCAGCAAGGAAATTTCGGAAGCTATTTCTACTGATTACTGTGATGTTGGAAAGAGAAAAGCCAACGAAAGAATGCTTGAAGACGTATTTAATATCCAGGTACAAGTTTTTTTGTATATTTACATGGTGTCGGAGTGTTTAGGCCGCCAGCCCGAAGGCCGTGGGATCGACTCCAGCTTCGACGCTTACCAGCTCTTGACAACGCTGGTCCGTTCTACACAAAGGAAGCATGTTGAAGCACAGTTGTATAATAATTTTAAATGGCAGCGCCCAGCGTTGACCAGCGTGTGTTGAAGCTTGTGGGAACTTGTCGGCACCGTTCAGCGTTTATCGGCGCGCGTTCATAATATATTTTCCTGCGCGCTTACCAGCGCTGTCAAAAGCGCTGATATCGCTTATAAGTTTCCAGTTTTCTTTCTCTATACGCACTTAGACATCTTCAAAATGCCCACACATTAGAATGTAGCTGTGATCATAATATTTAATTTAGGTACTGGGGGCAATTCTGAGTGTCGCAAAAGCTAAACTAACCTAATTAAAACTATTGCCATCCTTTTTATTCCCATCGCTATGAAAGGGACTGCAACAATTTTAGTTAGCTTAGTTTAGCTTTTGTGACACTCAGAATTGCCACTATTACCTACCTAGTATTAAAGTTCAATCTATAGATGAGTTAACAATACTGAGTAGGTACTTAATATTTTTTTACAGATATTGCAAGAAACACAGTCCTTAGGTCAGTATATTTGCAATAAGTGCATCTTAAGACTTAACGATGCAAACTCTTTCAAAGAGATGGTGATCAACAATGCAGAAACATATTATGAATATCTAAGAAGGCTTCACGAAAAAGGTAATATTTATTATAATCATTTCAAGTCTTAAACTATCTATATAAACTGAGCGGTCACTACTTGGATGGGTGACCGCAAGTGGCATTATCAGCTGAGTGCTTCCATGCTTCGGAGGGCACGTTAAATTGTCGGTCACAGCTTTTAAAGTCGTTAAGCCATGACGGAGGCCTTTAGGCGGCCTAAAAACTTCGTCACCAGAGTTGGCCACTTGCTCATACAAACTTATTACATATTTTCACTAGGAATTTTATGAAATTAATATATAAAACTTTGTTCAGCAATTACAAGTTTGTTATTATATGCGTTTTAGGAACGAATGATCCTGATAGCAATCTTAAAATTGAAGAAATAAAGGTAGAGGTACCTACAGAAGATATGGATTATAATGCTACAGACAATACATTTGATGATGATGATGACGGTAATTGGTTAAATAGTCCTTGATTATAAGCTACCACAGAGCTTCCACCAATAAGATGTTGTTTCTAGACTAATACTTATACTTTCTATACTAATTATAATCACTACATAATAGAAAAGTTGGCCACTTGCTCATACGCACGAACGAACGAATAGAAAACAAAGTAGCTTTCTCTGTCCCTAAATCCCTATGTATGCTTAAATCTTTAAAACTACGCAACGGATTTTGATGCGGTTTTTTTAGTAGATAGAGTGATTGAAGACGAAGGTTTAATGTAAAATAAAGCTACGTAAGTTGGTTTGTTTGGGGCAATCTCCGAAACTACTTATCCGATTTAAAAAATTCTCACCGATGTGTAGTAGACTTTCCGAACAAACAGGCTATATTTTATCAAGGTAGGTCCCACGCGACCGAAGCCGCGGGCGAGTAAGCTAGTCATATAAAATTGTTGCACTATTATTTGACTACAATGTCTAAAATGCTTCAAAGTGGTCTTAATGAAAAAATTTAAGCTTACTAAATCCTTTTGTTTCAGAAATACTAGCAAATCTTAAATATGAAACTGATAAAAATGCTGCCATCAAAAAACGGTCAAAAACAGATTTAAAATTGAAGAAGGCTAGAAAAAAAGTCAAAGAAAATGTCACTGGTAAGATTGCTTGCTTCTAAAAAAAATACAATCTATTTCTTCAAACAATAGGTACAATTGACAAAATATTTGAAATCTTGACTCACTACTCCTTAGAGCAGTGGTTCTTAACCTTTTCGTCGTGAAGGACCATTTGACAAAATTTCTGTCTTGCCATGGACCACCAAGTTTGTAGTAAATGTAAAGAATACTTCCAGAGGCGGATTAAATGTCGAGAGCGCCCTAGGCAAGCACCTCACCGGCGCCCCTCTTATGCCAATAAATACGCGAGCGGAGCGAGCAAAATTTTTTGAAGAAAAAAGCAAAGTTGCTCATGATTTTGCTTACGGTCGGTTTTTATTATGTGTGAAACGACGCGAGCGTAGCGAGCAAAATTTTTTTTAAAGATAAAAGCAACGAAGCACTTGATCTTGCTTACGGTCGATTCTTATTCTGTGTGAAACGACGCGAGCGTAGCGAGCAAAATTTTTTTTTAAGATAAAAGCATCGTAGCACTTGATTTTGCTTACGGCCGGTTCTTATTCCGTGTGAACGAAGCGAGTGAAGCGAACAAAAAATTTTTTTAAGGTAAAAGCAACGTAGCTCTTGCTTTTGGTTTACGGTTGGTTCTTATTCTGCGATGAGAAATAAATAATATAATGAAATAAGTTTTGCGTCGCGACGCCTCTATATATTTTGTATGAAAGGTACGCGGAAGAGACACTTTTCTGTGTGTCCTTTTGCTAAAGTGCATACTTATAAGACTTTTAAATAAACTTTTTTTTTGTTTAAAATTCCGGGTGCGGCGCCCCTCTATACCTGGCGCCCCTAGGCACGTGTCTAGTTTGCCTTAGGTTTAATTTGGCACTGCTAACTTCTGAATTCTTGGTTCAGTGCTACTCAAAGCCAAAAGCATATCGGCAGTGGCATCCAACCGATTTCGGTGCTTGTTTTTGCCGCCGCACTCGTGCACCTCGCGTCTTCGGTCACGTTGTGTGTATTACACTATTATCTTAATTATTGGGATGGCTCCGCGGACCACTTGGGATGCCTCCAGGGACCACCAGTGGTCCGCGGACCACCGGTTAAGAACCACTGCCTTAGAGGTACCTACTCATTCTATAAAGGTTGCAAATCACATCACACTAATACTATAAATTATATCCTGGATTAACACATAGAAAGAAAGAAAGAAAGAAAAATTATTTATTCTTGTAGGACCTTAAGGAACTCTAAGTTTCGTTTTACATGCTAGGTGATTCTAATGCCTGTTCCAACGCGACTCCCTACACCATAGGCTACTTTTGATCCCGGTATTCCCACGGGAACGGGAACTATTAACCGTGGGTAATACCGCGGGGCGCAGCTAGTTATAAACTTACATGAGGTAATTTATATTTTCAGAAGAACCTACAAACAATATAGCAAAGCTAATGGAGCATCGTGGAAAAGGGCCTATCCTCAGAGAGAATTCCCTTAAGCTCCTCACCCACTCCACCGCAGCTGTATTCCAATGGAACAAAAGCCGTTATAGATGTTTTTGCTGCAAAGAGCCTTTCTCTGAAGTTGAGCTGTTAAGAACCCACACAAACTCTCATACTCTCGAAGAGATACAAAAAAAGATAATTGACCAACAAAACCGGCTTGTTAAAGTAGAAATATCTAGTTTAAATTGTAAATTATGCAATAAGGAGTTGAAAGACTTGAATGAATTAAGAGTGCATTTGGTAGATCATAATATTGTAGTTGATGATCATTTGTTAGTTCCATTCAAGATTGAGAGCAAACTTAAATGTCAGATATGTTTGGAATCGTTCACTTTGTTCAGACTTTTAAACATCCATATGAACAAGCACTATCAAAAACACGTTTGTTATGTTTGTGGAGCGGGTTTTTCTAATTTAGTATTCCTTAATCTGCATCGGACAAGATCTCATCGTCCCATTCATTGTCAGAAATGTGATATGAGTTTTGAGAATCGAACGGAGAAAAAACAACATGACACAGAGGTACATGGACTTAAAGTTGAGAGGAGAAACAGATTTCCCTGCCCGTTCTGCTCTGAACGGTTCTTTCAAGAAAACTTAAAAGTGATTCACTTAGTGGAGAAGCATGGTATGAAAAAACCCGAATTCATTTGTCAGTTTTGTTCAAAGAGTTTTATAACAAAGAGTTTGCTCAATAATCATGTAAAAGTTGTACATATGAAGGAGAAAACTCATGAATGTGATGTGTGCCATAATCTTTTTTACACGAAATCTGATGTAGCTAGACATAGGGTCACGCACACTGGCGAGAAAAACTACGCTTGTACTTTGTGCAGCAATCCGTTCGCTTCGAAAGACTCTCTAAGGCGGCATATGAAGAGAACTCATGTTCTGCAATAAAATACTACTTACTAGAGAAAAACGTTTTATTTTCCACCCACTTCGATCAGGTTAACAAATGAAAACTTGTTTTTTATTTCTCACACGGAAAGTACGCTTTAAGTTACCTGAACATAGGGTGGAAAACAGTACTTTGCGTCCCTAGGGCCGTAAAGTATTAGTCAATTTTTGTAATCTACCAGGGATTAAAAATAAATTCGTGACAGCAATTTTTCGTGTGCGACATTTAGTAACTATTTGTTTTGGTACTTCCCTGTCTTTCGAAATGAAAGGCAGAGTGTTTTCCACCCTTGTTTATCAATCTACATAAGGTTTCGTCATCACTATCGTCACCGTATTAGGTGCACAGGGTTGGAAATAAAAAACAATATAATAACAATAACATCTAATCATCAGCTACCACCATACACACAAGACATACAAAAATATGGAATTCATAGTATTCATTCAACCCAATTATTTATACAATTTGCCAACAAATCATTACCATCTCTCAGTCACGTACCTACTTATTTGGTTGCAATTCTTCGGTTATTGCTTATTTTAGATTTCAATTTATTATTTAAGGTGGTATGCGACTAGCAGCACAGACACCGTAAACGATAGGCCAAAGTACGTCTTGTATAAAAATAATTGCTTCGAATTTCAATGTGATATAAAATAAATGCATGTAGGTACTTTAAATTCAACTAAATTGTTATTTCAAAGATAAAATAGATTTTAGTTTTCACCAAATGGCATTAGCAAAGCTGCGTTGAGTTAGACAAAAGATTAACGGCCGGTTTCAATATGAAACTTACGAATGATCGTAGATCGATCGCCATAGCAACTTTGTTTAGACAACAAAAAATGTAGGACACTTTTTGACAGATAACAATATTACTATGGCGACAGATCCACGGTTATTAGTAAGTTGAATATTGCAACCCGGCATAAGAGATACTACTGGTGGTTATAAAGACGCTTTCAAGGTTCCGACAGTTTTAACCCCCCGAAAAATATGGGAGCTAATAAGTTTGTATTGTGTATCTGCTTGTATACATCCTGAACGAATAAACTTCACTTTCAAAACTATCGTGAGTTGTATTAGACATTATAATAGCACACGGGAAATTACCACGTAAAATTATCGTCGATTTAGATACCGACAATGTTGCGATTCTTCCGGAGAATCTTCATCTGGGTATGTGTGGTCACTCCTCGCGGTCGCGTCTCACACAAAATTAACGTAATTTTACGTAAGTAATTTCCCGTGTGCTATTATAGTCTAATACAGCTCACGATAGTTTTGAAAGTGAAACAGTCAATTCGTTCAGGATTGTATACAAGCAGATACACAATACAAACGTATTAGCTCCATATTATAATGAATTAACTGTTTATGATGCGATTTTTATGTTTCAAAACTGACGAGATGGTTCAAACCTAACTAAAATCTGTACAGCCGTTTCAAGTTAACGAAGAGCATTTTCCTCGGGGGTTTGTTTAAATTGTAATTAGATAAAGTCAGGTGCCCACAGTAGTTATCACTTGGCGACGCCCACTAAAGCGGGGCGGACACATCGCTCGCGTAGCTTGTACCCGGTTTTGCTAACGGCCACTACAGTGCCCGATTCTGCCCCTTCCACCTCCTGGAATATAGAGAAAATGTTCACAATAAATCATATCACATATAATAATATTATAAATAAAGGTAGTATAACACAGGCAGTAGAATCCCCTAGTTTGACATGTCAAAGAGGTCTATAAACGATCGTACTAAATAAATACTTTTTGAATTTGGTTTAAGTTTGTGTTGTGTGTGTATAAGTATGAAAGTGTGTAATAAATATGTAAGTGTGTTTGTTACTCTTTAACGCCCAAACGGCTGGACGGATCGAATGAAATTTGGTACCAGAACTGCTTATACCCTGGATTAAATAATAGGCTACTTTTGATCCCGGTATTCCCACGGGAACGTGAACTATAATTACTTAAATCACAATAATATTATAAAGGTGAAAGTTTGTGCGTGTAAATAAGTATACTAGTTTAAGTGTGTTTGTTACTCCTTCACGGTCAAACAACTGGACGGATTTGAATGAAATTTCGAACCAGAATTGCTTATACCCACGGGAATTATAATTATAACGGGACAGTTGTTTTCGCGATTTACTGTGATTTTTGCTTTGATACATCTTTGATACAATCGAGACAAATTACACAATCAGGGGGCAAAAAACAGCAACAAACAAGTTAGTTTACAACTTGTTTGATGCTTCTACCTGCCCCCTAAGCTTTCTTTCGGTGATCCAAATTGGAATATTGTCTTCGCCACCGATGTTGAAGTAATCTGTCAACGCTGATATAATCTACCTGTTGGAACAGTGCTTCGTGTAGATTGGGATCGAACTTCTCTCGCAGCGGCGATACCGCCACTAACCCGTGCCGGTTGAAAACCTGAAACACATATTATCATTATTATTTCACTTTTAAAACTTCCGTTGTGGTGCTAGACAATATCTACAGCGGTATGTAAATCGACGATAGTTATACGTAAATAGTTTACCGTGCATTATTATAATGGTTAGTTAGGATCATATTAGTTTTAGGCCCTTAAGGTGGCCCTTCCCGGTGCGTCTATCATCGACGCGGGCATAGGTGAAAAGCTTGTTGTTTCATCCAGCGTAATGCTAGAAAAAGAAGCAAAGCGAA
This sequence comes from Xanthorhoe designata, assembly GCA_963582015.1. NCBI lineage: Eukaryota > Metazoa > Arthropoda > Insecta > Lepidoptera > Geometridae > Xanthorhoe > Xanthorhoe designata. The sequence continues at coordinate 1,295,290 of OY757058.1, forward strand.
AAAAGAGAGATAGCGCCTCAGCGCTCGGCATTCAGTAGGTACTTTCGCAGCTCACTCGCTCACTCGAAAAATAGTGTGCGGAAATTTCATAAAAAGTGTTCCAGGAAATACGTGTTTTTCAGTAAGCCTTACAAGTTTGTAAAATAAATATTAGTCATTTAGAATCTCCATAAGATTTGCAAGGTTTCTATGACAATATTTTCTTTACTTTTACAATTTATGAGTACATTATGAACGGCCAAAGTTCAGGTAAAATTTATGCTAAAAGCAGGTTTTTGGAAGCTTATACTGAATTTGTTTCTCAAAATTTTGATTTTTAGTTTCATTAGAAACCTAGATATAGTACACAAGATACCTATTAGTCCAAAAGTTTAAAAGAAAGATCTGTTACAACGGCATAATCACGTACGAGCGTTTGTATGAAAAGTGAGCCGGGTTGATCGCTCTTAAGGTTTAATGAAAATTAGCCCGCATATAACATTTTCATGTTTTATTTGCAATTTCTTAGTAATGGTTCAATGTCATGTAAGGATAATATTGCGTGCGACAAAAAACCAGTATAATTATCAAATTGGAATTTCGAAATAATACATAGTAGGTATTGTCGTCGGTCCTAGATAAGTGTGCAAAGTTTTAATTTAATTCGGTAGGTACGTCCAAGCAACATCCATGTGCATCATGGGCACTGAACGCGTTAAATCAAAGGTCCTCTCACCTGGTCTAGCTGCGCGCGTGTGAGCCTCACTCCGTCCGCTAACGCCCTCAGTGCCGGCCCTCCCGCGTCGCCCTCGGGCGCACTTTCTGCCGCGGCAGCTAACGTGTCTGCTACCTGATAAAATTATTATATCTCATACTCGGAAAGTATGCTTAAAGAAACCTGAACATAGGATGGAAAACATTACTTTGCGTCCCTAGGTCCGTAAAGTAATTTTTCTAAGTTTCATTTAATTTTTTTTACTGTCACTTTGTACAGGTCGCGCCGCGTGAAAAGAGCACTGGCTAAAACTGCTCCGTGGTCGATGATTGGTGGAGAGGTGTTGCGGCGCACTTCATACCATTGATTTAGCGAGTGCTATTGGTTCGTCAGCGAGTGAACACAGGCGTAAACATACCCCCGCTACTTCCCCGACCGCGCTCTTTTTACGTGGCGCGACCTAAGAGTCTTACATCGAGAAGATCCTTGCAGAAGCTCTGGATGGCGAAGGACTTGGCGTCTTCAACCTGCTTCATCATCCTTCGCCGCACGTTCTCACCGTCAGCAAGAGCGCGCTTGTATTTGTCCTAAAACATATAATAAATCAGCCAACTGCAAGTCGGACTTGCGCATGAAGGGTTCCATACCATTGTCTATACTATACAACATAACGGCCTATACAGAAAGAAAGCTGGAAACTTATAAGCGCTTACCGGCGCTTGACAACGCTGGTCCGTTCTACACAAAGGAAGCATGTTGAAGCAGTTGTTTACTAATTTTATATGGCAGCGCCCAGCGCTGACCAGCGCGTTTTGAAGCTTGTGGGGACTATCGGCGCGTGTTTATATATTTTCCTGCGCGCTTACCAGCGCTGTCAAAAGCTGGTAAGTGCTTATAAGTTTCCAGCTTTCTTTCTGTATACGGCCTTAGACACTATTACAAGCTAGCACTATTACTTATAGCAAGCAAAACACGACAAAAATTACGTTTTCTGTATATTTAGACGACCTCTGTGGCGCAGTGGGCGCAGGCCCGCCGAGACGCGGAGCAGATAGATGCAGATGTTTGTTCCGGGTCTGGATGTTTTCCTATCTACATATAGCAACTTAATGCTTGTGTTACTACTAGAATGACGCCGTGTAAAATGTCCAAAGATATTTATTTATTTTATTCTGTTTTAGTATTAGTTGTTATAGTGGATACAAATAAATAATCTCTGAAAATTTCAACTGTCTAGCTATCACGGCATAATGAAATACAGCCTGGAGACAGACAGACAGTCTTAGTAATAGGGTCCTTTGGGGAACCCTAAAAATTAAGAGTTGAAAGCAAGCCTTTTGCTCAGTTAGAAAAACAAGATGTTACTCCTAAAGCTAGGCCCACACCACCAGGTTCTTGCCTGATTCTTTCCCTGGTGTAGGGAGTCGCGTTGGAACAGCATTAGAATCACCTAGCATGTAAAACGAAACTTAAGTGATCCTTGAGGTCCTACAAGTATTAATGATTTTTCTTTCTTTCTTTCTTAAACATTACTCACTTCATAATCTTTAACTTGAGTTTTAAATGTGTTCAGTTCATTGGTCAGAGCTTCAATCTGTTTGTGGCACTCCTCTACTGTGGCTGGCTTCTCTATCTCTGCTTCTACTGGTTTTTCCTCGGTACTGTACCCTCGAGCAGATACTCTGAAAGAACAGCTTAGCTTCATAACTGTTTTATGTTTACAATACAATAAAATCATGCAATATGTCATTAATAAAAGCATCTTAGGCTAAGGTCATATAAATAATCAATGTCCAAGGATATTTATTTACATACATACATACATAAAATCACGCTTCTTTCCCATGGGGTAGGCAGAGACCATATAATATACCTTATTTATTTATAAATCCATTTTTCTAACTTTATGGTTACTCTGTGTTCTCAGCCCTGATTCTTATTGGTATTGATGGCAATACCAACAATATAATGATAGTTGGCAAAACAGATACAGATTCTGTAGTTAATATTTTACAAACTTAGGCTTACTTTTTTTTTTTTAATTAACCTACTATGTCCCACTGCAGGGCAAAGGTCTCCCCCAGTTACTTAGCTTACTTAGGCAAGTTAAATTGTTGGACCCGGCTTTTACAGTCATTAATCTTTATGTTACCAGAGTTGGCTGGCCATATGCTAAACTTGCTCAACTTGTAATTAGGTAGATTAGTCTCACTACTGCAGTTACAAAATACCAGACCCCCAGCCAAAAGTTCTTCGGTGCTTTGGCTGTTTTGGCATGACAGGGGCCAGAATGAAACTCAAAGTACAACTCTACCTACAGTCACTAAATATGATAAAATTGTATGATGCAATATTGACATGTTTGTTTCTAATAAAATATCAAGATTTACTGATAAATACAGTAGATTATAAGATTTATTTATTAAATAATCAGTATTTAGATTTACTATTTCCACATAACTTAGTGATAGGATGAAAGTTTGAAAACTTTTTTCTTATCTTTCTGGTAACTATACTCATCAGAATGCCCTAGTAAACGATTATGTGTATCAATCGGTTTAAATTTAGAGGTATTTGAGCCTGTAATAGGGTTGATAAACCTTTTTTTGGGGTAAATAGGAAGTAAATAGAACCGATTTTAGGTTATAAATCTTTGTTGCGCAACCGACCTGCAGGTATTCGAGCGAAGAGTCCTGAAAGACGATTCAGTAATATATTTCGCCAGTCTCCCCACGGAATACACTTTTAAAGACGCCATCATTAAGTAAATTCCTGGATTTTGCGCGATTTCTTAAATATTTCTTAGCAAAATTGAGGTTATTCCAAATTCCTTTTCCATCCATGAATGTCAATGTCAAGTGTCAACCAAAAACTTTCTCAGAGAACAGTGATGTGTATTACAGAATTATATTATTAGGGTTGTTCCTAAAATCCATTAAACAAATCGTGATTCATATCATAATGTCAAATACATAAATAAATATAATAAAATACGCTAGCAAGTCCTACCTAACTCTATACTACTTTACTCTTACTCCATGTCAAGACATGTGAGCGATTCCAACTTCTCAGGATGCATTCCACCAACCAGCGGGGGACATGGCAAAAAACCGAGAATGATGGAAACCATCTTTGCCCAGCAGTGGGAAAATATATACTAGCAAAAAATGTTGACCCAGGAATAATTAAAATGCATTTATTTCTTTAGTTTATTTATTATTATTATCTAATTAGAGTATAATATCTACATATCTACTTATATAAAATAATGTTGAACAAGCAGTCTTTTATCTGCGTTAAGTCATATTTACAATTTAAAATTACCCTATACGATAGTTAAACAGTCCAATCTTCATCTGAGTCTCAAAAACTATATTATTTGCAATTTTTTTTCAAATATTTTATAACAAAAGGATTCTGATAATTCCGATTTGTAATACATTTTTTATTTTATTTCGATTTGTTATAAGGCTCAACTCACACCAAAAGAGCATCAAAGAGCAGCGAAGCGGAGCGCAGTTTCAGTATCATATGAATTTCAACTTTATTTTCATTACTATAATACTTATTATCGCAGAAGGCGCGTATTCGAATTCGCCGGAATTCCCGCGGCGCCGCGGGCATCCTCGCGACTCGTTCGAGTTTCTCATGCGATAATAAGTAAAGAAAATGAAGTTGAAAATATGACACTGAAACTGCGCTCCGCTTCGCTGCTCTTCGCCGCTCTTTTGGTGTGAGTTGAGCCTTACTATCTTCTTTAAATAAATAAATATCCTTGGACATTCTACACAGCGTCATCTAGTCCCAAGCTAAGCAATTTAATGCTTGTGTTATGGTAACCAGATGACTGATAAACTACATAGATTGGTTTTTAATCTGAAATGTATATCTTGAGTCTTACTATCTTCTTTAGAAAGTTCTAGAAGACTCTATCCTGATAGGTAGAGTCTTGCGGCTGAGTAGGCTTGGCCTGAGGTCCGGGCACGTGGTGGTGATGCCTGAGATGCCCGGGCCGGCGCGGCGGGGCCAGGTACTCGAACATGCTCTGCGTGTGCTGCGCCAGCATGTTGGCGAGCTCGCACGGCATCGGATCAGTCCAGAAGAAGTCGTGGTTCAGTGCTGTGTCCGCATCGAAACTAGAAAATCAAATAGAAAAATATTTATTTACATCACTCACACACATTACAATACAGAAAAACATCAGAAAAAAATCAGACCCGAAACATATCTGTAGAACATACAAACATTTGTCCCGTGGCGGGAATTTTGTCCCGTGGCGGGAATCGAACCCGCAACGTCTCTGGCCCACTGCGCCACAGAGGTTGTGTTGATTAGTACATAGGACAGTCAATGTATCTTACCGTTTAGCCGGATCCAGCTGCAGCAACTTGTCAAGGAGATCGCAGCCGTAAGGGTCCTTTACGTATGGCTTTAGGCGTTCCTGAAAACATATAAATATAATTTTTATATTATAGTGTTAAACCACACTTAGGTATTTCATTATAAATTATCATCGGTCTTTGAACTGAAATATCATCTTACGAGTTTAGTCGTAGGCGTCATAGGGTTTCGCGTTAGGCGTTGGAACAGGCATTAGAATCACCTAGCATGTAAAACGAAACTTAAGTGATCGTTGAGGTCCTACAAGAATAAATGATTTTTCTTTCTTTCTTTCTTTCGTGACCGAGTGGTAAGGCTTAAGGGTGATCGCTTGTATCTCGCCGCTTGTATCTTTTTCATTTAAAGATTTAGGAAAGTAAAGAAGTACCTTAACCTTCCTCTTCTGTCCTTTAGGCAGTTCCATCTTATTATAGAGGTCCAGGTTCTCGACCCCGGGCCACACATCCGGCGTGCATGAGCCACACAGCTGTGATATCAGGATCAACTGCTGCTGCTCTGTCGGACCCTGACAATAGAATGACTCTTTACTCTATCGGCACATTATAATACTTTCAAACAATGTCCCAGGCACTACATACAGTATACCATTAGGCTCATCTCACACCATTACGACTTTATTTTCATTACTATAATACTTATTATCGCATGAGAAACCCGAACGAGTCGCGCGGATGCCCGCGGGCGCCGGCGCCGCGGGAATTCCGGCGCATTCGAATACGCGCGCCTTCTCTGCGATAATAAGTATTATATAATGAAAATAAAGTTGAAATTCGTATGACACTGAAACTGCGCTCCGCTTCGCTGCTCTTTTGGTGTGAGTTGAGCCGTGTACACATAGTTAAGTTGGCTCATGACATATTGGGTTAGTAAACCTACTTTAGCTAAAACGGATATTAAATCTGTTGCTAATAAAAAACATTCTTTAAATCTACATTAAATTGACAGATCTTTATGAATAAGACCATGTGTTGTGAATAAATGTGAATTGGCGTGCCTAAATCATACTATATTATAAAGGTGAAAGTGTGTGTGTGTAAGTATGTAAGTGTGTTTGTTACTCTTTCACGCGGGGGGGGTTTGTGTCTATGCTTTAGTAGTTGCAATCTAGCTTGTCGTTTTGCATCCCAGCTTACCTAGGATAGCCGCTTGCATAGTATAGATATAAGCCCACCTTGTCAGTCTCCTCAAGACGGACAAGGAGCAGATGGTTCTAGGAGAGTGCAGCGCAGCAGTCGCCGATCCCTAGAACAAGTCTGGTGAGTTATCCTTCACGTGGTTGTCCCCTGTTTTTGGTCTAGTTCCATCAGAAATAGACGTAACTGAAACCATCAGGCGAAAACCGCCTGGGATGTCGAGGTCATGTTCCGGCGGGTCCATCATCACAGCGGATTGGTGGATAGTAATGACCTCCCGCGTGTTCGTGCCGTGCGCGGGGACCCGTACGGGGGGATGAAGGAGTCCTGGTAGTTGAGAGCGTAACGAGCCTGGGTACGTTGCACGTTGCGTCTCAACACACTACTTTGGTCTGGATTTCTCCTTACACGGGCGGCCTGGGATTAGCCACCCTGGGTCAATCGGCTGTGGCGAACACCGTCTGAGGATCGCTGGCGAGAGCCCCTAACCGGGGGAGGGCAGACGGCGAGGCGCGGTAGTTAGGAGGTAGTGGCCCCCTAGCATACTTCGCAGCGTTTAGTCTCGTCCGTCTCACGGGGTGTGGGCTCTATATCCGCGGGACAACTCCGGCGATCGCGCGCCGAGCGCGCGACGTCCCCGTTTGAGGACTCCGTGGCGGGTGGAGAGTCCCCGTGGATGAAACGAACACTAACAAGAATATGGAAAATTCTCAGTCACTACCCAAATCACAAGGTGCGAAAGCACCACTACTCCCAACACCCAAGGCAGCACCGCAAGGAGCGCCAACTAACAACACCGCGCTCACGAATGCGCCTAGACTGCACCAGGCTGCGTCTCTGACTGCGCCAAGTGCGGAAAAGGCTGCTTCCACGAGCGCACCTTCCACGTCGTCAGGCGCGCCCCTCGGGGCTTCGCCCAACGACAACCTGATCGAGATGGGGTCCCTCATAGACGCCATCTCTGAAGAACCATCCGGATCTTGGTCCCTGGTTACCCCACGAGCGGGTAACAAGAACAAGAAAAGGAACAAACAGCGAGCCAAAGCGGAGACCCAGGCTAAGAGTTTGGAAGGGCGGAAGGTCACGGACGGAGGAGGACGCCCCCCCCCGGGGGTGAAATCCTCGGCCCAAGTAAGCCAGACCACTGGTCAGGCTGAACGGGCCCAGGCGCCGGCGCAACATGCGCATCGAGCGACGGGCGAAAGAGACCAACCCCCACGCCACTCTAAGCCTAGAGGTAAACGCGCGGGCAAGCTGGTCCAACAGCGTAGGGCAGCACCGCCGACGCTACCAACGACCTCAAAGAGATCGCGACCGGACGACTCCACTACGCCAACAGGCGACCAGAAACGTCCGAGAGCGGGATCCAGCCAAACGAAGGGCACATACGCAGCGGCGGCGGCGACGTACAAAGCCAACGACCTTTGTGTCGCCGTCATGGCTGAACCCCTTCACGACCTCACGGCGGACCAAGCCAACGGGCTAAATGCGTGCCTGAAGGCGAAGTTCTTAGCCGACCTCTTCAACCCTGCAACCTCCGCACATATGGGCAAAGTCGGCTTCCGCGGCAAGGCACACCATAGCGAGGGGACGCTTAAGATGTGGTGCGAGAGCGACACCGCGCTGCAATGGCTACGCAGCGCGTTAGAAGATATCGCCTCTCCAATAGCGGGCACCAAACTCGTAGTCCGACCTCAGTCAGAAATCCAGCGACGAATACTGTGTGGTCTCCTCGTGCCGGAGCTCGATATGGAGATCAACACTATTCGTCGCGCACTAACCCTGCAGAACACTACACTGAGCATCGAATCGTGGACTCTCGTAAAAGCAGAGAAGCAGGCCGAAGCGGAGACACCCGGCATATACCTGCTCCTGCGTATACCAGAGTCTGACGTCGACAAACTACGGGGTCAGGAACGGCGTCTCAAATGGATCTTTGGGAGCATCTACGTGAGGATCCTGGAGGACGCACCCAAAACCTCCAAGACGCCAGACCACACCGCCCAACCAAAACCGGCCGCCCCAAGTCCAGAGAGGGAGACCGTAAATCCGGAGCCTGTCCGATCGGACACGATCGACGAGCCTCCATCCACACCCCGACAAGAGGAGTACTTTCTCGACGTTGAGGGGAGTGAGGGCAGCGACAGCTGTCTCAACTCCTCCCCTCTCAGAGCGTCGTGAACCCCTCAAAACCATACAAGCCAACCTCCAGCACAGCATCACTGCAACGGCTTCCCTACGCAGAGTGCTGGAGGAAAACACAGCGACCATAGCCCTGATCCAGGAGCCGTGGATCCGAGAAGGCAGGATATGTGGTCTCCGCAATACTGGATGGAAGCTTACTACTAGCAGCACCGTAAGCAATCCCAGAACTTGCATAATTACCCCCAAACACCTCAAAACAACACTAATAACCGAATTCTGTTACAGAGACCTTACAGCTGTTAAGATCTCTACAGCACCCGACCAAACTCTGCGCGATATTGTCCTGGCGTCTGTCTACCTACCAGGCGACGAGGACATACCTTCAAGCGAGTTAGCATCACTCGTCGAGTACTGTGAGAGAGAGAAGCTTGAGCTGATCATCGGCACGGACTCCAACGCGCACCACACTCTGTGGAGCAGCACCGACACTAACACCCGTGGAGAAGAGCTGGTAAATTATCTTTTCACTACTAATCTAACACTACTCAATATAGGTTCTGAACCCACCTACGTCACCTCCAGATCGCGGACTATAATTGACCTCACCCTATCATCTGAGGTAATAAAAAATTCCGTCTCGGACTGGCACGTCTCGGATGAAGCCTCTTGCTCGGACCACAGATGGATACGGTTTAACGTAAACATAAGCATCCCAAAGCCAACTCCGAGACGTGTACCCCGTAAGACTAACAAACAGAAATACGTCAAGATTGTCGAAACTGCTCTTGCAGCTGTAGGAGCGCCCTCTAGCGCCTTAGAGGAACACGACATTGACAACTACGTAGACAATATAACAAACATTCTAACCCATAGCTTTGAACAGTCTTGCCCCCTTGCGACACCAGCAGGTGGAGCGACCCGTCGATGGTGGAATCCTGAACTGCAGAGACTACGATGCAAAGTGAGGAAATCCTTCAACAGAGCTATCAACACCAGACAAAACAGAGACTGGGAAAAATACCAGACAATAAAAGCAACTTTCAAAAAACGCATACGCTTACGGAGGCTGGAATGCTGGAAACGCTTCTGTACAAACATCGAAAACACCAACCAGGCCGCTAAAATAAAAGGCATTTTATCAAGCGAACCTGAACGAACAATTGGACACCTTAAAAAACCCGATAACACCTACACAAAGACAGACGAAGAAACCAGCGAATTACTGCTGGCGACTCACTTTCCTGGGTGCCAAATATCAGCATCTCATGAGTGGATGTGGCGCAGTGACAGGACAGCAAACAACCAAGACTGGAATGTAGCCCAAAACCTTGTCACCAGAGAGAAGGTACTCTGGGCAATCAACAGCTTCCTTCCCTTCAAGTCACCAGGCCTGGATGGAATATTCCCGGGCCTGCTGAGATGGTGCAGTGCACCACTAGTCGACCACTTAGTGAGTATTTTTAGAGGATGCATTGCCCATCGCTACATACCCGAGAAATGGAGGGAAGTGAAGGTAGTGTTTTTACACTTAAATAATTGTTTCCCAAATGCCCCCATAAACCAATTTACAAGATGTATCAAGTCTGATACATCACTTGACAGCAATACCACTATGGTGTTGCATTTAGGTGACAGTAGTAACATAAAACGTTTAGACATAATAAACCTTGTTGACATTTTGTTAGAGAAGGTAAATCTAGGGTTGAGTAAATTAATCATTTGTGCCTTCCCTTACTCCAAGTCTCTGAGTGAACTTGAAAACCAGAGACTATATAAAATCAATTTATTACTTTACAACTTGACATGTCGTCATAGTGACGTTTTGTATTTTGACACTAATAATTTTATTAGTGACTTTAGCTTAAGTAGAGGTACAATGTACCATAGTAGCTGTAGTAAATTGATAATTGCTAAATTGTTAGCATATAATATTTTTGATGGTGTTATAAGTAGTATAACATATTTAACTGACGAGCCTGTATTTAGTAGTAGTACTAATAGGGTTATTAATGTAGTAGGGACTGCCGGTCAGCATTTAAACTGACCGCTTCGACAATGGGTAAGCTAGGCACTTTGCATGTTGTACATCAGAACATGCAAAGCCTCCCCAGCAAATTACTAGCATTAGAGTTATTTTTAAAGGGATGTAATGTAGACATTATGTGTGTGACTGAACACTGGATTGTAGATAATCAGTTGCTCCCTTATTTTGAACAATTTAATATAGTAAGTTCATACAAACGTAAGAACGCCACTAGAGGCGGTTCTCTTATTATTGTGAAAAATCATTTAAAATGCAAGGAACGTAAAGATGTTGTTAATCTCTCTATTGAGAGGACTATTGAGCTGTCGTGCGTTGAGCTAGAGCGACATATCATAGTGAGTGTTTACCGTCCACCTGACGCGGATTACGGGCGGTTTGAGTCCACTATGGAAGAAGTTTTGCTTAAGATTTTTACTAGTAGTAAAGTTTTAATAATCTGCGGGGATTTTAATATAGACATTATTTTAGATTCTCTGTCTGAAAGGTTCATTAACTTGTTCAAATGTTTTAATCTGACGCATCTTTTCAGTGAACCAACTAGGGTAACTATAACAACAGCCACATGTCTAGACAATATTTTTAGTAGTTGTGAACCAATTAGTAAGAACTTAATAAAAAAGTTTGGATCAGATCATTATGGTCAAAGTGTTAAATTTCCTAATTGCATACTAAATGAACCTCATAAATTCACTTACCGACCTATCACAGCGAGTCGTATTACAAAGTTTAAGGGTTGCATAGAACTTAAAATGTCACTTTTGCCTTGTATAGAAGACCCGAATGAGCTGTTTAACTGTTTATCTAATTTAATTACTGAGGAGCATAAGGAAATATTTAAATTAAAGACTTGTATAGCTAAAACTAGTGCAAGCTTTGCAGACTGGGCAACACCTGGTATTTATAGAAGTAGAAATAAACTTTATGATCTGTATTCTACAAGGGAACTAATGCTCCACGATCCTTCACATAACATTTACATTAAGAATTATTCTAAAACATTCAAAAAAGTATGTCAGGTAGCAAAATCAATGTTTTTAAAAAATAAAATTGAAACAGCACCTAACAAAATTAAAGCCACTTGGAAATTGATCAACAATGAGACTGGTAAGACAAAACGTGGCCAGAAACAGATAAATCTAAAACTCAATGATCATTTATTAACTAAAAGCGATGAGGTCGCTCACGCATTTGATAATTTTTTCTCTAATATACCACATGTAGTGACCCAGTCATTAAATTCATCCGCCACTATAGCATACGGCCTTTTGGAATGCAGTGTTGCTCAGGGTAATAATGAATTCAGATTTAGTTATGTTAACGCAGACAATATTGTCAAAATATTTAAAACACTGAATATTAAAAACACTGAAGATTTATGGGGGATTTCGACTAAGATATTAGCTACTATTGTTGGTGATATTGCTCCCTGTTTAGCTTATATCTTTAACAATTGCGTTGACGAGGGAGTTTTTCCCAATCTAATGAAGATGAGTAAAGTTATTCCTTTATTCAAATCTGGTAATGAAACTGACCCCGCTAATTATAGACCAATATCGATTCTGCCTGCGTTAAGTAAAATTTTTGAAAAACTAATTCTTAATCAACTGCTCTCTCACTTTAATCTCAACGGACTTTTACACCAGCACCAATTTGGATTTACGAGAGGTAGATCAACAACCGATGCAGGTACATTGCTTCTAAAGCACATTTATGATGCCTTTGAGAACTCACAAGACGTAGTCGGAGTTTTCTGCGATCTGTCGAAAGCGTTCGACTGCGTGTGTCATGCGACTTTAATCTCCAAATTAAAGTACTATGGTGTCGTAAACCAAGCTATTAACCTGATTCGATCTTATCTTTCTGAGAGACTCCTTAAAGTTGAAGTAGGAGGTGAAAAGTCCTCAGGGTCAGTTATTGATATGGGTGTGCCACAGGGCTCGATACTAGGCCCTTTTCTGTTTCTAGTGTACATAAACGACCTTCCTTCTTTTGTGAAAGATATGTGTGACATTGTTCTTTTTGCTGATGATACATCTTTACTTTTTAAAGTTGATAGGTCTAAAGATAATTATGATGATGTTAATGCCTCTTTATCCCAAGTCTCAAACTGGTTCACTGCTAATAACCTCTTACTTAATGCCAAAAAAACTAAATGTATTAAATTCACTTTGCCTAACGTGGTTCAGAGACCTACAAAAATTAAATTAAATGGGGAAGCACTTAATCTTGTTGATTCAACTGTTTTCTTAGGTCTTACAATTGACTCCAAAGTGCAGTGGGGTCCGCATATTGAAACACTTGCAGGTAGGCTTAGCTCTGCGGCTTACGCAGTGCGTACGATTAGGCAACTTACTGACGAAGGAACAGCTAAGTTAGTATATTTCAGTTACTTCCATAGTGTGATGTCGTATGGTATTTTTCTTTGGGGTAAAGCAGCAGATATTCAGACTATTTTCGTTTTACAAAAGCGAGCTGTCCGCGCCATTTACAAAATGAAACGTCGGGACTCTTTAAGAGAGCGATTTAAAGAAATAAATATTCTTACTGTTTTTTCGCAATATATTTATGTAAACTTATTGCACACTCACAAATATATAAACAACTTTAAGAAAAAAAATGATGTGCACAAAATTAACACTAGAAATAAAAATAAACTATGTGTGCCTAAATTTAGACTAGAAAAAGTAAACGGTTCTTTTATGGGAAATACTGTACGTTTTTACAATAAACTCCCAATCAACGTAACTAACCTACCGACTCGAAGGTTTAAAACGTACATAAAGAATATTCTTGTAGAGAAAGCGTATTATTCCATTGAGGCTTTTATTAATGATAAAATTACGTGGCCTGATGTCGCTCTGCCCCTCGACGGTTGATGGTATACAATATCTTTACTACCTTGATAAGTAGGTACCTACCACTTAAGTCGGCCAAGTGTAGCGTGTGATGCCAGACAACATTTTGTTGAGGTGTTATCTTGTTAACTTTACAATTACTATTACTTTTTTTGACATGCCTTACTTTGTTCGACTGGCTTGCCACTGAAGCTTGACTATTTAGATTATTTTAGATTGTTAAGGGATCGCTTTTAAAAAAAAAGCTAGGCCCACACCACCAGGTTCTTGCCTGATTCTTTCCCTGGTGTAGGGAGTCGCGTTGGAACAGGCATTAGAATCACCTAGCATGTAAAACGATACTTAAGTGATCCTTGAGGTCCTACAAGAATAAATGATTTTTCTTTCTTTCTTTCTTTCTTTCTTTCTTTTACCGAAACCGGGCAGGAGCGACTATACACTGGCAAAATCATTCCGGCCAATCAGTCTAACGTCGTTCCTCCTGAAGACCCTTGAGAGGCTATGTGATAGGGAAATCAGAGGTAACACTCTCCTACACAAACCACTACACCCCAACCAACATGCCTACAGCCCAGGCAAATCGACAGAATCCGCTCTCCACTGCGTAGTCTCACGGATCGGAGGCGGATTATCAGCAAAACAATCTACACTAGGCACATTCATAGACATTGAAGGTGCGTTCGACAAAACAACATTCAGCAGCATAAACCTAGCACTGGAAAGATACGGGGTCGCGCCAACGCTAGCTGACTGGATAAACAACATGCTCAAATACAGAGCAATTCAGCTCACAGTGAACAAGACGACAAGAGGAATAGTTGCAAGAGGCTGCCCCCAGGGCGGCGTCCTCTCACCCCTACTCTGGAACATAGTAGTCGACGAGCTCATCCGCAAACTTAATGGCAGCGGACTCGTTACCGTAGGCTACGCTGACGATCTTGCCATCCTGACGACTGGCTGTTTCGAGAGCACACTATGCGACACGATGAGAACAGCCCTCAAAACAGTTGAAACATGGTGTACCAGCCATGGCTTATCAGTAAACCCTACAAAAACCGAACTCATAATGTTCACACATAAGAGAACCTTGGGCAACTTAAGACTCCCCAAGCTTTTCAACACTGAGCTTAAACTAACACACGAAGTCAAGTACCTAGGAGTCATACTGGACAGTAAATTGCTATGGAATAAACACCTTGACTACAAATTACAAAGAGCATGCACAACATTCTTCCAATGCAGCAGAATGCTCGGGAAAACATGGGGGCTGACACCAAAAATAACCACATGGCTATATACAGCCGTAATAAGACCGACACTGACTTATGGTGCTATCGTTTGGTGGAAAAGAACTGAACTCAACACTGCGGCCACCAGATTGCAACGCTTCCAGAGACTGGCATGCTCTGCAATAACTGGCTGCATGAGGACAACACCGACAACGGCCATGGAGATTATTCTAGGCCTTGTCCCACTCGACCTATACATACAACAGGAAGCGACATTGGCCGCTATCAGACTCAAACATCTGAACCTATGGGGGAACACAAGGAGCTCTCATGCATGTATTCTGGACAGAGCCATATCACACGAACCGCTTATATGCGCCCCGTGCGATAAGATCCCCGGACAATCAATATCCCATAAACACTACAAAATACAGACACATGAAAACCACAGCGATCAGTCAGGAAACAATGAAGTCCGGATATACACTGACGGATCGAAGACAAATATGGGAACAGGAGCCGGAGTACACTCACTGGATCTCAACATCAACATATCAATGACACTGGGCCCACACAGTTCCATTTTCCAATGCGAATGTGTGGCCATAACCGAAGCTGCCACGGCTATCAAAAGGAGAAGGATAGAAGACTACGGAATACGAATACTCTCTGATAGCACAGCAACCCTAAGAGCACTGGAGAGCCAAAAGTGCAACTCCAGGCTCATACACGAATGTCACCTTGCCCTTGAGAGTATTGCCGCAAAGAACAGAGTAACTCTTCAATGGATCAAGGGACATAGCGGATCACTGGGAAACGACGCCGCAGACGAACTAGCCAGAAGGGGCTCGGAAACACAAGTGGAAGGCCCGGCCCCATTCCTGCCTCTGCCGTTCTCCCAGCTACGAACCTGGACACGACAACACACCCAAAACCTACATAACGATCGATGGATACGGGCGACGGACTGCAGACAGTCTAGAGCAGCGATACCAGCGGCCATACCACGACTGACACGTCGCCTGATGAACCTCCAAAGAAAAGACCTCAAAATAATCATAGGGACACTCACAGGACACTGCCCCCTTAACAAACATCTGTACAACATCGGTATCACGGACAGCCCACTCTGCAGAGGATGTCTAATCGAAGAAGAATCAGCGGCCCACGTAGTCCTGGCATGCGTGGGCGTAGCGGCTCAACGGCAACAAATCCTCAACAATCCGAGGTCGCTCCTCGAAGCCTGTGAAGACCCCAGGAAACTTCTGTGCTTCTGGGAGGAGCTAGGCTGGCTTCACTACTAGTGAGCCAGGTCATCCCCACGCATAAAGGACCGCCCTTGAGTCTAAATGCGGAAAAGGGAGTCCCCATACATACATACATACATACATACTCTTTCACGCTCAAACGGCGCGCTAGTAAATAAATAAATACCTGCATGATAGGTGACCTTGTCCACATCTCAGCCATGATGCATCCCGCACCCCACATGTCCACAGGAGGCCCATAGTTCCGGTCACCTGATATATTAAAAATAACATCAGTATATGTCGCGCCACGTAAAAGAGCGCTAAGGGGAAGTGGCGGGGGTATGTTTGCGCCTATGTTCACTCGCTGACGAACCAATAGCACTCGCTAAATCAATGGTATGAAGTGCGCTGCAATACCTCTCCACCAATCATCAACCACTGCTTAGTTTGACAGCCAGCGCTCTTTTTACGCGGCGCGACCTATACAGGGTGTTTAAAACAGCTTCATTTTAACCAACTACGAAAAAGGAGAAGGTTATGTCCCACTGTATGTATTTTTAATGTAAGTTTACCAATTATTCCATCAATAGCATACCAACTTTGAAAATTATTTCTTAATTTAAGAATATACTTCCGAGTTGATCACATAAATAAATTTTGAGGATCCGATCTTCAGAGTATAGTACTACCAGAAATGCACCTCAAAAGTGCATAAAATTGCTCTCTTTTTAAATAATGACAAAGACAAACCTAAGAGAAGCTCAGGGGGCCGATACCACAGAGTAACCACTCTATTTGTATATTTGTTGACTTGTCCAGCCTTTGCCACACTGAAGGCCCTCGCCAGACCGAAATCTGCCAGTTTAAGTATCCCATTCTTTGTTATCAACACATTGGCAGCCTTCATATCACGGTGCAAGATTTTATTACTGTGTATGTAGTACAATCCATTTAGAAGTTGCTGCATAACCTTTTTTATCTCTCCCAAGCTGAATTTCACATTAACATTCGACAACAAACCAGCTAAATCGTGTTCGCAGAAGTCGAAAACCAAGTAAAAAGTCGATCTATATTTGTTGTGTAAGGTCGCTTTGGTTCTGCATATTTCTATCAAATTCACCACGTTCTCGTGCTTCAGGAGTTGCAAGATCTTTATTTCTCGCAAGGCCGTGATTGGGAAGCCTTCTTTTTCATTGTCCATGAGCACTTTCTTCATGGCGACGAACTTTTTGTTGCTATTTCTTGCCCGAGCTTTGAACACTTCTCCGAAGGTTCCTTGGCCGATTTTAGCAACTTTTTCGTATTTAGAAGACTCGTCGCAGAAGGGGAAGTCGAAATCTTCTATGTATTTCTCCTTCTCCCTCATGCTGAGGATGGTGGAGCTCGTGCTCATCACTGTTTGCGTGGGCTCGCGAGGAGCGCTCACGCTTTGCATTTTAGCAGCAATTTTGGTGGTTTAAAAATACCTTCAGCTATAAAACATAAGTATTTGTACTTTAAAGCGTGCTGAGCACGCGTAGTTTTATACAGGTTGGTAAAAAGCATTCGTTTTAGCACTCAAAGAAACAACACAGATCGAATCGGACAGAAAAATACTTTTCGACCTTTTCTTTCGTCAGTTTTCGTTCACGTCAACAAAATTATCAAATTTTAATGTCACCGCACGTCACTCACGCACATCTTCTGTCATTTGTCAAAAAACTACGGTCTATCTACCTACCACCACAGAAGATAATCGATAAAATCGATTCAAAGGGATAGAAGAATAATATTGATCCTAGGTTAGCTAATTTAAATTTATACCTATCTTAAAGTTGTGTTTAATTCCTAATTTAAAATTAGAACTATGATAAGTTGTCATTTGTAGTACTTATTTTTAGAGAACAAAAAATCCATTTTGTATCAATAAAAAAATAATTCCAAAGAGAAATGGCTGATTCACTGATTGGTTTCATAAGGTTGGTATCTCCATGCTGCAAACAGACAGTGCCAGACAGACACCACAACAATTGCAATATAATATACACAAATAGTGATTTCAACACACAAGAAATATAATTCAGTGAAAAATTAAATTAAGTACCGGTAGGTACTATGTTCGCAGCATTCATGTATTTTTACTATGAAACATGACATCATGACACCAACTTAGAATGTTTGCTTTATGTAGGTAGATAAAGTATTTTTTTACTATATTTTAGGACGGGAACTGCTAATTCTCGAAGCACTCACGCAGACAATTTTATAAGTAAGTACCTACCTATTATTAAGTTCATGATTACTACGATATAACTGATAAATAAACGAAGTCATGGAGTAGGTCGGTTATAGTAGGTATAATTATTACCTATACTTTTTTCTTTGAGATTCGTTTCAATGTACCTACCTACGCCATTTCAATAGGTCATTGCACCTACTGTTGCTATCACGTGATGTAAACATTAACCTTTCTTATCTACAAAAGTAGACAGACCATCAACATGAGCTCTAAACTGCAAAAAGAATACTTAAAGGTACTATTTTTTAAGAGGTACATTGAAGGTACATTCCTCTGGTAAATATTAGGTAAACCTATGATATAATATTCTATTACATTCATTAAGTATCAGCATTCGCCCGCCATTCTGACTGTCAGGACTGCGGCTCACTTTATTATTAGGATTGCTCTTGTTTCAAAGAGATACGTTCATTTTTATTAAAGGTACATTGCTGATACATTGCTTTCATGCATTTTAATTTCATAATAATAATTTTCATTTCTAAAATTCATTTCAACAACAATACACTCCACTCTCACTAAGTTTGTAGTGAATAATTCATAGTTTATCATACTTGTAAATCAGGTAGTCAGCAGAAAAATACAAGTAGGTAGGTAGGTACTAAGTATTATAATTGGCTCTTGAGGAAATCGTAATTGTCTCCATTCGCTCCTTCAGAGCTAGTGAGCTGAGCAGTCTGAAGGAGTGAATGGAGTGCAGTGCAAGGATAAAATTACCTTAACAAAAGTTATTTGGCTTAGAGTGCGTCAGTTTAGGTGCGGTGGTTGGTTGTCATTATAATTATTATCGTGTCAGTGAGTTGATACCTTTCTGTCATGTCAGTGACGGCGCGCCCCAGCGCGCCCCACGCCGCGACGACACGGCAGCTAGACGACAGCCAGCCAGCCATTATTTTAATTGTGATGTGTGAGCAAGACGGAGCGGACGAATGAACGAAACGTCACAATTATCGATGTGACAGACAGCCCTAAATAAAGTGTTGTTTGTTTGTGTGGTTAAATGTGTAGGAAAAATGGCGGCACCATCGAATGGTAGTGGAAATCTAGTCGAAGAGTTTGAAGAATCTTTTCAGGTAAGAAATTTGCTATAGATGGCCAATTTGCAATGAAATCTAGTACAAAAACAAAATAATTTCCTAACCTCTATCAAATAGGTTTATCTTCAAGTGTCAAAATAAAATAATGCCAACTTACCGAAACCAATAAAAACTTTAAACATGATTGTCTGTGAGTAGACGAAGCTTCGTATGCTTAAATATTTCTTGCAAACAATAATCTCAAACACTTTTGGTGTGTACGTGACTTTGTTTCGATTACGCGTCTTCTCTCAACCCTAGAAAACTCAATGATGGGATTTTTGGTGCAAGCAAAGCGCATCTCTATCTCACTCAATTTCGTCGGCCATTTTACTCTAATGTTTTCACAAATTACGAAAGTAATATCGCGTGTGTTTTAATTATTTTATCGCTCAGAAAGTTCTAAGAAACGTTTATAACTCATGTGTGCTACAAGAATGAAAATATCCCTGATGAAAAATGGTGTAATCGCCTGGATTATGTGATGATTTACTGGTGATTGGATTTTTGGTTTTGTGATTGTTACAAGCATCATGTCTTCGACTGTAGAGGAGGTTAGCAGCTGCGCAGGTGGTGTCAGTATACAGACGTTCCGCCCGACATGGGAGGAATTCAAAGATTTCAACAAATACGTTCAGTATATGGAATCGAAGGGAGCCCACAAATCTGGTCTCGCAAAAGTGATACCTCCTCCTGAATGGGTGCCTCGCAAGTCTGGATACAATCTGGACGAGCTCAACGTGACCATCCCTTCACCGATCTGCCAGGTAGTGACCGGCAAGCAAGGTTTGTTCCAACAAATAAACATCCAGAAGAAATCCATGAACGTAAAACAATTTGCAGTCATGGCGAACTCAGCTAAATACTGTACCCCTCGTCATACGAACTACGAAGATTTGGAGAGGAAGTACTGGAAGAATGTCACGTATGTCGCTCCGATTTATGGGGCTGATGTGAACGGAAGCATCACGGACCCTGATGTGAACGAATGGAATATTAACAGGCTGGGCACCATCCTCGATTATGTCAACTCTGACTATGGTATTGAAATCGATGGAGTGAACACAGCTTACCTCTACTTTGGCATGTGGAAAACAACCTTTGCTTGGCACACTGAAGATATGGATTTGTACTCTATTAACTATCTTCATTTCGGTGAACCCAAAACCTGGTACTGCATCCCACCAGAACATGGTAAGAGATTTGAGAGGATAGCTGCCGGCTTCTTCCCGACCTCCGCTAAAACCTGCCAAGCGTTCCTGCGACACAAAATGACATTAATATCACCACAGATCTTGAAACAGTATTCCGTTCCGGTGAATAAAATAACACAAGCAGCCGGCGAGATCATGATAACATTCCCTTATGGATATCACGCTGGTTTCAATCACGGCTTCAACTGCGCTGAATCCACCAACTTTGCTGCTCCTAGATGGGTGGAATACGGAAAGCGAGCAACACAATGCACTTGCAGTAATGACATGGTGAAGATATCTATGGATACATTTGTTAAGCGATTCCAACCTGAACGCTACGACTTATGGCTGAAAGGACAAGATATTGGCTGCCACCCAGAGCAGCCGGAAAAGATGGTACCCGCCCCTCATCCATCCGGCCAAGACATCCTCTGCAATAAAAATAACACTGAACTACCCGAGTCATTTATACAAGCCGAGGAAGAAGGCTCTAGGAAAAAGAAACGCCATCCATTACATCTAAAACGAGCGATGGCTAGCAAGAGCATTTCGGAAGGCGCCATCGCTGTATCCATCCTTGGTCATGATGTGATGGATGATGATGAAATGACCATGGCTGAGGGAGACTTAGACATGATGACTTCAATGAAGAGGCCTAATATGCCTTTACATCCGGATGACACACAGTTAGATGCTCTAGAAGATATTTGGCTGAAAGGTGATGAAATGGAACCTTCCGAAGCACAGCAACCTGATGTTGGTTACATGGACTCGGATAAAGATTCAGATTACGAGGACCCTTCTGAGGAGAAGAAGAAGAAGAAAGCTGAAATGAAGAAGAAAAAGAAGGATTATGATAAAGAAAAGCCCAAGAAGCCAGTGAAAGAGAAGAAACCTAAGAAAGAACCTGAAGCAGAAGATAGTGAGAGGAAAAAGACTCCTAAATCAATTGGAAAAAAGATTAAAACAAAAAAGCTGTCAAGTGAACAGCTCGAAAATATGGATGCTCTGATCTCCGGCTGGAATTCTCCACCCCATTCCGATGAAGTGGCCATCCCTGCTCCCGTCCCTGAAGAAGATGGAGACCCATTAAAAGAACGCTCGCTGACTGAAATAATTACTGAAGATAAAAAAGAACCAAAAAAGAGAAAATCATTACCCAAAACTGAGAATGGAGAACCAATTGAAAAGCCTAAGAAAGAGCGCGTCAAAAAAGAGCCAAAAGAACCAAAACCGAAAAAGGAACCAAAACCTAAAGTAGAAGGGGCAGAAAAGAAACCACGGAAACCAAGAGCCCCAAAAAAATTAGCCACTTTTGAATACAACTCCCCTTTAATGCCTGTTATGAGTCGTGAGCATAATACTTACAAACCTGCCTACACTCATATGAAACCACCAACTCCCCGGCCAACTATAAGACCAACGCAACCTGTCTCTCGTCCCACCTACAGTCACATGCTTTCAAAACCGCACATACTCTTAAAACCACACGTCACAAACACTGACACAGCACCGAGCTTACCAGACACAACTTTAAGAGTACCAAAAGTGATACCACCGTTAAACAAAAACCCTAGTGCATTTGAAGGGGAATTCCACAAGTTTATGACGAAAGCCCAGGATAATCCAGTCTTGCCTGTTCGAGCTCCAGCTAAGAAAAAGGCTGTTAAGCCCAGATCTCCGGCAAAAGACATCCCATTGCCTGTTGGACAATATACTGATAACATGTTCTTGCCACCTCCACCACCGTTACAGCCGAGCTATTCCCTCCCACAAACCTCAGAGCCACAGGCCTTTGATCCTAGAAGTCAATGGCCTACTCCGGAGTACTACCAAGCCCCACCACAAAATCTGGCCATGTTCAGTCAGATGAACCATAGTTACTATAGACATCCATTCGAATCACCATGGTTTGATTATCAGTAAACAGTATTCGGACTTAGTTTATGTGTGAATAGTAATTAGAGTTTATTATTAAATCTGGCCACTAGCAGCCTTAGCTGCTGTAAGTAATAAGAGCATTTTAATAGACAACATTGAATTTATCTCTAAACACCATTGTGTTACTCTACTTTTTATCATAGCCCATCCACATTTCGCGAAGCTGTCGTACACACTCACAGAGATTTTACAATAAATTCGCGTTCCTTTTCCGCAGAACAAAAACGTTAACACAGATCGCGCGCTAAGCCGTGAAGAATATGCGAATGCAATTCACACTCCTGTTTCGCGGGTTGTTCACGACTTCGCGCGCGATCCGCGACCGAGTAAGGATAGGCTATCATAACTGTGTCACTTGTAAATAGTAAATAATATACACCACAGCTGTCACCATTATTTAATTACTGTTATTCTAAAAGTTTCAAATTTTTAATATGATTTCGAACTAAGTACTGACTGAAAATTATTTTTTAATCAGGGTTACATTAAGAGTAGTCTAATTTAGTCCTAAGCGGAATTCACATGAGAGAAAAATAATATTTTATTTTGTTCTTTTAACATCATAGAGAAACTGGAGTCGTGGGTCTGTCTGACTCGACACCCAGTTATCACAAAGACCTCATTGATATATGAATATTCCTTAGCAACTGTTTATCATTTTTTAATAATGTACCAAGTTTACTTGGGGCCTAAAAAGGCCGTTTTAGCTGAATCTATCAAATAGTGTCTTGTATTTTTTGTTGATTAAACAAAGTGGCTTTTATTAGTCATTCGTAAAATGATTATTGAAACCAGGCATAATTCAGAATTTATAAAATCAATTGTAAACTTTTACTTTCCAAGTAACATTACTCAGAAATTAACAAATCAATGCTTTACTCAGAGATATTTAAAAACTTCCTAAATTAATTCATATAAAAATCTAGTCCAAAAATTATAACATTTTATTGTGTGAATTCCGCCTTATTTCAGCTTTACTTTATAGATGTATTTATATTATAAGGCGTTGATGTACCTTTGAATCATATTTATAATGCCGGCACCACACATTGGCTTCAACTTGATTCCAACATTAGAATGGCCAATGGCATGCTCCGTTTGTGTCTAATAACCTTAAACGGAGCTTTGCCATTGGCCATTCTAATGTTGGATCCAAGTTGAAGCCCGTGTGGTGCCGGCATAAAGTTGTAATGTTAGAGATAATTTCTGGATCCAAAGACTGGTATTACAGACAGTCACTCGAGCTTTGGTCATTGTTTAATAACAGTTTAAAGTTGAGTTTTAATTTGGAAACGCTGTACTAAAATCAAAACTGATTCTGATTATGGTTCAAATTGAACTGAAAACGGTCAGATGTGATTAGAAATGGCGTTTAATGCCGGCACCACACATTGGCTTCAACTTGGTTCCAACATTAGAATGACCAATAACAATGCTCCGTTTGTTATTATACGGTTATTCGACCAAATTGAAGTCAATGTGTGGTAGAAGTAAGTAAGTTTACGTAGAAACTTATTATTCATTGGTTGAGTGTAATTTGATTGGCGTTTGAATTAAAATAATAAGTACTTGAGTGTCAATCTGTAATAGATCTGCGAACCTCGACGCGAAGCTGTCAGTACCTAATCCACACTCACAGAGATTTGACGATATTTTGCGGGACAAAATACTTACCAACAAACGGGAACGAGAAGCGGATCGCGCGCGAAGCCGTGAAGAATATGCGAATGCAATCCACACTCTTATGTCGCGGGTTGTTAAAGGCTTCGCGCGGACCCGCGGGCGAGTTTGGGTAGGTTAGAAGTAATTTGCGGAATATAAGTAGGTATTTATTTTAAAGTTTGTAATGTTAAAGTAATATGTTGAACATGCTTATTTTATTCGCGGTTTGAGTCGAAACTTTTGCTACTATTAAATAAAATGCGAAATTAACTACTTACTAGTTTCAGCATCGGCATGTAAAGCTTTGTTTAGATACTTCTAAATAGCGTTACCTACTTATAATCTGCTGATTAGCGTCACTTTTAACAGTTAGCTTACTTGAGAATCTATCCGAAAATGCTGTTAAAAATCGGTGGGTTCCCATTTCCCAACGAGTCACACCGATCCTGTCATAGTGTGACACGTTGGGATTTTCCCATTGAGTCACACTAACAGTGTAACAGGCTGGGACAACATTATGTATTTATTTATTTATTTTCAGTCGTTTGTGTACACCAACGACTCCCCCCTATTTCTTCCAGACATCACGATCTTGAGTTAGGATCTCCCAGTCGGCTGTTAAATTGTCGAGTTCGTCCCGCTATCTCCGTCTCTGTCTGCCGCGTCGCCTTCTCGCCGGGTCTGGGCGCCACTCGGTGGCTACCTTTGCCAATGCTTTGCCAAGTTTCATCGAGTAACAGTGTTAGTCGATGGAAAATTCCCAACGTGTCACACTGTGACAGATCAAGTGTGACTCGTTAGACTCCCACCAAATCCAGCTTTTTTATTTTAGTCAGGTCCGGGATCTTCAGAGTGACAAACAGAAATTTTGCAGCGGTATTTTTAGTTAAATTTTGACACTCGTATTATTTGGCCCGATCTTAGTCGCTATTGAGTAGGCCTCCCTGAAATATTTATTTTGTACTTTTAATTTAAAATAGTTTAAACACAGAATAGTCTTAAGATGGAAGATACCGATTTCTTTAAACTTAACTTAAAAATAAGTTACAGATTAGTATTGTACATTTTATTCTGTGTTCTGTAAACTTTGCTAGGTTATACCACGAGTAGATACATAATTGATAATTAGCAAAATGTCTATGAGATTTGTCGTAATAGAATAATTCAGATTTAAGACAGAATATAGATAGCACTTAAGATCACTTGACATTTTGATCATTATCAAAGTGAACGCAAAGGTAGTCAAAAGTTTAGTTATTATAATTATAGAATAAGATCTAATTTATAATAAAGCTGTTTTAAAATGGATTAAATTAAAATAATTATGACAAATATTTAAGCTTTGTTTTAATAGTTTAGGTATGTACCTCTAATGTTTTTGGGGTTCACTCCATTATACACCAATGCTTTTTAAATCTATGTCCCAGGGCCACCGACGTATTAAAAAAAGCTTAGGTACGGTAGGTTTCACAAACGAAACAATAGTGGCAATTCTGAGTGTCGCAAAAGCTAAACTAAGCTAACTAAAATTGTTGCCGTCCCTTTCATAGCGATGGGAATAAAAAGGATGGCAATAGTTTTAGTTAGGTTAGTTTAGCTTTTGCGACACTCGGAATTGCCCCCAATATATTTTTTTAGTTCATTTGTTCAACGTACGTAATAATTAGATAAAATAGGTGACGGCCGGCGGTAGTTAGACGCATACAAAATATTTTTAGTCACCTTTTTGCCACTACCTTTATTTTTGCCAGGCTTTACAGCTAAGGGCATCTGAAAAACAGTAAATTCATCAGCTCGCTAAGACTGCAATTAACGCGTGCAGTGCCCATGACGCACGTCGCCTTTGTAGCGAGCACTCTGCCTTGTTTATAAAGAGCTCTTATAACTAGGAAAGATAAACAGGGTGGGTAGGTTTAGATGCATCCATAACTCGCAATCCTGGATTTAAGAATTCTAGATAAGGATTGTTTTATAGGCAGTCAGAACTATCTTCTAAAAGTGAAGGAAAACAGTAAGTACCTACCTAAGTATCTACATAAAAGCATACCCTTTGCCGTTCAACACTGGCATGGCAACGGCACTACCAAACTTATTTTGGATTAAATTGTACAATCAACACAGCAAAGTTCAGTTTCGAGACCAAAGATCTACCTGACACTGGATCATCTAGTAAAGATGTACCTACTTAAAGACATAGGTAATCCAGTGTGCCTCAGACTAGCAGTTTTATGATTTTGTTTCTGTATAAAAATACTTACGCGATCAGAACACATGATAAAACAATACATTTAACGGGTAATTTATCGCTATTTACCTTTATTAATTTCTATCCCGACGATTCAACTGGATTGCACCATACGTGGTCGCGGGCAGAAAAATAAGGAATAAAAGAAAGCAATCTGGTTGACTGCGGAAAATTAACTATACCTATAGCGATAAATACCCGTAAATGTATGTTTTATTAAAAATATTTGCATCCCTTTCCCCCAGGCATGTCTCAATGTGCTGACAAAGCAGGAAGCATCACCATGCGTGGAGAAAGAGGAAGTGAAGGTCGAAGTGGAAAGGTTCATCGACCTGGCGAGACAGATGGAGGCGTTCTTTCTGCAGAAGAGGTAAATAAATATCCTTGGACAGTCCACTCAGCGTCATCTAGTCCTAAGCTAAGCAATTTCATGCTTCTGTTATGGTAGTTGTGAAGCATGGTTGTCGTTTTCAAGCAGTCAGATTATAGGTAGGTACAAGGTACAACTCTTTACCTGTCGACATGAAAAGCATTGAAAGTCCTAGCATTTTTTAAAATTCACTGAAAAAGCTCTTGCTGGAAAGGTGATTTTATACCGTAGACGAATTTAGGTCAGACACTGTTTGACATTTAAGTATTTTACTTTTAATATAAATGTTGTGTATTAGTAAGTTTTAAATTTACCTTTAATATTAAATAGAGTACGATACGTCGCGACGACGTCGTGGCAGACCGCGAACCAGATGGAGGGACGAGCTCGCCAAATTCCGCGCCGACTGGACCATATTAGCGCAGGAGAGGGACGAATGGAAAGAGTGGGGGGAGGCCTTTGTTCAGCAGTGGGGCACTGAGGGCCTGCTATTAATAATTAATAATTAAATAGAGAGATCCGAAAGAAATGTCTACCTACCTACAGTCGTGATCATATTTTTTCTGTTCCAGGTTCCTCCTGTCCGCCATGAAGCCGGAGCTCCTTGTGAAGGAAGACAACAACGAGCTGAAGTGTGAGCTGCAGCGCAAGGAAGAGCTACTCCGCCGGCATTACGACAAGATCACGCAGTGGCAGAACTTGTTGGCTGATCTGCAGGTAAGTTCCCTCGTTCGTTCGTTCGTTCGTTCGTATGAGCAAGTGGCCAACTCTGGTGACGGAGTTTTTAGGCCGCCTAAAGGCCTCCGTCATGGCTTAACGACTTTAAAAGCCGGGACCGACAATTTAACGTGCCCTCCGAAGCACGGAAGCGCTCAGATGAAAATGCCACTTGCGGTCACCCATCCAAGTAGTGACCGCTCAGAACGTTGCTTAACTTCGACGATCTATCAAGAACGTCTTAGCAAGCTTCGCCACGAGCGCTTCCTTGTTTTATTTCCTTTTATGTTAGGCTCAACTCACACCAAAAGAGCGTCGAAGAGCAGCGAAGCGGAGCGCAGTTTCAGTGTCATACGAATTTCAGCTTTATTTTGTGTGAACGCCACTACCAACGTATGGACAGCATCTGCCTTGCCTTGCAATCGCTCGTCATCACTGGCCGAGTCCAGGCAAGCGACGACGTGTAGAGTTAATTTGTCATAGCGAGGAGTCGCGAGCGTCCACTCGTCACCACTCCTTCTTCCTTCTTTCTCTCCTTCCGTCTTTGCATCAATTTTCCTTCGCTCGCGTTGGCGTAGGCTCGGCCAACATAAGAATAAGAATAAAGCCCGTCACACACCTAGCTATAATATATTAATATGCCTTGCTATATCTATACAAATACACACGCAGCTATATTATATATTATAGCCGCGTGTGCGGTCACTTGAATATTTGTATAGAAAATATATCGTAATATGCCTTGCTATAATTTATATTACTATATATTATAGCTACGTCTGTGACGGGCTTAAGAATATTTTATTTTTGCAACAACGATACAACATTAAAAAAAATATAAATACTTAAACAAGAATTTACAATACAGTTGTTACAAAACAAGGGCTCTCTAACTCAACATGTATTACAGGCTATACGATATTAAAGTAGGTGTTAATAGAAAAACCATATTGAAATATCACTTGTTTTACTCGCAGGGTCACACCGTGTACAATAAATGCCAGCAGCCCCCCCCGCAGCCCATCCAGCAAGCCCCCTCCCCGCGTCAGCCCTGCAGTATGCAGCAGACTGTCCAGGTAGGTCCTCACACCACGTATTATACAACGTGATTCATAATTGGTATGTTATCCCAAAAAGGGGTCATTCACATCATCAATGTGAACAACATTTTGTTCTACGACTTTTTGAATTTCGATGTTTTTCATTAAAGAAATGACTGTTACGCTTTATCGAGAGCTGTTTGAGCGTGAAAGAGTCACAAACACACTTACATATTTATACACTGCAATGAAATACCTAAACACAAACTTTCATTTTTGTAATATTAATAAAAAAAATGAAAATGATCACGACTGTATCTCAGGGAGCGGTAGACATTTCTTTCAGATCTTTTTAGGCAATTTTTAGATCCTTTTTGAAGATGTGTATGGGGATAGTCAGAGGTAAGTATGTCCAAATACATATTCGGTACATGCCCACATCTTGCAGAAGTTCTTTCCATACGTGACAGGTTGCAAGCCCATCGACGATATCGAATATTAGTGTGATTAAAATTATAAAACAAGTCGGTAATTCTGTACTAAGGGCCTAGCCATCCGGCATTCGCTATGAAGCGATTCGATTTCTATCATCGCTACACCTTTGATTTTACATTTCCGATCGCTCGAGTTTTCGTCATCGAATGTCAATTCCTATACATTTTTTTTAGTTTCTAATCGAAAGCGATTGTCGAAATGTAACATGGCTAGGGCCTCTGATACTATAACTTATGTTATCCTTGTAGGGCTACGTCCCCCCCCAGGCGCAGCAGCTGGCGGCGCAGGCGCAGGCGCTGCAGCAGCAGGTACCGCGCGCGCAGCCGCCGCCTGCCTACCCCGCCGCTAGCATGCAGAGGAGATAGTGCCCCACTACACAAGGGGTCGGACATTTCAGGGCCCCGGGCCCTGCGCGGGCCCCGAATTTTGGGCCCTAGCCGGCGCGGGTCCCAGTCGTGAGGGCCCTAGCCAGCGCGGGCCCTGGTCTTTGTGCCCTAGCCAGCATGGGCCCCAATCTGCAGGGCCCTAGCTGGCGCGGGCCCCGGACTTTGTGACCTAGCCAGCATGGACCCCAATCTGTAGGGCCTTAGCTGGCGCGGGCCCCGGTCTTTGTGCCCTAGCCAGCATGGGCCCCAATCTGTAGGGCCCTAGCTTTCGTGGGCCCCGGTCTTTGTGCCCTAGCCAGCGCGGGCACCGATCTTTGTGCCCTAGCCAGCATGGGCCCCAATCTGTAGGGCCCTAGCTTTCGTGGGCCCCGGTCTTTGTGCCCTAGCCAGCGCGGGCACCGATCTTTGTGCCCTAGCCAGCATGGGCCCCAATCTGTAGGGCCCTAACTGGCGCGGATAAAATGAGTGTGTTAAATCGATTAAAACTTCTTCATGAATAAAATCGATCGATAAATGAAATCGAATCGGTAACGGGTCAGGGCATCACTATTTGATTAAGTATTAGAGCTGTCAAAAGTTAAATAAACTATTGGAAAGGGTATAGTGTATGTAGGTAGGTACTAATTACTAACAAACTGTACAAAATTCAAATATAACCAGTTGAGTCACCTAAAGATCGTTACAAACTCAACGGATCCAAGCCACTGCCATCTCATTTTTTTTATTGTCAATTCGTCACGACACATGCCTTTGTTTCTATTAAAAATAAAAAATAGAACTGTTTCAAAGTAAATTCTAAGGTCTGAAGATACGGCTATAAAGGAAGATAATTAGGATAAGGAAAAGAATGTGATTCTTAAAATAGGCTAGGTCTGATTATGAATCTAGAATGTTTTTTTACACTAAAAATGTTGCCGTCCCTTTCATAACGATCGAAATAGAAAGGATGGCATCAATTTTAGTGCTGTCAAATTAGTTTAGTTTAGTTTTTGCGATATCTGATATGACACCAATATTTTATTTTTAATAGCAACCAATGTATGAGTAATATTATTTTGTTTTGTATCCTTTTCAGTTTTTGTTTGACAAGTGGCAATATTATTTTTTTTATTTAATTTCAGGAAATTGATCTCTTAACTATCGAAGTCGGTATTTTTTTTTTAATTTTGCCACTTGTATCTTAATGGGGGCAATTCTGAGTGTCGCAAAAGCTAAACTAAGCTAACTAAAATTGTTGCCGTCCCTGTCATAGCAATGGGAATAAAAAGGATGGCAATAATTTTAGTTACTTAGTTTAGTTTAGCTTTTGCGACACTCCGAATTGCCCCCACTGTTTGCTTAGTTAAACCAAGAACGAAGTTATGTAAGGACTGCTAATGTTCATAACTTCATACTAGGAACCGTGATTCAAATATTGTTATAATCGCGCTCTATTTCCAGATGGCGCTCTATTTTGAGCGTGTTATTTCAATAATTTCCGATTTGTTCCGCTGGTTGTATTTGTGATGTCAACCAGTATAATAAGTGATATAAATCTTTACGATTATTGTCTACGTTGCGTAAGGGTTGAACGGTGGTAAGGAATGTCCAATTTATTAAATTTTATGGAAAGGGAACTCGTAGCGACACCTATCATGCATTTTAATAACTAATTTTAGAATCACGTTTTGAAGTATTGGATAAGCAGTTCTTTTATGTATATCGTCCTTGGTTAAACCTTATTCGAAGATGTTAAACGAAGCTGCTAGCTTGCACGTTTAGTTAGTAATATTATAAGTATATTTTTCTGTTTAATTTACTTTGTGTTTTATTTATTTTATTCCTCACGCAGCTTTGCAATTTATTTCGCACTTTAAAGGTATGTTATTTTTATTATTGTAGTACCTAATTAGATAGTTTTAGTACTTACATAGTTCTACTTGCTTTATTTACCATTTGCAAGGATTTATACCCTTGTGGCGCAGTGAGTGAACGCCCGCCAGAGACGCGGAGGTTTTGGGTTCGATCCCCGCCACGGAACAAATGTGTGTTCTGCAGATATTTGTTCCGGGTCTGGGTGTTTTTCTATCTATAATGTATGTTTTTACAAAGAATGTATCCATGTCGTATTATCAAGGACTATATAGATACTAGTGGCAGTTCGCAGTATCGCAAAAGCTCAACTTAACAAACCAAAAATGTTGCCATCCCTTTCATAGTAGCGATGGGAATAAAAAGGATGGCATTCATTTTAGTTAGTTTAGTTTAGCTTTTGCGACACTCCGAATTGCCACTAATACCTACCTAAAACGGTCTGAGCTGCAGTAGTCGCTTTCTTGCTGTTTGTTTTTTGGCAGCATGCAGCGAGACAGGAACATTTTCAAATACCTATTTTTCAAAATTCTCAGGGTATCTGTCCTCTTAAATGTAAAATGTATCTTAGATGCAGAACAGCCTGGCGCAGGGCATGTTTATGGGCCGCGGGTACTCCGCCGCTACGCTGCAAGGGCCGCTCGCATACTTGGAGAAGACCGCCACCAATATAGGTAAGCAGTACGTAGCGTTCAACTAGGTCAAGACAAATAAACAAAGAAAACATCGATATATTAAGCTATTGCATAGCTTCTATCGCGGGCATTGAGCTTGGAGACCGAATCCAGAAATTCCGTAACGAAAATAACCTAACACCCCGTCTCCGAGTGCCACACGTCTTTTTTTATAGATAAATGGCACAATTAAATATGAAATCGACTACAGAAACCTGCACTTTCGAGGTGCGATACTGTTCATAACTCTATGGACCACCTCGGTAGTAGGTGGTCCCATAAAAAAAAGAAACAGTCTCTTTCAAACAAAAAAAGATTTTTTTAAATTGGTCCGCTATACTACTATTATAAAGAGAAGACCTATTTATGCCTAGTATAGTATTATATAGTATAGTATTATAGACACCGATATTAGTGGCAATTCGGAGTGTCGCAAAAGCTAAACTAACTGTCGTCCCTTTCATAGCGAGGGGAATGAAAAGGATGGCATTAATTTTAGTTAGTTTAGTTTAGCTTTTGCGACACTCCGAATTGCCACTAATATCGGTGTCTATACATAATACATAATACATAATAATATTATAAAGAGGTAAAGTTGGTTTGTTTGTATGTTTGGGGTAATCTCCGAAACTTCTCATCCGATTTAAAAAATTCTTTCACCGATGTGTAGCATGGACTTTCCGAATGAACATAGGCTATATTTTATCAAGGTACCACACAAGCGAAGCAGCGGGCGAGCAAGCTAGTCTACCTACATAAATAAGAAAATACGTACTGTGGAACATAGATACTCCTTTTTTGAAATCTGTTAAAAATAATATTCATCATCATCATCCACAGCCTTTAAGCGGCCTAAAAACTCCGTCACCGGAGTTGGCCACTTGCTCATACGAATTTTACTTTATCACCCACAGCCCATAGGTACCCACTGCTGGGTGTAGGCCTCCCTTCGTAAACGCCACATAATAAAAATAAAAATAATATTGTGCCTAGTTTATTACTCGATGTTTTCTGTGATGTTGCAGACATGGTGGGTCTGGGCGACGGGCGCAGGTGACGCGGTCGCGGGAGGGGCAGGGGGCGGGGCCGCGGCAGAGGCCGAGGTAAGTACTATAGCCTTGGAGGAAGTAAGAAAACAATATAATAATAAATAATATAATTAATATAATATATTAATAATTATTAATATATTAATATAATTAATATATTTAATATAATTTATATAAATTTAAATATTCAACAGCAATAATATAACGTAGTGGCTTTATTCTCTTTGAGCAATAATCAATAAAAACTTACTGTCTGCATGACAGATATCAATTATTATGTTTAAAGTGGCCAGAAAGGAACACTTCAAAAGAGGTTAATAACAATATTCATAAAATCCTCGTTAGGTACGATTGCTTAGATTATGTACAATGAATTGCTTTACAAGTGCGATAATGCTAGCCTACTTACATACATAAATTCCCCTTGGGCTCAGTTTTTTAATCAATGTTTTTAATGAATGGTATGGGCTCCATAACATCTTCCAACTCTCATGCACATGCTGGCTGTACCGAGGGTCGACCGAACCAGAAATCGACGAATACAGAATTGGTCAGAAACAGATATAGTTATAACCAGAAGTGGGTATAGTAAGAGATGGACAGATAAAGCAAATGACTTAAAAAGAACTTGTCCTATATCGTCAAAACCTCCCTGGGATACAGTCGTGATCATATTTCATTTTTTCATTTTTACATATTCTTGTGAGTAAAAGAGACAAAGCATTAGATCTTTTGTCCCTCATCGCGTGTGGTTTTTTGTAAGGCCGGAAACTTGTACTACGAAACCACTGCAGTTTTTGTCTCTCTTTTGAAAGAAAGAAAGAAAGAAAAAATCATTTATTCTTGTAGGACCTCAAGGATCACTTAAGTTTCGTTTTACATGCTAGGTGATTCTAATGCCTGTTCCAACGCGACTCCCTACACCAGGGAAAGAATCAGGCAAGAACCTGGTGGTGTAGGCGTAGCTTTTTTTTAAAAGCAATCTAAAATAATCTAAATAGTCAAGCTTCAGTGGGAAGCCAGTCGAACAAAGTAAGGCATGTCTAAGAAAGTAAAAGTAATTGTAAAGTTAACAAGATAACACCTCAACAAAATGTTGTCTGGCATCACACGCTACACTTGGCTGACTTAAGTGGTAGGTACCTACTTATCAAGGTAGTCTCTTGGCAGCATGCTCGCTGTTCGTCCAGGTACTATACTAGGTCCATGACTATAGCTCAGTTTAAAATCTTTGGACATTCCACGCAGCTCCGGTGTAGAACCTTCTGCACTCAACACAAAGCCCGGTGAAGTTATAAAGGTCCCAACGACCACACGTAAAAGTCAATCCAAAAACACAGCTAAGCTTGAGACTAGGGCTAGATGACGTTGCGTGAATGTCCAAGTAGGTACCTATTATACCTAACTACCTACCTATAATTAGGTAGGTAGGTACAGTCAGCGTCAAATTGATATGTGCGTCTAGAGTAGTCAAAATGATCTGAAACACATAAAAGCAATTTGATAAGCAGTTGGAATCATCATATTGTTGCAAGCTGCTCAGGTATGATGTGCAACAATATGATGATTCGAACCGCGTATAGTCCGCGCCACGTAAAAAGAGCGCTGGAAAAAAGTGGAGGGGGTATGTTTGCGCATGGGTACACTCGCGCACGAAAGTACTTATCATAATGTAGGTAGTATTGTAGCTGGGCGGCCGGCTCGGGCAGCCTGGTATACACCGTTTTAACACCTATTTTTTATTGTCAACAGTTGATCTGACTACTTTTGTCAACACAATAAATATTAGTGTGTGTAATAAATATTTTACTCATTTCAAAATTTATGTCACTGTCTTTCATGAATAAAATAAATAAATTACTTAGATGAATATATGGAATTATTATTAAAAACATGTTTTAGTCAGTGTTAATTGTTAAATTTAAATAAGTAAGTAAGTACTAACCTACAAAATTCAGGTATTGTTGATACATTGTTTTATTATCCATCAACAGCATTTTTAACAGCCTCTCTCTTCATAAAACTATATACCTACGTCATAAATAATTTTTCAGATTTTTCTATGTAAAACCATTTCGTAAGCGAAAACTTTTGTACGCGATGATATTTTGCGAACGAATTTGACGTAGTGACAGCGCGGGAAGCTAAGGACTGCTGACGAACCAATAGCACGCGCCGAATCAATGACAGCGTTACCCCTTCACCCCGCGCCGCAGTCCGCACCACCAATCGGACCTAAAAATCGACTCTGCGCAGCTTGTCAGCCAGCGCTCTTTTTACGTGGCGCGACCTATAGGTACCTATATCAAATTGCTTTTATGTGTTTCAGATCATTTTGACTACTCTCTAGCTAGACGCACATATCAATTTGACGCTGACTGTACTTAACTTACCTAACTAGAATTATTATTTATCTGTTCCAGGTCGTGGCGCATCCCCTGAATATGGTGGCAGCATGACGCCTCCATAGCGCTCCCCTCCAGCGTGGCTGGCGTTCTACATGCATACATACATACATACTTACATACATACATATTGTAACAACATACACATACTAAATATTACTCGTATAGCGTAGGTACACATGCTAACTATTTGCTAACATAATTTCAGATGTCGCCAAAACTAAACTTGTTCGTTCGTTCGTATGAGCAAGTGGCCAACTCTGGTGACGGAGTTTTAGGCCGCCTAAAGGACTCCGTCATGGCTTAACGACTTTATAAGCCGGGACCGACAATTTAACGTGCCCTCCGAAGCACGGAAGCGCTCAGATGAAAATGCCACTTGCGGTCACCCATCGAAGTAGTGACCGCTCAGAACGTTGCTTAACTTCGACGATCTATCAAGAACGTCTTAGCAAGCTTCGCCACGAGCGCTTCGCACAAAATAGTGGTGTATATGTTTTGCTAAACTAATCTGACAGCACTAAAAATGTTGCCGTCCCTTTCATAACGATCGAAATAAAAAAGATGGCATCAATTTTAGTTTTGGCGACATCTGAATTGACACCAATGCCAGCACATATCCTTAGACATTCCACACGGCGTCATCTAGTTCCAAGCTAAGCAACTTAATGCTTGTGTTATGGTAACCAGATGACTGATATACTAGGTACATAGATACATTTTTTGTAAATACATAAAATACATAGGTACATATTAATACATAGAATAGAATAGAACATATTTTATTTGCTAATCAACTATGTACAAGAACAATAATTAAAATAACAGCAAAATTAAGCACAACTATAATAGGATACTGGGGGCAATTCGGAGTGTCGCAAAAGCTAAACTAACCTAACTAAAACTATTGCCATCTTTTTTATTTCCATCGCTATGAGAGGGACGGCAACAATTTTAGTTAGCTTAGTTTAGCTTTTGCGACACTCAGAATTGCCACTATTATCCTATTATTATAATATGATACTGTACACAAACAAACTTTTTAAAGCTAAATACCCACTGATATGA
This sequence comes from Xanthorhoe designata, assembly GCA_963582015.1. Classification (NCBI taxonomy): domain Eukaryota; kingdom Metazoa; phylum Arthropoda; class Insecta; order Lepidoptera; family Geometridae; genus Xanthorhoe; species Xanthorhoe designata. The sequence goes on from OY757058.1 coordinate 1,331,494, forward strand.
AATAAGTAGTTTTTCCTAATCTTTCGCGACCACAATTCATATTTAATTTATAAATACAAGGACACGGGTCCACCCGCGACCATGGCTATTGCAACATAGCCGAAACGTGTCGGGACGTAAAGAAATAAGTAACGCGATAAAACCCCGTGTCCATGTATTCATAAATATAAAATAAGTACTTATTTATAGTAGGTAGTCTACATAACTTCTAGTCAAATGTAAATCGTAGGTCGTATTAGGTTAGATAAACCATTAGGTAGTTAATATAAATATGGATCCGCCAATGCCGTCATAAGATCACACGGGGCCCGTGCCCAGGGCCCCAATCCTCAGGGGGCCCCGAAGGACGAACATTGTTATCTTACACATTTATTCTCAAAACATTTTTTTCGGGCACACACAAAATAGACGTACAAAAAAAAAGTTACTAGGTACTCTTTATGAAAAATCGAAATGTAATTATTACATACAATTTAGGTAGGTACTTACTTCGTATTTTTTCCAAAAGGGCCCCAAATTCTTGTGGGCCCAAGGGCCTCAGCATAGTTTAAAACGGCCCTGGCTGTAATTATAACATTAGCTTCGCATTGATAATTAAAATAATTATTAAACTTGATAAATTGTCTTTTTTTAACCGACTTCAAAAAAGGAGGAGGTTCTATGTCCCACTGTTAGTGTGTATTCTATTTAAGTTCACCAATTTCTCTTTTTTTATTGTCTCACCTCCATTAGTAGGGTACCTACTATGAGTACATGTTCTAAATCTATAAGATAAAACAAATTATTATGCAAAGCGCATCTTTATTCAAATTGTAAACAAAATCGAATCTCTATTACTCTTAACAAGTACCAACACCTGAGTACACCCTTAGGCTCAACTCACACCAAAAGAGCGGCGAAGAGCAGCGAAGCGGAGCGCAGTTTCAGTGTCATATGAATTTCAACTTTATTTTCATTACTATAATATTTATTATCGCATGAGAAACTCGACTCCCTAAAAAAAAACAATATTCCTCGTACTTATATCTTTATTTATAACCATTATTGGTACATTTTCAATATTATTAAGTAGTTCGGCATTTTAATTTATAATAAGTACTAAAAAAAAAAACAATAAAAACTAAACTAATTTAGGAATCCAATTAAAATAAAATTTGTACTTTCAGTTGTTAGAAAATAATTAAAAGATTTTTAAACTAAATAAATTATTCAATAATATTAATTAAGTCATTAATATTAAGACGTAGGTATCTACTACGCTACGTAAATGAAAAATTGAATATTTTTTTAAATAAATTCCCGTTTGCTACACAATGACATTTCGTAATCTTTAAAGTAGGTATACAACGTGATTCATAATTGGTATGTTATCCCGGAAGGGGGATTTTGTGACCATGAAAATGAACAGTTGTGTAGGTGCAAATCTTGTGAATTCTAATTTTCAGTTTTTTATACAAAAACTTTTTTGTTAAATCTTTTGACAACTAAGTTTGTCAACATTGTAACTACCTTTCCTACTAGGTTCGCACAGATTGAATATTGGTACAATAGGTAAGTACTTAAGTAGGTATGAACACACAAGGCAGACAAAAAAGTTCATTAAATTTTATTAGGTATGTACTTACAGGTAGTCTCGCCCGATCAGCTGATTATTACAGGGTTGCTCTGTGTTTATTTCTGAAGAAAACTTTGCTAGTCATTTCTCCAATGAAAAACATCGAAATTCAAAAAGTCGTAGAACAAATGTTGTTCACACTGACGAGGTGAACGACCCCTTTTCGGGATAACATACCAATTATGAATCACGTTGTATAGCTACTAGCTGCTTTGGCTTTCCACGTGTGGGACCCGAACAAAGCCTATGTCCTTTCCCAAGGACTGGTCTATCTCTGTACCAAATTTCATCCAAATCGGTTCAGTGGGCGTAACAGACAGAGTTACTTTCGCACTTATAATATTAGTAAAGATTGCTGATCTTACTCTTTACTAATCTCTGCTATAAGTTAGTAAACAATCAACAGTTTAAATAAACTAAACTAATTCTTGACAAATAATCAACTTTGATCCTGCCAAAAAAATAAGAGATCTGATTCGTTGGGGCAGAGGTCACCCATCTATTTGAGTAGCCGTTCTTGCTCGTCGGGCGGCGCGTAGGCGTGACCGTTGCGAGGTTCGAGGGTAGTTGAGAGTCGGGGCGCGGGCGACACCGGCATTGGATTTGGTGAGACCTTAAAAACAATAATTACATGAAAAAATATACCTATACTAGCGGTGTTATAGGTTAAGCCATGTAAAAAGAGCGCTGGCTCAAACTGCTTCGTGGTCGATGATTGGTGGAGAGATAACGCGGCGCACTTCATACCATTGATTTACGAATGCTATTGGTTCGTCAGTGAGTGAACACAGGCGCAAACATACCCCCGCTACTTCCCCGACCAAGCTCTTTTTACGTGACGCGACCTATAACCGCGGTGAATAGTTCCCGTTCCCGTTGGGAATACCTGGATTAAAAGAAGTCTTTTTCTTATCCAGGGTAAAAGCGATCTTGGTACCGAATTTCATTCAAATCCTTCCAGCCGTTTGAGCGTGAAAGAGTAACAAACATTCACACTTACACACAAACTTTCACCTTTATAATATTAGTGATATCTATAGCAACTTTTTCACGACGTATTTGAATGAAATTTGGTACCATAACAGCTAATATCCTGGATTAACACACAGGCTACTTTTTATCTCGGTGTTCCCACGTGGCGTCGTCTTCTTTACCTGTCTTGATGGCGTTTTGTGTTCCCCTGTTATACTCAGGTCCTCATCCACAGATTGCAGTAACTGTAAAAATAATTATGTATGTATAATATAAATAATGTATAATTGTTTAGTCGAAAATGAGGGTTAGTGTCAAAATCCCCTATAAAGGGGATTTCGGGAAATTTAGTCTCATAATTCATACTTAGTTGAAAGTTCAGAGCAGAAGCCCAAAATCAGAAGGAAAAATCATTTATTTAATGAGGGACAATAATAATTATATTAAATATCTTTATAGTTATTTCGATTTCAACGGGATTCAATCCCGCATTGATTCAAAACATCCTTCAAGCCGAGTGCTGTTAGCGACGTCGACTCGAAAATCTGATATTTAGTTATACTATTGGCTAAGGAGTTTTCTTACATACTAAAATACAAGAAAATAGGATAGGATAAAGGCAATGGGGATATTTGAGACCACAGTTTTCTATCAACGCTACTTAACAAGTAAAAATTCCAAGAACCAAAGACGATTAAGTAATATCTAGAAGACAGACAAAGGCCATACACAAAATCGTAACCCGTACCAGATAGCCTGGAAACTTTAAAACATCAATTTTATCCAAGAAATTTCAATTACCTACCTACTTTCTAGTTAAAATTACCTAAAAAAAAATTTATATTGAATATATTGTTGCTACCTACTACTAAATATTGAAATTTCTTGGATAAAATTGATATTTTAAAGTTTCCAGGCTATCTGGAACTGCGGGACAGGGTTACGATTTTGTGTATGGCCTTTGTCTGTCTTCTAGATATTAATCGACTTTGACGCTACTTAACAAGTAAAAATTCCAAGAACGAATACTCTGATATCAAGAATGAGTCCTCTCCAGCATTTTGATGATCTTCGAGAGTTGGAACATCATAATCTGTTCAGTCTCCAACCTGTTTCTCTCCACGGCCAGATTCTCTTTTATATCTCTCTCATAGTCTATTGTATCTCTCTCTATCTCCAAGAACCTATCGAGTGAATCTATTGAATCAAGTTCTTGGTTTGTCGATTTTTCTTGCTGTGAATATTCATACTTATCCACAGGAGAATCGATTCGGTTATCGAGTTGAAGTTCTGATTTGAAATCGATTTTACGTCGTTCGTTTTGATCTAAATCACGATGTACATGTTCGCTTTGAGTTTTATGAGAGCGTTCTTTTTTAATATCGTGTTTCGAGTAATCTCGATAATCGTAACTAAAGAATTCTCGATTATAATCGTTTTTTAATTCTGCTTGGCTAGGCATGCCTTGCCACTTGCGATTCGTGTTAAATTCTTTCTTGTACGAATGACTCGATTTTATATCTCGATTAATAGTTTTGTAATCGATATCTCGATTTTGACTGGTGGAGGAAATGTTGTGGTATGTTAGAAGAGTAGAGTCGGTAGGGAATGTTGCTTTCTTTTTCTTACAATGTTCAGAATCTAAAATAAATTTCATGATACTTTTAAAATCGGAGATCTTTAAGTATGCGTGAATGAGCTAGTGGCGGTAACTGGACTGACAGAGTTTTTAGGCCACTTGAAGCCACCGTCATGGCTTAACGACTTAAAAGCCGGGACTGACCGTTTGAATGTCGGAAGAGCTCAGCTGTTTATGCCCTTTTCGGTCACCCAAGTTAGTTTTTGCGACATCTGCAATAATCTGAATTGACACTAATAGCGACTTAAGTAGTCCCTATTTAAATAACGGTTTTTGAGAAATAGGTCTTCTGTAGTTGTTCTATTTTATTCAGTAGTAAAACCAAGGACGATAAAGGTAAGGACTGCTAATGTTCATACTAGGAACCGTGATTCAAATATTGTTATAACCGCGCCTCTATTTCCAGATGGCGCTCTATTTTGAGCGTTTTCTAAAGTTACCAGTAATTTCCGATTTGTTCCGCTGCTTGTATTTGTGATGTCAACCGGTATAAGTGATAAAAATCTTAACAATTATTACCTACGTTGTGTAAGGGTTGAACGGTGATAAGGAATGTCTAATTTATTCAATTTTATGGAAAGGGAACTCCTAGCGACACCTATCATGCGTTTTTATAACTAATTTTTTCCTGACGACCTCTGTAGCACAGTGGGCGAAAGCCCGCCTGAGACGCAGAGGTTGCGGGTTCGATCCCCGCTACGGGACAAATGTTTGTATGATCTGCAAATATTTGTTTCGTGTCTGGTTGTTAATATGTATGTATGTATTTACAAAAAAAATATCTATGTAGTATATCAGTCATCTGGTTACCATAACACAAGCATTCAAATGCTTAGCTTGGGACTTAGATGACGCTGTGTGGAATGTCCAAGGATATTTATTTTTATTATTTTAGAATCACGTTTTGAAGTATTGGATGAGCAGTCCTTTTATCTATATCGTCCTAAAAACTAAGTCTAACCACGTTTGTCGTCTAAACTCTTGTTCAACACAGACTTGTCCATCCAAAAGTTGTTTCTGACGCAGACAGAGCAACTATTAGCATCGATGTCCCGTTGGGGAAGTCTCTCGTATGTAAAGTCTTTGAGCTTTATCGTGTCGTTATGTTTAAAACTCTCAGAGTGTGTTCGATTCGTCTGAAAATGTTACTTAATATCATAAAAAACTACTGTGTCCGTTTAATTATTCAAGATCCCTGAAAAAGGACAAACCAAAAGGACGAACCAATAGCACTCGCTAAATCAATGGTATGAAGTGCGCCGCAACACCTCTCCACCAATCATCGACCACGGAGCAGTTTGACAGCTAGCGCTCTTTCTACGTGGCAATATCTATACCTAAGTTTATTTGAGGAGACTTAATAATAGTTTTTCTTAAACTTTCGCTATCACAATTCATATTTATAAATACATGGACACGTCGGGACGTAAAGAAATAAGGTAAATAACGCGATAAAACCCCGTGTCCATGTATTTATAAATATGAGACTTAATAAGTCGTATATCAAAGGTAATTTAAACTAGAAAGTAATTTAAATTTCTTGGATAAAATTGGTGTTTTAAAGTTTCCAGGCTATCTGGTGCTGCCATCTACTTTAAACTCCCGTTTTGAGCATGGCCTTTGTCTGTCTACTTTGTATTCATCATCTTTGGTGTATATAGCCTGGTAGGGAGAGATTTATGAATATTCCAAATAGATATGTCACAGGTTGCAAGCCCATCGACGCTGTTAGAAAGCTAACTGGTTTCCTCACGTTTTCCTACACAGTTTAGAGCTCGCGTTGAAGCGTAGTAAATAATCTTTAGTAAATAATCGAGGTAAATCACACTTATATTATAAAGGTGAAAGTTTGTGTGTGTGTTACTCTTTCACGCTCAAACAGCTGGACGGATTTGAATGGGTACCAGGATTGCTTATACCCTGGATTAAAAAATAGGCTACTTTTGATCCCGGTATTCCCTATTCACCGCGGGGTGCAGCTAGTAATCATTAAAATAATATGAAATAAATAAAATACCCTATCCGAACAAGTATTGCAAGTATTGAACTTATGTGAGTCTTCCCTTTTACTCTGCGTTATTTGCATCAATTCTATTATATTCGTTCTTGAGGGTAGCTGCAAAAGTAATAAAAAAAAACTATTATTGAAACTAAGTGTTTTTTAAATACTTACTTACATATTTTTAACTAGACGAAAAATAGGAGTGGTATAAATTATTAATGTGACTCTAACGGGTAGTCTCAATAACCTATCTATCTTTAGTTTTGCTTACTGCGGTTAGATATTTGACATTTCTTTCATACTAAAAGCGTCAAATAGCTACTGACAGTAAGCCAAACCAAAGATAGATAGATTATTGAGATTGGCTGTTAATGTGTGGTATATATATGTATATACTAGCTTACTCGCTCGCGGCTTCGCTCGCGTGGTACCTACCTTGATAAAATGTATAGTAGCTAGTAGTACTAATAACATAGTAGTGGCAATTCTGAGTGTCGCAAAAGCTAAACTAAGCTAACTAAAATTGTTGCCGTCCCTTTCATAGCGATGGGAATAAAAAGGATGGCAATAGTTTTAGTTAGGTTAGTTTAGCTTTTGCGACACTCCGAATTGCCCCCAGTAAGTAGCTATCTATAGATTGATTTCAAGGATTCTTAGTTTTGCTAAACTGGTTATCATGTCATTGTACTTTGTCAAGTTCATAAAAAATAAACATCTTAATAAGAATGTTAATTTTAGAACCAACTCAGCCTCGGAACTATATAACGTCAGGTCGAAAATCTTCTATGATAATTAGTTAAGCACCGAATTCGACTCAAAAATTTGAAATTCGACAAATACCCGAAATCCCCTTTAAATGTCTAAAGGGGATTTCGGGAATTTCAGTCTTATAATCCCCGTTGAAAGCTGAAACTTCACGCGGAAGAGGATTTTGACACTAAAATTCCCAAAACCCCTGTAAAGAGAAAATCATATTTAACACTGTAAATCAAAGGAATTAAATATTTTTTTTTCCCTGAACATAAAAATAAATTAGCTATCAAAATGCGACCTTATTAACACCAGACGTAGAGCTCAAAACTTCCTCTTTAGTCGACGCTGTACTTGTTGACTTTCCCGGTAACTTCTTGGAGATCATTGATACAGGTGTATTAGCGCTTGCCGTGTTACATAGATGCTGGAAGGGAAAGGGGGTAAAGGGGTATGGGGTAAAGGGGTAGGGGTAAGGGTGTTACCAGACTAATTTGACGACCTCTGTGGCGCAGTGGACGCAGAGGTTACGGGTTCGATCCCCGCTGATGGACAAATGTTTGCAAATTCAATGTTCTACAATGACATTTGAATGTAGACGTTATTTCGTTTGTTTTAAACTTCAATGTCGCTTGTACGCAAGAAACAAAAACTCGGCGCACTACGTAGCGTGCGTCGAGTTTTGGCGTTTACATTTTATTTGTCTGATTGTGGCTCTATAATACATCTATCAGGAGTCGCGTTGGAACAGGCATTAGAATCACCTAGCATGTAAAACGAAACTTAGTTGATCCATGAGGTCCTACAAGAATAAATGATTTCTTTCTTTCTTTCTTTCTTTCTTTATCTCAATGCGTAAACGACTTACCTTATCAACTTCAGTGTCAAATTGTTCGTTCGTACCGCCTTTGGATATATTCCCTTTCTCCATTAGAGTAGCTCGCTTCGCCGCTAAATACAGTGAACTGAAATACAAATATGACAATTCAATTAAAAATACCCCCAGAACAATAAATCACCCCTAAACATTGAGATGTATTAAAGAGTCACAATCTAATAGCTGACAATACTCAAAAAATGTGCGTGCAAATTCAATGTTCTACAATGACATTTGACATTTGAATGTAGACGTTATGTCGTTTGTTTTAATGCTCAATGTCGCTTGTTCGCAAAAAAGAAAAACTCTGCGCACTGCGTAGAGTGCGCCGAGTTTTGGCGTTTACATTTTATTAGTCTGATTGTGGCTCTATAATACATCTCAATGCCCCTAAAATAGGATTTTTTTTCAAATTTATATATGGAATCAACTTCAGGGTAATTATACTTAAAAAAAATTAACAAATGCAAGGATATTTATTTATTTATTTTCAAAATCAATCAACTATTGACATATTGACATACAGTGGAACATGGAACCTCCTTTTTTTAAGTCGGTTAATAACCTCCTCCGTTCTTTCGTCTTTCAAAAATTCAAATAAAAAAAAATCAGATGAATCATGTAAAATATTCTTTGGGATAAAACAAAATCTCAATCAAACTGGCTTACCGTTTGACGGTGAGGTAGTGGACAGACGTGATCGCTCTAACGGAGTAGTCAGGGACAAACGTGTGACGCAACATGGCGTCCATGTTTATGTTCTGCAGGGAACCCATGGCCGACGGAGTAGGGGACTCAGCTGTTAACAGAAATAGACATTTATTGATTTATTTAACCGTATGACGTATGTAGGTATTGATATAAATATAAACAATAATAAAAATAAAACGCCTTTGATTTGTGAAGAAAAACCGACACAGTTCCGAAGTGAGGCGAGTGGTGGGGGCGAGTGGTAACGAGTGAAGGGGAGTGGAGGCGAGTGAAGGGGAGTGGAGGCGAGTGAAGGTGAGTGAAGGGGAGTGGAGGCAAGTGAAGGCGAGTGAAGGGGAGTGGAGGCGAGTGAAGGGGAGTGGAGGCGAGTAAAAGGGGAGTGAAGGGGAGTGAAGGCGAGTGAAGGAGAGTGGAGGCGAGTGAAGGCGAGTGAAGAGAAGTGGAGGCGAGTGAAGGCGAGTGAAGGGGAGTGGAGGCGAGTGAAGGGGAGTGGAGGCGAGTGAAGGCAAATGAAGAGTGGAGGCGAGTGAAGGGGAGTGGAGGCGAGTGAAGGGGAGTGGAGGCGAGTGAAGGGGTGTGGAGGCGAGTGAATGGGAGTGGAGGCGAGTGAAGGGGAGTGGAGGCGAGTGAAGGCGAGTGAAGAGAAGTGGAGGCGAGTGAAGGGGAGTGGAGGCGAGTGAAGAGGAGTGGAGGCGAGTGAAGGGGTGTGGAGGCGAGTGAAGGGGAGTGGAGGCGAGTGAAGGGGAGTGGAGGCGAGTGAAGAAAAGTGGAGGCGAGTGAAAGGGAGTGGAGGCGAGTGAAGGGGAGTGGAGGCGAGTGAAGGGGAGTGGAGGCGAGTGAAGGGGAGTGGAGGCGAGTGAAGGGGTGTGGAGGCGAGTGAAGGCGAGTGAAGGGGATTGGACGCGAGTAAAGGGGAGTGGAGGCGAGTGAAGGCGAGTGAAAATGAGTGGAGGCGAGTGAAAATGAATGGAGGCGAGTGAAGGGGAGTGGAGGCGAGTGAAGGAGAGAGGCGAGTGAATGCTAGTGAAGGGGAGGGAGGCGAGTGAAGGGGAGTGGAGGCGAGTGAAGGCGAGTGAAGGGGATTGGACGCGAGTGAAGGGGAGTGGAGGCGAGTGAAGGGGAGTGGAGGCGAGTGAAGGGGAGTGGAGGCGAGTGAAGGGGAGTGGAGGCGAGTGAATGGGAGTGGAGGCGAGTGAAGGCGAGTGAAGGGGATTGGACGCGAGTAAAGGGGAGTGGAGGCGAGTGAAGGCGAGTGAAAATGAGTGGAGGCGAGTGAAAATGAATGGAGGCGAGTGAAGGGGAGTGGAGGCGAGTGGAGGCGAGTGAAGGAGAGAGGCGAGTGAATGCTAGTGAAGGGGAGGGAGGCGAGTGAAGGGGAGTGGAAGCGAGTGAAGGCGAGTGAAGGGGATTGGACGCGAGTGAAGGGGAGTGGAGGCGAGTGAAGGGGAGTGGAGGCGAGTGAAGGCGAGTGGAGGCGAGTGAAGGGGAGTGGAGGCGTGTGAAGGGGTGTGGAGGCGAGTGAAGGGGAGAGGAGGCGAGTGAAAGCGAGTGAGGCGAGTGAAGGGGAGTGGAGGCAAGTGAAGGCGAGTGGAGGCGAGTGAAGGGGAGTGGAGGGGAGTGGAGGCCAGTGAAGGAAAGTGGAGGCGAGTGAAGGGGAGTGGAGGCGAGTGAAGGGGAGGGAGGCGAGTGAAGGGGAGTGGAGGCGAGTGAAGGGGAGTGGAGGCGAGTGAAGGCGAGTGAAGGGGATTGGACGCGAGTAAAGGGGAGTGGAGGCGAGTGAAGGCGAGTGAAAATGAGTGGAGGCGAGTGAAAATGAATGGAGGCGAGTGAAGGGGAGTGGAGGCGAGTGGAGGCGAGTGAAGGAGAGAGGCGAGTGAATGCTAGTGAAGGGGAGGGAGGCGAGTGAAGGGGAGTGGAAGCGAGTGAAGGCGAGTGAAGGGGATTGGACGCGAGTGAAGGGGAGTGGAGGCGAGTGAAGGGGAGTGGAGGCGAGTGAAGGCGAGTGGAGGCGAGTGGAGGCGAGTGAAGGGGAGTGGAGGCGTGTGAAGGGGTGTGGAGGCGAGTGAAGGGGAGAGGAGGCGAGTGAAAGCGAGTGAGGCGAGTGAAGGGGAGTGGAGGCAAGTGAAGGCGAGTGGAGGCGAGTGAAGGGGAGTGGAGGGGAGTGGAGGCCAGTGAAGGAAAGTGGAGGCGAGTGAAGGGGAGTGGAGGCGAGTGAAGGGGAGGGAGGCGAGTGAAGGGGAGTGGAGGCGAGTGAAGGGGAGTGGAGGCGAGTGAAGGCGTGTGAAGTCGGAGTGGAGGCGAGTGAAGGGGAGTGGAGGCGAGTGAAGGGGAGTGGAGGCGAGTAAAGGGGAGTGGAGGCGAGTGAAGGCGTGTGAAGTCGGAGTGGAGGCGAGTGAAGGGGAGTGGAGGCGAGTGAAGGGGAGTGGAGGCGAGTGAAGGGGAGTGGAGGCGAGTGAAATCAAGTGAAGGGGAGGGAGGCGAGTGAAGGGGAGTGGAGGCGAGAGAAGGCGAGTGAAAGGGAGTGGAGGCGAGTGAAGGGGAGTGGAAGCGAGTGAAGGGGTGTGGAGGCGAGTGAAGGGGAGTGGAGGCGAGTGAAGAGAAGTGGAGGCGAGTGAAGGGGAGTGGAGGCGAGTGAAGGGGAGTGGAGGCGAGTGAAGGCAAATGAAGAGGAGTGGAGGCGAGTTAAGGCAAATGAAGAGGAGTGGAAGCGAGTGAAAATGAGTGGAGGCGAGTGAAGGGGAGTGGAGGCGAGTGAAGGAGAGAGGCGAATGAATGCTAGTGAAAGGGAGGGAGGCGAGTGAAGGGGAGTGGAGGCGAGTGAAGGCGAGTGAAAGGGAGTGGAGGCGAGTGAAGAAGAGTGGAGGCGAGTGAAGGAGAGTGGAGGCGAGCGAAGTGGAGTATAGGCGAGTGAAGGGGAGTGGAGGCGAGTGAAGGCGAGTGAAAATGAGTGAAAGCGAGTGAAGGGAAGTAAAGGCGAGTGAAGGGGAGTGGAGGCGAGTGAAGGGGAGTGGAGGCGAGTGAAGGGGAGGGAGGCGAGTGAAGGGGAGTGGAGGCGAGTGAAGGCGAGTGAAAGGGAGTGGAGGCGAGTGAAGGGGAGTGCAGGCGAGTGAAGGCGAGTGATAGGGAGTGGAGGCGAGTGGAGGCGAGTGAAGGAGAGTGGAGGCGAGTGAAGGTGAGTGGAGGCGAGTGAATGGGAGTGGAGGCGAGTGAAGGGGAGTGGAGGCGAGTGAAGGGGAGTGGAGGCGAGTGAAAGCGAGTGAAAGGGAGTGGAGGCGAGTGGAGGCGAGTGAAGGAGAGTGGAGGCGAGTAAAGGGGAGTGGAGGCGAGTGAAGGGGAGTGAAGGCGAGTGAAAGGGAGTAGAGGCGAGTGAAAGGGAGTAGAGGCGAGTGAAGGAGAGTGGAGGCGAGTGAAGGGGAGTGGAGGCGAGTGAAGGGGAGTGGAGGCGAGTGAATGCAAGTGAAGGGTAGTGGAGGCGAGTGACGGGGAGTGGAGGCGAGTGAAGGGGAGTGGAAGCGAGTGAAGGGGAGTGAAGGCGAGTGAAGGGGAGTGGAGGCGAGTGGACGCAAGTGGAGGCGAGTGGACGCAAGTGGAGGGGAGTGGTGGCGAGTGAAATGGAGTGGAGGCGAGTTAAGGGGAGTGGAGGCGAGTGAAGGCGAGTGAAGAGGAGTGGAGGCGAGTGAAGGGGAGTGGAGGCGAGTGAAGGGGAGTGGAGGCGAGTGAAGGCGAGTGGAGGCGAGTGAAGGAGAGTGGAGGCGTAGGAGGGGAGTGGAGGCGTATGAAGGGGAGTGGAGGCGAGCGAAGTGGAGTGAAGGCGAGCGAAGTGGAGTGGAGGCGAGTGAAGGGGAGTGGAGGCGAGTGAAGGCGAGTGAAAATGAGTGGAGGCGAGTGAAGAGAAGTGGAGGCGAGTGAAGGGGAGTGAAAGAGAGTGGAGTCGAGTGAAGGGGAGTGAAGGCGAGTGAAGGGGAGTGGAGGCGAGTGAAGGGGAGTGGAGGCGAGTGAAAGCGAGTGAAAGGGAGTGGAGGCGAGTGACGGGGAGTGGAGGCGAGTGAAGGGGAGTGGAAGCGAGTGAAGGGGAGTGAAGGCGAGTGAAGGGGAGTGGAGGCGAGTGGACGCAAGTGGAGGCGAGTGGACGCAAGTGGAGGGGAGTGGTGGCGAGTGAAGGGGAATGGAGGCGAGTTAAGGGGAGTGGAGGCGAGTGAAGGCGAGTGAAGAGGAGTGGAGGCGAGTAAAGGGGAGTGGAGGCGAGTGAAGGGGAGTGGAGGCGAGTGAAGGCGAGTGGAGGCGTAAGAAGGGAAGTGGATGCGAGTGAAGGGGAGTGGAGGCGAGTAAAGGGGAGTGGAGGCGAGTGAAGGCGTGTGAAGTCGGAGTGGAGGCGAGTGAAGGGGAGTGGAGGCGAGTGAAGGGGAGTGGAGGCGAGTGAAGGGGAGTGGAGGCGAGTGAAATCAAGTGAAGGGGAGGGAGGCGAGTGAAGGGGAGTGGAGGCGAGTGAAGGCGAGTGAAAGGGAGTGGAGGAGAGTGAAGGGGAGTGGAGGCGAGTGAAGGCGAAAGGAGGCGAGTGAAGGGGAGTGGAAGCGAGTGGAGGCGAGTGAAGGAGAGAGGCGAGTGAATGCTAGTGAAGGGGAGGGAGGCGAGTGAAGGGGAGTGGAGGCGAGTGAAAGGGAGTGGAGGCAAGTGAAGGGGAGTGGAGGCGAGTGAAGGAGAGTGGAGGCGAGTAAAGGGGTGTGGAGGCGAGCGAAGTGGAGTGGTGGCGAGTGAAGGGGAGTGGAGGCGAGTGAAGGCGAGTGAAAATGAGTGAAGGAGAGTGGAGGCGAGTAAAGGGGTGTGGAGGCGAGCGAAGTGGAGTGGAGGCGAGTGAAGGTGAGTGGAGGCGAGTGAAGGGGAGTGGAGGCGAGTGAAGGGGAGTGGAGGCGAGTGAAGGGGAGGGAGGCGAGTGAAGGAGAGTGGAGGCGTATGAAGGGGAGTGGAGGCGAGCGAAGTGGAGTGGAGGCGAGTGAAGGGGAGTGGAGGCGAGTGAAGGCGAGTGAAGGGGAGGGAGGCGAGTGAAGGGGAGTGGAGGCGAGTGAAGGCGAGTGAAAGGGAGTGGAGGAGAGTGAAGGGGAGTGGAGGCGAGTGAAGGCGAAAGGAGGCGAGTGAAGGGGAGTGGAAGCGAGTGGAGGCGAGTGAAGGAGAGAGGCGAGTGAATGCTAGTGAAGGGGAGGGAGGCGAGTGAAGGGGAGTGGAGGCGAGTGAAAGGGAGTGGAGGCAAGTGAAGGGGAGTGGAGGCGAGTGAAGGAGAGTGGAGGCGAGTAAAGGGGTGTGGAGGCGAGCGAAGTGGAGTGGTGGCGAGTGAAGGGGAGTGGAGGCGAGTGAAGGCGAGTGAAAATGAGTGAAGGAGAGTGGAGGCGAGTAAAGGGGTGTGGAGGCGAGCGAAGTGGAGTGGAGGCGAGTGAAGGTGAGTGGAGGCGAGTGAAGGGGAGTGGAGGCGAGTGAAGGGGAGTGGAGGCGAGTGAAGGGGAGGGAGGCGAGTGAAGGAGAGTGGAGGCGTATGAAGGGGAGTGGAGGCGAGCGAAGTGGAGTGGAGGCGAGTGAAGGGGAGTGGAGGCAAGTGAAGGCGAGTGAAGGGGAGGGAGGCGAGTGAAGGGGAGTGGAGGCGAGTGAAGGCGAGTGAAAGGGAGTGGAGGAGAGTGAAGGGGAGTGGAGGCGAGTGAAGGCGAAAGGAGGCGAGTGAAGGGGAGTGGAAGCGAGTGGAGGCGAGTGAAGGAGAGAGGCGAGTGAATGCTAGTGAAGGGGAGGGAGGCGAGTGAAGGGGAGTGGAGGCGAGTGAAAGGGAGTGGAGGCAAGTGAAGGGGAGTGGAGGCGAGTGAAGGAGAGTGGAGGCGAGTAAAGGGGTGTGGAGGCGAGCGAAGTGGAGTGGTGGCGAGTGAAGGGGAGTGGAGGCGAGTGAAGGCGAGTGAAAATGAGTGAAGGAGAGTGGAGGCGAGTAAAGGGGTGTGGAGGCGAGCGAAGTGGAGTGGAGGCGAGTGAAGGTGAGTGGAGGCGAGTGAAGGGGAGTGGAGGCGAGTGAAGGGGAGTGGAGGCGAGTGAAGGGGAGGGAGGCGAGTGAAGGAGAGTGGAGGCGTATGAAGGGGAGTGGAGGCGAGCGAAGTGGAGTGGAGGCGAGTGAAGGGGAGTGGAGGCGAGTGAAGGCGAGTGAAAATGAGTGGAGGCGAGTGAAGAGAAGTGGAGGCGAGTGAAGGGGAGTGAAAGAGAGTGGAGGCGAGTGAAGGGGGGTGAAGGCGAGTGAAGGGGAGTGGAGGCGTGTGAAGGCGAGTGAAGGGGAGTAGAGGCGAGTGAAGGGGAGTGGACGCGAGTGAAGGGGAGTGGAGGCGAGTGAAGGGAAGTGGAGGCGTAAGAAGGGAAGTGGAGACGAGTGAAGGGGAGTGGAGGCGAGTGAAGGCGAAAGGAGGCGAGTGAAGGGGAGTGGAAGCGAGTGAAGGGGAGTGGAGGCGAGTGAAGGGGAGTGGAGGCGAGTGAAGGCAAATGAAGAGGAGTGGAGGCGAGTGAAGGGGAGTGGAGGCGAGCGAAGTGGAGTGGAGGCGAGTGAAGGCGAGTGAAGGGGAGTGGAGGCGAGTGGAGGCGAGTGAATGCAAGTGAAGGGGAGTGGAGGCGAGTGACGGGGAGTGGAGGCGAGTGAAGGGGAGTGGAGGCGAGTGAAGGGGAGTGAAGGGGAGAGGAGGCGAGTGAAGGGGAGTGGACGCAAGTGGAGGGGAGTGGTGGCGAGTGGAGGCCAGTGGAACCGAGTGGTGGCGAGTGGACGCTCGCAACTCCTCGCTATGACAAATGAACTCTACACGTCGTCGCTTGCCTGGACTCGGCCAGTAGGCGAGTGATGACGAGCGAGTGCAAGGCAAGGGAAATATGAAAATTATTATATAAAAAATATTATTATTATATGTATAACATTATTATGTATGAAAATTAGCAGTCCGTTATTTTTAGCATGCTAATTCACGTGAATTTACAAAATAACCACCATTCTAATTATTGAAAAGTAGCATTTATATCCATGCCTAGTACATACCGACGCCCACATTCTGCGTCAACGCCTGCACTCCGAAGTAAGTGAAGGGTCCGGCTTCGAAGACGAGATTTTCACGACCGACTGTAACCTCGACTCGACCTTCCAGAATTAGCACGAAATAGTCCACCTGCCAACAAATAATAGTTCATTCAATATCTATATTAGGTATGTATAAATAAAATAAATAAATAAATATTCATGGACATTTCACACAGCGTCATCTAGTTCCAAGCTAAGCAATTTAATGCTTGTGTTATGGTAACCAGATGACTGATAAACTACATAGATATATTTTTTTTGTAAATACATAGGTACAACATATTATACATAAAAAACACACAGACACGAAACAAATATTTGCAGATCATGCAAACATTTGTCCCGCAGCGGGGATCGGACCCGCAACCTCTGCGTCTCAGGCGGGCCTTCGCCCACTGCGCCACAGAGGTCGTCCTTGCTATTTGCTATCCCGGTCGTCCTTGCTAATATCTCGCTCTACGGCACACTCTAACTCACCGGTTTTCCCTGTTGGAAGACGTACGTGGTCGCATCTTTCTTGGACTTCTCCTTAACCTTGATGTAGTGGATGACATCTTGCCTGAGGAGTCGACGCAGCACTGTCTCCGAGACTGTGTCAGGACGAAACGCGTCCACACCTACAATTAAACATAGCTAGTAAAGAGTGGGTTAGGTAAGGAAAATAAAAAGCCGTGTTGGCCAAGTGGATAAGTACTTCGACTTTCGATCCGAAGGTCGTGAAATCGAATCCGGCCGTGCATCAATGGACTTTTCGTGTCGAAAACTTATGCACTTTAACACGAGCTTTAAACGGTGAAGAAAGCATCGTGAGGAAACCCGCGGCTGGTCAGCCCCACACGTATTGAGCATTGTCTCTCCTGTGGATATGTCCGGCAGCTGAGAGGATGGTTTAGGTGCTACAAGACTATTCCATCTCAACAATGTCCCAGGCACTACAGTGTCCCGTTAAGTGTAGGCTAAGCCTCCTGACGCTGTATAAATCATCTAGTAAAGATGTAATAAAGGCGTGAGGTTAGGAATGAATAAGTGTAAGAAATAGGTAAACTCTACATAAATAGATTATAACCTTCTTTGTTACTTGTCAATAGGTTTGACATTAGTTTATACCGTGTCTTCTTTTGTATTGTATTATTTTCTTCTAAATATGTTTATTATCAAACTTTACACGTTTCCTTTCTACACAAAACCCATTATAAGGGCTAGGGGTAGCTAAGTGAAACGACTCTGACGGCTTCTCTAATGCAAGTGAACGAATTTATTTAGCCAATATCACCAAGGACGATATAAATAAAAGGACCGCTCATCCAATACTTCAAAACGTGATTCTAAAATTAGTTATAAAAATGCATGATAGGTGTCGCTAGGAGTTTCCTTTCCATAAAATTGAATAAATTGGACATTATTTACCACTTATAATAGCACACGGGAAATTACTCACGTAAAATTATCGTCGATTTAGATACCGACAATGTTTCGATTCTTCCGGAGAATCTTCATCTGGGTATGAATTTTACGTGAGTAATTTCCCGTGTGCTATTATAATGTCTAATACAACTCACGATAGTTTTGAAAGTGAAATTCCTTACCACCTTTCAACCCTTACGCAACGTAGACAATAATCGTAAAGATTTATATCACTTATTATACTGGTATCACAAATACAAGCAGCGGAACAAATCGAAAATTATTGGTAACTTTATAAAACGCTCAAAATGAAACGCAATCTGGAAATAGAGCGCGATTATAACAATATTTAAATCACAGTTCCTAGTATGAACATTAGCAGTCCTTACCTTTATCGTCCTTGGTTTTACCACAGATTATATAATACACTAGTACAGATGCCTCATGTAGAACATTGAAAACAATCCTGAATTTGCGGGCAATTCGTCGGGCTATCCCGTTTTACCTGTGTTTCTGAGTCAGCGCCATCTAGCGTTCATGTCATGTAAATTTATTTTATTTTGTAGAAATTCATCTAGGAAATAAATTATTGGGATATTTTATTTCGTTATAATGAAAAATATATATTTAAAACAGAAAATGTATCATTCTGGCAAAATTTAGGCATTTTCATAAATTTCCAGAGACTTTATTTCGAAATAGCAACACGTAACGCCATCTATTCATTTGATTTTGGAACTACAACCATCTTATAAGGGGATGGGATACCATGGTTTTACTTACTAGTGCTGAGGAACTGGAAGGTGGCAAGTGTGAGTTGGGGCGAGATGTGTATGCGCTGGTTCTCATGTCTCTCAGCGAAGGCGGCGAAGTCTTGCAGCTTGTTCTGGGGACGGTTGCGACGACGCTTCGACCGGTTATCAGCTGTTAAAGCAAGTTCATTAACGACCGGTTTCAATAAAACTTACGAATGATCGTAGATTGATCGGCATAGCAACTTTGTTTAGACAACAAAAAATGTAGGACACTTTTTGACAGATAACAATATTACTATGGCGACAGATCCACGGTTATTAGTTAGTTGAATATTGCAACCTATATTCAACTAACGGATGTGTAGGTCGGTCGTCATAGCAATGTTGTTATCTGTCAAAAAGTGTCATACATTTTGTGTTGAATAAACAACGTTGCTATGACGACATACGTACGGACATCCGTTAGTTGGATATAGGAACCCAGCATAAATGAATTTGAAGACCTCTGTGCATTGAGATGTATTAAAGAGTCACAATCTAATAGCTGACAACACTAAAAAAATGTGCGAGAAAATTCAATGTTCTACAATGACATTTGACATTTGAATGTAGACGTTATGTCGTTTTTGTTTTAATGTTCAATGTCGCTTGTACGCAAAAAAGAGAAACTCTGCGCACTACGTAGCGTGCGCCGAGTTTTGGCGTTTACATTTGTGTCTGATTGTGGCTCTATAATACATCTCAATGCCTCAGTGGCGCTTTTAAAGTCGTTAAGCCATGGCGGAGGCCTTTAGGCGGCCTAAAAACTCCGTCAGTAGAGTTGGTTGACTCATACGAACGATGATATAAACTTACTGAACACATCCGTTTCATCGACAATCTCTGCTTGGATCATCTCTTCTATAACGTCTTCTAAGGTGACCAGTCCGATCGTTTCATAGAAAGGATCGCCTTCGCCTTCGTTGTTGATTCGGTGTACAAACGCCATGTGTCCTTTGTGGCCTGAAAATAAGTGCAATGCGTGTGTGTCATGGGCACTGAACGCTATAGTTTAGGTATAATCACAATCAGGACCGAGCGGCCTAGTATTTTGAAAGGCACCGCAGAGCGTGGACGCGTTAAAGGTCCATCGAGCCGGATTGTGTCATTAACATCCGGCGCGAAGGACCAAATTGCAAGTCAATAACATTATCATTATCATCATAACGTGCAGCCCGTCTCATCCCACTGCTGGGCATCTCTTCGCTTGTGCCAACCTCCCCTATTCTGCGCCAGTCTAAATCATGTACGTCGTGCTATTTTGACAATGTCGTCGACCCATCGAGCGGGCGGACGACCTCCTTTTTTATAACCTTCCCGGGGTCAGCCAATAACTTTTTTTTTCTAACCTATGCTGTCCCACTGCTGGGCAAAGGTCTCCCCCATTAACTTCCAAGCATTGCGATCGCCCGCTTCGTCCCACCAATCAGACCTGAATTCATCGAGATCACGCCAGCGTATATAACTTACTTAATAAATTACCATCATTTGACAACCTCTGTGGCGCAGTGGGCGAAAGCCCGCCTGAGACGCAGAGGTTGCGGGTTCGATCCCCGCCGCGGGATAAATGTTTGCATGTTCTGTAGATATTTGTTCCGGGTCTGGTTGTTTTTTTATGTATGTATTTACAAAAAAAAAGTATCTATGTAATATATCAGTCGTCTGGTTACCATAACACAAGCATTAAATTGCTTAGCTTGGGACTAGATGACGTCGTGTGGAATGTCCAAGGATATTTATTTATTATCATCCGGCGCGAAGGACCAAATTGCAAGTCAAACTTACCATCCTTAAACTGCTTGAACATGATATCCAGAGTGACATCCTCGAAGACGAAGTTGCAAGTGTTCTGGTAGTACTGGCAGAGCGTGCGAAGAGGCGTGTTGTCGTCGGGATCCACGAACGCCAGGTCTTTTATGAAGAGGACGGTCACTATGTTACCACGCTCTCCTTCGTAGACCGGTATGCGGGAGAAACCTGCGAATTTGGCGCCACTGAAAACCAGCGCTCCAACAGTCATGATGCTGCTTGGAGGCTGAGGGGTAGCCTTATTTTCTTGTCACTCGATTGTCAATAAGTATTTTTCATGTATGTTACCCATGTTTATGTTGATGGAAAATAAAAACTTTTTCTATTCTAAAATTTTAATATAAATCAGCCAAGTGCCAGTCGGACTCGCGCACGATGGGTTCTGAACCATTATCTGACGACCTCTGTGGCGTAGTGGGCGAAGGCTCGCGTGAGACGCGGAGGTTGCGGGTTCGATCCCCACCACGGGACAAATATTTGTATGTTCTACAGATATTTGTTCCGGGTCTGGATGTTTTTCTATCTATAATATGTATGTATTTACAAAAAAATGTATCTATGTAGTGTATCAGTCATCTGGTTACCATAACACAAGCATTAAGTTGTTTAGCTTGGGATTAGATGACGCCGTGTAAAATCTCCAAGGATATTTATATTATTTTTATTTATTTAATAGTACTAGTACTTAAATACAAGTATTTAAATATCAATTGTGCGTCCAAACCACAAAATATCTTCACATTCTAAGGCTGCGTTTCCATTGACGCGGAGCTGTGCGGAGCGGTGCTTAGCGGTGCAGAATTGACCAATCACTATGCTCTAAAATCTTTGCTCCGCGATTACGAGCATAGTGATTGGTCAATTCATGCACTGCTAAGCACCGCTCGGCACAGCTCCGCGTCAATGGAAACGCAGCCTAAGACACCTGTACCACACGTCAATTCTAAAGTCGTGTCATAAGTATTCACACACTAATCACTACACTGTGTATATCTATTCACTTAGTACTTATCTACTAAGTGATTTGTCAAAGCGTGTACTGTGTTAGTCAAAATGGGTCATTTATCATCGTTAAGCGATTGTTTTTGACTTTGTTTGACAACGGTCAGGCTAAAAAACTAAAAGGAAGTAAGTAAGTTCGTATGAGCAAGTGGCCAACTCTGGTGACGGAGTTTTTAGTCCGCCTTAAGGCCTCCGTCATAGCTAAACGACTTTAAAAGCCGGGACCGACAATTTAACGTGCCCTCCGAAGCACGGAAGCGCTCAGATATAAATGCCACTTGCGGTCACCCATCCAAGTAGTGACCGCTCAGAACGTTGCTTAACTTCGACGATCTATCAAGAACGTCTTAGCAAGCTTCGCCACGAGCGCTTCAAGTGAATACATAAAAAACATTCAGTGGAACATAGAACCGCCTTTTTTTTATGTTGGCTAAAAATCGGCTCCAAAGAAATATGTCTACCGCACCTTGGTAATACATTTACGACCTCTGTGGCGCAGTGGGCGAAAGCCCGCCTGAGACGCAGAGGTTGCGGGTTCGATCCCCGCTGCGGGACAAATGTTTGCGTGATCTGCAAATATTTGTTTCGTGTCTGGGTGTTTTCTATGTATAATATGTATGTATTTACAAAAAAAAAAAAATGTATTTATGTAGTTTATCAGTCATCTGGTTACCATAACACAAGCATTAAATTGCTTAACTTGGGACTAGATGACGCTGTGTAGAATGTCCAAGGATATTTATTATTATTATTATTATTTGTGATAATATCATTGAGATGTATTAAAGAGTCACAATCTAATAGCTGACAACACTCAAAAAATGTGCGTGCAAATTCAATGATCTACAATGACATTTGAATGTAGACGTTATGTCGTTTGTTTTAATGTTAAATGTCGCTTGTACGCAAAAAATAAAAACTCGGCGCACTACGTAGCGTGCGCCGAGTTTTTGCGTTCACATTTTATTTGTCTGATTGTAACTCTATAATACATCTCAATGGATAATATTAATAAATTTCAACACCAAAGCAGACGTAAAAACAACGTTAAATGAAGGGCAATATTGCACACGGAGTATTTTTGGAACTATAAAATTAGAAATATTATTTTGGAATGGTTCCAAGGAAATTGTTAGGCCCTACGAACTACATACTAGCTGCGCCCCGCGGTGTTGCCCGCGGTGAATGATTCCCGTTCCCGTGGGATAACCGGGATCAGAAGCAGCCTATTTTTTAATCAAGGGTATAATTTTTATTATATAATTTAATTCAAATGTGTCTGTTTAACACGAGCTTATAACGGTGATGGAAAACATCGTGAGGAAACCAGTTAGCTCTCTAATAGCGTCGATGGGCTTGCAACCTGTCACGTATGGAAAGTTAACTTCTGCAAAAAGTGGGCATGTAGCAAATATGTATGTATTTGGACATACCTCTGACTACCCCCTTAGACATCTTCGAAAAGATCTAAAAATTGCCTAATGATCTGAAAGAAATGTCTACCGCTCCCGGGATATAGTCTTGATCATATTTTTTTTCATTTCTTTTTTTTTAAATCTGGCCTGCCGTTTGAGCGTGAAAGTTCACACTTACATAATTATACACAAACATTCACCTTTATGATAATAATCGTGATTAATAATCTTGAAAATTCACATAACGCTCAACTCACACCAAAAGAGCATCGAAGAGCAGCGAAGCGAACCGCAGTTTCAGTATGACACTGAAACTGCGCTTCGCTTCGCTGCTTTCACATGAAAAACTCGAACGAGTCGCGAGGATGCCCGCGGCTTCGCGGGAATTCCCGCGAATTCCAATACGCGCGCCTTCTCTGCGATAATAAGTATTATAGTAACGAAAATAAAGTTGAAATTCGTATGACACTGAAACTGCGCTCCGCTTCGCTGCTCTTCGATGCTCTTTTGGTGTGAGTTGAGCCTTTTGGTTGCCTGGAAGAGATCGCTCCTAGCGATAAGGCCGCCCATTGTGCTTTTTATTGTAAAATATGTCCTTTATTTGTTTTCTTTTGTGTACAATAAAGTGTTTCTTCTTAACTTACCAGATTTAACAAGCTCCGACATTGTCTCGAAGTCCAGTATCGACGTGATAGGCAGCATGAAGGCGTCCTCCAACTTCGTCATTACATCAGACACTGTCTTCTTCCTCAACTCCAATGCACCTGATATGATGTTAACTTCGTCTTTGTCTAAATCGTTGACGTCGGTTGTCACCTGAAATTGGGTCTTACTGTAGGGGTATAAGGTCGGTTTTAGTAGGGAAGATGTCGTCGATATTGCCATGCCGAGGTTGCACACTGCGTATGGTCGAAAGTGGATTATGTAGGTTAATTTTGATTAGATGCTTATACCTGGTTTCAAAATTCGACTTACGAATGACCGTAGAACTATATAAAAAAAAATGTAAGTATCTATGTAGTTTATCAGTCATCTGGTTACCATAACACAAGCATTAAATTGCTTAGCTTGGAACTAGATGACGCCGTGTGGAATGTCCAAGGATATTTATTTATTTATTTATCTCCATAGCAATTTTGTTAAAACAACACTTTTTAACAATGTTACAGATTGAAACCAGCACCCTTACTCCCAAAATCGAAAACAAAATATCGTGACAATAAATTGCAATTTAGCTTATGTTGGTAATGTAACGTTGGCATGATGTACCTACATTCGAATTTGGGAGTACATAAAAGACGCCAGATTACTGTGAAAGCCTATGCACGCAACGTTTTATCGAACGCGAAGTCACTGCGCGTTTATATCGATACAAACGCAAATGAAACGCGCAGTGACTGCGTTTGTATCGACACAGATACAAAAAGGCATGAGCAAGCTGCGACCTTTGTAAAACGCGCTGCAAGTTAGCAGGTGACGCGCACAACATAATCGTGACTGCTTATGACTTGTAACAAAATTAAAAAACAAAACAAAGAAAGTATCTATAAAACCCAATCGCCTGATTGGTAAAGATTCCACAGTTTTTTTACATAAATTATGTACACAAAATTGGCACCGATCAACGTACTAGATGGTTTAAAAAAAATACTATTTATGTAATTGGTAGGTAATTGCATTATTGTTACTGTATAGTATCTAGGTACTACGTACTACTATTTCCTCAAACATTGTGGTGTCCCAACGGGGCTCTTGTTGCGGCCAAACCTAATTTTTAAGACCTTATGTACCAACTTGGAGCAATAAATGAATATATTCTTGTAGCTTGTTAATCTACTTTTGTCCATACCACAATCAGCTGACCATACGCAGTGTTCGCCATTTTTTAAAAATAACAGTATACCTGCCTACCTAGGTGGGGCAAGTAGTGTAAAGTGAATTTTGAATGCTTACGACTTCGCCAAGCTTTTTTTAAAGGCCAAAACATTATATAGGCAAAAAATTGCAACATATTTTGAAATATTTTTAAAAGCAGACAGCATAATATTTTAAATACCATCATTCTCCTGCCCTTATCCCACGCTAAGTGTTTTCGCAACATGTTTTCTCTTCCACTCTCCTCTATGTTATGTATATTAAATATATTATGTATTTTCTGTTTAAAATGTTTTTAAATATTTATAGTCAAGCAAGTCCAATTTTAACACCATAGTGCCGTCAGTTATCTGACAGCGTCTGACAGCGTCACCAGAGGACTAGCCGTGTTTTTAAACGACTTTAAAAAGCGGAGGTTCTTCTGGTGGCACTATTCGAGTTTCGTATACATATAAACGTATAATTTGTAATTTTAAAGCGTTCTTTTTCGTAAAACAAAATGGCGGAAACAGTTAAAGACGGCAAAATTATTACAATACAAACATAAAGAAAAAGTATTATGTTTTTAATAGATTATTATCTTTAAGAGTACAAGCAAGCACTAAGAACATAAATTAGATTTTTTTTCTTTTAAAAACAAAACTGATAGCTCGATACAACATCGAACGCACATTTACAAGCTTAAAGATGTCATTTGTTAGATAGTAGGTATTATGTTTGTTAAAACCTACAACTGAATACAATGTACTTAATAAGTATTGCCAGGTTCCTCGAAAGCGAAGTTGCACTTGAACACCACCAAACTGTTTTCGCTACTCCTACGAAACTATACAAAATAAAACCATTACAGAGGTATTAAAAAAGCTTATGATAGGTTTTACAAACGAAACATTCAGTTTTTTTAATTCCTTTGTTCAACGCGTAGAGAAAGTAAGAAATAGAGCGCTGTATAATTCTTTCTCAGTCACACAAAAACAAAGAAGAATATATACAACATTCTTGTGAGTAAAAGAGACAAAGCATTAGATCTTTTGTCCATCATCGCGTGCCGCTTTTTTGTATGGCCGGAAACTTGATGCTCCGAATTTTGTACTACGAAACTATGCAATTTTTGTCCCTCTCGGCGGCACGCTCACTGTTCGTCCAGGTTACTAGGTCCATGGTTCAATGTAATAATAAAATAAAATAGGCGGCAGCGCTATTTTGACGCACACAACCTTAAATGAATGTTTTCATGATATAACAGAAGTAAAGGCGCAAAAGCTGTATTAGTATCTTAAGTCGTAAGCATACAAAAGTCATAAAGGCGCTACCGGCGACATCTAACGGCCGAAATTAATATTAAATCCGACGAGCGATCGCAGATCTGTTGCCATAGCAACGCTGTTATCTGTCAAAAAGTGCCGTACAAATTGTGTTGTGTACACTAAGAAATAGAGCGCTGTATATTCCTTTCTCAGTCACACAAAAACAAAGAAGAATATACAAATTCTTGTGAGTAAAAGAGACATTCGATCTCGCGTGTCGCTTTTTTGTATGGCCGGAAACTTGATGCTCCGAATTTTGTATTACGAAACTGTGGATTCCCTGCATATTTTGTCCCTCTCGCACGCTCGGTGTTCGTCCATGTACTATACTAGGTCTATGGTTGTATAGGCGACCAAGAAATTGGTTTACCACTTTTGATGACATCTCCCAGTAACATAATTATTCGCTAAGGATTATAGGAAAGACAGATTCTAACGTAGCAGTTATTAATCTGTCAAGCGAAAATAGCCCTTGATGTTTTGTACGTGCAAATGATATTCAGCCTTAGAGTGGTAAACCAATTTCTTGGTCGACTATACAACAAAGTTGCAATGGAGATACATCTGCGATCGATCGTCGGATTGAAAATTAATATCGACCGTAAATATATTAGAAGTTACGTACGTTGGTATGATGTCTCCCCATAATCTAGGAAATGAATCATGGAACAAATAAATTGTAATTAGTTCAGGGATTAGTAGACACAGTTATGTCGTTAGCAACAGGTTAACTAAGTATATTTAAGTGTTGTTTATAGGAAAAACTATTTTTTTATAAGAGTAACTATAATTTAAAGGTCTATGGTCTATTTAATGTATTGTTTATGGGATCAGACTTTATTTTTAGGGTTTATATCTATTGTTTATGGGATCAACTAAGTTAGAGTTTATGGGATGGACAGTATTTTTTTTAATTGTAAATTATTGTTTATGAGAGTAAAGGTAATCTATTGTTTATGGGATCAGACTAAACTTTTAAGGGTTATCTATTGTTTATGGAATCAAATAAGTTATTGTTTTATGGGATTAAACTATATTTTTTGGGTAGTTATCTATTATTTATGGGATCAACTAAGTTAGAGTTTATGGGATGAACTGTATTTTTTAAGGATTGTAAATTATTGTTTATGAGAATAACTATAATTTAAAAGTAATATTATTATTTATGGGATCAGACTACATTATTAAGGGTAGTTATCTATTGTTTATGGAATCAACTAAGTTATAGTTTATGGGATCAAACTAAATTTTTAGGGTAGTTTTCTATTGTTTATGGAATCAACTAAGTTGTAGTTTATGGGATGAACTGTATTTTTTAAGGATTGTAAATTATTGTTTATAAGAGTAACCATAAAATCTATTATTTATGGAATCAAGTAAGTTATAGTTTATGGGGTGAACAGTATTTTTTAAGGATTGTAAATTATTGTTTATGAGAATAACTATAATTTTAAAGTAATTTATTGTTTATGGGATCAGACTAAATTTTTAAGGATAGTTTTCAATTGTTTATGGGATGAACTTGGTAGAAATTAAAATGGAACTTGGTTGAAGTTAAAACTAATGTCTTTAGGGATAACTATTTAATTTAAAATGAAACAATTTCTTCTAGAAAATATTTATTTTTCAAATTAACAGATTACACAATTTAGGGAAGCCTAGTTTCCAGGATAAATACATTTTTATTTTTAAATGAAAACTAATGAAGTAACGAATGAATAGCTAGATAATATTTGTAAAAACCCAATTATTACTAAAACCTACAAGAATTGACAACATATTCGTCCATGCATTTCAATATTACTAATTTTAAGATAATTAAAGTCAAAAGTGTGTGTGTTTTAGATGTTTGTATTTTCATATTGTCAATTTAAAGAATTCAGCGGATTTATTAAAACTTGGAGTAAATATACGCGATTTGGAAAAGCAAAATACTGTCTTAAATAAAGGCAAGTACTAAGTACTAGTACTTATATTAAATTTAAGGGGAATCATTCAATAAATGTTAATTTGGTTCATGCATCTAGAAAACAATATCAAAATCTGTCGATCAGTCATGTAAGAGAATATATTTTAGACATATACACAAGAATATCTTTTAGAATCTAATTCATTGTTGATTAAAAATATGTCTAGACATCGTTCTTTACTGATAAGATCATTGTTTTTTATGTCATATTATGTGATTTTTTGTTTTCATTCGTTCATTAACCTCATTTACATACCTTCACAAGCTCCTTCAATCGTTCCCTGTTGTAGACGCTGCCGATTTCTTCTCCTAAGAAATAGTCTAGAAGTTTGCTCACTGGGAACGATAGGGGCGCTGTCACCGCCATCACTGCCTGTAAACATTAAGCCCGTCACACACGTACCTATAATATATATTAATATGCCGTGCTGTAATATATATTGTAGTAAGCTACCACACACGGAGACGATGCTATAATATATATTTTGCCGTAATATGTCTTGCTATACAATACTATGCAATAATATATTAATATGCGATAATATAAATTACGGTATAAGTCGGTGACGTCATAGAAATATATATTATACAGGGTGAATTTTTGAGACGGGACAGTAAGGGCAGGTACCTTAAACGTTATAGTTACAGGAAAACGTTTTTAGGAGACTATCCATTAATTTTGAAAATATTCTGAACTGCATTTACAGATTTTTGAAAAAATGTACAGTCAGCAAGAAAATGGTCATTTTACACAAAAACTTTTTTTGATGCCAATCGATCCTGTTTCTTATAAGGATCAAAAGTCTCTACTAGACCGACTGAGGTTTGAGTACTAGAAATGTCGGAAATCGCGAAAAACCTTTTTCGAAATTGTACGGTTTAATACGGAAATACGATATTAGTGAGAGTCCTAATGGCGAGTGTTTAGCTGGCCTCGTGAACCGTCGCGCTAGTCGTACCTAGAAGCAAAAGCGCCTACCTAAGTAGAAAATCATCAAATTTGCATCGATAATCTTTTACAACATTAGAATTGAAACAATTAAAATAAAATAAATCATTTTAATTTGTTGTACTTTAGACACAGACCAAAATAACTACATTTATAAGATCTACGAAATAAATTGCTCAAAATGACATTTTAATAAAATGACATTTTTAACAAGAAGTACATAAATTAATTACAACTAACAATCTAGAATTTTCTCATAGCAAACATAACAATGACCTGAAATAAACCAAGAATTCGAATCGAATTCGAAGTTTGAAATTTAAAAGTTTAGTTTACGGACCTATTTTTTTTCAGCCAGCCTTTTTTTCTTTATATCGGATTATAGCGGATCTACACATAGCAAAAAAATTGGCTAATTTTGAAGTTTGGCTCTTTTACCGAAATGTATGGAAAAAGTTTTTTGCGATTTCTGACATTTCTAGTACTCAAACCTCAGTCGGTCCTGTAGAGACTTTTGATCCTTATAAGAAACAGGATCGATTGGCATCATAAAAAGTTTTTGTGTAAAATGACCATTTTCTTGCTGACTGTACATTTTTTCCAAAATCTGTAAATGCAGTTCAGAATATTTTAAAAATTAATGGATAGTCTCCTAAAACCGTTTTCCTGTAACTATAACGTTTAAGGTACCTGCCCTTACTGTCCCGTCTCAAAAATTCACCCTGTATTGATAATATTATATGGGTGTTAGTGTTAGGTTATTTTTGTTACGGAATTTCTGGATTCGGTCTCCACGCTCAAGGCCCGCGATAGAAGCTATGCAATAGCTTAGTAAATAAATAAATGAATTTTAACTAACCTTAGTAACCATAATAGTCTTCGCGCCGACCATAAGTCCATGTCGCGAGCAAATTGCTTGCGGTGTTATTTCCCCCAACAACACAATCGACAGCGTTGAGAATATCACAGCAAACAAACCCGAAGTCAACTCATCCAGTAAAATAGTAAAAGTCGAGTTAACAGCAACATTTCCCAGTAAAATACTGCACAGGAGATAATTTCCATGATCGCGGACAGGCATAATCGCTCTAGCATACTTCCTTTCTTGATCTGTGCCAGTGTTTGATATAATTTTTAATTCAGTTTTGTCCAACGACATAAGACCTAAGTTCAGCCCGGAGAATAACGCAGAGAACATAAGACAAGTTAGAATAAGGGTAAAAGAGACCCATAACGGTAGAAGGTTGTTGTGAGACGCTAGCATTTTCCATGTCTCTGTTCCTTGGTGGAGGTATTTGTCTTCGTCGATAGTTGGGTCTAAATTACCCGGTTTCAAGTTTTTGGCGCAGATGTAGAGTTTATCGCCGGTGATAGGGGAGGGTACTGTAATGTCGAAAAGGGCGGTTTTGTGGGTTAAGGTACCCTCTTTTACCTGAAAGAAAGTATCAAAATCAGAATTTTATTTACAAAGATGACAAAAAGTTAGGTATATGAAATGATTGGTCATCCTATAAGACATGACAGCTTTATAAGGAACATCATAAAAGTAAAAGTAGAAGGATGACGAGGAAAGAGAAGGTCGTATCGTCTGTGATGTCGTATCAAGAAGTAAAAGAGATCGCATTAGAAAAAAGTATATGGAGGAAATTGCATCATTACACCGACAAGAGCTGATTTATAATATGTATAGTAGGTATATTATTTACAATTAAGCGCCATATTAAAAAAAAAATGGTTTTCGCACGTCGCCGCAAGTACCTACGCGCGTGACAGTGACGGAGTAACTCTAAATTTAAAACTGTAAGAATGAAATGGCACGTTTTAACAGGCACGAGGCGCTTGTGCGAGCTGAATTGCACTTTATTGCGTCATAGTCAGAATCGCTATTTAAATCAATATTTTCGAAATGTGGGTCTTCTGTACCCGTTTCACTATTTCTTCTGTGTCAATACCCCGAAGAAGCCTTTTAATACGCATACCATTATACAACGAGTTAGTTTAAAACCCACCTTATTTTCAGAAGAACAAAGCTTGTATTCGTGCTAATATCGCGTGACCTCTTAAATGTCACTACGCAATTTTCTACGAATATGCCCTACCTTTTTTAAGAGATTAAGAACTATCTATAACTATTACATGTTTACGTGTGTGTTTTTGACCAGAAACACAAAAGAGGGGTGTTATAAGTTTGTAGTGTGTGTGTGTGTGTGTGTATTCGTGTATCTGTCTGAGACAACGTAGCTAACCTAACGGATGAACCGATTTTGTTTTTTTTTGTATGAAAGGTGTTTTCGTAGAGAGTGTTCTTAGCTATGTTTCATAAAAATCTGCTCAGCCGTTTTAAGGTCATCAGCTCTTTGTGTTGATGATATTTTGGGGGCGATTCATATATAAAAATATATAATAAATCTTTTGGCATTTTACGCTGCATCGTCTAGTCCCATTGTAGCCAAATTACTGTTATACTAGGTATTTAAATACTTTTTTCTAACCGTTGTTGAATATTTTTTTGTGGTCTCATTATAGAAAGTTGAGCATCTGATGAGGATCTTCGAAGTTATGAACAGAAATGCACCAAAAGTACAGAAAATTGCTCTCTTACAAAATTGTAGTCGGTTTTGTATATTTTATTAATTTATATTTTAATACATGATTAATTATTATCAATAACTTACCACATACTCCCCTTTCAGCAGAAACTTGCAGGGTTGTCCGAATGTCTGCGCGTCATGAGTGAAGGCTATCACCGTGCCAGGAGTCAGCCCCTCGCCGTAAACCCTGGTTTAGTCAATCAAATCTCTACATAAAATAAAACTAAAAAAGCTTATGATAGACAAACAACATTCTATTATTATTATTATAAATAAATAAATATCCTTGAACATTTCACACGGCGTCATCTAGTCCCAAGCTAAGCAATTTAATGCTTGTATTATGTTAACCAGATGACTGATATACTACTTAGATACATTTTTTTTTGTAAATACATACATATTATAGATAGAAAAACATCCAGACCCGAAACAAATATCTGCAGAACATACCCGCCTCAGGCGGGCTTTCGCCTACTGCGCCACAGAGGTCGTCATCATTATTAGCCCATTGTGTCCCACTGCTGGGCAAAGCCCTCCCCTTGGTCTCTCCACTCATCATGGTCCTGTGCCATTTGGACCCACGCTGTGTTAAAGGCATCAAGTTCATCGCGCCACCTCTTTCTAGGTCTGTTCAGTTTTCAAAATTCCTTTGCTCAACGTAGTAAATAATAAAATAAAATAGGCGGCGGCGTTAGTTTGACGCATACAACCTTAATAAAAACTAATTTAAAATTTGAAACTTACCTCAAAGTAACAGATGAATCGGCCAAGACACTAGGTATACTATCATCGATGATCTTCGGTTCTTTAGACGAATCCTCCACCCTGATACCTTCAATGATGAGGGGATTTGGGCGAGGGTCCGCTGATCTAACACTATGGAAGTCCACTTCAGTTATCGGCAGTTGACGGCGTTTTCTAACCTTATCATTACTTATATCGATTGTATTCTTCGTATATTCTTTATATACACCATTTGTTATTGTATTCTCATTATTATTTACTGTAGTATTCTTCGTATATTCTTTATATACACCATTTGTTATTGTATTCTCATTATTATTTACTGTAGTATTCTTCGTATATTCTTTATCTACACCATTTGTTATTGTATTCTCATTATTATTTACTGTATTATTATTGGGCAAATTCTTCACTGTATTCAAGTTAGTTACAACATCTTCACTGGCTATAATGCTTTCTTTTAATTCACTGCTATTAATATAGTTTAGTTTCAAATAGGCTATATTACTAGAAACTTTGTTCTCTTTAATATTACTTATTTTATTCCCATTTAATACTTTCTCATTGATTAAATCATAATTTATATTAATATCACTTTCCTTCACATCGTTCAACTGATTCTGTTCAAAAGTTTCTGGTATAACTTCGTTATTGGAAGTTGGATCGTTTCCGAAAACATCATCTATAACATTATTCAACTTATTATCTTTGCTTATTGATTCTATATTACTTTCCTGTATAGTTTCACTAGCATTATCATCTAATTTATCATTTATATCATCGATAGATACAAATCTACCATCTACTAAAACTTCTACATTTCTATTTTCTCTCGTAGGTCTAACTATACTGGGTAGGTAGTTCACATCAATATCATGTGTTAGATCTATCCAGTCATTCTTGGTCTCTTGCGTCTGCTCGGTATTTCCATTCAAATCATTCTGAGTAGTTTTTTCTGCTGATTCTCTGTGGACAATAACATTTAACATTACTAAAAGTATTTTATAAAAAGTTTGTTATCCCTTCATTAGGCAGGAATTGTTTTAGTTTTTCTTAAACTTTCGCGATCACAATTCATATTTAATAATAGGAATTGTTTTAGTTAAATAATTAAAAAAAACCTACCTAGACTTTTTATTTAGTATTCAGAGAAGCCAAAAAAAGTAAGTAAGTTTGGTGTACGAAAATAGCGGAAGGGCAAAGTGGTTGGATTGTGTGAAAGAGAATATGAAAGGTTGCCTGGAAGAGATCGCTCTAAGCGATAAGACCGCCCATTATATTAAGATAAAGTTGCTTTTACTGTAACTGTATATTCCTATTGTTGGTGTAATAAAGAGTTAATTCATGAATATGAGCGGAGTGGATTCTTATAGACCAATTATAATCCAGATGTAGCACCTAAACTATGTCCCGTTAAATAGCCTATTTAATTATAAATGAAAAATCTTACGAAAAGTTATGACTTCGACAGGATTCGAACCCGCGATGATGCAAGCGATCGCCCTTTAGCCGGGCTGCCGAGGGCCGAGGAGAGGCTTTTTCAGTAAAATGATTGACATACCAAAGTAGAGGAAGGCCGAAGAAGAAGTGAATGGATTGTGTGAAAGATGATTGAATGTAAGAGGAGTGAGATCAGAGTTGACGAGTGATAGAGGAGAGTGGAAGAGAAAACATGTTGTGCCGATCCCATTTAGCGTGGGATAAGGGCAAGAGAATGATGATGATTGACACGCCAAACAAAACACAGCCCCTTAGGCTGCGTTTCCATTGACGCGGAGCTGTGCGGAGCGGTGCTTAGCGGTGCATGAATTGACCAATCACTATGCTCGAAATCTCTGCTCCGCTTCAATGGAAACAGCACGAGCGGAGCGGGGCTGAGCTGAACGGATATTCATATAAAATTCATAGAAAGCGAGGTGATGCGGAGCGGAGGACAGCGGGGCGGTGCGTTGCGGAGGGTAGCTAGGAGAGCGAAGCGGCTCCGTTCCGCTCCGCTCCGCTTCAGTGGAAACACTCACCACTTTTCACCGCTATTCTCCGCTCATCTCCGCACAGCTCCGCGTCAATGGAAACGCAGCCTTAGATGTCTATCGTTCATATTTACCTCGCTCTGACGTCAGACGCTCTGACGTCATTAATTCTACGCTTTCTATAGGAAGTGCGTGCAGAGTCAGACACGTTACACGTTATATAGACTGGATTACAGCTGTTATTACCCCATTACTACTAAAAACTTAACTACTATCATCCATTCAGCTTATGGTTCGTGTAAGGTCGCTCAACTTTTACAATTTACTACGAACTTTTTACTTTTACTCTGTCCAATAAACCAATTTTAAACTAGACAGTATTACCAACAATAGTAGCTAAGCTAATATGTATATATTAATTATCACACTAATATTATAAAGGTGAAAGTTGATGTGTGTCTAATTATCTAAGTGTGAAAATGTGTAAGTGTGTTTGTTACTCTTTCACGCTCAAACAGCTGGACGGCTTTGAATGAAATTTGGTACCAGAATTGCTTATACCCTGGATTAAAGAATAGGCTACTTTTGATCCCGATATTACCACGGGAACAGGAACTATTCACCGCGGGTAACACCGCGGGGCGTAGCTAGTGTGAAATAACTCACACAATGAGATTGAGAATGTTTTCACCTGTTTTTCTTTTAAATACATCGTGTTACGTCTTTTACTAGTTAGTTAGACGAAGAACGATGGTTAGACCATCCAAGTTTTTCGCCTAGATTAGCAAATGAGTACGGTTTAAGTGGATAAGTGATTCAAGAGTGTAACACTCAGAAATTCAATCTTAACGATATTCTTAGCTCTTGTATCTCAGTAGCATACTCTAGTTCGTTTCAACCTTGACCTGGTCATCGTGGAAGTAGTTCAGCGTTTCAGTAGCCTTGGAATGATTTATAGTTGACCACCTCTGTGGCGCAGTGGGCGAAAGCCCGCCTGAGACGCAGAGGTTGCGGGTTCGATCCCCGCTGCGGGACAAATGTTTGCATGATCTGCAAATATTTGTTTCGTGTCTGGGTGTTTTTCTATGTATAATATGTATGTATTTACAAAAAAAAATGTATCTATGTAGTTTATCAGTCATCTGGTTACCATAACACAAGCATTAAATTGCTTAGCTTGAGACTAGATGACGCCGTGTGGAATGTCCAAGGATATTTATTATTTATATTTATTATTATTATAGTGAACTTATGACCTGCCCCGACTTCGCTCCACTGTAATAACTAATACAGAGGTATTAAAAAAGCTTATGATGGTTTCACAAACGGAACATTCAGTTTTTTTTAATTCCTTTGTCTTTCCCATGGGGGTAGGATCACGGATCTCCACTTGCTACGATCTTGACACACCTCTTTCGTCTCATTCACTCTTATTACATTCTTCATTTCATACACGTTCTCCGGTTTAGGGTACTGACCTGGCCATACTCCAAAATGTGTGAAATATGTTCGCCTAGGTCTTCCCCTCCCAGATGTCTCATTCACACCCTTGTACCCTGTTTCGTTAAACGACTTTCATTCATCCTCTCTACATGCCCAAACCATCTTAACATGTCCTTCTCAATTCTCATCAGTACATCTTCTTTCACTCCACTCTGTTCCCTTATCACACTGCTTCTACAAGCTTACTTGCCCGTAGCTTCGCTCTCGTGGTACCTACCTTGATAGAGTATAGATAAAGATAAAGATATAATCTATGTTCATTCGGAAAGTTTATGCTACACATCGGTGAAATAATTTTTGAAATCGGATGAGTAGTTTCGGAGATTACCCCAAACATACAACAAACCAACTTTACCTTTTTATAATATTAGTATAGATACCTAGATATGACAGTAAATCGCTATTGTATATCGTGTTACAATTTTATTATATGTCAGAGATTCTCGGATTTCGACCCGTACACGACGTCTAGTCTGCTGCCATTCAACGTAAAAAACGTCTCACAGAACTCTCATAATAATCAATAGCAAATCTTTGGCCAGCGTCCAAGATGTCTTCCATGGAATCAACACAGTGCTTGCTTACGTAATGATACACGTGCCGGGAGTCAGGCTTACATGAAGACACTTTGTAATAAAATGTCTAGCTTTACAAGACTAGTGTCCACCCGCGGACACGTTCGTCTGCTCGCACTCCGCTATTTAGGAGTAGGGCAATTTTTTTTATTATACCGACTTCAATTTCGTAAGAAGAGAGACATTTCCTGCACTCTAGAGGTCCTCATCAGATTAAATCTTTGATCTCAATTTTTTTCCTCTGGAGTGTATTCTTTCAAACAAAAACAGAATTTTCAAAATTGGTCATAAATTGACGGAGTAATCGGTGAATACACATAAGAACTCTTTTTTCGGCCTGTTAAGTTGGTACTTACGGCGCGGATTTGCCCGCAAGGCGCCCCACAACCCAAGGTCATTCCTTATTCGAAAACTGGTTATTAAAAGGGAATAAAAAGTGCCCTGTCATAACAACATCCGAAAGTAGATAAGAAAGGACAAATTTATATGACAACAAATCAATATATATAAAACAATAAGCATTTTTCTGCAATCAACGCACAGACCAAACCGCTGAAGCTATGAAACTGAAATTTGGAAGGTAGCTTCCTTTTAAAACAAAAGTGAGCACTAAGAAGGGATTTTTCGAAATTCCACCCCTAAAGGGTTGAAAAGGGTTGAAAACCGTTGTATGCAACTTTTTATTGCGTGAAGCGATTTTATTCAAACTCAGTATAAATATTGTAAATGATAAATAAATTTACATGTTTTTCAGGAATTAAAAAAAAAACGCCTTAAAAGAGGTAAAATGGGGCGTCAAAGTTTGTATGGGAACTTTTTAATGGGTAGTTCGATTTGCTTGAAACTCGGTTACAACACTAACAATGCAAAATAAATATATACGTGTTTTAGGGTTTTTCGAATAAAACCCTTTGAAAGGGTGAAATGCAGTGTCAAAGTTTGTAGTGAAACGTATTGAAGGGAGGCGCGATTGGCTTGAAAATCGGTTTGGATACTATAAATACAAAATGGTTGGACACGTGTTTCAGGAATTTTCAAAAAATACCCTAAAAAGGGATAAAAAGTGGTGTCAAAGTTTGTATGGGAAATTTTAAACGAGCTTAGCGATTTGCTTGAAACTCTGTTGCAATACTTAAAACACAAAATAAATAGACGCGTTATTTTGTTTTTATTTATTTTTTACAAAAAACCCTTAAAAAGGGTGAAATTCGATGTTAAAAGTGAAACATATTAAAAGGTGGAGCGATTTGTACGACAAAATCAGTTGTAACGCTTAAAATACAAAATAAAAAACCTTTAAAGAGTGAAACGCGGCGGTTTCTAGAATAAGCAAAATCCAGCGTCAGTGACGCATTTGTCTAAAAAAAAAAATCGGCTCGCTACGCTCGCAATGTTTGAAGCTTGCTTCGCTCGCACAATACGCCAGACCATAGAATATACACCGACCAACAACCAGCCTTTTCTAGGAGTAGGTAGAATAAGCAAAATCAAGAGTCAGTGTCGCATTTGTCTAAAAAAAATTAGGCTTGCTACACTCGCTTCGTTCGCATGATAGCATCTTGAATATTTTGCAAGCGAATTTATCTGTGTCAGACAATAGAGTATGAACCGAACAACAGTCTGTCAGCCTTATCTATAAGCAAAATTAAGAGTAAATGACGCATTTGTCTAAAAAAAATTCGGCTCGCTACGCTCGCAAACTTTGAAGCTCGCTTCGCTCGCCCGGTAGCTTCTTCAATATTTTGCAAGCGAATTTATCTGTGTCAGACAATAGAGTATGAACCGAACAACAGTCTGTCAGCCTTATCTATAAGCAAAATTAAGAGTCAATGACGCATTTGTCTAAAAAAAATTCGGCTCACTACGCTTGCAAACTTTGAAGCTCGCTTCGCTCGCCCGGTAGCTTCTTCAATATTTTGCAAGCGAATTTATCTGTGTCAGACAATAGAGTATGAACCGAACAACAGTCAGCCTTAGCTATAAGCAAAATTAAGAGTCAATGACGCATTTGTCTAAAAAAAAGTCGGCTCGCTACGCTCGCAAACTTTGAAGCTCGCTTCGCTCGCCCGGTAGCTTCTTCAATATTTTGCAAGCGAATTTATCTGTGTCAGACGATAGAGTATGAACCGAACAACAGTCAGCCTTAGCTATAAGTAAAATTAAGAGTCAATGACGCATTTGTCTAAAAAAAATTCGGCTCACTACGCTTGCAAACTTTGAAGCTCGCTTCGCTCGCCCGGTAGCTTCTTCAATATTTTGCAAGCGAATTTATCTGTGTCAGACAATAGAGTATGAACCGAACAACAGTCTGTCAGCCTTATCTATAAGCAAAATTAAGAGTCAATGATGCATTTGTCTAAAAAAAAGTCGGCTCGCTACGCTCGCAAACTTTGAAGCTCGCTTCGCTCGCCCGGTGGCTTCTTCAATATTTTGCAAGCGAATTTATCTGTGTCAGACGATAGAGTATGAACCGAACAACAGTCAGCCTTAGCTATAAGCAAAATTAAGAGTCAATGACGCATTTGTCTAAAAAAAATTCGGCTCACTACGCTTGCAAACTTTGAAGCTCGCTTCGCTCGCCCGGTAGCTTCTTCAATATTTTGCAAGCGAATTTATCTGTGTCAGACAATAGAGTATGAACCGAACAACAGTCTGTCAGCCTTATCTATAAGCAAAATTAAGAGTCAATGACGCATTTGTCTAAAAAAAATTCGGCTCGCTACGCTCGCAAACTTTGAAGCTCGCTTCGCTCGCCCGGTAGCTTCTTCAATATTTTGCAAGCGAATTTATCAGTGTCAGACGATAGAGTATGAACCGAACAACAGTCAGCCTTAGCTATAAGCAAAATTAAGAGTCAATGACGCATTTGTCTAAAAAAAAGTCGGCTCGCTACGCTCGCAAACTTTGAAGCTCGCTTCGCTCGCCCGGTAGCTTCTTCAATATTTTGCAAGCGAATTTATCTGTGTCAGACGATAGAGTATGAACCGAACAACAGTCAGCCTTAGCTATAAGTAAAATTAAGAGTCAATGACGCATTTGTCTAAAAAAAATTCGGCTCACTACGCTTGCAAACTTTGAAGCTCGCTTCGCTCGCCCGGTAGCTTCTTCAATATTTTGCAAGCGAATTTATCTGTGTCAGACAATAGAGTATGAACCGAACAACAGTCTGTCAGCCTTATCTATAAGCAAAATTAAGAGTCAATGACGCATTTGTCTAAAAAAAATTCGGCTCGCTACGCTCGCAAACTTTGAAGCTCGCTTCGCTCGCCCGGTAGCTTCTTCAATATTTTGCAAGCAAATTTATCTGTATCAGACGATTGATTAAGAACCGACCAACAGCCAGTCTTTTCTATGATAACCATACTACTACAAACAAAACCAAGTTTCACATGACGCATTTGTCTTAAAAAAATTCGGCTCGCTTCCGAGTCAAAGAAGTTCTTGGTTCGAAGCTTTTGTTTTTTAAGTATTGCAACAGTTTCAAGCAAATCGCTAAGCCCGTTAAAAATTTCCCATATATTATGCAAGCAAACTGAACTGTGTCAGACCATAATAGGAACCGACCAACAGTCAGCTTCTTTATGAAAATCGTAAGCAAAATCAAGTGACAGTAAAAAAGTTTAGCTGGCTGCGCTCGCACCATAGCTTCTAGAATATTTTGCAAGCAGATTGAACTGTGCCAGACCATAGAATATGAACCGACAAACAGTCAGCCTTTTGTATGAGCACCGTAAGCAAAATCAACGTAGGTAGCCACTTTAAATACCTACAAGTTAATACAACCTATGATCCCTTCACATTTGAGAGGTAGTTTTGAAAATAAATGTTACGTGACATTTTTGTTGTGTAGTGATATAAATTCGACTCCATTAATTCACTCTATTATGAGTTTAATTTCTAGAAATCCCTTCTATGTAGGTACACCTCTATTTATCAAGATTCACTTTTCTCAAAATAGCCATTCAGTACGACCAGTGTTTAAGGTAAGTATACATACAACACGCGAGCGAAGCCGCGCGGGTCTGCTAGTATAATATAATTATTGATGACCGTCCGGTCGGAATCTCGAAGTAGGATTATTCAGCCTCCTTTAGACTACCTATATTCACGCGGACAAAGTCACGGGTAACCGCT
This sequence comes from Xanthorhoe designata, assembly GCA_963582015.1. Lineage (NCBI taxonomy): Eukaryota > Metazoa > Arthropoda > Insecta > Lepidoptera > Geometridae > Xanthorhoe > Xanthorhoe designata. Next base: position 1,371,182 of record OY757058.1, read on the forward strand.
AGTATTAACAGAGAACTTTGAACTTTAGTTTCCCCCAGACCGGCAGTAAGTCAATAGCACGCCAATATATTTAAGTCGCTTGACCTATTCTATCGACGGGTACGACAGGCAGAATTGCCCAAAAGGGGAACTCTATGGCCATAAATAAAATGATCGAACGAGCGAGCGAAGCGAGCTCAGATTTTAGTGGCAACTTGGTCGGTTTTGCTTATATTAATGTATGGTAGGTATGAGTTATTTTTTTCGTGCTCGCGTTTCTATCAAATCGTTTATCCAATCTGCACGAAACTGGTAAGCTTTTAGGTAGTGCTATGGAAAGAACGTTCGGAGCGAACTACTAGTATTAGTAGCAAGTTTTGTACTTCATAAGTACCTATAAATCGAAACAAAGTACGAAAAATGACGTCATTTATCTTACAATAGGCACTTCATTATTATTCATACATCAATTAACTAAGAATTACACTACAAATCTATAATGCAATATAAATAATAACTTACTTAGGTATCATTTGCAATCAGGAAACAATCATGTATCAGCCTCATTAGTATCTGCTAATATTAAACGATTACTCTCACGCGAAAACGACTAAACGGGTTTGACTGAAACTTGAAAATGAAATGAAAAATGAAATATGATCACGACTGTATCCCGGGAGCGGTAGACATTTCTTTCAGATCTTTAGGCAATTTTTTTTTAGTTTTTTTTCGAAGATGTCTAAGTCAGAGGTATGTCCAAATAGGTACATTATACATATTTGGTACATGCCCACTTTTTGTAGAAGTTAACTTTCCATACGTGACAGGTTGCAAGCCCATCGACGATATTAGAGACCTAACTGGTTTCCTCACGATGTTTTCCTTCACCGTTATAAGCTCGTGTTAAAGCGCATATAAATTTTTCGATGCGAAAAGTTCATTGATGCACGGCCGGATTCGAACCCACGACCTTCGGATCGAAAGTCGAGGTACTAATCCACTTGACCAACACGGCTTTTTCATTGAAACTTGGAATATTAAAATTGATGACCAGGAATAACACAGGCTAGTCTATACCAGGGTATCAAGTGAGCGAAACCGCGGGCAGATGTCATAGAAGCTTCCTCACCACTCCACAATATTGTTCGCGTTTCTTTGTCGCGGAACAAAATGCCGATAAAAACGAGAAGGAGGAGCGGACCGCGCGGGAACCCCGAGCGAAGCCGTGAAGAAATGCGAATGGAATCTACACTCCTGTTTCGCGGATTGTTCACAGCTTCGCACGCGAGTGTGGAGGGGCTTTTAGGGAAAATTTAATTTTGTACCTATATAAAGAGCTAACGGTCTTCCGGCTGAGCAGATTTGTTTGAAACATAGTAATAATACTCATGTTGAAAACAAACATCTATCAAAGAATAAAATATAATCAAAATTGGTTCATCCGTTTAGGAGATTATGTTGCCTCAGATATAAACACAGATGTGATGTGACCTTCAAAATAAAGATAAGCCAAGGACAAGTGAATTCAAATTAATGATAGCAAGTTAAGCTAAACGGTCAATCATTTACATTATTGTTTAATGCTCGACGGAATCCACCCACACAAGCTCCTGTGTATTTATCCTCAATAGGTACAAGAATGCATGATTATAACTAAGTTTATATTCTTTCTAGCTGGCCCAACTAATGTTCTGTCAAAAGCAGTCAGAATAAGAAAAATGTGGTTTTGTGGTAGGTTTCTTCTTTCTAATATAATAAACGCGAAAATTTGTAAGTATGGACACAGATAAAAGAATACTAAGTAGTATGGATGGCTCAACTTGTTCTAATTGTATTTTCTGTTAATATTATTCTCTCATATTTAAGGCACTGAAACTTGTTTGTGGATGTTGGGGCTACTTATTTAGGCATGATATATTTAGCAAATCTCTTACTCGTACGAAAATAGACTGGACAAATATTTAAAGTGCACTGACAATTAATTTAGCATGCATTCGACGACCTCTGTGGCGCAGTGGGCGAAAGCCCGCCTGAGACGCAGAGGTTGCGGGTTCGATCCCCGCTGCGGGACAAATGTTTGCATGATCTGCAAATATTTGTTTCGTGTCTGGGTGTTTTCTATGTATAATATGTATGTATTTACAAAAAAAAATGTATCTATGTAGTTTATCAGTCATCTGGTTACCATAACACAAGCATTAAATTGCTTAGCTTGGGACTAGATGACGCCGTGTGAAATGTCCAAGGATATTTATTTATATATTTATTTATTTATCAGCTCTGACAGCTGCATGTGTATTAAAAATAATAATAAATCCCATATTTTACATGTATTACCTTGAAATTTAAATAGAGTACTTGGGTTGAATACCTACCTACTTTATCAATAAAATATAATCTACTACATGTCTAGTTAGCAGTCTTGTTTAAATTATTTGAGAGTACCTTGCCACTATCTTTAGAGTAGGTACCCAACCACAAACATTTTAAAAAGAGGTAGATTGGTATAAATAGAACATATTTTTAAGAAATAATAATTAGGAATGTTCGATTTTTCACTTTAGATTTTTAACAGGGAACTACATCAAGTACGATAAATATCTGTTACACAGGCATCTAACTCCTGTTACATTTTATGTGGTAGTAAAATAGTGAATTTTCAAACTTACGAATATTCTTCACTTTTCTGAGCAGCAAGATCTTTAATTGGTTCCAAAAAATGCTCTGTTCCATGGTGTACCCACTTGCCACCGAAGGGTGAATTTCCACCAGCATTGTGCAAACAGAAATAGATTTTTCCATCATTTCTCGGCACCACAACTTCAACTTTGGAAAACCACTGTGTTGTTTCGATTTCCTTCAACTCGTAGTTAGGGTAAATTACTTCACAGTTACCTCCCTTGGCACCCTCCTCAGAGGTCAACCTCCAGGGGTATCGCCCTAGAAACTCGCTACCCTTAACATTTAGTAAATATTTACAACGATTTTCATCGCAAGATAAACTACCCACTTTTAATGAGCTTATAAATAGTTGGGACGAGTTATTCACAGTAGCGTACACTTGTAAAATAAGATAAAATGTTAAACCACAAGTCCGTAACACAGTTGAAGTAGATGCCATTTTTCTAACGCGAAAAAAAGCAAACGAAAAACAGAATTTCGTCGGAGACTACAGCGACATGTTTGATCCGATTGACAGTTCGGCGGCAATTGGTACTAGGCTTGGGCAAAAAATATCGATATATCAAAATATCGATATTTTTTTAGAAAAATATCGATATATATCGGCGATATTTTTTCCAGCGATATATCAATTTTCGATATTTATTTTCAGATATCAAAATCGATATATTTTTGTCTGTGCTGTCTGCTCAATGCACATGCGTCACATTTTCTTTGCTTAAAACACAAACAAAAATTACTTGTTGTGTACCTAATTAATTTTTTTTTTAGGTCAAGCAATGAAAAACCTGTTTTTTTTATATAATAAAACTGATGTCAAAACAGCCAGATGTGTATTTGCTTTAAAATTTCAAATTTTTATAAATAATTGCATAATGGGCAAAAAATATCGATATATCGAAATATCGATATTTCTTGGGCGATATATATCGATATATTTGAAAAATATCGATACGATAAATATCGATATTTTTTTTCCATTTGCCCATCCCTAATTGGTACCGGAACTGCGGTAATAAATTAATAAAAAAAAACAACATATCCGGTTTGAGCGAATGATCTTTTCATTTTATTTACTTTTTGAAATACAATTAAATAAATCCATCGATAATAATAAGTTTAAATCGTAAATGAGATGGAAATATATTCATGAAAAAAAAAACATTCTCTTCATCTGCATGAAAAAGAGACGCAAAGAGCATGTAATAGTACGAATCGTGATATGAAAAAGGAAACAAAATAATAATAATAAATGGTTTTTAATAATGTAATGACGAGGACATAAAACCAAACACTGTTTTTCATTTACAGATTTTCATGAACATTATTTAACTACTCATCTAAATAGTTGGTAGGTAATAAGTTTCCGAACACCACTCACTTATTCATTTTGTTATGTTGGCAATATTCTCGAACGAAAGTCATCGAATGAATAGCCTTTTCTCTGTTTTTATTACGGTTTAAAACAGAGACAGCATGCTTTTAAAGTTGTAATTCGAGCAGCTGGCAGGTCAATGAAAACTATTCAATGGTAGGGGTCACGACCATTTAGCATTTGATTGAAAAGTCAGTCAAATCAAAAACTCAAAAGTCAGAATTAGCAATCTGCTGTGTTGTGTGTGTGCTGGCTTCAGTGAAAAATAGCTAATTTTACTGAATCTAATCTAAAAGTATAATTAGATCGCTTTCATATAAATGCGAGTAACTAGTTCAATGTACTAATACGTGTCAAATTTGTTTAAGTTATTTACTCCTTTGTCTTGGAGAAATGTTATAATTCGGTGAAAGTAGACTATCATTTTGGGCAATAAACTGAGAATTATGGAGGTGAGGGAGGCAGGGGACGGTGCTCCGTCCGGGGACTTCATCAGGACCTCGCCAAAGAAGTATTCATGGGCAGAGGTTCGTCAAGCGGTTCACGATCTACGAAAAGAGTTATCTTCACTCTCCACGATGATTCCTATGGCTATCTCTTTCCGAAAGCTCAGTAATGGAAAGACGAGGATATACTTTCTCAGGACTCCTCAGCATGGGTGGGAAATTACGCTACTATACACCGATATCACACCAAGTCAACAACCTTCAGAAGGAAGGTAAGATTTATTGACATCAATCAGCTGATCCTAAATTTCTAAGACAATGATAAAAAAAAAAATTGGTTACTGGTATTTTTTTTTTGGACATTCAACAAAGTAATTGTATAGTTGCATACACCTGTAGAGTAATTTTTACATCGTCATCTAGGCTTATAACATGAAACCTATAGACCTGACCAATAATTCAATTCCGGACTTACCAGCTTAGCTAATGTAAAATGAAATATGATCAGAACTGTATTCCCAAGGGTGGTAGACAAATTCTTTCAGATCTTTTAGACATTTTAGGTTCTAAAAGTATCAACTCCTAAAATGCTTGAAAATTTGTATGAACTGGTAGGACTATAATTAGGTACCTATACCTAATGATGAATGTATGTTGATGCAAACCTACTAGCAAAGTTTACCTTTTATCTGTGTGGTTAAGACGGATATCAAAATAAGGTAAAATATGTAAATAATTTAACTCCGGTGTCAATGTGTAAAACTACACTATTACTATAAAGAACCCTAATGGCACGAAAAATCTGTTTTGATCAAGATTGGGGTCAATAATGGTCTAAAACTTTTTTAAATGAAAAATGTTACTAAAAATTTTACGGCTTCGACGGGATTCGAACCCGCGAGATACAAGCAATCACCCTTAAGCCGGGCTGCCTTACCACTCGGCCACGAAGCCCTTGACGCCGAAGACGAAACTATCAGTAAGATGATAATATTTTGGTTAAAGCACCGATGTCTCAAACTTATTAAAAATGTTCTCTCAAATATTCCCTAAAGTTTTCATATTTTACAGTGTTAAACCTCACTTAGGTATTAGGTATTTCATTATAAATGAAAAATCTTACTAAAAGTTAACAGCTCTGGCAGGATTCTAACCTGCGTAGATACAAGCGATCACTCTTAAGCCGAGCTGCCTGACCACTAGGGTACAGAACCTTCATGCTGAGAGCTGAAACTATTAGTAAGATGATTTCTCGGATAAATTCTCGGCTGTTAACTTTTTTTCTCTAATGCGGGCACCACACACTGGAGGGTTGGAACGTGTTGGTTCCGTGTGGATCGATCTTGGACAGTTATTGAACACAAACGGAGCATTGCCATTGGCCATTATATTCGTAGCCAATGTTGGAACCAAGTTGAAACCAATGTGTTCCAACATTCCAACGGGAGGAACGATCTTGGACGGTTATTGAACACAAACGGAGCATTGCCATTGGCCATTCTATTTGTAGCCAACGTGTGAACCATGTTGAAGCCAATGAATCTAATACTTTATATTTTCAGGCTTGACTGGAAACCACTCTTCGAATCCGTAGCTCTAAGCGTAACCGCTGGTAAATGGTCTCGCGAGGAACAATTGCTTTGGGAGAGACAGAGGGTTGCCGCGTGGGGCATCGCGTCGTATGAGCTCCATGCAGCAACTGGCCGCGTTCTCTTCCCTTGTGCCTCGAGCCTGTTCGTTGCGGAGGAGAGAGCGGGACAGGTGAGGGATTGCGTATGAGTGAAGGAGACGAATGTATATCATCATCTTCGTCGATAAATGGTCTCGCGAGGAACAATTGCTTTGGGAGAGACAGAGGGTTGACGCGTGGGGCATCGCGTCGTATGAGCTCTATGCAGCAACTGGCCGCGTTCTCTTCCCTTGTGCCTCGAGCCTGTTCGTCGCGGAGGAGAGAGCGGGACAGGTGAGGGATTGCGTATGAGTGAAGGAGACGAATGTATAACATCATCTTCGTCGATAAATGGTCTCGCGAGGAACAATTGCTTTGGGAGAGACAGAGGGTTGACGCGTGGGGCATCGCGTCGTATGAGCTCTATGCAGCAACTGGCCGCGTTCTCTTCCCTTGTGCCTCGAGCCTGTTCGTCGCGGAGGAGAGAGCGGGACAGGTGAGGGATTGCGTATGAGTGAAGGAGACGAATGTATAACATCATCTTCGTCGATAAATGGTCTCGCGAGGAACAATTGCTTTGGGAGAGACAGAGGGTTGCCGCGTGGGGCATCGCGTCGTATGAGCTCCATGCAGCAACTGGCCGCGTTCTCTTCCCTTGTGCCTCGAGCCTGTTCGTTGCGGAGGAGAGAGCGGGACAGGTGAGGAATTGCGTATGAGTGAAGGAGACGAATATTTATCACCATCTTCGTCGGTAATTTCGATGGACTGTGTGAGAGATGACATGAGTAAGAAGGAAGTGAGTGCTGAGATGACGTCTGAAAGAGGGAAATGGAAGAAGAACACCATGTTGTGCCGACCCCACATAGTGGGATAAGGGCAGGAAGAAGAAGATGAGTGTATGGTGTGCAATAAAGTATTTTCTATTCTATTTCGGTCCAATCAGCAACTTGCTTGTGTTAAGATAACCAGATGATTGTTAGATTACTCAAAATGTTCATTAAGTGCCAGTAAAATTGTATTCTCCCTTCCAGTCTCCGCCCCTCATCCCCCGTTCCCTCAACACGGGGGGCGGAGCGCCCCTGACCCCGGCCATGTGTCCCATGACGCCGTCGTTGGCGGCGCATGCGGCGCGCGGGGACATCTGGCTCGGCGGCGGAGCCCTACGGAGCCCTACGCGACTCACATACGCTTGTAGAGGACATGAACCTTCTAGGTGAGTTTATTTAAGTCTTTTTATTTTTATTAAATTTAGTGTGAAGGTATAGGTCGCGCCACGTAAAAATAGCGCTGGCTGTCAAACTGCTCCGTGGTCGATGATTGGTGGAGAGGTGTTGCGGCGCACTTCATACCATTGATTTAGCGAGTGCTATTGGTTCGTCAGCGAGTGAACACAGGCGCAAACATACCCCCGCTACTTCCCCGACCAAGCTCTTTACGTGGCTCGACCTATAAACTTCATGAGGAAACTAGATATCTTTCTAATAGCGTCGATAGGCTTGCAACCTGTCCCGTATGAAATGTTAAATTCTGCAAAATGTGGGACATACCTCTAACTACCCCTTAGGCTTAACTCACACCAAAAGAGCGGCGAAGAGCAGCATGCGATAATAAGTATTATACAAATGAAAATAAAGTTGAAATTCATATGACACTGAAACTGCGCTCCGCTTCGCTGCTCTTCGCCGCTCTTTTAGTGTTGAGCCTTAGACGTCTTCAAAGAATCTAAATGATTAAAAAATATGTAAATTTTGTCTACTTGTCTATTTGATGGGTTAAATTTAAATGTTATTGTAATAAAATATACTTACTTCCAGGCTGGCGGATGACCCGAGGCAAGCTGGCGTGCCTTGCTACGTCACACAAGAGGAGTTCTCAAGATACACCGGATTCTGGTGGCAGCCCAAGTCTGATGGTGAGTTACTAGACTCCTTACATCTTTTCGACTACCTCTGTGGCGCAGTGGGCGAAAGCCCGCCTGAGACGCAGAGGCTGCGGGTTCGATCCCCGCTGCGGGACAAATGTTTGCATGATCTGCAAATATTTGTTTCGTGGCTGGGTGTTTTCTATGTATAATATTATGTATGTATTTACAAAAACAAAAATGTATCTATGTAGTGTATCAGTCATCTGGTTACCATAACACAAGCATTAAATTGCTTAACTTGGGACTAGATGGCGCCGTGTGGAATGTCCAAGGATATTTATTTATTTATTTATTGTTCTCCGACAAATTCAACAAATCAAAAACAATTTAAATCAGTCCAGTCGTTCTCGAGTTATAAGTGTTTGAACAAACCCAACCTTGTTTTACATATATCTTATACTAATATACCTATTATAAAGAGGTAAAGTTGGTTTGTTTGTTTGTTTGGAGTAGTCTCCGAAAATACTCATCCTATTTCAAAAAATCTTTCACCAATGTGTACCATGGACTTTCTGAATGAACATAGGCTATATTTTGTCTAGATACAACGCGAGCGAAGCTGCGGGCGAACTTTGTTTTAAATATAAAGATCTATTTATTTGTTCTGAATATGGTTATGTCACAAGCATGTTATGTACATCAAATAGTTCTGCATATTCAGTCATTGTCATGACATACTATATAATAGTTAGGTAAGTAAGTAAATTGTAATTAAAATTCAATTCACAAACATTGGTCATTCAAATAATAGTCAATAGTGGCAATTCGGAGTATCGCAAAAGCTAAACTTAACTAACTAAAAATGTTGCCGTCCCTTTCATAGCGATGGAAATAAAAAGGGTGGCATTAATTTTAGTTAGTTTAGTTAAGCTTTTGCGACACTCAGAATCGCCACTAATACTTACTTTAAATTAGATTATTAGTAATAAAAATAAATATAAAAGACATTGCATGCATATAAAGAATAATGCATATAAATGTATAGATATTTATTTATCCAGTAAAGTATATAATAAATGTTTGTTGCAGACGACATCTACCGCATAGTCTACGAAGAGGTGGACGAGAGCGAAGTTAAGATCTACAATTTCCCTTCATCGCAGACCAGCAGCGGAGAGGTTGAAGAATTTAGGTAATATCACAGAAAAAAAAAAAATTTTTTTTTCAACCTACATTGTCCCACTGCTGGGCAAAGGTCTCCCCCTCTGGAAAAAAATATATAAAAAAATAAATAAAAAGCTGTGTTGTTCAAGTGGATTGGTATTTCGACTTTCGATCCGAAGGTCGTAGGTTCAAATCCGGCCGTGCATCAATGGACTTTTCGCATCGAAAGATTTATGTGCGCTTTAACACGAGCTTTTAGCGGTGAAGGAAAACATCGTGAGGAAACCAGTTAGCTCTATAATAGCGTCGATGGGCTTGCACCCTGTCACGCCTGTTAAGCTATGTACCTACTTATACAAATGGAACCAACTTTATAAATTTTTCTTTGTTGTCTAACCGAGACCTGTATGTCTTGTTAAACTTAACTTAAGTTTTAAGGCATATACTAACCAAAATTGTAACTGCATCTAGTGTAATAAATAAATAAATAATAAATAATATACGTATGGAAAGTTAACTTCTGCAAGATGTGGACATGTACCAAATATGTATTTACATACCTCTGACTACCCCCATAGACATCTTCAAAAGGATCTTAAAATTGCCTAAAAAGATCTGAAAGAAATGTCTACCGCTCCCTGGGATAGTAGTGATCATATTTTTTTTTTTCTCAGAGTAAGTGATTTTTGTGCCGTTTGTTTTTTGCTTGATATGAATACCGACATATAGACACGTGAAATATTCACAAAACGGTACGGAAATTCGCGCGTGAGTCCGACTCACACTTGGCTGATTTATTGTTCATTCAGATTCCCTCGTGCCGGCACTCCCAATGCCAAGTCGATTCTCAAAATGGTGACGTTCAGACTTCAGAAGACTTCGCCCACCACTGTGTTGGATTACTATCAAGAGGGAAATAACGACTGTAAGTAGTAGGTACCACTTCAGTCAGCCAATTGTAGCGTGTGATGCCAGATTTTTTTTTGTTGAGGCGTTAATAGTGGCAATTCGGAGTGTCGCAAAAGCTAAACTAAACTAAAAAAAATGCCAAAAAAACAATAAAATTAATAAAATTAAAGCCATCCTTTTTATTCCCATCGCTATGAAAGGGGCGGCAACATTTTTAGTTAGTTAAGTTTAGCTTTTGCGATACTCCGAATTGCCACTAATATCTTGTTAATTTTTTAATAACTTTTACTTTTAAGACTGGCTCCCCACTGAAGCTTGACTATTTAGATTGTTAAGAGATCACTGTAATAAATTTGACGACCTCTGTGGCGCAGTGGGTGAAGGCCCGCCTGAGACGCGGAGGTTGCGGGTTCGATCCCCGCTGCGGGACAAATTTTGGCATGTTCTGCAGATATTTGTTTCGGGTCTGGATGTTTTTCTATCTATAGGTGATTGTATGAATTTACAAAAAAAATATGTATCTAGGTAGTATTAGTAGTATATCAGTCATCTGGTTACCATAACACAATCATTAAGTTGCTTAGCTTGGGACTAGATGACGCCGTGTGAAATGTCCAAGGATATTTGTTATTTATTTATTTATTAATGGGAAAGCAACTCTATTTGTCTGTCTGTCTGTTACTCTTTCACGCCTAAACCACTGAACCGATTTTGTTTACATAATAATATGATACAGAGATAGACAGGCCTTGACCTTGGCAAAGGATATTGGCTACTGTTTTTTCGGGTCCCACGAATGAATGAATGAATGAAAAGCGTGAAAGAGTAACACCCACTTACACACTTACACACGTACACACACCCTTGTTTGTATAGACACCCTTACGAGGACCTAAGTTGGACTTGACCGAACCGAGGACTCTCAAAATAACGGATTTGTAAAGCTCGTAGGTATAATTGAATAACACAGAAAGAGACAGAATAACAAATCTAGAGTGATGAGTTCATTGGTATATTGCTATCTCAATATTTTTTCGTATGAATTACGAATGCCAAACCGAGGACTCGCAATACACAGTCGAACGTGACTAGCGATGAACAAAGTGAGGACTTTGTGTACGCGAACCGAGGACGTCTCACGTAAGACCTGAGACACCCTTCCGAGGACTGTCTTAACACAATATTTCTTATTATCTTGTACAAAGTGAGGACGGTGTGTTAGACTTACCATAACCAAACTGAGGTCAGTTTTCCAAGCAGGCCTTGTACAAAGTGAGGACAAGGAAAATCTACCTAAACCATTTTACGTGCAAGATTATCTACAAATGAATATTTTTATATCTATTTCTTACACGTATTTCTATTTTAAAATTTAGTAGGTATTATCCTAAAGACGAGTCGGCGTCTTTTCGTTTTCGTTTTCAAATAATTATCAAAGAACAACCGCGTAGCGGTAGGCACTGTCGATAATAGAATCAAAAGGCTGAGATTTCTGCGTGTGACGTCACTCTACTCGAGACACAGATTAGTTTCAATTTAGTATGATAGAATTTCATACGACTCGCGCTTTTCTTCGCCGCGCCGAACTAAAAACATTATTCAAGCTTAGAAGTCTGTTTTTCATTTTTTTTTTTGGACATTATGGAAGCAGGGTATATTATGCTTGTTTAATATTGTACATAAAAGGCCTTACTTATACTAACAAAAAAGTGATCTTTTGACGATTTAGTTTATTAGAAGATGAATTTGTGCGCGGGGCGGTCCAATAGTTTACCGTTATGGAAAGTACTTATGGCTATGATTATAGAATTTTTGATTACCAATGTGTTGTACACAAGATGCCTACCAATGAAAATTTGATTTAACGCGTTCAGTGCCCATGACGCATATGTGAATGATGCCTCGAAAGCTCCGGATTAAAGTAAAACTTTGCATACTGCACACTTATTAATGATCGATGACAATACAAATAGTTAAACACGAAAATCTGACTTAACGCGTTCAGTGCTCATGACGAACATGCAGATGTTGCTTCAAAAGTGCTAAATTAAATTAAAACTTTGCACACTTATCAATGATCGATGATAATACAAATAGTTGAATCCTCATCCTCATATTCTTATCCCCATATCCCCATATCCTCATCCTCATACACTCATATCCTCATCATCTCATCCTCATCCTCATATCCTCATCTTCATATCCTCATCCTCATATCATCATCCTCATTATTATCATCCTCTCATCTTCATCCTCATATCCTCGACCAACGAGGGTGAGAAGGAAGGATGATATGAAGATGAGGATATGAGGATGAGGATGAGGATGATGATATGAGGATATGGGGATGAGGATGTGGAGATGATAAGTAAGGCCTTTTATGTACAATATTAAACAAGCATACCCTGCTTCCATAATGTCCAAAAAGAAAAAATGAAAAACAAAATTCTAAGCTTGAATAAAGTTTTTAGTTCGGCGCGGCGAAGAAAAGCGCGGGTCGTATGAAATTCTTTCATACTAAATTGAAACTAATCTGTGTCTCGAGTAGAGTGACGTCACACGCAGAAATCTCAGCCTTTTGATTCTATTATTTTTAAGCCGCCGTAAAAGTTGAATAACTTTGTCATTTTTCAAGATATTCCAAAAATTCTTTCACCACCTATTATACTCGTAAATTCTTAAGATCTTGCTAATAAAATTAAAAAAAAATGATTTTTAAGTTTAGGAAACTTCTCCATCATGTTAATTTGTTAGTGCATTTCTTTTCTAATTCCTTTTTTCCATTTCAATTAAAAAAATATGACATTTTTTATTATTTTCCCATAATGTTGATGCTTAAATTTTAAATTATTAATATGTAGGGTCAAGTGGTACACGGTGGCGATAGCAGATACAGTGACTCAGTAACATTATGCGAAAACTATCAGAGATATTTAAAAATTTCACATGTCGATCGGTAGCGCTTGAGATGCGAACAAGTCGTAACCAATCGGGCAGCGCACACGGCGCGTGGTTTTTGTGTGAAAGGAGATTTTTTGTTTTAACAACATAAAAAACACTTTGAAGGTGAGATATTTCTTGTTCTATCTTCATTTTCACATAAAAAAAACGTGTATAAATAATAAAATAAATAAATAATAAAAATAAAGTGTGAATTTTAAGAACATTTATGTCATTAAAATTCTATTCAATGCCCTAGTCAGGAGTCACCTAGAAACGAATGCCATCATATGGAATCCCCATGAAACGAAGTATAAACTCATGGTAGAAAAGATCCAAAATAAATTTACACGCTTCCTTTACCTAAAGGAATACGGAGTCTATCCGTATTACCCATTAATGTATCCGAGTCTGTTCGTGCTAGGTATGGTAGGGTACTGCAGGCTGTCGGTACGGAGAGACGTGGCGCTGGTAAAGTACATGGTACGCGTGCTCCGCGGGGAGCTGCACCAGCCGGCGGTGCTGGCGGCGCTGCGGCTGCGCGCGCCCAATAACTACTTGGGCGCGCGCCGCCGCCCCGCCATGCTGGAGGTGCTCCACTGTAGAACTAATCTACTTAAGTTTGCCCCCATGTCACTCGCTATCCATCTGCTCAATAACTTGTCTGCAAACAGCGTGGATATTTTCTTCAATAACCTACCGAAACTCCTACAAATTGCACAGGTAGTAATAGAAACTAATTGTCTAGATTAGTACCTAGCTTATTGTATTATATATCTACTTACTTATACCATCGCCTTAGGGTTAAAAAAAAAAACCTGTTATGATGTTATATTGTCTTCTAAATAAATAAATAAATAAATAAATAAAATTTTACTAAGGCTTTCTTTTCACTGTGTTATGTGATCCATCAAGGTTATTTTAGCGTGTTTTCACTCTCAAATAATGCATACATTTTATTCTACATAATTATTTATTCAAAATGGCGATGCAGTCCACAGTGGTTCTGTTTACGAAAGTACACAGTGAATCATAGATCACTGTTGGTTCTGAAGAAGGTGGTCGATTGTGTTATATTTATTTTGTTGATCTAGATTGTATGTGCATTGAAGCTGCTAATTTTGTAAAATAATGTTCCTGATATTCCCATTAAGTACTTATATCCTCCTTAGTGACGACATAATATGTGGTCAATTGTGTTATCTTTATTTTAATTGATTGTTTTGGTAAATTATAACCTAGCCTGGATTGTTAGTGCTTATAAGAATTACCTACCTAAAATAACGAATAAAGACTAAAATAATGTTTTTTTTCTGATAATCCCCTTAAATTATCCACTGTTTACTAGCCCGAGCCACTGTGTAATTAAGCCTTAGCCAACACACAACTTACACAGTGGCTCATTTTTGACTTTTTGAAAAATGCGTTTTTTATTCTTTCCTATTACATTATTTAAAAAAATGATAATACACAATCAAACTAGCTGAACTACACTATGCTCATTTTCAATTTCAATGTCCTAGCTCTATCCAGCGCCGAGTTATGTCTTTCGGAAAAAAAGTGAGCCACTGTTTACCACTTGACCCTAATTTATGTTCATTATCATACACAGTGTTATTTAATTGTGTATACCTATCATTCTAGATATTGCTAGTATTGCCAGGTAGCAGCAGCTAGATATTTATTAAATCCATTTTATCTAATGGAGTAATTTAAATAGTTTTTCATGATTAAATATCGTGAAGTAAGTTTTAACTATGGCACTGAACCTAGAAACAGAAAACTAGACTATTTTGCATATAATCAGGCTGAGATGGCAGTATGTTTCTTTAGAATATATACCTACTGCAGTATATATTCTAAACACACAGACTGCCCCCTCATCACTTGTGCAAATTGTAGCATTTGCACAAGTGATGAGGAGGCAGTATAGCCTCTAAGCTAGAGCTACCTCACTTCGATTTTTAAAAGTTCCAATTCAATGTATATATCCGCAACGTCCTACTTTCATAATAGTCGTCATATTTTGATGGTACGACACCCGTTGCTTACACACCAAGAAAACTGTCAGAACGAGGACTATTAATAGATACATACTGTTTAGAAAAGCTATCAAACCGAGGACTAACACACATTCTGCTGGAAAAGCTACATAACCGAGGACCTTTGTGTTAAAGTTAACACAAAAGACCTCGGTTCATACATCAAAAGTGAAATTAATGTATAGGGGGTGTGTATAAGGCGACAGAGGCGCCACCTGGTGGATACATTTTGCCTGTGTAAGATTATGAATTTTCTTGACCAAACCGAGGTTTCGGGTACTTTTCCTTATTATATATACAGAAAGGTTCAAAATTGCTTGAACAATACGAATCTATGGCCAAGTCAAACCGAGGACCGTCGAAAAAGTCCTCGGTTTGAAAATGTCCTCGGTTGTTCCTTGTGTATTCATACGCACGTCCTCGGATGGTACTTAAAACAAACACTTACACACTTACACACTTGCACACTTACACACACCCTTGCACCTTTATAATACTTATTAGCGTGATGATTATATTTCAGCGTGCGAGTTAAACGACATGGAAGTGACAGACATCCGTTGGTATGAACTACGTCAGCCGTTAAAAGACACCTTCCCTTGGTTCGAGTACCTGGCCAGGGTCGGGTGGACCCCGTGCGGACAGTTGTAAGTCAAGGTTAATGTTAACGGTCTTTTAGACCCCACAAGTTAAAGGGTTAATGGTCTTGTAGACCCCTTCCCTTGGTTCGAGTACCTGGCCAGGGTCGGGTGGACCCCGTGCGGACAGTTGTAAGTCAAGGTTAATGTTAACGGTCTTTTAGACCCCCTAAGTTAAAGGGTTAACGGTCTTGTAGACCCCTTCCCTTGGTTCGAGTACCTGGCCAGGGTCGGGTGGACCCCGTGCGGACAGTTGTAAGTCAAGGTTAATGTTAACGGTCTTTTAGACCCCCTAAGTTAAAGGGTTAACGGTCTTGTAGACCCCTTCTCTTGGTTCGAGTACCTAGCCGGGGTCGGGTGGACCCCGTGCGGACAGTTGTAAGTCAAGGTTAATGTTAACGGTCTTTTAGACCCCCTAAGTTAAAGGGTTAACGGTCTTGTAGACCCCTTCTCTTGGTTCGAGTACCTAGCCGGGGTCGGGTGGACCCCGTGCGGACAGTTGTAAGTCAAGGTTAATGTTAACGGTCTTTTAGACCCCCTAAGTTAAAGGGTTAACGGTCTTGTAGACCCCTTCTCTTGGTTCGAGTACCTAGCCGGGGTCGGGTGGACCCCGTGCGGACAGTTGTAAGTCAAGGTTAATGTTAACGGTCTTTTAGACCCCCTAAGTTAAAGGGTTAACGGTCTTGTAGACCCCTTCTCTTGGTTCGAGTACCTGGCCAGGGTCGGGTGGACCCCGTGCGGACAGTTGTAAGTCAAGGTTAATGTTAACGGTCTTTTAGACCCCCTAAGTTAAAGGTTTAACGGTCTTGTAGACCCCTTCCCTTGGTTCGAGTACCTGGCCAGGGTCGGGTGGACCCCGTGCGGACAGTTGTAAGTCAAGGTTAATGTTAACGGTCTTTTAGACCCCCTAAGTTAAAGGGTTAACGGTCTTGTAGACCCTTTCCCTTGGTTCGAGTACCCGGCCAGGGTCTGGTGGACCCCGTGCGGACAGTTGTAAGTCAAGGTTAATGTTAACGGTCTTTTAGACCCCCTAAGTTAAAGGGTTAACGGTCTTGTAGACCCCTTCTCTTGGTTCGAGTACCTGGCCAGGGTCGGGTGGACCCCGTGCGGACAGTTGTAAGTCAAGGTTAATGTTAACGGTCTTTTAGACCCCCTAAGTTAAAGGGTTAACGGTCTTGTAGACCCCTTCCCTTGGTTCGAGTACCTGGCCAGGGTCGGGTGGACCCCGTGCGGACAGTTGTAAGTCAAGGTTAATGTTAACGGTCTTTTAGACCCCCTAAGTTAAAGGGTTAACGGTCTTGTAGACCCCTTCCCTTGGTTCGAGTAACCGGCCAGGGTCGGGTGGACCCCGTGCGGACAGTTGTAAGTCAAGGTTAATGTTAACGGTCTTTTAGACCCCCTAAGTTAAAGGGTTAACGGTCTTGTAGACCCCTTCCCTTGGTTCGAGTACCCGGCCAGGGTCGGGTGGACCCCGTGCGGACAGTTGTAAGTCAAGGTTAATGTTAACGGTCTTTTAGACCCCCTAAGTTAAAGGGTTAACGGTCTTGTAGACCCCTTCCCTTGGTTCGAGTACCCGGCCAGGGTCGGGTGGACCCCGTGCGGACAGTTGTAAGTCAAGGTTAATGTTAATGGTCTTTTAGACCCCCTAAGTTAAAGGGTTAACGGTCTTGTAGACCCCTTCCCTTGGTTCGAGTACCTAGTCAGGGTCGGGTGGACCCCGTGCGGACAGTTGTAAGTCAAGGTTAATGTTAACGGTCTTTTAGACCCCCTAAGTTAAAGGGTTAACGGTCTTGTAGACCCCTTCTCTTGGTTCGAGTACCTAGCCGGGGTCGGGTGGACCCCGTGCGGACAGTTGTAAGTCAAGGTTAATGTTAACGGTCTTTTAGACCCCCTAAGTTAAAGGGTTAACGGTCTTGTAGACCCCTTCTCTTGGTTCGAGTACCTGGCCAGGGTCGGGTGGACCCCGTGCGGACAGTTGTAAGTCAAGGTTAATGTTAACGGTCTTTTAGACCCCCTAAGTTAAAGGGTTAACGGTCTTGTAGACCCCTTCTCTTGGTTCGAGTACCTGGCCAGGGTCGGGTGGACCCCGTGCGGACAGTTGTAAGTCAAGGTTAATGTTAACGGTCTTTTAGACCCCCTAAGTTAAAGGTTTAACGGTCTTGTAGACCCCTTCCCTTGGTTCGAGTACCTGGCCAGGGTCGGGTGGACCCCGTGCGGACAGTTGTAAGTCAAGGTTAATGTTAACGGTCTTTTAGACCCCCTAAGTTAAAGGGTTAACGGTCTTGTAGACCCTTTCCCTTGGTTCGAGTACCCGGCCAGGGTCTGGTGGACCCCGTGCGGACAGTTGTAAGTCAAGGTTAATGTTAACGGTCTTTTAGACCCCCTAAGTTAAAGGGTTAACGGTCTTGTAGACCCCTTCTCTTGGTTCGAGTACCTGGCCAGGGTCGGGTGGACCCCGTGCGGACAGTTGTAAGTCAAGGTTAATGTTAACGGTCTTTTAGACCCCCTAAGTTAAAGGGTTAACGGTCTTGTAGACCCCTTCCCTTGGTTCGAGTACCTGGCCAGGGTCGGGTGGACCCCGTGCGGACAGTTGTAAGTCAAGGTTAATGTTAACGGTCTTTTAGACCCCCTAAGTTAAAGGGTTAACGGTCTTGTAGACCCCTTCCCTTGGTTCGAGTAACCGGCCAGGGTCGGGTGGACCCCGTGCGGACAGTTGTAAGTCAAGGTTAATGTTAACGGTCTTTTAGACCCCCTAAGTTAAAGGGTTAACGGTCTTGTAGACCCCTTCCCTTGGTTCGAGTACCCGGCCAGGGTCGGGTGGACCCCGTGCGGACAGTTGTAAGTCAAGGTTAATGTTAATGGTCTTTTAGACCCCCTAAGTTAAAGGGTTAACGGTCTTGTAGACCCCTTCCCTTGGTTCGAGTACCTAGTCAGGGTCGGGTGGACCCCGTGCGGACAGTTGTAAGTCAAGGTTAATGTTAACGGTCTTATAGACCCGTAGGTTAATGGGTTAATGGTCTTATAGACACACAAGTTAATGGGTGGACGGTCTTATAGACCCACAAGTTAATGGGTTGACGGTCTTATAGACCCACAAGTTAATGGGTGGTCTTATAGACCTCTAGGTTAATGTTAACGGTGTTATATCCCCTTATGTTAATATTAACGGTCTTAAAACCATCTCTGATAGAGCCTATCCACACTCCCGCGCGGATCGCCCGCGAAACCGTGAACAAATACGACACAGGGGTGTGGATTGCATTCGCATTCACGGTTCCGGCAAACCCAATGGTTAACGGAGTTTTAAGGCGGCCTTAAAACTTCGTCACTAGCCCCTTTTGTACATTTGCCTCGCATTGTATCCAAGGAGCTTTATTCCCCAGCGCACAAAGAAACATAACTTCACTCAAACACGTGCTTTATTGACTATTCGAAATTCAAAATCCAAAAATGTGCAATTTTACATGTCACCTAGGCTCGTTTAGATTGGTATTGACCAATGAAAACATAACATACGCAATGTCATGAATTTTCAAATTCCGTATGCCACCGTTACATGCTCTTTGTGCCACGACTAGGCGAGGTTAATATCTGTCAAAATTCCATGCTTCTCAATACCGTGTTTTGTAAAAACACTGCTGAAGCGCGGTACAATTTTTCATATTTATTATGAGATTTGTGTTATTTTAACTATTCAATGGTGAAAGAAGACGTGTAGCACTCGGAGACTGCCGCGGTAAAGCTATTGCATAGCATTTTTTCGGAGTGGAGGGTGTTAGGTTATTTTCGTTACGGAATTTCTGGATTCGGTCTCCACGCTCAAGGCCCGCAATAGAAGCTATGCAATAGCTTAAAAATATTATTTTTACGACAAATAATGTACTAAATCATTGAATAGGTGTTTCAGGCGGCAACTAAGATAAACGCCTTTTTGGTCACATCATCTACACTGCAGCCTCATTGGAGGAGAGACTTTTTGCCGTCGGGGAACATTGTCAGTAAACGTAGTGTTTATATTCTCTTTGATTGTCAGGGTTTGACTTGACATTAGTGACGGCACGGTATTATTTATTTATTGTATTTTGATAAAATTATATTACGTATTCTATCATTGAATATTTGTCGGCAACAAAGATAAATCAAGTCGGTAATCCTAACAAGATAACCAAATAAGTGCTATAATAAAATATTATGCTTTGCCAGAAAAAAACAACACATTTTTTATAAATTTATTCACAAAGCACTATGATGAGATTTCTTTCACAGGATCGCTGATGCCCTCATGGATCTAACAAATGCAATTAATAATAAATAAATGGTTGTGAAATAAATGTGGTTGATAAAAAAAACTCTGACTTAATTACTCTCTTGCCGAGACGAGAAGTAGGAAATGTAGGTTGGCAGCAACATTGAACGTGCTCTCCAATTTCGCTATGAAGCGACTTGCACTAGGCTGGCTGATAGTGCTAACCAATCGTTTCCAATTGACTTTTGATAGCTCCAAATAAAGTACAAAGCGACCCAAGTTTGCCTCCAAGGATGCCGCGCAATCACTAAAACCACTTCTAGGTAGTGCTCACACGTTTACAATTTTAGGATCCATTGATTAGGATCATGATCCCCTAAATCTCTCCTACTTATATTTGAGCGTTGTTTTCGAATAACAATTTACATTTTCATTGCTAGTTTTAGGTAATTAAAATAGAGAAAATGCAATTTCGATGAAAATCAATCAATGATTGAAGTAGGTAATTGTTATGACATTTGACATTTCGTTCGGGAACTAGTCGGACGTACCTAATGAATTAAAATAATTATTTTTTGACTCAAAACTTTGAATAACAACAAAATTAATAATTATTGTTATTTAATAATCATCTAATTCAATGTTATTTTACTTATAATATGATGTGGCTTAAACCAAAAAAATCAATCAACTAAAATTATGATAACTTTCCAAAAACATTCGCGGAAGTATGGTTTTGAACGAATTACGAAAATATCAAGACCATGAACGAAGTAGCCACTGGACCCGACATAAAATATAAATAAATAATAAATAAATATCCTTGGACATTCCACACGGCGGCGTCATCTAGTCCCAAGCTAAGCAATTTAATGCTTGTGTTATGGTAACCAGATGACTGATAAACTAAGTACATAGATACATTTTATCTGTAATTACATACATATTTATTATATGTACCTACATAGCAAAGTTGCACTTGGTGGCTACCAAACTCTGTTTTCGCTATTTCTACTAAACTATACAAAATGAAACTATTACCTACATAGGCATAGGTATTAAAAAAAGCTTATGATAGGTTTCACAAACTGTACATTCAGTTTTTTCAAATTCCTTTGTTCAACGTAATAATAAAATAAAATAGGCGGTGGCGCTAGTTTCACCCATACAGGCACCCTCAATAAAGTTGGCTAATACGAAATTTTATTTTAGGTAGGTACCTACATGAGATTCTATTTAGTGATTAATAACAATACCTAAATGTAATAAAATAATGTACCTACTAAATGTGAAAAGAAGTAGTGCTGCTTCCGCCGCTATAGTTCTTACACAATTTAACTGAACATTTAGTAATTTTTGGGAGATGTTTTATTGAAAAGTAAGTGCTTCAGACTTATGCAAAAACAAACGACCAAGGCTAGAATTTGACTGGTTACCTACTGACAAGACCGGTGAAGGTACGTTCGCTTATAATATGTCTAGTCCAGTGGCTATTCGTTCAAGATCAAGACTTAACTTGTGTGACAGAGCGTGGAGAATACCATTTTAAGAAAACAAGCCTTGGCACCATAGATTCGTATTTCAAAATGACGTCACTGCACGTTACGTTCTTATAAAGTGATTTGGGGAATAAAGCCCAAGTTGTATCAAATCGATTTACTGTGATTTTTGCTTTGACACGACTCGGATACAATCCGAGACAAGTGTACACAATCAGGGGGCTGATGCCGGGTTCCTATATCCAACTAACGGATGTCCGTAGGTCGGTTGTCATAAACAACGTTGTTATAGAATGGAATAGGATAGAAAAAGTTCTTATTTTCCATCAACATAAACATAGGTAACACACAAATGAAAAATACTTATTGACAATCGAGTGACAAGAAAATAAGGCTACCCCTCAGCATCTGCTCCAAGCAGCATCATGACTGTTGGAGCGCTGGTTTTTAGTGGCGCCAAAGTCTATTAAATAGTGTCATACATTTTGTGTCAGATAACAACTTTGCTATGACGACCGACCTACGGACATCCGTTAGTTGGATATAGGAACCCGGCATGAGTTGGCCACTTGCTCATACGAACTTACTTACTTACCTACTTACTTACTTACCTACTTACTTACTTACTTACCTACTTACTTACTTACTTACTTACCTACTTACTTACTTACTTACTTACCTACTTACTTACCTACTTACTTATTTACCTAATTACTTACTACCTTACCTACTTACTTACTTACCTACTTACTTACCTACTTACTTACTTACCTACTTACTTACCTACTTACTTACCTACTTACTTACTTACTTACCTACTTACTTACCTACTTACTTACTTATTTACCTACTTACTTACTTACTTACTTACCTACTTACTTACTTACTTGCAGTGTATGGGTGCAGCTGTTGGACAGGAAGCAGCAGCGACTCGAGCTGGCCCTCCTCCCTCTCTCGGAGTTCAGTGCCCGCAGTGCATACGCGCACGCGCCCGCGGACACTGACATCACGCCGAGTAATATTGCTGACCAGGTACAAATGTATAGGTGACTAGCTTACTCGCCCGCGGCTTCGCTCACGTGGTTCCTACCTTGATAATATATAGCCTATGTTCATACGGAAGGTCCATGCTGCACATCGGTGAAAGAATTTTTGAAATTAGATGAGTAGTTTCGGAGACTACCCCAAAAATACAAACAAACAAACCAACATTACCTTTATAATATTAGTATAGATATATATTAATATATATATATATAATATAAGTATAGAATAGATAGTATAGTTATAGATGTGAGTGTGGATGAATAGTTAACCTAATCATAATTATAAGCGATTCTGGTACCAAATTTCATTCAAATCCGTCCAGCCGTTTGACCGTGAAAGAGTAACAAACATACTTACATACTTACACACCACAAACTTTCACCTTAAAAACAGTGTTTTACTCTTTCCCCAGGAGATACACGACATTCAAGTGCTAATAACAGAGATGGCCCCCGAAGCGTGGATCAACGTGCATGATATCCTTCACTTCCTACCGTCGGAGCGCGGCCAAGTGCGAGTAGTGTGGGCCTCTGAGGAGAGCGGGCATCTGCACCTGTGTCTGTACACCTGCGCGCTCGTCAATGCTGATAAAGAGGCGAGGAAATGTAAGTATATTGAACAATCCCGTTAGACTATTCAAATCAAATCAAAATCAAATCAAATCATATTTATTGAGGAACAGTTACAGTGGCTTACAAAACTATTAAAACGATGATACCTGCAGAAGTTTGTAAAAACTGTGTCGCAGGCATCAACGCCCTCCTCCATACTTGTATTTTAGTTCCAACCAATTAAAAGTTACAAAAGTATAACTAAAGAAAATAACATGAAAAAACATAAAATTGAACACTTTACGTTACATTACTTTACAGAAATAACTGATAGAAGTTAATTAAGTTTGAGTGCGTAGTTAAATAAGTTAAAACACGGATGCCGATTTACACTGAGTTTAATAAAGTAAAGTTAAGTATGATAGGTAAAGTTAAGTTAAATGTAAGTTTCGCGTAATAAATAGGAAAGATTGGTGTTTCCGACCCGTGTCTCCCTCGGTAGGCAGTTAGATTCGCACTGTCTTTAATTGTGTGTTGAAATATCGAGAAGGCGCAAAATGCCGACTCAGTCACCTACTTAAGTAAAAGTGTACGTGACCGTACAATATTGTAATAATCTCCTCGAAGGATGACCTTTGTAGCGCAGTGGGCGAAAACGCGCCATTATACTAAGGCGTGACGTCACGCTTAGGTGGGTAGTTCAAAGTTTGCAAACGAAACTAATTGACATGAAAGTTATATGCAGGTCCGTAAACAGAAAGAAAGCTGGAAACTTATAAGCGCTTACCAGCTTATGAACGTGCGCCGATAAGCACTGAACGGTGCCGACAAGTTCCGACAAGCTTCAACACGCGCTGGTCAACGCTGGGCGCTGCCATTAAAAAAATGCCAAATCATCGTCCGATGAGTCCGACATTTTGCTTGGTCTGCTTCAACATGCTTCCTTTGTGTAGAACGGACCAGCGTTGACAAGCGCCGGTAAGCGCTTATAAGTTTCAAGCTTTCTTTCTGTATACGGCCCAGTGGGCGAAAGAGCGCCATTTTACTAAGGCGTGACGTCACGCTTAGGTGGGAAGTTCAAAGTTTGCAAACGAAACTAATTGACACGAAAGTTATATTACTTAGGCGTGACGTCATGCGCTCTGATTGCTGTTTTACAAAACATGGCGGAATGCTGTAATTTTGTCTTTGTGTAATTTGTAATCTTTGTCATATAAAACAATGTATAATTCTTTTTTGTCAAAATAAATACGTTTTTCAGGATCCACGAATTTGCGGGTTCGATCCCCGCTGCGGGACAAATGTTTGCATGATCTGCAAATATACAAGCATTGTAACTATATGACGCTGTGTGGAATGTCCAAAGATATTTATTTATTAATTAAAATTGTAAGGGTTTGCGGTAATTTTAGGGAGTATGTTGACTTTAACGAAGGTTTGAATCCCGGTCGTGCATTGCATCGATGTTGTTTAATTAAAACTATTTTTTCGCTATAAATTATGTTGCGTGTCTATCGCTCTGCACTCCTTACTCACGAGAAAAAAAATACTTGCTATCCCGCTCGTTCTTCGGCGTTATGGCACACTCTTAGTTTTTTTCGTTACTATTATATAATACTAATTATAATTATAACGCATGAGAAACTCGAACGAGTCGCGCGGATGCCCGCGGCTTCGCGGGAATTCCGGCGAATTCCAATACGCGCGCCTTCTCTGCGATAATAAGTAGGGGAGCGGGGGTCTAGTTGTAACAATTTTTAGTTTTTTTGATGGGGAAGTCAAGATAACAAGTATACTAATAACGAAGTTATTTTATAGTAGAGGAAATATATCCATTTATCCATAAAAATGATAACTGCGCTGGATTTCATAACGATTACTTCAAAATAATTTTTTTTGCAAACATAGTCGCTTGTTACAATATGCCCCGTTCTTGGGGCAAGTTGTAACTGGTGTGGGGCAGGTAGTAACAACATAATTAAGAGTTTTAGGCATTTATTGTTTGGTAAACAGACTTAAACCTAATTTTAATTACGCACATCATAAATTGTATATTATATTAACACACATAAATTATAATCTTTGATAAAACATACTAATTATAACATTATTTCTAACAAACGAATGGGGTAACAAGTCTTTCTTTATCAATATTAAGAGATCGTGGTTGTTGCTTAGTTTTTAAAGTTTTTTAGACAAAATAACTATTTTCCATTTTCAGGTGGTTCCATTTTTGGAAACTTCCCTTGCAGCTTGTTCGTAGACCTCTTGCGACTTAGCAGCCCTTTCCGATATTCGCTTATAATTTTTCATCCTAAAACACAGAAGAAAAAAGAGTCTATTAATTCTGTAATATGTAGGGATTTTGCCCAGCTGTGGGATATTGTATAATTAGGTATTTAAAAAACTATTAAAAATGTAAATAACGACAAGCATAGGTACACACTTACGTTTAAAAACATGAAGGAGCAAGTTGTACCATGGTTACAACGTGCCCCGAGATTTCGTTACAACTTGCCTCATAGCAATATTTTAGACATTTTTGTTTATTGAAAATAAATGGTATAATGTAGCCAAAAGAAAATACTAACATCAGATAGCTGAATATTTTGACTACACAAACCAATGGAAACTCATTTCAAAAAGACAATGCAAGTAACCTAGAATCAAACTTTACGAACTTAGGTTTTTTACATTACCTGGCAAAAATAGAGCACCTGCGCACGACCACTCACTGCGCGCTCCTGCGCAATATTGACTGTGTTCACTTCGTAGGCCACCGTATAAGGACTTAATTAGCGCAAATTCCAAAAAAAAATATTCAATACCTGCTGAGTAATTAAGCTGTTAATACTTGCCCCCGTTACAACAAGCCCCCCGCTCCCCTATTATAGTAATGAAAATAAAGTTGAAATTCGTATGACACTGAAACTGCGCTCCGCTTCGCTGCTCTTCGATGCTCTTTTGGTGTGAGTTGAGCCTTAACTCTCCGCTTGTTCCAGCTGTGATAGAGCTGATGGTGACGGATGAGGAGACCAACGCGGTGGGGCCCAACATCCTCAGCAAGGAGGCGGTCACCGCCGGGGAATGGGAGGTCATGGGACGTAAGATATGGGTAACTATACTACATACTACATATAAAACAATTAAATTAACAGGCATTAGAATCACCTAGCATGTAAAACGAAACTTAAGTGATCCTTGAGGTCCTACAAGAATTAATGATTTTTTCTTTCTTTCAATTATTATTAAGTCAAAAATCAAAATGAAATCAAAATTCATTTATGCTATCTCTTATGTCAATGAAAAGAGATAGCAACTGATCAGAACAGATGAGAATATCAAGAAAAAAACATTATTGTAAAACTATTAAATTGAGAAATTTTTATAAATAAAACCATACGTCTTTGTCAGTTTTATGAATGTAGATCGTAAAGTGCCCAACAGTGGGTAAATATAGGTAAGAAAAAAAAATTGTAAAATCATTTATCTCTTTCTATCTACAGATAGACGAAGCGAGAGGTCTTGTGTACTTCGTAGGTCTCCGCGAGACGCCGCTAGAGCGGCACTTATACGTGGCGCCACTGTCGCCGCGTCCCAGAGACATCCAACTACTTACGCCTGTGGGACACTCCTGCACTGTAGACATTGATGATGTGAGTATACACACGTAGGTGTCTCTGAGACTCTACTAACGTCTAAAATGTGACTACGTAGTATACACACGTAGGTGTCTCTGAGACTCCACTGACGTCTAAAACGTGACTACGTAGTATACACACGTAGGTGTCTCTGAGAGTCCACTAACGTCTAAAACGTGACTACGTAACTACGTGAGTGTGAGACGCGACCGCGAGGAGTGACCACATACCCAGACAAAGATTCTATGGAAGAATCGAAACATTGTCGGTATCTAAATCGACGGTTATTTTACGTGAGTAATTTCCCGTGTGCTATTATAATGTCAAACTAGGTTTCCGGCATCTAACAAAGTGCATTTGTTCCAGGAATGTACAACCGCGGTCATAACGTCCTCCAACATCAGCACAGTTCCGAAGACGCGAGTGTTCGCGATTGTACACACGCCCCAGCCTACCCTCGTGCTGATGGGCACTCTGTGCGAACAGCCAGGTATTAATTTAAATATATATAAATAAAATAAAAAAGCCTTTTAAGTATTTATTCCATAACTTAATTTACATAGTTTTGAAAAATGTAAAAATCTAATTAATCATGCATTTACTTATTATTTAAATTATTTAAATTCGTTTTATAGTATTAACATAAATATAAATAAAATGAGTTAGGACCCCTCTCGGATATAGGCAAGGTATTACAGGATTTAAATTAACACGTAGACTTATAGATTTTAAGAATGTTTGTCTCGTGTCTGGGTGTTTTCTATGTATAATATGTATGTATTTACAAAAAAAAAAGTATCTATGTAGTATATCAGTCATCTGGTTACCATAACACAAGCATTAAATTGTCATTTGACAGAAACGCCTCAGACTAGAAGCTATAACGGATCGTGGGACGCGAGTAACGACGAAGACTGCTCCGAAACAGGATTACTAGTCAGAGGTATGTGTTTATTTATTTACTAGCTAACTTGCCCGTGGCCTCGCTCACGTGGTACCTACCTTGGTAAAATATAGCCTATGTTCATTCGGAAAGTCTAAGCTACAAATTGGTGAAAGAATTTTTGAAATCGGATGAGTAGTTTGGAAGATTACCCCAAACATACAAACAAACAAACAAACCAACATTACCTCTTTATAATATTATATAGTATAGATTACTAGCCAAAAAATTGCCTAATGATCTGAAAGAAATGTCGAACGAAAACGACTTTTCGCATCGAAAAGTTTATATGCGCTTCAACACGAACTTTTAACGGTGAAGGAAAACACCGTGAGGAAACCAGTTAGCTCTCTAATAGCGTCGATGGGCTTGCAATTGTCATGTATGGAAAAGTTAACTTCTGCAAGATTTGGGCATGTACCAAATATGTATTTGGACATACCTCTGACTACCCCCTTAGATATCCTCAAAAGGTTCTAAAAATTGCATTAAGATCTGGAAGAAATGTCTACCGCTCCCTGGGATACAGTCGTGATCATATTTCATTTTTTTTATTTTTTTACTTACATAAGTATAGTTTTCCTATTCAAACATGATAAGTGATAATGTGAATAAGTAATAACAAGACAATAAAAGAAATCTATGAATTCAGAGATGTAATATTGTTCCGGCCTACGACGCGCCTTGTATTATCGTATATGAACATTGCTAATATAAAACGTCAGGCGCCATACTAGCATTAGATTTTTGTACTGTCATTCTCACTCTTGCCTTACCACTCTTGTACACGACACATTACTTTTATATTAAATTCATGTTTTATCTAATTTGGGATTTAATTTACACCACTGTACCTTCTAAACGTACAAATATGAATCAATTGTATTATCAATTCTATTATTTCAGAGAACTCCCTATCAACGGACATCCCCCCGCCTCAGATCTACTCCACGCGTCTGTCCTGCGGAGCCCTGGCTTACTGCGCGCTGTGGCGCTGCGGCGGCGCGGGGCGGAGCCCTACCGTGCTACACGTGTACGGCGGCCCAGAGGTGCAGACAGTCACTAACACATACAAGGTATAGTAGAGTTTTATATGCAGAAAGATTTTGTAAATTAATAGTGGCAATTCGGAGTGTCGCAAAAGCTAAACTAAACTAACTAAAGTTAATGCCATCCTTTTTATTTCCATCGCTATGAAAGGGACGGCAACATTTAGTTAGTTAAGTTTAGCTTTTGCGATACTCCGAATTGCCACTACTGTTTAACTAAATTAAAGGTAACATTGAGGTACAATCTATAAAGCCACAATCAGACAAATAAAATGTCCGAGCCGAAAATCGGCGCACGCTACGTAGTGCGCCGAGTTTTAGTTTTTGCGTACAAGCGACATTGAACATTAAAACAATCCCTTAACAATCTAACTAAATAGTCAAGCTGATGTCAACAAAAACTTACCCTATGTATTTGGTGGCAGGGTATTCGTCAGCTGAGGATGCATATGCTGGCCGCGCGGGGCTTCAACGTGGTGGCCATCGACTCCCGGGGCTCCAAGCACAGGGGCAGGGCCTGGGAGGCCGTCATCAGAGGGAAGATGGGCCAGGTGGAGCTGGATGATCAGGTAATATATGATAGCATCCACTCTACTCCAAAAACAGAGGGAGAGCCTGGGAGGCTGTCATCAGAGAGAAGATTCCTTCCCTGAACTTCCACAAATATTTCAATATCAAAATTAGCCAAATAAGTCCAGCCATTCTCGAGTTATAGCTTGACCAGAAGAAATAGGGGTTAATTTTTATTATATTATGTATATCAATCAATCAATCATTTATTTATTTTCTCTCACAAACAATACATACAGTTAAATAAATATAAATACAGGAATATAAAATAAATTAAAAAAATAAATAAATGCAGTTAAAATAATCCAAAAATAAGTGACGGTTCTAACTTATTACAACGAAATGGTGTGAGATATCCATGTTGTTTGCAGGTGGAAGTTTTACAGTGGTTGGCCAAGGAGACGGGATGCATTGACATGGAGCGAATCGCTATACACGGCTGGAGCTACGGTGAGTCTAGCGGATAGCTGTGTGGAATGTCCAAGGATATTTATTAATATAATGGTATGTCACGGGTTAAAATGTTAAATGTTATTCCAGAAGGATATTACTATTATGGTATGTCAGTATATTATTATGGTATGTGAAAAATGAAAAAAAAAATGAAATATGATCACGACTGTATCCCGGGAGCGGTAGACATTTCTTTCAGATCAGGCAATTTTTAGATCTTTTCGAAGATGTCTAAGGGGGTAGTCAGAGGTATGTCCAAATACATACATATTTGGTACATGCCCACTTTTTGCCGAAGTTAACTTTCCAGTCAGGATATTATCATGGTATGTCACGGGTTAAAATGTTGATATAATTCCAGGTGGCTACCTATCCCTGCTAGGGCTCGCGACGCGGCCCAACATATTCAAGGTGTGCGTGGCCGGAGCCCCGGTGACGTGCTGGCGCATGTACGACACGGCGTACACGGAGCGCTACATGGGGGCGCCGGCCCGGGCGCCGCACGCGTACACGCGGGCCTCCGTCATCGCACATGCGCCCTTCTTCCCCGACCAGTGAGTACACGGGGGACCGCTGTCTAGATAAAAACTTGCTGCGCCCCGCGGTGCTACCCGCGGTTGTCAAAAGTAGCCTTATTATACTATTGGGGATTTCAATTAAAACCAAATTTTTTTTAAAGATAATTTTACAAAACCTAAACATTAATTTTAACAAAATGATTTGTAAATCGATAACACACTTATCTAAACAAATATTTTAACAAAGGTTCAACTCGAGATAGAAAATAACGTCCGCTTCGCACGAAGGTAGGAAAGGTAATGCCCGCGCTTTTTTTTTTTTTTTTTTTTTTCGGACGGTTGTGGTCTTCCGGACCTTTATAACTTCACCGGGCTTTGGCGAGTGTAGAAGGCATCTACGCCGTAAAAATGAATTTAAGCTAACCTACTCAAGGTACTGACCTTGGATTGGACTGTTGCCATGAGAGGCAAGGCCTGAAGGGCCTGGCCTGAAGGGCCTGCCCTGAAGGGGCGACGAGTGCCCCGAAGGCGGGGTCGGCATCGGACGTTGAGCTGAAAGAAAAGCATGCAGTGCACCATCGCCGCCTAAGCGGCGATGGTGCCATAGCCGCGTTAGCGGTGGTGATGTCATCATCTGAAAAACCAAGAATGTGTCTAGGTCGACGGAGGGAGTAGGTCGACGGAGGGAGTATGCCCGCGCGCCAGTAGACTCGCTTCTTATATAGCCGGGTAGTTTTTTACTTCATTGGTCATCTAACAATACATATAAACCTTCCTCTTCAATCACTCTATCTATTAAAAAAACCGCTCGCACGGCGCACTTCATACCATTAGCGAGTGCTATTGGTTCGTCAGCGAGTGAACACAGGCGCAAACATACCCCCGCTACTTCCCCGACCAAGCTCTTTGTACGTGGCGCGACCTATACGCAGGTTCGAATCCTGTCGGAATCGTTAACTTTTATTAAGATTTTTCATTTATGTATAAACTATTATAATGTAATTTGTTCCAGGGAGGGTCGGCTACTGATTATCCACGGTCTAGCAGATGAGAACGTGCATTTCTGTCACACAGCCGCGCTGCTGTCCGAGCTGGTGAGGCTCGGGAAACCTCACCGGGTCCAGGTACGCTCAGCCCCATGATTGTGTACACTTGTCTCGGATTGTATCCAAGTTGTATCAAAGCAAAAATCACAGTAAATCGCGAAAACAACTTAAACGTTCAGCCGTTTGAGCGTGAAGGAGTAACAAATCACACTTACACACAAACTTTCACCTTTATTATATTTCGTCGCTTCGAAGAATAAAGCGATGAAATATAATATCGATCGAACTTCACTTTGTAAGTTCGTTTGATCATTTCCTGTATTGTTACTTTGTTGTAAATAAATAATTGTCTAATATATAATATTATTAGTGTTATAATAAATAGTACACGGAAAATTACTTACGTAAAATGATCGTCGATTTAGATACCGACAATGTTTCGATTCTTCCGGTGAATCTTCATCTGGGTATGAGTGGTCACTCCTCGCGGTCGCGTCTCACACTCATCCCGTGTGCTATTATAATGTCTAATACAACTCACGATAGTTTTGAAAGTGAAATAATAATTAGTGTATTTAAGACGACCTCTGTGGCGCAGTGGGCGAAAAGCCCGCCTGAGACGCAGAGGTTGCGGGTTCGATCCCCGCTGCGGGACAAATGTTTGCATGATCTGCAAATATTTGTTTCGTGTCTGTGTGTTTTCTATGTATAATATGTATGTATTTACAAAAAAAAATGTATCTATGTAGTTTATCAGTCATCTGGTTACCATAACACAAGCATTAAGTTGCTTAGCTTGGGACTAGATGACGCCGTGTGGAATGTCCAAGGATATTTATTTATTTATTTAATTGCAGGTGTACCCGGGTGAGAGGCACTCTCTTCGCGCGGTCCACGCAGCGAAGCATTATGAAACTACCCTCCTACATTTTCTACATGAAAACTTGTAAATATCTCAGCAATGCACTTTTGTATTTAAACTTTGATTAAAACACATTATAAAACATATACACCACTATTTTGTGACTACCAAATTTAAGGGCAGTTACAAAAGCACTGTCAGGTATTGTTACTATTGATCACAAAGTTATCAATTAATGTGCCCAAAATTGGAGTTTTTTTATGAAAACGCCGACTTCGACGCGTTGTCGAAGTCGGCGTTGTCGAAGTCGGCGGCATGGCAAGCGATTTATGAATATATCCTATTGGAGTTAAATATCAGCAGGTAGTGTAGGTAAGTATAGGTATAATACAAGAGCAATTAATTATATTGTGTTTTGGGATAAAAAAATCATTATTATCAGTTTTTTTCTTCATAAATGTGATCAGTAACAGACATTATGCTCTGTTTTTTTTGGTAGTCATAAAATAGTGGTGTATATACGGAATTACGGGTATTTATCACGATACCTTTATTTGGGTATACCTCTGACTACCCCCTTAGACATCTTCAAAAAGATCTAAAATTGCCTAAAGATCTGAAAGAAATGTCTACCGCTCCCGGGATACAGTCGTGATCATATTTATTTTTATTTAATTTATTATATTTTATCTCGACTTTTCAACTGGATTGCGCCAGCCGTGCTCGCGGGTATACGTATAAATACCCATAAAGGTATCATGATACCCGTAAATATGTTTTATAATGCATTTTTATACTCAATTTTGAGTACTGGCCTTACAATACTTTATTTAATAAACAATAAAATAATAGTAGCAATTCTGAGTATCGCAAAAGCTAAACTTAACTAACCAAAAATGTTGCTGTCCCTTTCATAGCGATTGGAATAAAAAGGATGGCATCAATTTTAATTAGTTTAGTTTAGCTTTTGCGACACTCCGAATTGCCACTAATGTCCATATTATTGGCGTGATTTTAATGCAAAGTTGCCGAAACGCATTATTTGTAAGAAATTCAATTTATAGTGATAGGTACTAAGTAACTGCCATTTAAGTCAATGTTTTTGTTAGGATCCTAACTATGTTTTGCGTTAGGCTTAAATCACACCGAGACATCAGCGAAGCGACTGCAATTTCAGTGTCATATAATTATAAACTTTATCTTCATAATCTATAAAGCATGGTATTAAAGCCCTTTGAAAAGTGCTCTCAGCGCCTCTTGCGGTCGCTTGCGTTTCAAGTTTCTCAAGCGATACTATTTATAATCTTTACATAATAGTTAAATTGTAACACGTCGATGTCTGTACCTTTGAGATATTAATGAAAAACTAATATGGAAGACCCCGCAACAGAAGCAAAAAAATGGTTTATAAAATAAATAAATAATAAATAAATAAATATCCTTGGACATTCCACACAGCGTCATCTAGTCCCAAGCTAAGCAATTTAATGTTTTGTCTGTCTGTCTCTATGTATGTTTGTTCGCGCATCACGCAAAAACTACTGAATGGAATTGAATGCAGTTTTCACCGATGTATAGCCAGAGGGATAGCCTAAAAAATAGGCGCCATTTTACCGCAGGTTTTCCCCTTTAAAGGGTTGCAATGGGGTGTCGAAATTTTTATGGAAAGTAGCGTGTACAACACGCAAGCGAAGCCGCGCGGGTAAATTATATGACACTAAAACTACTTGCTGCCCTGCCATCTTGGTGTGTGTTGAGCCTTAGGGAAGGTTCATATCTGACGGAACATGCGTCGCGTATTATACGCCAGAACAGACAAATGTATATAAAAACACTTGACCGTTCACACTCAACCGATGATACGTTAGTATTAGTACGCTAGATGATACGCTCGGCGTATTTTACGTCAGATATGAACCTTCCCTTAAGTGTTGTCAAGTTTATATTTTTTATTAACCTAGGTTTTCCCACTGCTGGGCAAAGGTTAGTTTATATTACTAGACATTTTGCTGACGCATGGGAACTACTCATATAAAAATATGTGGTCACGTCTGACTGCAAGAACAGTCAGTGTTTTAAATCATATCAAAATGTTTCAAAATCTAATCAACTTACTTTGACTGTAATATAAGCAATCTTCAAATCTCTTATTCGTAGCTGAAATCGTACGTGATTTATTGTTGATAATGCAATTTTGTAAATACTATTATGTGATACTCAGCTTGCTGGCTGAACGGATTTCGATGTTGAGTTTTAGGAGTGAATTGTATAGGAATGTGTTGGGTTTTTGTGGTTTAGGGAATTTGAATTGAATTAAAATTATTGGTAATTATATCGAAAATCACAATCCATTGTTCAAATTGAATAAAACGCAAGAAAATTTGAATTTCGCGGGCTACATCTTCAACTCACTTAATTCGTATCTTTGACTGTGATACGTAATGCGGGCACCACACATTGGCTTCAACTTGGTTCCAACATTGGCTACGAATAGAATGTCCAATGGAATGCTCCACTTGTGTCCAAGAACCGTCCAAGATCGGTTTCATCGGAGTGTTGGAACCAACACGTTCCAACCCTCCAATGTGTGGTGCCCGCATAAGAATCTAGGCACACTACGTTTTTGGAACGAGCAGTAACAACGCGATTATTTTCGCACGCGTTTGTATCGATAAAAATCAAAATCAAAATGTATTTATTCAGTACGATCGTTAATAGACCACTTTGACATGTCACGTTCTTAAAACTAGGTGATTCTACTGCCCGTTCCAACGCGAATCCCTACACCAGGGACAGAATCAGGCAAGAACCTGGTGGTGTGGGCCTAGCTTTTTTTTAGACAACGATATTTTAATACGATACAAACGCACAGTGACGGCGCGTATGAAAAACGTGGTGTATAGGCTCTAAAACAAATGTTTTTGCAAGGCTGCGTTGATTTTGTTACGAGCTTAACTAGGTTTATATAGAATAGTACCTACCTATTGTATTTGATTTTTTATGAATAGTTGTAAAATATACCTTAATTTAATATTATTAATGTTTTGTTTTCATTATAGTATAGGTCGCGCCAAGTAAAAAGAGCGCTGAGAGGAAGTAGTGGGGGTATGTTTGCGCCTGTGTTCACTCGCTGACGAACCAATAGCACTCGCTACATCAATGGTATGAAGTGCGCCGCAACACCTCTCCACCAATCATCGACCACGGAGCAGTTTGACAGCCAGCGCTCTTTTTACGTGGCGCGACCTATACCTACCTAGTATTGTGGG
Organism: Xanthorhoe designata; assembly: GCA_963582015.1. Lineage (NCBI taxonomy): Eukaryota > Metazoa > Arthropoda > Insecta > Lepidoptera > Geometridae > Xanthorhoe > Xanthorhoe designata. The sequence continues at coordinate 1,406,584 of OY757058.1, forward strand.
ATGACCTAATGTAACAAATTGATGTTACTAATCGATATTTTATCCGCGACCACGGCTGGTGCAATCCGGTCGAAACGTCGGGCGAATATTAAAGGTAAAATTCGCGATAAATACCCGTTTGCATATGTTTTATAAGATATTTTATCAGTTTGGTATCAAATGAAAGGAATTGTGTAGAATGCAAAACTGAAGGTAACATTACGTACATCCTCGGTATGCCGGGTTCCTATATCCAACGTACGGATGTCCGTACGTAGGTCGTCATAGCAACGTTGTTTATTTAACACAAAATGTATGAGACTTTTTGACAGATAACAACGTTGCTATGACGACCGACCTACGGACATCCGTTAGTTGGATATAGGAACCCGGCATTAGCCATTTACAAGATATGGGGATAAAAGTGACACAGAGTCCGATTAGATACTCGTAGGTACCTATACCTACCCGCTGGCTCCTCGTTGTGTCGTCTACTGCCGAAAGCATCTACATATTAGATTTTAAATGTTGAGAATATCCTACTAATATTATAAACGCGAAAGTTTGTGAGTATGGATGGATGTTTGTTACTCTTTCACGCGAAAACTACTGAACAGATTTGGCTGAAACTTCGAATATACATAGAGTATGACTGGAATAAGCACATAGGCTACTTTTGATCCCGGTGTTCCCACGGGAACGGGAACTACCGCGGGTAACAAGAATAAGATAAAAGTTTGTGTGTAAGTGTGTTTGTTACTCTTTCAAGCTCAAACGGTTGGACGGATTTGAATGAAATATGGTACCAGAATTGCTTATACCCTGGATTAAAGAATAGGCTTCTTTTGGTCCCGGTATTCCCACGGGAATGGGAACTACCACGGGTAACACAGCGGGGCGCAGCTAGTATAAGAAAACAAGATTTATGTCAATTAGTTTTAATCTCAAACTTCATCTTTCAATTGCGACAATCTCTAGATAGTGTAGGTATTCGATCCGAAGCCCCAGTCCTGCATCTTGTCGTCCACCCAGGATCTGAACGCTGGTACGTTGGTGAACACGCTGGGGACGTCCTTCTGACCACAACCGATGCCCCAGGCAACTAGCCCGGTGAGCTTGTAGCGCTCGTTGCCGATAGGGCACGCTAGTGCGGCGCCACCGTCGCCCTGTTATAGATTGTTAAACAAGGGAGGAAATTAGAAACTGACCCCCTTATGCATATAGTAAACTTACTTTAGCTAAAACAGATATTAAATCTGTTGCTATCTCTTTTCATTGACATGAGTAACAAGAAGAAACATTCTTTAAATCTTTTTTTTATTTTATTCGTATTGTCATCGATCCTTGATAAGTGTGCAGTTTTAATTTAATCCAACACTTCAAAGCAACATGCACATGTGCGTCATGGGCACTGAACGCGTTAAACATAAATTACCTAAATTGTCATCTCTTTCATCTCACCTGACAAGTGTCCTGTCCCTCCTCGCCTCCCGCACAGACGAAGCTGCTGTGCAACTTGAAATGCTTCCCGAGTCGAGTGCGCTGCAGTAGAGATTGACAGCGAGCGTAAGGTACCATGTCTTGGGATACCTTCTTTAAGATCACGGCAAAGCGACCTTGAAGACCTGGAAATAATGGTCAAATTCTAGTGACTTCATAATATATGAAATGAAATAAATTAAATGAAATATGGTCACGACTGTATCCCGGGAGCGGTAGACATTTCTTTCAGATCATTAGGCAATTTTTAGATCTTTTCGAAGATGTCTAAGGGGGTAGTCAGAGGTATGTCCAAATACATACACATTTGGTACATGCCTACTTTTTGCAGAAGTTAACTTTCCATACGTGACAGGTTGCAAGCCCATCGACGCTATTAGAGAGCTAACTGGTTTCCTCACGATGTTTTCCTTCACCGTTATAAGCTCGTGTTAAAGCGCATATAAATTTTTCGATGCGAAAAGTTCATTGATGCACGGCCGGATTCGAACCCACGGCTTTCGGATCGAAAGTCGAGGTACCTACTAATCCACTTGACCAACATGGCTTTTACTTCATAATAAAAAAACTTCAATTAACTTCACCAGAGTTGGCCACTTACTCATACGAAAGAACGAAAGTAGTGGCAATTCTGAGTGTCGCAAAAGCTAAACTAAGCTAACTAAAATTGTTGCCGTCCCCTTCATAGCGATGGGAATAAAAAGGATGGCAATAATTTTAGTTAGCTTAGTTTAGCTTTTGCGACACTCAGAATCGCCCCCATAGTAAACCTATATTGCTAGCTAGATGCCAAGTGCACAAATAAATTGCCAGTAGATAAGCAGTTTGGGAAATGGAATTAATTGAGGGTTTTTGATATAGTTTATTGTGGCTTAGTCAGCCCCACACGTATTGACATTGTCTCTCCTGTGGATATGTCCGGCAGCTGAGAGGATGGTTTAGGTGCTACAAGCCTATTACATCTCAACAATGTCCCAGGCACTACAGTGTAAAGATTGCCTCCTGACGCTGTATAAACCATCGACCTACCGTACCCCTATAAAGTAAAGATGTAAATGCCTGAGTATTGTGGGAGCACTATTAAATATAGGTAATTGGAGAAAATGTAAGAAATATTAAAAATAAAAAATTTTCATGATCATTTTCATTCAGGTACAGTTCTAAATAGAGAAATTTATTTTTTCTTAAGTAGATAGGTAATATTATGTAGATTATTTTAAAAACCCCTTAAACACTAACCCTCTTATTAATAAACAAAGATCAACGAAGTATTAATTTTAAGTTGTATCTTTATTCTGTGTACAATAAAGTGCTAATTCGTTCATTCACTGACGTTCTTTGTTAATCTTTGTTTATTAATAAGGAGGTAAAGGAACTCAAAGATTCCTTACCAAAGCTGTCCTTTCCCCATCCATTGGAGACGCACTCCTTGCTGCTATCGAAGTTCTCGTGGACATCTGGCAGACAAAGCATGTTGATGTGCTCCGCTATCTGCAGAGGCTCTTGAAGGCGAAGCAATGCTATGTCATTCTTCAAGTTCTTCGGGTTAAACTCTGAAAGAAACACATGAGTTAAACCAGAAAAAAAATTCTTCCCCTAACATGCCGGAAAATAGATATCATAATTAAAGGTGACATTTATAATTATTTGACAGTTATTTACAGCCTAGCGACTTTGCGTTACTTTACCGCCCTAGGGACGCAAAGTATCTACAGTTTTCTTTTTCACCCTATGTGAGTTTGCGTTACTTTACCGCCCTAGGGACGAAAAGAATCTACAGTTTTCTTTTTCACCCAATGTGAGTTTGTGTTACTTTACGGCCCTAGGGACGCAAAGTAGGTATCTACAGTTTTCTTTTTCACCCTATGTGATTTTGCGTTACTTTACGGCCCTAGGGACGAAAAGTACTGTTATCCACCCTATGTAAGTTTTCCGTGTATGAGAAATGAAAATCAATATACCGCTGTGGTAGTAGATGTCCTGGACCACTCGTTCTTGGAAGTCGTAGATCTCCTTCACCGTCTGCGTGTCCCATTCACCAGCGCGGATCTTCAGGCCATTTGAACCGTATCTGCAATAAGATAAATTAACTAAGTAGTTTTATTTATTGCGGGTTCGATCCCCGCTGCGGGACAAATGTTTGCATGATCTGCAAATATTTGTTTCGTGTCTGGGTGTTTTCTATTGTATAATATCAGAGATTAGGGATAATATGTAGTATTTACAAAAAAAAATGTATCTTGCTTCGTGTCTTGTATAAACTACATAAGTAGTTTATCAGTCATCTGGTTACCATAACACAAGCATTAAATTGCTTAGCTTGGGACTAGATGACGCCGTGTAGAATGTCCAAGGATATTTATTTATTTATTTTATTTATTTTTACAATTTTAAGAAAACTTGCATCTAAAAATAACAATAAAAGAAAGTCTAAATACTATAAGGGCTAATTACAAGTTTCCACATTTTGATACTAGTACTTAAGTAATTACTAATTAGGTACCTAAGTAGAGTCACAGATTATATAATATAGAGTAGGTATAGTGACACAAACAAAACAGTCATACCTACCTACTAAAGTAGACGACGGCAAACCAAAATTGAGATAAAAATTGAGTGAGAGAAGTGATCTAAAGTAAAGTGACTTACTTGGCGGCAATATGAGCGCCTGTCATGATAACTTGCGGGTGTATGATGACACCCACGCCGACGTAGCTGCCGTTGTCGTTGTTGATCAACGCAACCACCCATGGGTACTCTCCGAACTGAGCCTCACGACCCTAGAACGATATTAAATGGTTAATTGGGTTCTTGCCTGATTCTTTCCCTGGTGTAGGGAGTCGCGTTGGAACAGGCAGTAGAATCCCCTAGTTTTAAGAACGTGACATGTCAAAGTGGTCTATAAACGATCGTACTGATACCTACTTACATTTTGAATTTTTGAATTTTGAATTGAGTCATTGAAATAAGGGAATTAATGAAATGGTTAAGAGGTTTTTGTTTTCTTTCTAAATTAGCTGGTTTTTTAAAACAGACTTAAAAAAAAGGAGGAGGTTCTCAATTCGACTGTTTTTCTAAGTTTGTTACCTCAGAACTTTTGACTGGGCAAAGACGATTAATATCTAGAAGACAGACAAAGGCCATACACAAAATCGTAACCCGATCCCGCAGTACCAGATAGCCTGAAAACTATAAAACATCAATTTTATCCAAGAAATTTCAATACTTAGTAGTAGGTAGCAACAATATTCAATATTTAAACATTTTTAACTAGAAAGTAATTGAAATTTCTTGGATAAAATTGATGTTTTAGAGTTTTCAGGCTATTTTTTAGGGTTACGATTTTGTGTATGGCCTTTGTCTGTCTTTTTGGACTGGGTGAACTAATTTTGATGATTTGAGTCATTGAAATACTGTCCCACTGGCAACTTTTTGGCAATCTTTGGCTGGGCAAACCCAACCTGTTCTGGGCACAGGCCTTTCCTTTCTCCAATAAGAGCATAGAACACACACACCACATTTTTCTAACGCGCAGTCTTTATATCTCGTGATAAAAAAAAAGTACCTACCTATCATTTTCAGTTTATTTCTTCATAAATGTGATCCAGACATTGAGAGCGCTTACTGTTTTTTTGGTAGTTACAAAATAGTGGTGTACCTATAAAGTGTTATCTATGTATTCCTAAGATGCAGTAGACGTATTCTTTCTGATCTATAATCCAGTCAAAGTATACCTACCTATTTTCAGACATTAGGTAGGCATTAGAATCACCTAGCACGATTGCACGATAAAATGTAAGATGAAACTGAAGTGATCCTTGAGTTCCTACCAAAACATATGATTTTTCTTTCTTTCTTTTCATGACTTCACTCACATTGCTAAGAATGGAAGCGCCTAGTCCCTTAGGATTCCGGTACCCGCAGCCCTTAGGGTTGCCAGGCTTCGGTTTAGGCTTCACGACCTCCCCTGCGTCCCGGGGCGCCTTGCAGCATATCTCCACACTCTCCTGGCATGTTGGTGGGGGTCCGTCGTCCTCGCCAAACCTGACAAAAAGCATAAATAAGTATATATCCTTGGACATTCCATTCTAAAAAGCCGTGTTGGTCGTATCGAAAAATGTATATACGCTATAACACGAGCTTAAGTATAACGATGAAGGAAAACATCGTGAGGAAACCAGTTAGCTCTCTAATAGCGTCGATGGGCTTGCAACCTGTCACGTATGGAAAGTTAACTTCTGCAAAAAGTGGGCATGTACCAAATAGTATGTATTTGGACATACCTCTGACTACCCCCTTGGACATCTTCGAAAAGATAAAAAAATTGCCTAATAATCTGAAAGAAAATGTCTACCGCTCCCGGGATACAGCCGTGACCATATTTCATTTCATTTTTTTCATTTCATTCTATTCTATTTTTTAATGGCCACCTCGGAAAGTACTTTTTTAAACAAAACATAATTTTCAAAATCGGTCACATACCTACCTACGAGACTACTCGTATCTAAAGTAAGTAAGTTCGTATGAGCAAGTGGCCAAATCTGGTGGCCGTCATGGCTTAACGGACTACTAACTTAACTTACTACTAGTATTAACGGAATACCTACTAAGTGAAATACCTACATAAAAAAGAATACATGCAGTGGAACATAGAAACTCCTCCTTTATTTAAGTCGGCTAACAAATTAGCGGACCTCGCTCGGGATGGTCTTGCTATCAAGCATCAACATCAAAACATCAGCCCCCTGATTGTGTAACTTGTTTCACATTGTATACAAGTTTTATCAAAGCAAAAATCAAAGTAAATCGTGAAAACAACTGTCAAATATGACAGTAATTAAGTAAGTTACTTACAAAACCTAATCAGCCTTTAATCTGACAGTTATTTTCGCGATTTACTGTGATTTTTGCTTTGATATAACTTGGACAATCCAAAACAAGTTACACAATCCAGCCCCTGATCATCGGTTCGAGCGACCGCTACTGTAAAATTCGTGATAAACCCGTTCGCATATACCTACTACATAAATAATCTCTGCTACTACTAAGTTTTATAAAGAGTTCAACTCGTAGGCCCCACTTTAGCATAGAAAAAGAGCCAGTGTGTTCTTTATTCACCTGATGTCAAGTTCGCCCCAGCCAGTAACCGTCGCGTTGTTAACATCGACCGCCACCCTGTTCGCATCGCATAGATAGTAAGGCACGCATTGACAGGAGCCGCCATCTTTGTCCACAACTGTCACCGGGGAGTCGGTTGGTCTCACAGTGATCTGTAATGATGATATCATGATATTGATGAATATTATGTAATTTTTAATACTTAGTTGTACCTAATAGTCAGTCCTTTGTACATAGTTAGACATAGTTATAATGGATTAATTTGTAAGAATGAGATAGCATGATCTGATGATCGGCACGTGGCGCTTTTTTTCCATGTATTAATAGTAGATACCTACCTACTTATGTACTTAAGTATGTATTTACAAAAAAAATTATGTATTTACGTAGTATAATGTAGCCTTCCTTTCCCAAGGTATAGTTTATCTCTGCACCAAATTTCATCAAATTCGGTTTTGTGGTTTAGATGTGAAAACGTAACAGATAGAGTTAGGTAGGTCCTTTTGCATTTACAATTACTTACTTAGTAAGAATAGCTAAGAATGTGATATTTACTTCTTCAAGTCCGCGTGGCGTGACTGTCGGTGGAGTGACCACCGTTGGTGGAGTCCCGAAGATCCCATCCAGGATGGAGGGGTCTATCGTTGTCTTCTGGGCTAAGACGCCGATCAGCGCCACAGAGGCAACTAGGATATATCTGGAATATAAATTAATAAAATATTTATGCACAAAGAAAAAACAGAGAAACAAAAAATACCTACTAAACAACTAAATAAATAAAAGGAACTCTGTATTCTATCCATAATATAGACGACCTAAAGATAGAAGACAGAGTTCAGGTCACTGACCGCAGGTAGAGTGCCCTAAAGGCTAGCAACGTTACCTCGTTGGATTGCTATACCTCTGTCCGAGGAAAGCACCAGCCCTTTGGTCATTAGTTTTAGCTATTAGCCTCTTGGAAATTTCCCGATAAAGAAGCCACGCCTCTGGACCCCATGAACCTAAGTTTCTACACCAAATTAATAAATATCCATGTAGGTACATTCCACACAGCATCATCTAGTCCCAAGCTAGCAATTTAATTCTTGTTATGGTAACCAGATGACTGTTTACAAACCGCAGCTTGGATTGATCCCGCAACCTCCGCGTCTCAGGCGGGCCTTCACCCACTGCACTATTGAGGTCGATAAGTGAATACACAACTCAATATTCTGTAGGTAATTCCAAGCTTTTACCTGTTGCCTTTATATTTAGCAAAAAAATCACGTTTGTTGTATGGAAGCCCCCCTTAGATATTTATTTCTGTGTTTATTACCTATCGGCAACTGAAATACAAGGTTTAGCTATTATGGTTCATGAGATACATACAGCCTGGTGACAGACAGACGGACAGCGGAGTCTGTATAATACGGTCTCATTTTTAGCGTTTCGGTACAGAACCCAAAGAGATATAAAAATATACTTACATTTAAACTAGACTACAACTTAGGTACATATTTACAGAACTGTACAAAATACAATTATAACCAGTTGAGCCACCTAAGGATCGTTACAAACGATCTATAGGTAGCTCAACTGGTTTTCAAACTGTATTTAGAATTCTTAAATTACTTAATTGAATAAATAATCTCTGATAATAAATATGCAAACTACTCACAATCACAAATATTATTTTGTTACTTAGGTATATAAATGTAAAAAAGTTGATCGACAGGAAAAACAACAATTTAATCATGTATGTACCTACCTAAATAGATTTGTATGAGGAAAAAAGTTGATGATACGTAATTGGTTATTAATATCTGTAATAAAAACCACAGACTGAGTGTAGGCACAGATAAAATAATACGTGTACCTAGGCAATATTAATATCTAAACGTAGTGTTTTTAATAACTTTGATAATATCTACGTAACGTGTGGAAGACCTCTTTAGGTACCTACTGTACCTAAAGAGGTCTTCCACACTAGCTCGAATGACGATACCTCGATGATCAATACCTCGATGACGGTAGGTAGGTACATTTCGTCGATGGGTCGTTACCTCGAAAGTTCAGTACCTCAAAAGGTTTCTCTACCTCGACGGGTCTTTACAATTTAAGTACATCGATGGTAGGTAGGTACATCTTATCGAGATAATTGTTACCTCGAAAGACTATCAAAAAACCAAATTAAATGTAAATTATAATCGTTCGTTCGTATGAGCAAGTGGCCAACCCTGGTGACGGAGTTTTTAGGCCGCCTAAATGCCTCCGTTATGGGTTAACAACTTTAAAAGCCGGGACCGACAATTTAACGTGTCCTCCGAAGCACGGAGGCGCTCAGCTGATATTGCCACTTGCAATATGCGAACGTTGCTTAACTTCGACTATCAAGAACGTCTTAGAAAGCTTCGCCACGAGCGCTTTAAATTATAATTGTATGATGGTATACAATCTCAAAGTGCATAATTATCAAGTAAAACTACTGTTCTTAGCACTTAGGCCTTTACATCTTTACTAGATGATTTATACAGAGTCAGGAGGCAAGCTTTTAGCCTGGGACATTTATCAAGTAGAACTAGGTACTGGTAGAACGTACGACAGTTTTTGAATTGTAAATTATTTGGCGCTGCAACATTAAAACATTGAATTTGTTTTTATTGCTTACCTACTGATTGTACTTTGGATTGTAATATGTAAATCTAGGTAATTAAATACGACTCGTAGGTACCTAAGCGGAACGGAGCAGGTAAATAAGCTTATCTAATTGTTAATGTGTTATTGTTCTTGCAGGACCCACACTATCAGGAAATATTTGCGAGAATGGTTTTCCACTCATCGGTTCGGCCGTCACCGTAGGGTTACCGGCGGTTTTTGTGTAGTATAGTAATCTATGCTCGCTCATGTGTCAAGTATTACCGAGGGAGGCGCTGCACTGGATTTTCATACATTTGTGATAAGTACTTGACTCGCTAACGAGAAAAGTATCCAATACTACGGTAAACTGACGTTAACCGTGCCGAAATGTACCTACGGCTCGTTTTTTCCAAGCCATTCGGCAAGGTGATATAGGTCGCGCCACGTAAAAAGAGCTTGGTCGGGGAAGTAGCGGGGGTATGTTTGCGTCTTGTTCACTCGCTGACGAACCAATAGCACTCACTAATGGTATGAAGTACGCCGCGTTACCTCTCCACCAATCATCGACCACTGCGCAGTTTGACAGCCAGCGGTCTTTTTACGTGGCGCGACCTTACTGCTTATTTGCATCTCGTTTGTTTTTGATACCAAACGCGCAATGACTGCGCGTTTAAAAAGGTGGTGTGTGGCATAGGCTCTGAGTGTGACTGCGGAAACGCGATAGATCCTCACTTTTTTGAATCCCTATCGTACAAGTGACAAACTCATAAATTTTATGAAACCTACTTTGATTTCGAAGAAGAGAGCTATTTCCTACACTCTCGAGGTGCATTTCTGTTCATCTCCGAAGATTAGCTTTGTAAACAAACTAAAACATCTATTTTTCTATAAGTTTTTTTACTTAATTCTCAATTTTTGGGGATTTGTAAGCACTGCATTTAGGACTATGAACTCTGTCAAAAAACCAACCCTTTGAAGCAATTTAATCAAACGTCCTTGACCTTGGACGGCACTTTTAACCTACCTATTTGAATAATGAAAGACGGTGTTTTTTTAAATCAGCGAATTTCTGTTGTAGGTACCTACCAAATATTTTAAATTTTGACATTTGTTTACTTACAGTTTTCTTTTTTAACTTTTATAAGTTCTAAAATGCGAAAACTTTAAACAACATGATGAACATGCTTATTTAGGTACCTAGTACCTACCTTCTTTGTTCCTTCCTACTTTGTAGTTAAAATAAAACAATAAGCTAGTAAATTTTATGTTTACGGTTTTCATCTTAACTTTTGAAATTTATTTCATACAATGACAAAAGGTTACTTACAATAAATTCGATCAAACTCACCTAAACATTTTGTAACACTAATACACAGCCAGCACCTAATTCTATGGTAACAAGGTCCAAATTACAACATAACTTCACTGACTCATGTGATTGCTCTGAGACACAACTAAAGACTGATGTAAGTTGTGAGGTGCTGTAACTATGATTTCATCTGTGCCTTTAATTATCATTAAGGAAACTAGTATTGGATTCTTAGCCACGACAAGTGGCATTCGAAATGAAATCAGCACAAAATAAGTGACTTTTATTAAAGAACTAAAGTAAGCGCAATATAATGTGACCGGGCCTAGGGCAGAAATTTCTATTAAGTAATTCTTAAATATAGGTATTAATTCTTAAAGCCGGAAATAACAATTTAACGAGTCCTCCGAAGCACGGGAGCGCTCTGTCTGCTGTCAATATCATTAGCGGTTACCCATCCAAATTGTGACCGCTTCGAGCGTCGCTTAACTTTAACGATATATCGAGAAGAGGGACAAACCACGTTTTTTAAACGAGCAGTGTGCAATTTTGCGCGTCACCTGCTAGTTCGCAGCGCGTTTCACAAACGCGGGGAAATTGTACATGGTCACAACTTGCCGGCTACATTTTGTTGCGCAAACGCGCAGTGACGCTGATCAGGCGCGTTCGAGAAACGTTGTGTGCCCGGCTCTTACGCGCTTTGTGTTGAAAACCACTTATCTAAAGTAGTATGTAAAGGTCAAGCGAGCTGGTAACCTACGATACCAGAAAATACATTATTTTGACCTCCTGCAAACCTGTTACTGTCCTCTCCAAACTATGTTTAACAAGAAGGTAGCAAAATTTAAAAAAGTTAAACCGACTTCAGTTTCGTTAGGTAGGAGAGTAATTTGCACTTTTTTTTTTGTTTGCAATACTTAAGTAGTACAGTCAGCGTCAAATTGACATGTGCGTCTAGAGTAGTCAAAATGATCTAAAAAACATAAAAGCAATTTGATATAAGCAGGTGGAATTTATATCTTTAACAATTGCGTTGACGAGGGAGTTTTTCCCAATCTAATGAAGATGAGTAAAGTTATTCCTTTATTCAAATCTGGTAATGAAACTGACCCCGCTAATTATAGACCAATATCGATTCTGCCTGCGTTAAGTAAAATTTTTGAAAAACTTATTCTTAATCAACTGCTCTCTCACTTTAATCTTAACGGACTTTTACACCAGCACCAATTTGGATTTACGAGAGGTAGATCAACAACCGATGCAGGTACATTGCTTCTAAAGCACATTTATGATGCCTTTGAGAACTCACAAGACGTAGTCGGAGTTTTCTGCGATCTGTCGAAAGCGTTCGACTGCGTGTGTCATGCGACTTTAATCTCCAAATTAAAGTACTATGGTGTCGTAAACCAAGCTATTAACCTGATTCGATCTTATCTTTCTGAGAGACTCCTTAAAGTTGAAGTAGGAGGTGAAAAGTCCTCAGGGTCAGTTATTGATATGGGTGTGCCACAGGGCTCGATACTAGGCCCTTTTCTGTTTCTAGTGTACATAAACGACCTTCCTTCTTTTGTAAAAGACATGTGTGACATTGTTCTTTTTGCTGATGATACATCTTTACTTTTTAAAGTTGATAGGTCTAAAGATAATTATGATGATGTTAATGCCTCTTTATCCCAAGTCTCAAACTGGTTCACTGCTAATAACCTCTTACTTAATGCCAAAAAAACTAAATGTATTAAATTCACTTTGCCTAACGTGGTTCAGAGACCTACAAAAATTAAATTAAATGGGGAAGCACTTAATCTTGTTGATTCAACTGTTTTCTTAGGTCTTACAATTGACTCCAAAGTGCAGTGGGGTCCGCATATTGAAACACTTGCAGGTAGGCTTAGCTCCGCGGCTTATGCAGTGCGTACGATTAGGCAACTTACTGACGAAGGAACAGCTAAGTTAGTATATTTCAGTTACTTCCATAGTGTGATGTCGTAAGTATGGTATTTTTCTTTGGGGTAAAGCAGCAGATATTCAAACTATTTTCGTTTTACAAAAGCGAGCTGTCCGTGCCATTTACAAAATGAAACGTCGGGACTCTTTAAGAGAGCGATTTAAAGAAATAAATATGCTTACTGTTTTTTCGCAATATATTTATGTAAACCTATTGCACACTCACAAATATATAAACAACTTTAAGAAAAAAAATGATGTGCACAAAATTAACACTAGAAATAAAAATAAACTATGTGTGCCTAAATTTAGACTAGAAAAAGTAAACGGTTCTTTTATGGGAAATACTGTACGTTTTTACAATAAACTCCCAATCAACGTAACTAACCTACCGACTCGAAGGTTTAAAACGTACATAAAGAATATTCTTGTAGAGAAAGCGTATTATTCCATTGAGGGTTTTATTAATGATAAAATTACGTGGCCTGATGTCGCTCTGCCCCTCGACGGTTGATGGTATACAATATCTTTACTACCTTGATAAGTAGGTACCTACCACTTAAGTCGGCCAAGTGTAGCGTGTGATGCCAGACAACATTTTGTTGAGGTGTTATCTTGTTAACTTTACAATTACTTTTACTTTTTTTTGACATGCCTTACTTTGTTCGACTGGCTTCCCACTGAAGCTTGACTATTTAGATTATTTAGATTTAGGATTTAGGGATCGCTTTTAAAAAAAAGCTAGGCCCACACCACCAGGTTCTTGCCTGATTCTTTCCCTGGTGTAGGGAGTCGCGTTGGAACAGGCATTAGAATCACCTAGCATGTAAAACGATACTTAAGTGATCCTTGAGGTCCTACAAGAATAAATTATTTTTCTTTCTTTCTTTCTTTCTTTCAATCATCATATTGTTGCAAGCTGCTCAGGTATAGGTGCTTGCAACAATATGATGATTTGAACTGCGTATGTCAAATTGCTTTTGTGTTTCAGATCATTTTTACTACTCTAGACGCACATATCAATTTGACGCTGACTGTACATATACCTACTGATCTGATGAGGATCTTCAGAGTTAGAAACAGAAATACACCTCGAGAGAGTAGAAAATTTCTCTCTTACGAAGTTGTCGAAAAGTCGGTTCAATATTTTTATAATATTTAATGCCCTCCAATAAAATACTATTAGGTATATAAATATAATATTATCTACTGTCGATATAGGTTTAGATCGATTTTTTTTGACCAGTAACCATGTAATAGTGGCAATTCTGAGTGTCGCAAAAGCTAAACTAAGCTAACTAAAATTGTTGCCGTCCCTTTCATAGCGATGGGAATAAGAAGGATGGCAATAGTTTTAGTTAGGTTAGTTTAGCTTTTGCGACACTCCGAATAGCCCCCAATACTTACCTAATTATTGTGTAAATAAAGTTACCACACAAGATATTTCTGCAGAATTTTCCTCAATCAACCAAGCCAGCATGTATTTAAAAACAGGTTTTTTGAATGTCATTGTTCTGCATAAATTGGACAGTGATGCGGTCTGTGTCAGGGGGCGCCCCGCCGTGTTTCGTTCAGAAGGTCGTGGGTTAGAACCCCGCCCGTGTAACAATGGATTTTTTGGCTATTCAATTTAACCGGGCAGGTCACCGCAAGACGGAGTGACGGCAGATGGACCAAAATGCTGACCGAGTGGTGGCCGAGACAAGGACACCGTAATAGGGGACGTCTACCGGCTCGATGGGTAGATGACATCCGCAAAACAGTGGGTTGCACGTGGCTAAGACTAGCGCAGGATATAGGCGAATGGCATTCACGAAGGGAGGCCTATGCCCAGCAGTGGGTTAAAACTGGCTGATGATGATGATGAAATTTAACCGACTTGGTAGGTATTACATGGATCTGCCAACTTTTTACGGTAGAAAAACTGAGTTGCGAGACTTGGCTTTATTTTACAAGTTATGTTTTGGATAGCATTATCATCAATAGATAATACTAAAGGAATTAAAGAGTTCAAATTGAAAATGTAGGTACTTTATAACAGAGTCCAGAATAAATGGAAGCAAACACAGAAACAGCAATGCTGTTAAACTTCAACCAGGCGCACTTAGGTACATACATAACTAATTTTAATAGTAGATCTTTATCTCTATACTCGTATACCTATTATAATCAGATTACCTGCTTACTGAAGCATAAGAAGCAAGGATATTTATTTATTCCGATCACTGATAATTATATTTAAACGGTCGCCATGCAGGCCGTAGGTACAGACATTTTAGGTTACGGTTTTTTGCTTACGGTAGGTCCTACCAGGTAGTAGGTAGGTACAATGACATTGTCTGATCAAGACGGGTACGGTTGCTTTGGGAAAAGTGTTCCAGGTGGGAAATGGATATGAATATGAAAAAAAGTTTGTTTTGACAAAATTAAATGTCTTTTTTAGTTAACAGTAGGTACTAAAAATGCAAAAATGCAACCTACCTAGTACCTACAAAAGAAAAAGTAGCGACCCCAGAAACGCACCCGTGTAAACTTCATGATAAATATGAGTCTTAATTTTGTCCAAAGAAAATACTAATTTAAAAGGTAAAATATAGGCAATTCTAAACTATACCAACACACATTTTTAATTGATACTGAAAAATTATAATTATCAGACAGATATCTATACAATATTTTTTTTAACTAAACACTTCATCAATATTTGAAAAACAAAAAAGCCTAATTGCTTGTCAGTTTTCTTTCAAAGTCTTACTTAATTTAGAACTAGTACCTCTAAACGTAGTGATTTTATTCTCTTTGGGTATCTCGTAGAGCTTCTACGCACCTACACTACGCACAATCGAAAAAAAATATTGTAATTGAAAGGTGCGCGTTGAAGTTTTTTGTTTGCTACGAAAGCACGTAGCACCCTCTACGCTGAGCTCTACGGAAAATGTTATTATCGATTTTAAAAACGATGACAATGGGGTAGGGTAGTGTACATAGTAAGATTAAAATATGAAACAGACAACCACCTACATGTGAAAACAGTATGTCTCTACGTCGTCTAGATCCAAACTTTTTAAAAGTTAAAGCAACTTTTAAAAAGTTTCGCTCAAATGATGATCCGCAAGTGGAACTACGCTCAAATGGAATTTCGCGCAAATGGTCATACGCGCAAATCAAAACCTGGGCAAGACTATTCCAATGTCCCAGGCACTAACATGGTGTAGGAAGAGATTGCCTCCTGACACTGCATATCGGCCAGTCTCAATAGCCTATCTTTGGTTTTGTTTACTGCTGGTAAGTAGATTTTTGTATGAAAGTAATTGATATTACTTACTTAGGTAAGTACTTTCATTAAAAAAAATTACAAATAAGTGTAAATGTAAAAACGCCGATGTAGGACCTATATATAAATGAAAACACTTGTCCTCACTCAGACTTGAGTCTAAGCTCAAAATATCGATTTTATCAGTTCTCTATTATCACTGTTTGATGAATCACCGCTTGAGACACGACTCACGCTTGAGTATAGTCTCAGAATATGAGCCCCAGATTTGTACATACATTTGTCCCGCGCAAGAATCGAAGCCGCAACCACTTCCGGGCTGTCACCCACTGCGCCACAAGGTTCAGTAAATGTATTAAATGGTGTGGATATCCATTGATAAGTGAGTTGCAAAATCGGCGTTAAGCTATTCATGCTAAGGAATGTTTGTGTGTCTGAGCGGTAGCGGGTAACATAATAAAAAAAAAACATAATTTAATAACATAGAACCTCTTTCTTATTTGAAGTTGATTAGAAATTTTAATTAATCAGATTATAGTGTCAATTCAGATGTCTTAAAAACTAACTCTCAGATTGTCAATATAAAAACTAAACTAATTTCACAGCACTAAAATTGATGCCATTCTTTTTATTTCGATAGTTATGAAAGAGACGGCAATATTTTAGTGCTGTCAAATTAGTTTAGGTTAGTTTTAGCGACATCTAATTGACATCATTTAGATGATAAAAACATAAAAACGCTTGGGTTGGGTGGGACTGAACGTGCTCACTCAACTGCTCAGCAGTCGTCAGACCGATGCTTATCGGGTTAGGTTAACTATCAATTTCTGTTACACGTGTTCTTTTTGCAGTTTTATGCACGATACTAAATAACGTATTTAAAAATAAATTTAAAAAACTGTTGATTGAAAAACTGTTGTTTGTGAGAGAAATAAATAAATAATTTTTTTTTTATTAAAAAAGCTACTACTTACAATATTAATGATTTCTTGGATGACAAATTTTAAATTTTAATGCATTTGTAATATTTTAATTGTTTGACATTCTCTTCATAATTTGAATGTTGTAATTAATTATCTTGTTTTATTGTATTTAATTTGACATTGTAATATTTTAATTGAAGCTGCCATTTCTCGCTTTGCACACCGAAATTGGTAAAACATGTTGCGGCTATACTTACCCAGTTTTATCATCATAATTTACCTACACATGTTTATGCAAATAAATGATCTTTATCTTTATCTTTACGTCAACATGGTAGACGCTTGCAATATTCACAGAACGGTACGGAACTCTTCGTGGACGAGTCTTTGTCATGACTGATTTTTTATTTAAATCCGCTACGTCTGCCAGTATGAGCATAGCCCCGTGTTATCTTCTTCACAGGTCATTTATCCCGCCATTTTGTCGTGTTGCAAAATGGCCGCTAATTGAAAATGGCGGAATAAGTTTCTGACCCACAAAATAAGTATTTTGAGGGGTCATCGTGGCTATTAAAGAGATAGGAGGGTCAATAGTAAAGTCATTCAACCGAATAGGTACTTACCTATAGGTACTTATAATCGTCTCTTTTAAATATTTCGCGATCACAAACTGTTTTTGCGCTTAGGTAGGTAGGTATATTTAAACACATATCTACCTTTGTAATAATTTCAGAAGTTTAAAATAAAGAACGAATTCTATTCTATTCACGTCAACAAGTAGGTAACCCTTATAGTTTCGTCATGTCCGTCTGTCCAGTCCAGCTTTGCTCAGAGAATATTGATATCTTGAAAACTGTAATTTGGCAGAGAGATAGGTACCTACATTTATCTATTGATCACGCCGACAAAGTGGTACTTAGCATAAAATCCGAAAAAAAAAATATCTTGTACTTAGGTACTTAGGTAGGAACTTATATACTTACTCCTTTCCTTAGTGTGGGGTTTCGTTGGACAGGTCTTTTAAAAATATTGGGTGTTTAATAAAACCTTTTTTCAATTTAAATAGTACCTACCCGTCCGTCCCCCTGTTGCAACAAGCGTGTTCACGAAGGTATGCCTAAGTAGGTACCTAAACCCAGATGCGGTAGAATTCGGGCTGTGGATGATGATGAGAAAGGCAACACGGCTCCAGCACTGTTATTAATTTAACTAAACTCTGCTAATTCATCACACGATATAAATCCATCAGCAGACTGTCTGACCAACGCACCTGCTCCTCGCTGGGGCATTCGGCTTTGACACGTGCTGGACTCACAAGTTGCATAATATGATGTTATTTTTTTTTATTAACCTATCATGTCCCACTGCTGGGCAAAGGTATCCCTTCTTTGACTTGATGTAACTACCCAGGCAAAAGTACTTAGTAGCTTAAGCTAGGTAGTGTTAATTCAGGTCATAAATAAAGCGATTAACATTCATCACAATTACACTACAAAAATGTCTAAGGCACATCTACCTTTGGAACTACTATATTATTATATTATCTGTTTAAGATGGTAATGGGGTAGTCTAACCTTCAGAGATCTTCAGAGGATCTTAAATAAGTAGGTACCTAAAAAAGATCTGAAAGAATGTGTTTACCGTATTTTGTTAGGAAAACAGTACTTAGATAGGTAGTGATCATAATATTTTTTCATGTCTAAAGGGAATAGAAAAGATCATGTTTACTAAGCAACTCGTGTCTGCTACATTCTGTGACGACGCACACGTGGGGACTGGGAATACTCTGACAGCGCTGCGCTTGAAGACCGGGTATTAGCACAGAATACAGATGTATTAGTTCGTTTGGACATCCAAATAATTACGTAGTAGACCTAATTATAATTACATATAAATATAATTATTTCTAGGAGTGGTGGAAGATCGCAAAAGATACGAGTCATTGGAGGATTTTGGGAGATTTATTTATTTATTTATTCAAAAAAGTTTGTAACTTTACAGGTAGGTACTTAACCTAAGACATTTGTCCAGCAGTCACCAGTGGGACATAGTAGGTTATTAAAAAAAATTAGAGAACGCAGCAAATATAAAAACTTAGGTAGGTACAATATTTTTTTATTTTGCTACTTGTTCCATCATTTGATTCCAGTCACGTGACTCGTGTTCGTGGCATGTCACGGTTGGCAGCACTGGGATTTTATTTTGGCGGCAAATTGTGCAACTGTCAACGACATGCGCGGGAAATCGTGTGTGAAACGGAAAAATGAGGTTTTGTTTTTGATACCAACAAAAACTTAGGTAGGTACTATTTCAGACGGCCAAGTTGGTAAGGAGTGACAGTAATAATAACCGAGTGTAGATTAAAAATAGACACGTTATAGAAGTGCCATTGGGTGTCAATTCGCCAAAACTAAACTAAATAACTAATTGACAGCACTAAAAATTTTGGCGTCCCTCTCCTAACGATTGTAATAAAAAGGATGGCAGCAATTTTAGTGCTGTCAAATTAGTTTAGTTTTTGCGACATCTGAATTGATACCACTATGCTCAGAATAGAGAAAAAACCAGAAGTAGTTATTGCGCCTAATACTGAGGCCACAAAAACTTGGCTAAAACAGAGTAGTTTTACGCGCAGCCGATCAGTCACGTTTTGAACGCCATACCGCATAGTCGACTTCAATTTTATTTTATTATGCCGTCTTGTGTTGTTCCCACATGCAAAAATGCAGCGGGGCAAAACAGTAGAAAGAATGGGATTACATTTCACGTGTAAGTAACGCATTTACCTAACATCTTATTGAAATATTGAATAAATTGTTTCGTTTGTAATTGTCATAGGGAATGGTGCGTCCATCTTGTTAATGTTGCCAGTATAAGAATGTTGATTTTCCCTACTTTTTATTATTATACAGAAATGTTAGAATTTCATAATAGGTATTCTATACTAATATTATAAAGAGGTAAAGTTGGTTTGTTTGTTTGTTTGTATGTTTGGGGTAATCTCCGAAACTACTCATCCGATTTCAAAAATTCTTTCACTGATCGATTTGACACCGATTTGCTACAGCGAGATGCATATGGAATGGAATTTCCGAATGAACATAGGCTACATTTTACCAAGGTAGATACCACGCGAGAAAAATCGCGGGCGAGAAGGCTTGTAGTCTATATATTTGTGGTGTGTGTGAGAGTGGAACAGGGAGGGGTGTATGAAATTATGTTAAAACTGTAGCTTCCCTGCTGATGAAGAAGGGAAAACGGAGTGGATAAAAATTATACAAAGAGCACGGCTAGAAAAGTTTTGGAAACCTTCAAAGGGAAGAGTAGTTTGTTCAATGCATTTTGCGGAGAAATATATTTATGAGACAAAATGCGGATTGAAAAGACTTAAGAAAGAAGCGTTTCCAAATTAGGTACCTATTACATAAAAACTTACAGTCACTAGTTAGTCGTAGTTAGGCTAGTCTTATTAGTCACTCATTATACATTTATTCATCCAATTTTAATCAGTCTATTACTCATTTAATCACATCTTAAACCGTGTTTCATTTACTGAAAGAACTTCTCTATTACCTACTTAAGATTATCAGGTACCTATATGTAAATACATAAATATGGAAAAGGACAATTTAGATTTTAATATTATTATCATAATATCACACTTCCAAATTCCAATATTCTCAATGTTTACCCCAAAAACGGGCAAATTATGTCTAAGCTAGCCACATTACGCGGGTGGGAAGTGAGGCGGGCGGGGGATGCTTGTTTCGTATTTGGACTCAGCGTGCGTCTTGCAATGACAGTTAATTGTACCTTCTGTCATTTTCTCTATTCTGAGCCACTATGTAATAATTAGTCTTTATTTACAGGCTGAGCTTTAAAATAGTGTGCCTAACTTCTTTAAGCTAGAGCTCACATCAAAAATCCCCTCTAAGGTGATTTTTAAAGGGAATTTTGAAACTAAGCCCACTAAACTTTAAAAATAAATCTCCTGTGTCCAGTAGGAAACCGAGTTTAAGAAACTCAAAGACGTTCTACCCTGTCTTTGAATAAACTACAATGTCTACTTCTTAATCTTCTTTATTTTGGATTCGCCGGCTTTTGCCACGCATATATCCACTACCATGTCAATATAATTCAAGTTAGTCAAGTCAAGTCAAAGTTCTGACTGACTGACTGACATTTTAAATCTAATAATTTGACGTAATTAATAATTTAATTTGACGACCACTGTGGCGCCAGTGGACGAAGGCCCGACTGAGTGAGACACAAAGGTTGCCGGGTTCGATCCCCGCCGCGGGATAAATGTTTGAGTTCTACAGACATTATATCGTCCTTGCCATATCACATGCATTAAGTTGCTTATAGGTAGGTTATAATAATTCTCCTGTGATGGGCCTTTAAAAATTGGTTAGGATCTGACGACCTAAGAATAGAAAATAATATGAAATATATTAAATATCTAGAAGATCCGTGCGCGATAATGAATATGGTAGTATCTTACGGATTTTATGCTTGGTAGGTAATTTATCCAGAGACAGAGATTTTGCGTTTAAGTGTCATTTACACGATGCAAGATTCTTGCCTGTTGCATACAATTAAATTGACTACCATCATGACTTGCATGGTCTAACTAAACAACTGTAGCGTTGAACGACAATTAGGTGTGCGTAATTATTGCATTCAATTATTGCTTGGTACGTACAAGAAAATATCCCGCCCAACTCCATTTTAGCTGCCTTGTACGATCTTTATGCCTAGGGCAGACCAAAAAGGAGATGCAGGGACATATTTATCCGAAGATGTGGTCCGGAGTGGATGAGAAAGGCGAGGGAGAGGGAATGTAAATAGAAATTTAGGAAAGGCTGTGGAGTCGACTATATTGCAAACGTAGATGATAATAAAACATCATTATTATAACATATAAGACCAGTTGGCAGACCCCAGATGAGATGGAAAGATGACATCAAGAAGATAGCGGGCCAAAATTGGATACAGACAACCCAAGATAGAACAAAGTGGAGGACGTTGAAGGAGGCCTACACCAAATTGGTCGAAGATGGCTTGAGATAATGATGATGATGATGATAACATAGTTACTGTGGTATATCTGCTCATTATTTTATATGTGGGTAGGCTTTTTACGGCAGTTGATTGCCAGCCAATATACGAGTGCAAGTGGATCTCCGTGTTTAATTGCGATATTCCCCTAAATACATAACATTTGGCGACGATTTGTTATCCACGCGTTTAAATAGTGTGTGTGTAAATATCAGGAATGTGTACAGTAAACATTTGAGAACCCAAACATTCTCTTACTATCCCCTGTTTCCAAGTATGTTTAGTACCATTATTTAGAAAATATTTTAACAATACCCTATCACCTACCGAGAAAGATATATTTCTTTTTCCGCCAAACTGTTTACATTGATTCTTTTGAGCCTTCAGTACATTATCTTTAGCTGCGGACGACGAGGGCGAAGAAGTTATTTGTGACGGTGCTGGGGACTTTAACAAATCAAGTCGGCAACGTAAAGGACGACCAATCATCAGCTGTGCTGGTGAGAACCCAGTAGACCTATGAATTGAATTCCTATAATCAAATAAAAACTTATTTAAAACTTTTAAAATCAAATTTGGGTTGCTATTACTTTTTAAAATTGATTTCAAACCACTTTTGATTGTTTTAACACTGTTCTCTGCTTGGCCGTTAGACATCGCGTGGTATGGAGCCCCTGTCATGTGTTGAATACCATTTAGTCGACAAAATGTTTCAAATTCATTTGAACAAAAATTAGTAGCGTTATCAGATACTAAGGTATGGACTAGACCGAATCTACTGAACATTTCACACAGTTTACTAATCACTGATTCACTATTAGTTTTTTGCATCAAAAAACATTCGACCCATTTAGAATGAGCGTCAACAGCGATAAGAAACTGTTTACCATCCAACATAAACATATCTATATGCACGCGCTCCCATGCGCGCGCGGGGTACGGCCACGGAGTCAGCGGCGCTTTGGGCGGGTTATTGCGGAACGTGTTGCACACACTACATGAACCTATTTTATCTTCGATGTGTTTGTCAATATTTGGCCACCACATACGTGTTCTAGCCTCGGACTTTGTTTTGACTACCCCAAAATGTGAATGATGTAGTTCGTCTAACAATCTTTCCCGGAAACAAGAAGGAATTACTATCTTATGACCTCTTAAAATACATTCGTTTTCTACTGCTAACTCGACTCGACACAAGTGAAACGGACGAAGAAACGGATCCGTGATTTTAGTTGGCCATCCGTTTTTTATGAAACCTATCACCTTCTGCAATACTTTATCACGCCTTGTTCCAGCTTGAATATCTTCGAGAGTGATTGGCAGAAGTACTGATTCACCAACAAAATTTATGTACAAAGAACGATCTATCTCTTCGCTCTCATTTAACGGAGAGGCCACGGAACGAGACAAAAAATCAGCTACGTTATCATCACTCTTCACATATTCAATATTGAAATTATACGCCGATAAAAACAAAGCATACCTTTGTAATCTATTCGCGGCTAAAACCGGTACGCCTTTCTTATTTCCAAAAATGGATAACAGTGGTTTATGATCCGTGCGCAAAATAAAAGGAACCGTGCGGCCATATAAATAATGATTGAATTTTTTTATCGCAAAAACAATAGATGTGGCTTCCTTCTGGATCTGAGCGTAGTTAAGCTCCGATTTGGTCAGAGAACGCGACGCATACGCCACTACGCGCTCGGAGCCGTCGGGCTGGCGCTGCGCGAGCACAGCGCCCAGACCGGCGGGACCAGCGTCGCACGTCACCACCGTCACATACTCAGGGTGGTAGTGCGCCAGCACGCGATCTGATGCCAGTTCTTGTTTTATTTTCTTAAATGCATCCGCATGAATTTTGTCCCAGACCCATTTAACATCTTTTTTTAGTAAGCTATTTAGCGGGCTTAATACTGACGATGTATTAGGAACAAAACACCGATAATAATTTACCATTCCTAAGAATGACTTCAATTCATTAACATTATTTGGAGGTTTGCAAGAAACGATAGCTTCAATTTTGCTATTCGATTTGTGGAGACCATTCTTATCTATTAAATAACCTAAATACTCCACGGAACTTTTAAATAGCTCACATTTATCGTGCTTTAATCGCAATCCGGCATCTTGCAACCTCTGCATTACCTGCTCTAACCTCTCTAAATGCAACTTTCTATTAGAAGCCGTTATCAGAATATCGTCTAAGTATATGCATACACCATCAATGTCGCCTAACAGCTGTTCCATTGTGCGTTGAAATATAAACGGTGCATTAGCCAAGCCGAAATTTAATCGTGTATATCTATATAATCCCCTATGTGTATTTATTACACACCATTTTCTTGAGTCATCGAGTTCCAATTGAAGATAAGCTAATTTTAAATCTAGTTTGCTGAACTCAACTCCACCATGGAGCTTGGCAAACAAGTCCTCGATTCGCGGAAGAGTAAAGTTGTCTAAATACAATGCTTTATTCAACGTTATAGAAAAATCTCCGCAAATTCGAACCTTGCCATCGGGTTTCAAAACTGGCACAATAGGTATTAGTTTAGATGTAAGAAAACATGTAGATCAGTTACTGGCGTACAAAGGGAACTTATCATTGGTCCAAGATGACGATGTGAGTGATTTCGGAGAGTATTCGAACGAGCCCTCGGCTCCACCTAACGAACCTGAGGTCCGTAGGGCGTCGGAGCCGAGTGTGACGTCACCGGAACAGACGACGGCCTCCACCACATCTCCTGCGCGAGATGATAGGGGAGAGGAAGTACGGTCTGACACTGATGAGGAGTTCCTAGATGCAGGATCACCTGTTGCGACTGATGATGATCATACCGATCCAAGTAGTGACCACGCCAACAATGGTAGTGATAAGGAACAACAGGATCCTTCATCTTCGCGCCGGTTTCCGATTAGAAAAACAAGGAAACCAATTAATTATAAATTTTAGTTTAGCTTATTATGTTTTGATTAGTGGTGGAGGAATGTGGTATATCTGCTCATTATTTTATATGTGGGTAGGCTTTTTACGGCAGTTGATTGCCAGCCAATATACGAGTGCAAGTGGATCTCCGTGTTTAATTGCGATATTCCCCTAAATACATAACAGTTACTTATACGAAAAAAAATGAAATGAAATGAAATATAAAGAAAGAAAGAAAGAAAGAAAGAAAGAAAGAAAGAAAGAAAAATCATTTATTCTTGTAGGACCTCAAGGATCACTTAAGTATCGTTTTACATGCTAGGTGATTCTAATGCCTGTTCCAACGCGACTCCCTACACCAGGGAAAGAATCAGGCAAGAACCTGGTGGTGTGGGCCTAGCTTTTTTTTAAAAGCGATCCCTTAACAATCTAAAATAATCTAAATAGTCAAGCTTCAGTGGGAAGCCAGTCGAACAAAGTAAGGCATGTCAAAAAAAAGTAAAAGTAATTGTAAAGTTAACAAGATAACACCTCAACAAAATGTTGTCTGGCATCACACGCTACACTTGGCCGACTTAAGTGGTAGATACCTACTTATCAAGGTAGTAAAGATATTGTATACCATCAACCGTCGAGGGGCAGAGCGACATCAGGCCACGTAATTTTATCATTAATAAAAGCCTCAATGGAATAATACGCTTTCTCTACAAGAATATTCTTTATGTACGTTTTAACAGGTTAGCTGTCCGATGAGGCACATGTGCCTCATGGGTGATTGCACTGGTACGTCCATGAGGCATAAGTGCCTCATGTAGCTGTCATTATTTACTACGAGGACGTGTACAAAGAAGATCGAAACTTGCTTCGGGACAGCTAACCTGTTAAACCTTCGAGTCGGTAGGTTAGTTACGTTGATTGGGAGTTTAAAGGGAGGTTAAAACATATACGAACGGGTATTTATCACGAATTTTACCTACGGCCCGACGTTTCGTGATAAATACCCGTTCGTATATGTTTTATAATGTGTTCTGATCGCGAATGTTTCAAAAAGACAAACGTAGATGATTAGATAATATATACCTAGATACCTAGTTCATTGTGAAGCAGTAGAAATAAAAGGCTTTTTCAATTATTTATTTTATTTTATTTACCTACCTACAAGAAAATGGCATCATGTAAATGTTACTTTATCCTTTCATTTGAATATTATGCATACAATGTCAAATTGTCAAACTGGTACCAACGACTACCTAGGTAGTCGTTGGTACCAGTTTGACAACTCCGCTCGCACAGTGAACATGTTCCGAGGAGTCATTGTCGTCGGCTTGTTTTGCTTCGTCCAGTGCCAGGCGAATCACAATATCGATGAAGGTCAGAGCTTTTTTATTCATAAACTTTATAGTAAACTTACATCCAGTCTCAATAACCTTTATAACTTTGGTTTTGCTTACTGTCAGTAGCTATTTGACGTTTTTTGTAGGTATGGAAGAAATGTCAAATATCTACCCGCACTGACCCGCAGTAAGCAAAACCAAAGATAGATAGGTTATTGAGACTGGCCGTTAATTGTGTAGGAAAACAACTATCCCGATTTTGAGTGGTTATCAAAAATCTAGTCCTGGGATGTGTGAGACAGAGCCCAATATGTTTAAAATATAGTTTACGTTGTCATAATAAAATAAGTAGGTAAATATGTTAATATGATCGATCTTAAGAATCTCCCAAAATGCAATAGCATCATTATTCTTTCAGATCTTGAGGCGTTATTCAATCCTTTAAAGATGTCTAGGGGGGTAGATAGTCTTTAAAGATGTGTAGAGGTATGGAGGTAGGTACCTACTTACCTATGTCCAAATTATATAGGTACCTACATATTTGCTTCATGCCCATAAAAAACGTTCATTAATATTCTGGTCGGTAAAAAATTGGTAGGTAGACCAGGAAAATGCAATATTTATCACAATTTATAATTAGATACCCTACCTAGGTTTATAGGTACCTAAGTATTATGCATTTTCGTATTTTTTGACATTCCTATCTCAAAATATTCGCTAAACTTGCTATAGGGTCAAGTGGTCTACAGCGGATCACTTTTTAGAACCTAACTTTAATACAAAACAGTCGGACTGTTTTTTTAAAACCTATAAGTATTAAAATTTGATCTACTGTGTACCACGGTGATCGGCGTCGTCTAGTAACGAGTAACGTAGTACGAATGCAACGATAACAAAAATAACCATTTTAGTATTCCTTATTTGTTATGCCGATTGGCGATGCATTTACCAAAACTCGTACAACTAAAGATGCATGCAAAAAAATGTTATTAAGAAATGAAATATGATCACGACTGTATTCCAGGGAGCGGTAGACATTTCTTTCAGATCTTTGAGGCAATTTCTAGATCCTTTAGTTAGAATATGTCCATGGGCGTTCAGTCAGAGGTATGTAGGTACCTACATGTTAGTATAGCATAGCAATGCCCTGAGTGTGTGTGTCCTGCAGGTGAGCCCTGCATGAGTGAGGGTCTGCAGGGCACGTGTCGGCAGCTCCGGTACTGCCCCACGGTGGCGCTGGTCGACCTCCAGAGACACCAGCCGATCACGCCTCCAGTAAGTCATCTTCTTTTCTTTATTTTGGCTTCGCAAGGCTTGTGCCACGCATTTAGCCACTACTATGTCATATTGTTATAATTCAAGTCAGTAAAGAAGTCAAGTCAAAGTCAGAGTTAGTAAAGATGTGGGTCTTTATTGAAGCATTACACAGACCATTTGTGAGAACTCGAAAAGCAATGATATCCAGTTTTGTTTCATTTGCCCACACTTACAGTCGTTCACGAACACTCAACAGTTGCTAATCCGTCATTATTACACATTAACATTCGCTAAAAAAAACCACAGACTACTAGGATGCTAACGCATGCTAAAACACAAGTTTCGAAAAATAAAACAAAAAGAAAACCATGACTTTTCAAATTCCCGTCTTTTTTTTTCCATTTTAACATTTACAAAGTACCTAAACTTCTTCTTCTTCTTCTATATCAAGAATCGCCGCTTCAGACCCGCTGCCTCCGCTAGGAGTTATAGTGTTCTGTGTCCGCTGCGCTGGTGGTAATGCTTGGTGCTGTTCCAGATCTGCTCGTACATCGGCAAGGAGCCTGTGGTGTGCTGCACAGACTGCAACTCCACTGATGTCACGTGAGTGCCTAGGCCTACTTGGTTCTCCTAACAGTTCTTAGAGCCTGGGAGGTTAACGCCAGTTTACCGTAGTAAGATACTGGTGGCTATTCGGGATGTCGCCAAAACTAAACTCTAATTTAACAGCACTAAAAATGTTGCCGTCCCTTTCATAACGATCGAAATAAAAAGGATGGCATCAATTTTAGTGCTGTCAAATTCTCTCTCGGTAACTTGCATGAACTAAAAATTACATACAGAATACTTGACACGTGAGCGAGGATAGATTACTATAATACTACACAAAAACCGCGGTAACCCCACTAGGCACAATAGGTATATTTTTCGAACGAATAGTCACTGCGCGTTTGTATCGATACCAACACGATACTGAAATAAATACCCATCTGTACCCATCTGCATAGCTGGGCACCGTTAATCAAATGGTTAACTTCGTTAAACGTTAATCCGTTACAAAAAAAGTTAGCTTCGTTAAACGTTAAAGCGTTACATTTCGGAAGAATTAACGCAAGTTAACGTTAATCGTTAATCCGTTAATATGTGTAAAATTGCATTTTCTCGACCAACTGGCACACTGAATTCGGAAAACAAACGAATTTTCTTTCTATCAAAATTCGTTTGTTTGTTTGTTTCGTTTTGTTTGTTACCGTAAAACTTCTGTTTTACGGTTTCGACGGGATTCGAACCCGCGAGATACAAGCGATCACCCTTAAGCCGGGCTGCCTTACCACTCAGACACGAAGCCCTTGACGCCGAAGACGAAACCATCAGTAAGATGATATTTCGGTTAAAGCACCGAAACCTAAGTGTGGTTTAACACTACAATAAAAAATATAAACTATAGAAAAAATGTCGGTTTGACTATAAATTGAAACTATCAATCAAATTAGCATCTCTACATTCTTCACCAATCAAAGCCGGGAAAACCGGAAGCAAATAGATGAAAAAACAAGTACAGACTAAAAATAATAAAAAAATTCGAAAACGATAAGGTTGCACCGGGCACGTCGGCGCGTACCCGACTCGAGGCTAATGCTCTGTTTAGAAAATAGTTGAATACAATTTATAGCTTCATCTGTCTGGTCTGACTGATGATTAGGTACTGACAAAGGATGTAGATAATATCACGAGCTATTGTTTAGCCAAAACAAAAACGGCTACTAAATTTATTATAATTACTACACTGCACAGTACACTTTTTCTATCTAACTAAATTACACTGCACTCTTCTTTATCAATTATCAACACGCAAATGATCACTGACAGTAATTTATAATAACAACAAACAAACAAACAAACAAACAAACAAAACACTAGTCACTCTAAGCACCGGCGCTAAGTAATGAAATGATCAAACGAAACAAATCTCTTCGCAGTTTTCTTTCTCACTCGCACGCGCCGGCAAAATATATCTAGTTTAGTTTTTGTTTCACTCGCTGCCACGCGCCGCCCGACACTTGTCGGTGCCGATGCCGTGCGGTAACTATTATGCATTGGATTAACGATTAACGGACTTCTCGCATATTAACGGAAGTTAACGTGTCCGTTAACATTTTTGAAAGTTAACTTAAAAGTTAATCCGTTAATCAAAATGTTAACTTCGTTAATTAACGATTAACGGATTAACGAGTTAGTGCCCAGCTATGCCCATCTGTACCTAAGTCTGTAAATACTTGTATATTAGTGGCAATTCGGAGTGTCGCAAAAGCTAAACTAAACTAACTAAAATTAATGCCATCCTTTTTATTCCCATGGAAAGGGACGGCAGCATTTTTAGTTAGTTGAGTTTAGCTTTTGCGATACTCCGAATTGCCACTATTGACACCCTAAAAGTTGTCTCAAAACCTAATAATGGTAGGGTGTCCGCAACTATTAAATTTCAAGGTCAAAGGTCACAAAAATATAATAGAACTTAATAAAAATTGACAAATATTTATAATAATTGATTTATCGATAGTTCATCAACTATATGGCGCGTTTTCGACTGGAGCTCTTTTATCTGTGACTGGAGGCACCGGTTGACATGAACCGGTTGAGTGATGCTGTGACCGCGCGCTCTCCGCCGTCAATCTCGAAAACGGGAAAAAAAAATTTAAACAAAATTTGTAGAGAATTTTGTATTCTACAATATTGATTACAAATACAAATAGCAAAAAAGCCATAGGAAACGAGATATTTACAAAAAAAGCGCAAAAAAACGATTTTGTGACCTTTGACCTTTGAAATTTAATAGTTGCGTACACCCTGCCATATTATGTAGGTTTTGAGACAACTTTTAGGGTGTCAAATAGGTACAAGTATTTACAGACTTACAGCTGGGTCTCTCGAATTCCGAGATTCTTACCTAATTTAAGCTTAAATGACTGGACTAACACTGAAATGAGCCACGGAGGCTGTCATACATGTCCTAATTGAAATTATTTATTTTCAGAAAAATTGTGTTGACTACAGAAGGAATTCAATACAAACTTGGCACTAACAAGTCGTATGATAGTAAGTACCTACCTATGGATAGATAGTTGCTCAATAACTAGCTTTTAAAATTATAGGTTAAAGTTTTCCGAAGCGAAAAATCCATTGGAGCACAATCGGGATTCGAATTCACGACCCACGATCGAAAGTCAAGACAGCTATAATCCCTTTTTTTTACTTTTCGATTCGATAACTCAACTAAAAGTATTGGATACTGTTCTCGATACCGAGTCAAGTATAACAAAATATATAATAACAATCCAGTGCAGCGCCTCCACCGGTAACTTGCATGAACTAAAAATTATATACATAATAGAATAGGAAGTACATGACACGTGAGCGAGGATAGATTCTATATTTCACAAAAACCGCCGGTAACTCTACTGAAAAAAGCTCAACCGGTATAATGAATGGGGGATATATTTTTGCCGGGTTGCCTATCAAAATATAATGAAAATGAAATGAAATGAAATATTTCTAATGTCTATTCTAAGAAACTACAGCTAACGTGCTTGCAGTGTGCCTGGAGTACATCGGTCGGCTGCCCTACTCCTGCAAGGTGGGCCGGGGCAGCGACCTGACGAAGTTGCTCGACGAGAAGCTAGGCTGCCACAAACTGTTAGACATTCAGACATACCTGCTGATAGGGGAGCTGGCCGAGCGTGGCGAGTTCCCGCACATGGTGAGTTCCCGTACATGGTGAGTTCCTGCACATGGTGAGTTTCCGCACATGGTGAGTTCCTGCACATGGTGAGTTCCCGCACATGGTGAGTTCACGCACATGGTGAGTTCCCGCACATGGTGAGTTCCCGCTAATGGTGAGTTCCCGCACATGCTGAGTTCCCACACTTGGTGAGTTCTCGCACATGGTGAGTTCCCGCACATGGTGAGCCTCACACCAGGGCCACTACCTGCACGTCAGCTGAATGACGCTTCGACCGGATTGCACCAGTCTTCTTGCGACCACGGCTGGTGCAATCCGGTCGAAACGTCGGGTGAATAGGTAAAATTCGTGATAATACCCGTTTGCATGTTTTATAATCCGTTTACGGTTATTCGACACAAACGGAGCATTGCCATTGGCCATTCTAATGTTTAAACCAAGTTGAAGCCAATGTGTGGCGCTGGCATCAGGGTGATCTCTCGATGGTGGTGGTTGCAGGCGCTGCTGGGCTACGGAGAGGACGCGGCGCCGGAGTGGTTCTGTGGCGGCTCCGTCATCAGCGAGCGGTTCATTCTGACGGCGGGACACTGCTCGCACCACTCCAAGCTGTTAGTGTCACTATATCACTCACCGCACACACAACAAACTTTATCACGTTGTTTGTTGACTTAGCCTCAGATTATAAATGAATAAATCTTACTAAAATTGTATGACTTCGACGGGATTCGAACCCGCGTGATACAAGCGATCACTTGGTTGCCATTGACCACTCGGCCACGAAGTCTTAGACGCCAACGACTATACTATTTCGGTTAGCATCGATGATATTTCAGTTAAAATCGATTCGTTTGAAATATCACCGAAATATCATCAGGTTCAAATCCCGTCGAAGTCATAAACTCTTAAGTAGTAAGATTTTTCATTTACATAAAATGAAATACCTACCTCCTACCTAAGTGTGGTTTAACACTATAATACAAAAATATATAAAACTTTAGTCTGAGATGCTGCAAGAAGAAGATCAGGTTTCAACGGTTTTCAATAATTTTTTTCTTAAATTTTACAATTTTCCTAACTTTTCTTTACGATAACGTCTAAGACACACAGATTATTATTCTGAATCAGTTTCCACCCACATACGCTGACCTGCGATTATTAGCACGATGCATCGTTTTCGTTTTATCGATTAGACCCTGTAGGTCTACTCTATAAAACGAAAACGATAGTGTGGACCAGGCTATTTCCGGCGTAGAGGCCTTCTGCACGCGCCAAAGCCCGGTGAAGTTATAAAGGTCCGGAAGACCACGTTTATCATAAAAATCCGTCCGAAAAAAAAGGACCCGGCTATTGACGCAGAATAAGGCTCGGTTCCACCAAAACGCATGCTGTGCACGGACACGCGACGCATTTTAGCTGCGTGGGTTCATTTGTTTGACAGACGTCAATTCATGCATAGTCTCTCCGTGGGTTGCAGTGGATACAACCACATACATTTTCTTCCAAAGCGAAGCTTGACGCACGTGCGTAGCCTCTCCGTGCGCGGCAGTTGGACCGCGCCTTAAACGTGCGACGCGTCATGTATCAACTTCTGCCATAATGGTGTCCCCCCCCTCCCCAGCGGGGCGGTGGGTCACGTGGCGCTGGGCATCCTGCGCCGCTCGGACCCGCCGGAGCTGTGGCAGAGGCACCGCGTGCAGCGCTTCCTGCCGCACCCGCTCTACCGCCCGCCCAGCAAGTACCACGACATCGCGCTCATACAGACCAAGGACGTGTAAGTAACGCACAGCTTCGCCATTTTTCTACCTTCCTCTAATTACTGTGTAGCACCAAAGACGATTAATATCAAGAAGACAGACAAAGGCCATACACAAAATCGTAACCCTGAAATGGCCCAAAACGGGAGTTTAAAGTAGGTGGCAGCACCAGATAGCCTGGAAACTTTAAAACCTAAATGTTATTCAAGAAATTTCAATTACTTTCTAGTTAAAATTACACAAAAAAAAATTTATAGCATTATTATATTAGCAGTACTTACCTACTTATATCGTCCTTGGTAGCACCCACCAAGAACGACCTACAACCTACAAGGAATTACACTAGGTACATAAAAGCAGTCACCTAAAAATATCTCTCAAAAAATCTCTATAAAAACCTCTCTATCTTTGTAAAACAAGAAATTAGCCTACGGCCATTATTTTTCTTGAAGTAGGTACCTACCGACTAAAATAGATAAGTAGGTACTTTTACTTCAAAAATACCTGAATGTTTCGTGAAGTTCCTAAGTGTTTTTCTGTACAGGATAAAGTTCAGTCCGCTAGTGCTGCCGATCTGCGTGGTGGACCGCGAGGTGAAGTCGACTAAAGCGCAGGCCGAGGGGTGGGGGGCGCAGGGACACAACAAGCCCAGCTCCGACGGACTTAGGAAGGTAACATACAAACAGACGCATCCAACGCTTCAACGCTATTATGACGACCTCTGTGGCGCAGTGGTTGCGGGTTCGATCCCCGCTACGGGGCAATGTTTGTATGATCTGCAAATATTTGTCTCTAGTTTGGATGTTTTCCATATACCATAACACAAGCATTTAATTGCTTAGCTTGGGACTAGATGGCGCTGTGTGGAATGTCCAAGAATATTTATTTATTATCATCATCATCATCAGAATAGGTAGGTACTTGACACGTGAACGAGGATAGATATTTACTATACAAAAACCGCCGGTAACCCTATAGGTCCTAAACTAGGGTAATTTTTCAATTAGTTAGGTATAATGTAAAAAGAGCTCGGTCGGGGAAGTAGCGGGGGTATGTTTGCGCCTGTGTTCACTCGCTGACGAACCAATAGCACTCGCTAAATCAATGGTATGAAGTGCGCCGCAACACCTCTCCACCAATCATCGACCACGGAGCAGTTTGACAGCCAGCGCTCTTTTTACGTGGCGCGACCTATAGGTACGTGGCTTATGTTATGTGGTAATTGTTCCAGGCGTGGCTGGAACAGTTCAACTCCTCGGAGTGCGCGGAGCTGTACCCGGTGCACCGTCACCAGGCTCACGGCCTCGACCCGAGCACGCAGTTCTGCTTCGGAGACCGCAAGGACAATAAGGATACATGCCAGGTTGCACACTTAATCTTACTAACGTGGTGTAGTTGGCTAACCGGCCAGTAATAACCTGCCTATCTCTGGTTTTGGTTAGGTACCTACTTACCTCTACCTGCTTGTAGATATTTGACATAACCTACCTACTTTCATACAAAAAATTTGGTACCTACAAATATCTACCCACAGAAGGTAGGTAAGGTAGGTACCTAAGTACATAAGTAAAGGTTGGGTAACCAAAGATAGATAAGTTGCTATATCGTTGAAGTTAAGAACGTTCTGAGCAGTCACGGAGGTGACCGCAAGTGGCATCAACTGCTAGAAATAATAATGCCCGGTGGAATTACCCTCCGAAGCGGGCGGCCGGGAGTAAATAAGTATAGGTACCAAAACTTCGCACGGACCTAGCAACAGTGAACTCACATGCATAACACAAGAGCGACATAGTAGGTGTACCTACAGCAGTAGGTAGATTAGTTTAGTTTGACTTTAGAAATGTTTTATTCTACGAATCGTTCTGTTTTAAAAAACTTGAAAGCGCGGCCTTTGCTGAAATAAAATGTTTGATTGTCAGGGCGACAGTGGCGGTCCGCTGCAGATGTGGGGCGGGCGCGTATGCGTGGAGTACGTGGTCGGAGTGACGTCATACGGGCGCGCCTGTGGCTTCGCCGGCGGGGCTGGCGTCTACACGAAGGTGCTGCCTTACACAAAGTGGATTGAGGAGAACGTCTGGCCTTAGTTTTGTAGAATAGTGTAGCAGAGTGTATCTGTGTAGCCTGCAGTGGAGTGCAGTGGGAAGAAATAAATATACGCGGCATACAATTTGCAACACTATATTGTCATAATATTGAGCACAAATACAACTTATTGTCAGCAGATATTAATGATTAAGATTGATACATTATAACACCATATTACAGTGAGAGAACACAGTAAATCAACAATCCTCCTTAATGGATTCCAAGAGAGTTAATTTTCAGTTATACAATAGTACCTACTCTGTGGAGTTAATGGAGTTACCTACAGGAAGGAAGTGAAGTAACACAGAACTGTCAAACATGACCATAGAGGTATTAGATAGCCACAGATATAATGTTAGAGAATACACAATGATATATTTTAACAGGGTTTCGTTGGACAGGTCTTTTAAAAATATGTTTAATAAAACCTATTTTCAATTTAAATAGTACCTAAGTAAGTACCTACCCGTTTGTGATGACGTCCGTCCCCCTGTTGCAACATTGCGTGCGTGATGACGAAGGTATGCCAAGTAGTAGGTACCTAAACCCAGATGTGGTAGAATTCGGGCTGCGGATGATGATGATGACGACGGCTGTTATTAATTTAACTAAACTCTGCTAATTCATCACACCTTTGTACCTTTGTCCAGCAGTCACCAGTTTTTTGAGAGTCATCCCTTCTACGACATTCATGAATATATGAGCTGTTCATTTTCCAATTTGCAAGTGGGGTCATAGAAAGATATTGGTAAAGGTACATAGGTACTTAGTAGTATTTATTAGGTAATAACAATTGCATGTTTATATGGATTTTATTTAGTTAAGTTAGTATAAGTACCTATTTATTATTTAATTAAGCTTTGAAGATAATTATGAAAATATGTAAAGTGACTTACCTATGTTATGTTATGTAATATAACTCTATGGTGAATAAATGAATACTGAATACTTAATACTGAAAAATGAGGTTTTGTTTTTGATACTTAAGACCAACAAAAACTTACTATTTCAGACGGACAAGTTGGTAAGGAGTGACAGCAAGAGTAGTATAGTAGATAGGTAATAATAGTAGGTAGGCTAATTGACAGCACTAAAAATTGTAATAAAAAGGATGGCAACAATTTTAGTGCTGTCAAATTAGTTTAGTTTTTGCGACATTTGAATTGATGACTATGTAATAATTTAGTAACTAGTCTTTATTTACAGGCTGAGCTTTAAAACAGTGTGCCTAACTTCTTTAGGCTAGAACTCACATCAAAATTCCCCTTTTTTAAAAATTTGAAAGGGAATTTTGAAACTAAGCCCACTAAACTTTAAAAATAAATATCCTATGTCCAGTAGGAAACCGAATTTAATAAATTACAATGTCACTGACTGACTGACTGACTGACATTTTAAATCTTATTAATTTGACGTAATTAATAATTTGACGACCACTGTGGCGCAGTGGACGAACGCCCGACTGTGACACAAAGGTTGCCGGGTTCGATCCCCGCCGCGGGATAAATGTTTGTTATGTTCTATAGACACTAGCAGACCCCGCGCGGCTTCGCTCGCGTGTTGTACATAAACTTCGAAAGTGTTTTTTTTTTAAAACCCTTAAACACGTGTATATTTATTTTGCATTGTGAGTATTACAACCAAGTTTCAAGCAAATCAAACTATCCATTAAAAAGTTCCCATACAAACTTTGACACCCCATTTCACCCCTTTTCAGGCGTTTTTTTTTTATTCCTGAAAAACATGTAAATTTATGTATCATTTACAATATTTATACCGAGTTTGAAGAAAATCCCTTCACGCATTAAAAAGTTGCATACAACGGTTTTCACCCCTTTTCAACCCTTAAGGGGTTGAATTTCGAAAAATCCCTTAGTGCTCAGTTTTGTTTTAAAAGGAAGCTACCTTCCAAATTTCAGCTTCATAGCTTCAGCGGTTTGGTCTGTGCGTTGATTCCAGAAAAATGCTTATTGTTTTATATAATTATATTGATTATTATCGTCCTTGCCATAGCACATGCATTAAGTTGCTTAGCTTGGGACTAGATGACGCTGTGTGGAATGTCCAAGAATATTTATTATTTGTTTATTTATTTTCAAAAACGACGATAAAATAATCCTTGCTAATATCTACCAGCAGTAGGTACCTACCTCACCCAGGCCCGGAACTAGGGGAAGTAGGGGCGGGTCAAACCGTGACGTCACTTTCTTTGAAATAGCCAGCTGTCACGCACGCGTAACATTCTGCTTCAAAATGTCCGTACCTTACCTACAGTTACAAACTTTTATTTTAAATAAATAAATAAATGATAATATTCAAGAGGGGGAGGTTCCGTGTTGTAAATATATTTTCTTTGAAAGGTGTAGGTACTTAGGTTATAATAATTCTCCTGTGATCGGTCTTTAAAAATTGGTTAGGATCTGACGACTTAAGAACAGAAAATAATATGAAATATATTAAATATCTAGTAGACCCGCGCGCGACAATGAATATGGTAGGGTACCTACGGATTTTATGCTTGTAGGTATTTATCCAGAGATAGAGATCTTTTGCGTTTAGGTGTCATTTACACGATGCAAGATTCTTGCCTGTTGCATAAGTACAATTAAATTGACTACCATCATGACTTGCATGGTCTAAACAACTGTTGCGTTGAACGTCAATTAGGTGCGCGTAATTAATGCATTCAATTATTGCTTGGTACCTACAAGAAAATGTCCCGCCCAACTCCATTTAAGGGGTTATAGGTACCTAACATAATTATCCTCATGGCCAAACTCGTATCAAAAGTGCTAAACATAGGCATTTCTGGCGTTAGTGGTCACTGTTCAAACACTAACCAACTTATTTCGATCTGGGTGGATGTAATTTTTGATACGAGTTCGGCCATGAGGATGTCAGTCCTCGTAGCCAAATCAGTTAGGCGAAATAGTTCGGCCATGAGGAATAACCTCATTTTAGCTGCCTTGTATTATGCCCAGGGCTGACCAAAAAGGAGATAGAGGGAGATACATATATATCCGAAGATGTGGTCCGGAGTGGATGAGAAAGGCGTGGCAGAGGGACGTATGGGGAGATTGAGGGGAGGCCTACGCCGGCGCCGGCGCCGTGACAGTGATTATTGCAGAAAACATAGATGATTAGCTAAATAGATAGTTCATTATAAAGCAGTAGAAATACATTATTTTTATTATTATTTCTAGACCATATCGTCCCACTGCTGGGCAAAGGCTTCCCTCCCTTCTTTTAGATACAAGAAAATGGCATCATGTAAATGTTACTTTATCCTTTCATTTGAATATTATGCATACAATGAACCACCTAGGTAGTCGTTGGTACCAGTTTGACAACTCCGCTCGCACAGTGAACATGTTCCGAGCAGTCATTGTCGTCGGCTTGTTTTGCTTCGTCCAGGGCCAGGCGAATTACAATATCGATGAAGGTCAGAGCTTTTTTATTTATAAACTTTATTAGTAAACTTAATTGTGTAGGAAAACGACTAACCCGATTTTGAGTGGTTATCAAAAATCTAGTCCTGGGATGTGTGAAACAGAGCGCAATATTTGTTTAAAAAATAGTTAATAAAAAAAGTAGGTAGGTAAGTAAGTAAATATAATAAATGTTATTTATGATCGATCTTGGGAATACCTAATCCCAAAATGCAATAGCATCATTATTCTTTCAGATCTTGAGGCGTTATTCAATCCTTTAAAGATGTCTAAGGGGGTAGGTAGTCTTTAAAGATGTGTACCTAGAGGTATGTACTTACCTACCTTATGTACAAATAAATTCGAGTAGGTATTTGCTTCATGCCCATATTAATCGTTCATTTATATTCTGGTCGGTAAAAAACAAGTGTTTGTTAGCTATAGGTAGGTAGACCAGGAAAATGCAATAAGTAGTTATATGAGCGCCTCATCTTTCGAGATTAGTACTAAGTATTAAGTTATTTACACATGTAGTTACGCCTAGTGTCACCACTCTTGCACTTAGTTTGGAGGTATTCGTAAGAAATCTTTTTTTTTTTTTTTTTTTTTTGTGCGGGTACCTTGTCCTGCTTAGCTGTGAGTTGCTGGTCGCTCGTCATTCGCAATCAAGTGCTCGACCACTCAACACGTTAAGCAGTTTCGCACTTTTTACATCGTCAAAATGCCAAAGCGTAGGCATTCTAGAACTCGTGAAGAAGAAGTTGATTATTATAAAAATAAAATTAGAAAGTTGGAACGTAAGATTCAGGATAGAATTTGTGAATCAAAGGATGTGTCGGAAGCTGAAGATGTAGTCGAGCCCTTCGACGAAGATATCGATGCAGGTATTTATCTACCCACTTTTTCACTTTACGGTGTCGTGTTAAGATCATGTGAACAGTGTTTTCGTTCATCAATTAAGATGCAACCTGGACAGTCACTGGGGCTGCTCCGACGCATTGACTTTTTTATGACTTACACCTATTTTCCACCTTACCTAGGACACATCCTAGATCATGTCATGATAATGATCAAACGATTATTCGTTCTAAAGTGAATTATAATGCAACCTGGACAGTCACTGGGGCTGATCCGACGCATGGACTTTTATGTAACCTGAACAGTCATTGGGGCTGATTCGATACATTATAATACGATTGGCGTTCCTTCCATTGGGGATTGTAACCTAATCTTGAATTTATTTTACCATTTTACGATCGCTAAAGTTGGTCACGCTGATTTATTTTGCAACTACCCGCAAATAAATAAAATTTGCTTAACTTTAAAAGTTATCATAATATTTGATAATTTTTTCAGCTACCCCATCATTACGACCAGATGATTGGTTATTGCAGTGGCCGGAAGATGGAGAAGCTTGTGATAAAACCTCTGAACCTCAACCAGGGCCTAGCAGTGCTCCCGTCGTTGAAGATCCTGTTGATCTAGATACTGAGGTTTTGGCAATTTTGGGTGACGAACCCGCCAGTACTGACAAACGTGGCCCGGATATACGTAAAGAACTTGCGAGCCGATTATTGCACATAGCAAAAGAAGGTTTAAGCAAAGATAGTAGGAAAGATCTCCTATCTAAATACCCGGTTCCGGCAAATTGCGTGGAAATTGACGCTCCCAAAATAAATCCAGAAATAAAAGCGGCGATCACCGAGGCTATGAATAAGAGAGATATGGGTATTGAGCACAAGCAGAAACAAATGACATGCGTAATATCCTGCTTGGCAGAAATTATAGATTCTCAACTGATTTCCAAATCAAAAGACAATGACTTGATTCAAAAATTAATGGATGCAAATAAAATTTTATGCGATCTTCAGCACGCAGATTCGATCACTAGAAAAAACTTCATTCTTTTCTCATTGAAAAATGATATGAAGGAGCACCTAAAAAACACCAAGATTGATTCTTTCCTGTTCGGAGAAAACCTGTCCGAGACCTTAAAATCGGCAAAAGCTGTAAATAAGTCTGGAGTCGACCTTAAAGCCGACACAAACAACAAGCCTACGACTACATTTAAGGGTGCACCTACAAGACCTTTAAACCGCAGAGCTCCCCCCCAAGCACGCAGGCCGCCTGCGGGGCAGGCGCTACAAGCAGCGCCACGGAGCCGCGGGTCTGTAGCAACACGCGCGCCCTATCACCCGCCGCGTCAGCAACATCACCATCCGCAGCACTCTCACTCATCGAAGGCGTCGTCGCAAGCTCAGCACGGAACATATTATCCCCGCCGCCGCTACTAAACACAGTTAAGTACGCAGGTCGTTTAACTCATTTCTATCAGCAATGGTCTGCCATTACAAATGATCGCACTGTATTATCATGGATCAGAGGTTACAAAATTATGTTTTCATCACCAGTTGTACAACATATCCTTCCTGCAAGACCTGAGTATACAGATAATGAAAGATCTCATTATGCAGAAGCTATAAATCATCTTCTTGAAATAGGTGCGGTTTCAAAATGTTCGCCATGTATAGACCAATTTGTATCAAGCATTTTCTTGGTACCTAAATCAAATGGTAAAATGAGGTTTATCTTGAATTTGAAAAATTTAAATAAATTTATTAAAACTGATCATTTTAAACTGGAAGATCTGCGAACAGCCTTGAAACTCGTGACATGGAATTGTAAAATGGCAACTCTTGATCTCAAGGATGCCTATTTTCTGATTTCAATCCATGAAGATTCTCGAAAATATCTAAGATTCTTTTTTGAGAATACCCTCTATGAATTTAATGTCTTAGCTTTTGGCCTCAATACCGCTCCTTACATCTTTACTAAGTTAATCAAACCCATTGCAAGGGCACTGCGCTCCGCTGGTTTTTTATCCACTGTATATTTGGATGACTGGCTTTTGTATGGAAACTCCAACTTTGAATGTTTAAAAAACATAGACATAACTAAGAAATTTCTGACTTCTCTTGGCTTTATTATCAATGAGGAAAAAAGTGTTTTCACACCTTCCACAAGATGTAAATTTCTAGGCATGATCATAGATTCTCATAAATTTCAACTTTGTTTACCAACAGACAAAAGGCTACGAATTAAGACTCAGCTTGAAATATTTTCGAAGA
Organism: Xanthorhoe designata; assembly: GCA_963582015.1. Taxonomy (NCBI): domain Eukaryota; kingdom Metazoa; phylum Arthropoda; class Insecta; order Lepidoptera; family Geometridae; genus Xanthorhoe; species Xanthorhoe designata. Next base: position 1,447,959 of record OY757058.1, read on the forward strand.
AAAAACGTTGCAAGATTAGGGATTTTGCCCAATTACTAGGCTCCCTGGTGTCCGTTTGCCCAGCTATCGAATACGGTTGGCTCCATATAGGGCTTGCAATATCCGCCACATTTTGGTTTTCGGATAATACGGATAATAGTGAAGTCTACTATCCGGATATCCGGATAATTCGGATAGTTATTGAAATAAACTAAAAAAAAATGGAAAAAATGATATAAAAGTACTTTTTATTGAAGTTTACGTTTATAAAATCACAAATAACTGTCTCAAAATTATCTATTAAGTCTTAAACATTCGTATTTAACAAAAAAACACACTTACACACTGCGTTACGGTACGTACGGCTCAGTGTGTTCACCTAGGCTGACTGATTTTAATGTTAATGATGCGCTTTCTGCACTACCTACTCATTTATCGATCGAGTGAGCGAAGCGAACTAAGATCTTAGTAGCAACTTGGGAGATTTTTCGTTGTATGTTTGTAAGTTTGTATGTCCCGACACAACTGTCAAACCTTTAATCCAATCTGCATGAAACTTAGTAGGTATTATTATAGGTTGTATTTCCGGCTAACTAAAAAATGAGCTTGATCGGTCAAGGGCTTGTAATGATAATTATAGGGTTCACTCACATTCCCAAGATGAAAAAAAAAGTTATGCAAATACTTTGTGTGGGGTGTCCTGTCGAGTCATTTTCACCCTAGTGCCGGTGTAAGGCAGGGGTGTATCATATCTCCACTCCTGTTTAATATCTACACTGAGCTCATCATGAAAATTGCCCTAGAAGATTGGACAGACGGAGTTGCAATCGGTGGCCCAAAGATATCAAACCTTCGTTACGCGGATGATACTACCTTATTTGCGACTAGTGTTTGTCATATGGAGGATCTACTGCGCAGGATGGAGAGTGTAAGCCTCAACTTTGGTCTAAAGATTAATCACAGTAAGACCAAGATGATGATTGTCGACCGTGCTAACAACAATTCTATTGAAGTCACACATATAGCGAATTGTGATACAATACAACATCAATCAATCAATTATGTTTACCTAGGAGCCCTAATCTCTAACAACGGAGGATGCGTAGACGAGATTAAACGACGTATGGCGATCACTAGAAGCGCTATGGATGGGCTGCGATACGGCGGAACCGTAACATCACAAAAGCGACGAAAATCCGACTCGTTAGAGCGAAATGCTCGGGATATCGTGGACCGAACACCGCACAAATGTTTCCGTACTCCGAGAACTCGGCATCAAGCAGCGTTTATCCTCCATCGTCCAAGCTCGCATTCTCACCTTCTTCGGGCATGTTTCTCGGCGTGGAGGTGTATCCATGGAGCGACTGGTGGTGCAGGGAAGAGTTGAAGGTACCCGAGCGCGAGGCAGATCGCCCATGAGGTGGATAGATCAGATAAAGGCAGCTATGGACGGTCCCTTACATTAGTGTGCAAGAAGAGCAGCTGTCAGGGAGGAGTGGAAGCGCGCTATCAAAGGGAGAACTACACTGATGACCACGACCACTCTGCCAAGAGAGTACCTACCGAGCCAGAAGAAGTCATAAGAAAAGGTTCTGTTTGTACATTCCAAAATGATATTACTTTTTATTCTAAGATGGAAAGTTTTAAAAATACATCGATAAATGTAAAATCTATTATTTTGTCAGTGTTTCCAACCAACTCTCGACTCTTCTCGACGAATTTAACGAATCCTTGATGGAAAAGAGATTTTACTCTACTTGTGTCAACAAACATCAGTAATATACCATAAAAATAGGTTTATAGCCTCAGCTCCGACTCTAAATTTATCGAGTTTGTAATCAGAATCTATGTTTTATGAAATAATTATAATTATTTTTTCATAATTCCTTATCAATATAAGACCACTGGTATTTTTAATTTGACCAATGAGATTAGAAAATTGGACTCTGAATAAAGACTCGATGATCGTAGAGATCTAGCAGCCAGATTTTGTAAACAATCAATTAGTCAACTCAACAGTGACGTAAATGGTAAGAAGTCGAAGCAAGTAGGTACAAAATAAACCAAATTTTATGTATTTATGGTAATTTTTGACTAATTTACCTACTATCCGAATTATCCGGATAATGTATTAGTCAATATCCGGATTTAAAAAATCGGCGGATATCCGGATAATTCGGATATCCGGATATCCGGATAGCAAGCCCTAGCTCCATACAAAGGAAATGGAACGTTGTAAATATCTCAATCTGATAGGTCATGATGATTATAATCAATACATGAATTTACCGGAGTCCATTCGACCGGATTTAAATTGGTGGCTGGACCAAATAGTACATTCTGTCCATCGCATAAGGGATGATAATTATCAAGTTGAGATATTTACTGACGCCTCAACAACGGGGTGGGGGGCTGCCTGTAATGGTAAAACTGCGAGCGGACAATGGTCTAATACTGAGCGGAAGCAACACATAAACTATCTGGAACTTTTAGCTGCGTTTATAGGTCTTAAAGTTTTCGCACAGAGTTTTTACAACTGTCAGATTTTAATGCGTATCGACAATTCAACTGCAATTTCATATATAAACAGAATGGGTGGTATACAATACCCTCATCTCACGCAAGTAACTCGTGATATCTGGAACTGGTGTGAAAGTAAAAGACTTTTTATTGTTGCCTCATACATTAAATCTAGCGACAACACAATTGCAGATTTTGAATCACGAAAGACACACCCAGATATTGAATTCGAATTATCCAATTGGGCTTTTGAGACTCTTACGCACAATTTCGGGCGTCCTGAAATTGACTTGTTTGCAAGTCGTATTAATAAAAAATGCAACACATATGTTTCTTGGCACCGAGACCCGGACGCTTTTGCGGTTGACTCGTTCACAATATCTTGGTCAGCCTATAAATTTTACGCTTTTCCGCCATTTTCAGTTATATTAAAAGCGCTTCGAAAAATTATAACAGATAAGGCTCAGGGAATCGTAGTTGTGCCCTTTTGGCCAACACAGCCATGGTACCCACTGTTTACATCACTCCTGGTTTCGGAAACAGTATCATTTCCTCCTAAAAGCAAGGCTTTTCTGTCTCATTCCAGCTCCCGTCGGTTACAAGCCTCGATTACCCTGGTGGCAGGCATATTATCAGGGACGCATTTTCAAGAAGAAGCATTCCAAAATCGGCTTTAGAAATTATGTTAGCATCGTTATCTCCAAACTCTCTAGGGCAATACGATGTTTGCTTAAAGAAATGGTGGATTTTCTGCAAATCTTATTCACTAGATGTTTACAACGCGTCGGTACCTAACGTAATTTTCTTCTTAACTGAACTTTTTAATAATGGCTGCCAATATAGCACCCTTAATTCTTGTAAATCAGCTCTATCCCTTGTATTAGGCCCAATACTTGCTAACGATGACAGGCTCAAAAGATTTTTGAAGGGAGTTTTTCGACTGAAACCTCCAACACCTAAATATAATACTACTTGGGATACCAACCTAGTATTAGATAAATTAAGCACTTGGTATCCAAATGAAAATTTGTCTTTAGAGAAACTTACTTTAAAAACCATTACGTTGTTAGCTCTTACTACAGCTCATAGGGCTCAAACACTTTCCAAGATAAAAACATCTAATATTCAAAATATATCACAACGCATCACAATCAAAATTCCTGACCTTATAAAAACTTCCAGGCCAGGTTGTCAACAACCTATTTTGCATTTACCTTTTTTTTGTAGAAAAAATATCAATTTGTCCAGCTACTACGTTGTTATGTTATGTTATATTGAACGGACCTCGTCTATTAGATCATCAGACGATCTGTTAGTGGCAATTAGGAAACCTCACAAACCAGTAGGAACACAGACAATAAGCCGTTGGATAAAACGCACCCTTGGTGAGTGCGGAGTAGATACAACTGTGTTTAGCGCGCACAGCACGCGACACGCTGCCTCGTCGCGAGCCCACTCACTCGGCGTCAGCATAGACATCATCCGTAAAACGGCAGGATGGAGTAGGAATTCAACTAGTTTTGCAAAATATTATCAGAGAATCGTTATTAATGACAGAGATGAAACTGTCCTAGCAGAGTCTGTACTTACCTAATTTTAAAATTATATATTTATGGTGAATGAATAACCGAATCATACCTAAACTATAATCTATCTATAGAAAACACTTTATGTTTGTGTTTAACTTTGATATTGATTTATTACTTTACATGTTTTTTATGTAACAAATTATTACAGAACCTTAAAAAGATTATTTTTCAGTTGGTACCTATACTATTACTGATCTTATTAAAATAAAGCAAATACAATAAAATAATGTATTATTCATTGATGCTATTCCCATTATAACTACTCTCAAAGTCTACATGTGTAAATAACTTAATACTTAGTACTAATCTCGAAAGATGAGGCGCTCATATAATTAATGATTAAACGAACTTACCTGTACGTGAAGTTCTATCATAATTATATGAGCGCCGAATCTGAAGAGATTAGTACTCCCACCCTCCCAATGGTGTTGTCACCATGGATACCCATTAACCGATGGAAATACATCAATGAATTAAATGTCTTAAGTAGGTAGATACTCTAAACTAAATGACGAGCGACCAGCAACTCACAGCTAAGCAGGACAAGGTACCCGCACAAAAAAAAAAAAAAAAAAAAAAGATTTCTTACGAATACCTCCAAACTAAGTGCAAGAGTGGTGACACTAGGCGTAACTACATGTGTAAATAACTTAATACTTAGTACTAATCTCTTCAGATTCGGCGCTCATATAATTATGATAGAACTTCACGTACAGGTAAGTTCGTTTAATCATTAAGTATTAATCACAATTTATAATTAGATAAGTACCTTATCTACCTAGGTTTATAGGTAGGTACCTAAGTATTATGCATTTTCGTATTTTTTTACATTCCTATCGCAAAATATTCGCTAAACTTGCTATAGGGTCAAGTGGTCTACAGCGGATCACTTTTTAGAACCTAACTTTAAATACAAAACAGTCAGACTGTTTTTTTAAAACCATATTAAAATTGCTTGCTATAAAAATGTCGTAAAAAAGTCTGAGGCCATTTTTGTTTTGGCAACGCACAAGCTCTGTATAGGCCTGGCATTTGAAGGGTTAATAACCATAGCATAGCAATACCCTGAGTATGTGACTTTGTGTGTCCTGCAGGTGAGCCCTGCACGAGTGAGGGTGTGCAGGGCACGTGTCGGCGGCTCCGGTACTGCCCCACGGTGGTGCTGGTCGACCTCCAGGAGAGCCAGCCGATCACGCCTCAAGTACCTAACCTACCTATGTCTTCTTCTTTTCTTTATTTTGGCTTCGCACGGCTTGTGCCACGCATTTAGCCACCATGTTATATTATAATTCAAGTCAGTAAAGAAGTCAAGTCAAAGTCAAAGTAATTGAAGTGGGTCTTTACTCAAGCATTAGGTACACAGACTTTTTGTGAGAACTCGAAAATGATATCCAGTTTTGTTTCATTCACGTTCACGAACACTCAACAGTTAATATTCCACCATTGTTAGTAGGTAGGTACACATTAACATTCGCTAAAACACAAGTTTCGAAAAATAAAACAAAAGAAAACATGACTTCTCAAATTCCCGTCAAAAAGTCGATCAATGCATTCTAATCAAAGATATAAGGGGTAAAACGTCATTGATTCTAATTAATTAATCAGACAGTTATTTTTCTGGCTACAGAATTTCCCGCCTGTCATCATAATGCCTGTCATGTCAAATTGTAGGTATAAATAAAAACTATTTTTCGAAAAAGGAGGAGGTTCTATGATCCTCTGTACCTATGTATTTTTTTAATGTAGGTTTTCTTATGGATATAATGTGATGAATAAATAAATAAATATCCTTGGACATTCTACACGGCGTCATCTAGTCCCAAGCTAAGCAACTTAATGCTTGTGTTATGGTATGGTAACAAGATGACTGATATTATATACCTAGGTGATACCTACCTACCTACTTACCTACTACATTACATAGTTATATAATATTTTTTTTGTAAATACATAGGTAAGTAGGTACTATAGATATAAAAACATCCAGACCCGGAACAAATATCTGTAGAAGATACAAATATTTGTCCCGTGGCGGAAATTGAATTGAACCTCCGCGTCTCAGGCGGGCCTTCGCCCACTGCGCCACAGAGCTCGTCAAAATCAAAATATATTACCTACCTATATCAAGAGCAGCCGCTTCAGACCCGCTACGCTGGTGGTAATGCTTGGTGCTGTTGCAGATCTGCTCGTACATCGACAAGGAGCCCGTGGTATGCTGCACCGACTGCAACTCCACTGATGTCACGTGAGTGCCTACTTGGTTTCTAAGTTCTTAGAGCCTGGGAGGTTAACACCAGTTTACCGTAGTAAGATACTTGTGGCGATTCTGAGTGTCGCAAAAGCTAAATTAAACTAACTAAAATTAACGCCATCCTTTTTATTTCCATCGCTATGAAAGGGACGGCAATATTTTTAGTTAGTTAAGTTTAGCTTTTGCGACACTCAGAATTGCCACTACTGGTGGCTATTCGGAATGTCGCCAAAACTAAACTCTAATTTAGCAGCACTTGGCATCAATTTTAGTGCTGTCAAATTAGTTTAGTTTAGCTTTGGCGACATACCGAATAGCATCATTGTCCTCGATACCGAGTCAAGTATCACAAATGTATGAAAATCCAGTGCAGCGCCTCCCCCGGTAACTTGCATGAACTAAACATTCCATACATTGACACGTGAGCGAGGATAGATTACTATACTATAATACTACAGAAAAACTACCGGGAACCGGGCACAATACGTTTTTCGGACGAGCAGTCGTTTGTATCGATACAAACACGATACAAACGCGTGGCGAACAAAATGCAGGCGAGCTATGACCGTGCACACTACCTACCCCACGCGTTTGTGAAACGCGCTGCGAACTAAGCAGATGCCCCGCTAGCAAAATCGCTTTAAAAAGGTTAGGTTAGGTTAGTTAGTCTTATATTTTGTGTGTGGAATATGGGTCCATTTAAATTTAGGTACCTACTATATTTACATTAAATGTCAAGTGCTTGAAATAAACAAATTTTATTTTATTTTTTATTTATTTTAGTGTCTGTCCTACAAGGCGGTAATCGAACCCACAACCTCCTGCGAATCAGTCGGCTATTAGTCGGCTTTATTTATATGTACTTAATCTATTTGAAATCTGAAATTAAGAATTTAATTTATAATTTTATTACACTAAATGAGCCACGGAGGCTGTCATACACGTCATACATACCTATAGGTACTTAATTAAAATAATTTATTTTCAGAAAAATTGTGTTGACTACAGAAGGAATTCAATACAAACTTGGCATTAGCAAGGCGTATGATAGTAAGTACCTACCTATAGATAGATAGATAGTGGTGGCTATTCAGGATGTCGCCTAAACTAAACTAACTAATCTGACAGCACTAAAAATGTTGACGTCCCTTTCATAACGATCGAAATAAAAAGGATGGCATCAATTTTAGTGCTGTCAAATTAGTTAAGTTTAGCTTTAGCGACATCCCGAATAGCCACCAGTTGCTCAATAACTAGCTTTTAAAAATATAGGTAAAGGTAGGTAGGTATTATAAGTTTTCCGAAGCGAAAAATCCATTGAAGCCTTTTTTTACTTTTCGATAACTCACTCACACTGGCCCTGGAGGTTAACGCCAGTTTAGCGCAGTATTGTATACCTACCTACTGTTCTCGATACCGAGTCAAGTATATAATGACAATCCAGTGCAGCGCCTCCACCGGTAACTTGCTCATGCAAGTTATACATACATTTAGAATAGGTAGTACATGACACGTGAGCGAGGACAGATTCTATATTTCACAAAAACCGCCGGTAACTCTACTGAAAAAAGCTCAACCGGTATAATGAATGGGGGATATATTTTTGCCGGGTTGCCTATCAAAATATTTCTATGAAACTACAGCTAACGTGCTTGCAGTGTGCCTGGAGTACATCGGTCGGCTGCCCTACTCCTGCAAGGTGGGCCGGTCCTACTTCCTGACGAAGTGGCTCGACAAGAAGCTAGGCTGCCACAAACTGTACGACGTTCAAGAACACCTGCTGATAGGGGAGCTGGCCGAGCGTGGCGAGTTCCCGCACATGGTGAGTTTCCGCAAATGGTGAGTTCCCGCACATGGTGAGTTCTCGCACATGGTGAGTTCCCGCACATGGTGAGTTCCCGCACATGGTGAGTTCTCGCACATGGTGAGTTCCCGCACATGGTGAGTTCCCGCACATGGTGAGTTCTCGCACATGGTGAGTTCCCGCACATGGTGAGCCTCACACCAGGGCCAACACCTGCACGTCAGTTGAATGACGCTTCGACCGGATTGCACCAGTCTTCTTGCGACCACGGCTGGTGCAATCCGGTCGAAACGTCGGGTGAATAGGTAAAATTCGTGATAATACCCGTTTGCATAATAATGTTTTATAATCCGTTTACGGTTATTCGACACAAACGGAGCATTGCCATTGGCCATTCTAATGTTTAAACCAAGTTGAAACCAATGTGTGGTGCTGGCATCAGGGTGATCTCTCGATGGTGGTGGTTGCAGGCGCTGCTGGGCTACGGTGAGGACGCGGCGCCGGAGTGGTTCTGTGGCGGCTCCGTCATCAGCGAGCGGTTCATCCTGACGGCGGGACACTGCTCGCACCACTCCAAGCTGTTAGTGTCACTATATCACTCACCGCACACACAACAAACTTTATCACGTTGTTTGTTGACAGTCTCAGATTATAAATGAATAAATCTTACTAAAATTGTATGACTTCGACGGGATTCGAACCCGCGTGATACAAGCGATCACTTGGTTGCCATTGACCACTGGGCCACGAAGTCTTAGACGCCAACGACTAAACTATTTCGGTTAGCATCGATGATATTTCAGTTAAAATCGATTCGTTTGAAATATCACCGAAATATCATCGGGTTCAAATCCCGTCGAAGTCATAAACTCATAAGTAGGTAGTAAGATTTTTCATTTACATAAAATGAAATACCTCCTACCTAAGTGTGGTTTAACACTATAATACAAAAATATATAAAACTTTAGTCTGAGATGCTGCAAGAAGAAGATCAGGTTTCAACGGTTTTACATAATTTTTTTCTCAAAATTTTACAATTTTCCTAACTTTTCTTTACGATAACGTCTAAGACACCAGGTTATTCTTCTGAATTAGTTTCCACCCACATACGCTGACCTGCGATTATTAGCACGATGCATCGTTTTCGTTTATATCGATTAGACCCTGTAGGTCTACTCTATAAAACGAAAACGATAGTGTGGACCCGGCTATTTCCGGCGTAGAGGCCTTCTACTCGCCAAAGCCCGGTGAAGTTATAAAGGTCCGGAAGACCACTTATCATAAAAATCCGTCCGAAAAAAAAAGGACCCGGCTATTGACGCAGAGTAAGGCTCGGTTCCACCAAAACGCATGCTTGCTGTGCACGGACACGCGACGCATTTTAGCTGCGTGGGTTCATTTTTGACAAACGTCAATTCATGCGTAGTCTCTCCGTGGGTTGCAGTGGATACAACCACATACATTTTCTTCATAAGAGAAGCTTGACGCACGTGCGTAGCCTCTCCGTGCGTCCTCTATATGAGGCTATCGAGAGAGTTAATGATGACTTACGCCCGAAATTAATAATGTATCTTCAATCCGAGATTAAATTCAATCTTGGATTGCTGGGTATCTCCCGATCGATCTCCTATCCGCATGCCAATAACCTATCTGCTATCTCAATCTTTTTTTTTGGTGGCAGATTGCCGGCAATCCTTTCCCTCTTTGACGTTCCGTTTTATGTAAAATGTTTAATGGAACCACAATATTAATTTGGAACCACAATATTAATTTGAGTAATATAAAAACAAATAATAAATAAAATTAATTAACAAGTTGTAGATAGTAATATTTATAGTTCAAACAAATTGTTATTTGCCTAAAAACTTGCAGATACTGGAATTTAACAATCTCAATACTTATACACAAAATACTTTAACTGAAATGGAACGTTCAAGTTGACGAATGGTATTTGACAAAGAGAATATAACCAAATATAACCACTACTGTACAGTTATTTGTTGCGAAAATTAGGTAATTATAACAGATGTGTGTTGTGTGATCATTTCATCAGCATTACTTCTAATGATGGATTCAGAAATCGTAAGTTACCTACCTACCTACCTACTGGTTTTTATGGAAGTTGTAGAGATGACGCCTACGGCCTAACTTAGCAAAAGCACACCAGGTTCTTGCCTGCTCAGAGAAATTCTGAGCTTGCCTGTTTCTTTCCCTGGTGTAGGAAGCTAAAGCTACGAATAGCCCTCGCACATGATCCATTTTAAAGGCAGCAGATGCGTTTAAAATAGGAAAATTTAAAGAAAAATGCACGTATGTTCATTCCCTATTAATCTCATATTTTCTGTTTTTCAGTAAAAAAGAAATTGAAACCTGATGAAGGGAAAACAGCCAGAAATAATGCAAAAGCAGAACATTTTGCTACTAAAAAACGATGTCTGGACGCTAATATAAATAATACAATCTAGAAAATAATAATTTCGAATTAAAAAAACACAGCTTACTTTGAATAACTTAGAATTAGGATTACAGAAGTGGAAGGAGAGTTTGTAAGGTGTTTTGTTAAGTTTTTAAACCTTTTTGATTTATGTATTTAATTGTTTTAATTAAATATTATATCAACAAACATTTCATTTCATTTCAATTGTCCTACAAAACTGTATTTTGATGGTAACATGATTGTTCTGAGATATGAATAATCTTTTGACTTATTATTCCTAGTAGGTAGGTATTATTGTTTCTATAAGATAATGTAGGTACTAAGTTACATTCCTATCTCACATTACCTACAACCTACTACAATTGCTTACCAAGGGTATTGAATAAAAAAAAAACTATTTTGTCATTTATTATAGTAGTTTTTATTATTAGCACTGTTTAAATCGTCTTGCTAGGTAAAAGCCTGTGTATATAAGTAACTAAAATAATAATTTATGAGAGCTGCCCATTCTGTAACATCTTGTTCTTCCGTAGGTATTATTCTCTAGATTCTAGAATAATATCTGCTGCTGGTAGCTATACTTCAGCCTAACCGAAATCTGAAGGTGAATAATTCTACATCCTCGAGGGTCTGCATAAAGTTCACCCTTCTGATTCTTCGTGAACTTCTAACTTCGGCGTTGGCGTCGATATCATCACTTTTCCAATCCGATAACTGAGCCAGAACCTCCAAATCACTATTATTATCACTATCATCACTATCACTTGAAAATTCCGACAGATTTATTAGGTACTTTTATAATAAATATAATAAATTTATCAAGATTACAAAATCGATCCTCAATCTGTCAAGAAGAAATCCAACAAATTTCTCGGATTGCAATCTGCGATTGTTTTCACCTATCAAAGCAAACGTCAAATAGAAAGATTGGTTATTGGCAAGCTCAAACTGTCATTTTCGAACAGAGGCCAATCTTTAATCCGTGATCCGACCTCCCAAAGATAGCCTGGTTTTTTGGATTGCAAACTCAATCCAAGGATTGGTTATTGGCAAGCTTTTTCTAGAAAAAAGATTGAAATGTCAATCTCAATCTTCAAATTAAGGATTAGGATTGAATATTAATTTCGGCCGTTAAAGGCTTTTGGTCTTAGCGTTAATCCTAAAAAAACACAAGTCATCATTGTAGGCAGCTCTCGCATGGTTTCGAAAATTGACTGGTCAACTCTTTCTCGTGTTGTTTTTGACGGTACTGCTTTGCCGTTTTGTGATACTGTCAAAAATTTGGGTGTAATTTTTGACAAGAATATGTCGTGGGTGCCTCATTTGGCTGAACTCAGTAGGAAGATGTTTGCTTCGGCCGCTTCTCTGAGACGATTACGTAACTTCCTTCCCACTTCAACCAAAGTAACGCTGGCTCAATCCCTTTTATTGCCAATAATTGATTACGCTGACTCTTGCTATCCTGATCTTACTGAAGCCCAACTTGACAAGCTTGAGCGCCTACAAAACTTTTCCATTAGGTTCATATTTGGGCTTCGTAAATATGATCACATTTCTGATTATCGCAAAAAGTTGAAGTGGCTGCCAATTCGTTCTCGTAGGAATTATCATATTCTCTGTTTTCTTTTTAATATTTTATTTAACCCTTCCGCTCCTCCATACTTGAAGGAACGATTTGAGTTCCTTCATAGCACCAATACCCGTCCTCTACGTTCCTCTGAAACTCTTAAATTAAATACTCCTGTCCGCTTCTCCACATTTTATGAAAATTCATTTACTGTCCAAGCAAGCTGTCTGCCTCTGGAATGATCTTCCCGACACTCTTAGGAAAGCTAAGTCCTTATTTATTTTCAAGAAGCAATTACTCGATCACTTGCTTACACTGCATTATTAATCTTTCCTGTACTTTTAGTTGGTATGTAGGTTTATTTATGTATTTATAGATTTAGGTACTTAGGTACTTAGTAGGTAGTTAGTACTATTTATTCATTAATTTGTTTGTATTTAAGTATTTATTTATTTCATATTTATAAGTATTTTATTTACACCGCCTTTTTGCCTTCCTGTATATCCAGTTCATCCTAAGGTTGTCTATCTATCCGTGCGCGGCAGTTGGACCGCGCCTTAAACGTGCGACGCGTCATGTATCAATTACTTCTGCCATAATGGTGTGTCCCTCCCCAGCGGGGAGGTCCGTCACGTGGCGCTGGGCATCCTGCGCCGCTCGGACCCGCCGGAGCTGTGGCAGAGGCACCGTGTGCAGCGCTTCCTGCCGCACCCGCTCTACCGCCCGCCCAGCAAGTACCACGACATCGCGCTCATACAGACCAAGGACGTGTAAGTAAGCACAGCTTCGCCATTTTTCTACCTTGCTATAATTACTTAGTAGCACCAAAGACGATTATAGATATTAATCGTCTTTGGTAGCTCCAAAGACGATTAATATCAAGAAGGCAGACAAAGGCCATACACAAAATCGTAACCCTTAAATGGCCCAAAACGGGAGTTTAAAGTAGGTGGCAGCACCAGATAGCCTGGAACCTTAAAAACTTAAATGTTATTCAAGAAATTTCAATTACTTTCTAGTTAAAATTACCTAAAAAAAAAATTATAGCATATATATTAGCAGTACTTACCTACTTATATCGTCCTTGGTAGCACCCACCAAGAACGACCTACAACCTACAAGGAATTACACTAGGTACATAAAAGCAGTCACCTAAAAATATCTCTCAAAAAATCTCTATAAAAACTTCTCTCTATCTTTGTAAAACAAGAAATTAGCCTACGGCCATTATTTTTCTTGAAGTAGGTACCTACCGACTAAAATAGATAAGTAGGTACTTTTACTTCAAAAATACCTGAATGTTTCGTGAAGTACCTAAGTGTTTTTCTGTACAGGATAAAGTTCAGTCCGCTAGTGCTGCCGATCTGCGTGGTGGACCGCGAGGTTAAGTCGACGAAAGCGCAGGCCGAGGGGTGGGGGGCGCAGGGACACAACAAGCCCAGCTCCGACGGACTTAGGAAGGTAACATACAAACAGACGCATCCAACGCTTCAACGCTATTATGACGACCTCTGTGGCGCAGTGGGTATTGCAGCGCCCGCAGACGCAGAGGTTTCGGGTTCGATCCCCGCTACGGGGCAATGTTTGTATGATCTGCAAATATTTGTCTCTAGTTTGGATGTTTTCCATATACCATAACACAAGCATTTAATTGCTTAGCTTGGGACTAGATGGCGCTGTGTGGAATGTCCAAGAATATTTATTTATTATCATCATCATCATCAGAATAGGTAGGTACTTGACACGTGAATAGAGATGGTCGTTTTTGTAAAAACGTTTTTGAACAACGATGCTAGTACACGATGCCGGCAACGGATGCCATTATATCGAAAAACGGATGCCCGCAACACCCGATGCAAACCTGAGCGAGACAGTTGTGAGTTGACTTGACTGACTTGACTTCGCATCGCATCGGCTCTCGGCAACACGCCGGCACCACAAACCGAAGACGACCGACAACGTATCGCTCGCTCTCTCACTCTCGTTACGATCGGTGGTTGATTGATTGAATTGATTGCGTTTGCGAAAGTGTTATGAGACATTGACATTATCTTATCTAGATATTATAATTGCAAAAGTGAGTTAGTTTGTTATTTATTATTTAGGTAAGTACCTTCCACGCGAGCGAAGCCGCTGGCGTCTACTAGTAAAAAATATGTAGGTATATGTATTTGAGTAGAAGTAGTTTCGTTAAATAGCAACAAATGTTATCATTATGGCACCGTTACCGAGTATCTTTAAGCAGACTTCAGCCGGCACCTAACTTTAGCAAATTCCATAGTCGAATCGATGCCTAAAAAAACGATGCCGGCATCGGATGCGCCTTACTTGGTAACGATACGCATCGATGTCAAAATATAACGAAAACGCCCATCTCTACACGTGAACGAGGATAGATTATTTACTATACAAAAACCGCCGGTAACCCTATAGGTCTTAAACTAGGGTAATTTTTCAATTAGTTAGGTATAGGTCGCGCCACGTAAAAAGAGCTTGGTCGGGGAAGTAGCGGGGGTATGTTTGCGCCTGTGTTCACTCGCTGACGAACCAATAGCACTCGCTAAATCAATGGTATGAAGTGCGCCGCAACACCTCTATCATCGACCACGGAGCATTTTGACAGCGCTCTTTTTACGTGGCGCGACCTATAGGTACGTGGCTTATGTTATGTGGTAATTGTTCCAGGCGTGGCTGGAACAGTTCAACTCCTCGGAGTGCGCGGAGCTGTACCCGGTGCACCGTCACCAGGCTCACGGCCTCGACCCGAGCACGCAGTTCTGCTTCGGAGACCGCAAGGACAATAAGGATACATGCCAGGTTGCACACTTAATCTTACTAACGTGGTGTAGTTGGCTAACCGGCCAGTAATAACCTGCCTATCTCTGGTTTTGGTTAGGTACCTACTTACCTCTACCTGCTTGTAGATATTTGACATAACCTACCTACTTTCATACAAAAAATTTGGTACAAATATCTACCCACAGAAGGTAGGTAAGGTAGGTACTTACCTAAGTACATAAGTAAAGGTTGGGTAACCAAAGATAGATAAGTTGCTATATCGTTGAAGTTAAGAACGTTCTGAGCGATCACAGAGGTGACCGCAAGTGGCATCAACTGCTAGAAATAATAATGCCCGGTGGAATTACCCTCCGAAGCGGGCGGCCGGGAGTAAATAAGTATAGGTACCAAAACTTCGCACGGACCTAGCAACAGTGAACTCACATGCATAACACAAGAGCGACATAGTAGGTGTACCTACAGCAGTAGGTAGATTAGTTTAGTTTGACTTTAGAAATGTTTTATTCTACGAATCGTTCTGTTTTAAAAAACTTGAAAGCGCGGCCTTTGCTGAAATAAAATGTTTGATTGTCAGGGCGACAGTGGCGGTCCGCTGCAGATGTGGGGCGGGCGCGTATGCGTGGAGTACGTGGTCGGAGTGACGTCATACGGGCGCGCCTGTGGCTTCGCCGGCGGGGCTGGCGTCTACACGAAGGTGCTGCCTTACACAAAGTGGATTGAGGAGAACGTCTGGCCTTAGTTTTGTACTTAGAATAGTCTTCTTTTCTTTATTTTAGCTTCGCACGGCTTGTGCCACGCATTTAGCTACTTCCGGACTATAAAGTCTTCAGTAGGGACCTACCCATTAGTAGGTACCTAAATGTCAATGCGAATGAATGGGATCCGCTTGTTCCTCGTCGTGACACACCAGTGGTCCGACAAGGAATTTTCATTTGGAAGGAAATTAAAGCTCAGCGACTGGTTGCACGACGAGGAGCAAGCGTGAATGGACTATCTTTTAACCTAATGAGCGCCATAGTCGCCTATAGGTACGTGACAAGCACTTGCGGGTCCTCAGCGCCAACGACGTCTATAGTTGACAAAAAACCTGGCCTACAAAAATATGAAATAAAGATATTGAAAAACTATTAGTGGTATTTTAATTCTACATTTCAGAAATAAGAATATCTCAGCTACATCTGAGTATAAAAAACAAGTACTTATCTTTGAGCTACAGTAGGTACTGAGAGGATATTGAAATAAAAAAGATAGATTTTTATCCAAACAAATACTATACCTACCCAGTGCGCCATAGTCGTCTATGGTTGACCGCTAGTGACGTGATGCAGGAGGCATTGATTTCTTATAAATTCTTGAAAATTATTCAAAATTCGATTCAAAGGTGTTATATTATCTTTTAATAATATTGATATTTTAATAAAGCAATAGGTAAAAAACATAAAACTGTCATCAGCTATATAAATATAAAAATATCATCAAGTCAACCTGGCAAAATAAATCTGTTAGCTGAACTTTGGCACACACATCCCTATTGCGTCACCGACAATCAGTGTCCTGTGCGCCATGGTCGCGTATAGACGACAACTTGATGACGTCATATGCGAGGAGCAAAAAAATAGTGCAGTGCAACACGAGCGATGGATTCCTCGGAACTGCTGCGAAATTTGGAAGGCGTCGATGATGATGAACATTATTCAGAATCTGATTCATTACCAGGATTTTAATATTTTAAGACTATTAAAGTAAGAATAATAATAATTAGATTGATAACTAAATAATTTTGTTCAATTGTTGATTTTTATAATACTTATACATTACAACTAAAAAATGTGTTTATCGATCGAGTGAGCGAAGTGAACGAAGATCTTAGTGGTAACTTGGGCGATTTTGCGTTGTAGGTAGGTATAGTCCGCGCCACGTAAAAAGAGCGCTGGAAAAAAGTGGAGGGGGTATGTTTGCGCATGGCTACACTCGCGCACGAAAGTACTTATCATAATGTAGGTAGTATTGTAGCTGGGCGGCCGGCTCGGGCAGCCTAGTATACACCGTTTTAAGTGTGTGCCATAACGCCGAGGAATGAGCGGGAGAGCGAATAATGTTTTTACTCGTGAGTGAGAAGCGCAGAACGATAGACACGCAACATAATTTATAGCGAAAAAACAGTTTTTATTTAAGTGTGTGCCATAACGCCGAGGAATGAGCGGGAGAGCGAATAATGTTTTTACTCGTGAGTGAGAAGCGCAGAACGATAGACACGCAACATAATTTATAGCGAAAAAACAGTTTTTATTTAATTACAAGTTAATTAAACAAGTAATCGAAAAATTAAAAAACCAGAACTAAATGAATACTTCTAGGCTATTTGTCAAAACATAAAACCAACAAAAATAGCGTTCTGTTCCTGAGATAAATAGCAAACTGTGTGAAAAACATGTATTTTTCAAAAAAATATATGATCGAGAAAACTTTTACCAATCGTGTTTCTAAAAAACCACAACGCAAGATAAAAGTTCAAAGTTTAATTTCTCCAAACATTATAAGGTGGTATCTTTCACGGATTTTGAGATCTAATACGATTCAAACCACATATTTGCTACCTACGGCCTCTTAATTACAAGTTAATTAAACAAGCAATCGAAAAATTAAAAAACCAGAACTAAATGAATACTTCTAGGCTATTTGTCAAAACATAAAACCAACAAAAATAGCGTTCTGTTCCTGAGATAAATAGCAAACTGTGTGAAAAACATGTATTTTTCAAAAAAATATATGATCGAGAAAACTTTTACCAATCGTGTTTCTAAAAAACCACAACGCAAGATAAAAGTTCAAAGTTTAATTTCTCCAAACATTATAAGGTGGTATCTTTCACGGATTTTGAGATCTAATACGATTCAAACCACATATTTGCTACCTACGGCCTCTTAACACCTATTTTTTATTGTCAACAGTTGATCTGACTACTTTTGTCAACACAATAAATATTAGTGTGTGTAATAAATATTTTACTCATTTCAAAATTTATGTCACTGTCTTTCATGAATAAAATAAATAAATTACTTAGATGAATATATGGAATTATTATTAAAAACATGTTTTAGTCAGTGTTAATTGTTAAATTTTAATAAGTAAGTAAGTACCTACTAACCTACAAAATTCAGGTATTGTTGATACATTGTTTTATTATCATCAACAGCATTTTTAACAGCCTCTCTCTTCATAAAACTATATACCTACGTCATAAATAATTTTTCAGATTTTTCTAAGATTTTTACATAAAAACCATTTCGTAAGCGAAAACTTTTGTACGCGATGATATTTTGCGAACGAATTTGACGTAGTGACAGCGCGGGAAGCTAAGGACTGCTGACGAACCAATAGCATGCGCCGAATCAATGACAGCGTTACCCCTTCACCCCGCGCCACAGTCCACACCACCAATCGGACCTAAAAATCGACTCTGCGCAGCTTGTCAGCCAGCGCTCTTTTTACGTGGCGCGACCTATACCTATGTTTAAATGTTTGTATGTCGCGGCATAACTGTCGAACCGTTAATCCAATCTTCATGATACTTGGTACGTATTTAAGTAGTGATACGGGATTTCCCGGCTCACCTAATGAGCATGATCGGTCGGGGTTGTAAAGATATGAGGATCACAAGGGGGTGAAAAAAAAAAGTTAGGTAGGTAAGTAAGTATATAAAATATTGAGATTGGACTTTGATTAAAGACTTGATTGAATCGTAGAGATCTAGCAGCCAGATTTCATTTCAGTCGAAGCAAGTACCTAGGTACAAAATAAACCACCAACCCACGGTGCACGAGATCTCGTTCGGGACGAACTACTAGTTATATATTATGGTATGAAGAGCAAAGATTGCGATTTCCATTCTCATTCTCAAAAGCATCTGGGAGCACCATCTCAAACCCCATTCTTATAAAAACGTACCTACCTAACATTTTTATTACTTGACCAAAAACAAAATATTTTTATCGATGTCTGCATATTTCGTCTATAGCTAGAAAATCGACATCTATTTCGAAATCGATACTCAGCGTGCGACACGGCTACATCTCTAGGGAAGTTTCAAAACCGTAGGTCAGCTGCGCCGTTGTCGTCTAGTCGTGACAATGACGTCATCGCTATGGCGAGTAGTGCTGTGCTATAATACTAGTTGACTTGTAATGTTTGTTTTTTATTTATGTACTAAATGATATTGTATTAGGAGTGGGAGATAGAACAAAATTAAATAAAGCATCCCAGGTTTTAAGAAGTTGTTTATTGCATAAAAAAACAACGAATTCAAGTGTCTATGTGTTTATCGACAATTTACATTTTATCGACTCTTGGCAGCACAACTTTTTTCGTAGGTATTTTTGTTCATTTTGTGCCTTGGCGTAGAGAGAACGGAAATGCGTTTGGGGCGTGGCGGTGAAATGGTTAAAAACGTAGTGGTGTTAAGAATTGTTAGATAGATAGGTACTCTTTGCTACCGTTTTCGTTACGGAGCAGTGGTCCCGTTTTCGGTAGTAGGTAGGTAGGTACTCACAGTCTGGCGAATGTACCTGTCAAAAAGACGATATATGAAACGCCCCGGAGTTTTAATGGCTGCTACAACCACAGAACATAATATACTCTGACGAGGCTACAACCCGTTCGAATAACGAAGAGCACTGACAACTCTGTAGAGCTATACTAAAATAGGACACTCCGACATAGACGGATTTTAGTAAGAATGAACGAACGAGCGTAAGAACGAAGAAGAAGAAGAAGTACACCATCATCCATCATTAGTCTGTGGCTACATCAAGGAAGATGTCTTTTCTCTATGGGCTACATTCTACATTCTCTTTGGTCTGTCCACTGTCTGTGGTGTCATGTAGGGATGTGACATTGTACCTAAAAAATCGATTTTTCATTAATCGATTTTTTTTTAAGCATGAAAAATCGATTAATAAATAATCGATTTTTCTTAAGAAAAAAATCGATTTTTTTTATATAATCGATTTTTTTCTAATTTGTCAATTAAGTTCAAAATAAACGCCATAAATATTATATCAATAGATTTAATATTTAAAAATAACTTTTTTTTTTATTAAAAATAAACAACAGAAGCAGCAAGCTTAATATAATCATAACAAATTAAAGTTTTAGCAAACAAATTAGTTCAAATGAAAATGTTTTTCACATAAATTAACAAAAATAATTATTCACTTTCAAATCTATCGTAAGTTGTATTAAAATAGCACACGGAAAATTACTCACGTAAAATTATCGTCGATTTAGATACCGACAATGTTTCGATTCTTCCGGAGAATTTTCATCTGGGAATTAATGTGGTCACTCCTCGCGGTCGCGTCTCATACTGCGTGCGAAGTATAGCTCGGCGCGGGACAAAGGTCGCGAAGAAGGAACTTTTTTTAAAACACAGACTTTTCAGAAAGACTGTTATTATTAGAATTATTTTCTAACCTTTCTAACCTTTGAATATCCACGAAAGTAAAGTAGGATTTAAGAAAAAAAATCGGTATTGATTGAATGATTGATTATAAAAAAAATCGATTATTAATCGATTATTTATAAAAAAAAAATCGCGTATTAAAATCGATTTTTACTTTAAAAAAATCGATTATTAATCGATTTTTTTAATAATCGATTATTTTTTCACATCCCTAGTGTCATGTCAATTCACGAAGTCTTTCGAATTTTAGTTTGTTGACAATTTGACAATTATTTATTTGTTACAGAAAATTTAATCTAAGTCGTGAAATCATAAATAAAGATACGTGTAAAGCATTGTTATTCAATAGTTTTCTGTGGTGTAATAGTGTGTTTAAGTAATATGAGTAAAATCAATGTGAAATTTGCAATATGAAAACATGCCGTGAAGGAGTGCAAAAACGCATTTTTATGGTTCAATTTCCTCTATATATAGATCGGTAAGCAATTTTATGCCATTTATTTCCAAAATTTGGTAAAATAATGATACAATTCGTTAAAGTTTTTGCAAGAAAATTTTCTCATACCGTATGTAGGTAAACAATAGTGCTTGACTATCAACCTAGATTTATCGATATCGATAGTTTGTTTTACGAAACTGGAATGATTAATTTGTTTGTTTGCTATGTTTATAAAGTTTTATTTTGTTTGGATTACCATAATTTATATATGTAACTTAGACATTATTTTATACCTATTAGGTTTTTAATTGAATCATCTACATTTTTAGGAGTAGGTAAACATGGATGTCACTACTTGGATGGGTGATCGCAAGTGGCACTATTACCATTACCTATGTTTAGGTATAATATATGTTATATTTCTTATTGTATAATAATACAACAATATTTGTTGCAGACAACCTACCAGAAAATCGAAGCAGCATGACGAAGCATAAACAAAATCTTGATGATCTTCGTCACTATATGAAAGTACCTGGATGGCAAACATTACATGAAAACACGGATATAAACGTCATTTTCTAAAAATTAATCCTAGCTAGATCGATTTATCGCCCCCAAAACACCCTATGTAAATGTTCAAATAAATGTATACTTACTTAAATTAATTATTAATTCTTTTATTTATGAAAGAAATAC
The DNA here is from genome assembly GCA_963582015.1 of Xanthorhoe designata. NCBI lineage: Eukaryota > Metazoa > Arthropoda > Insecta > Lepidoptera > Geometridae > Xanthorhoe > Xanthorhoe designata. Next base: position 1,469,504 of record OY757058.1, read on the forward strand.
CTACAAATAATTTAATGGAATCCAAAAATCCTAGCTACTGCTGATAGGTATCGATAAATTTTCGATAGTCACTACACTAGGTACATCCCTAGATACTGCCAACATAGAGAATGTAACATTTTTATATTCTCTATGTTGGCAGTATGTCGTGGTCAATATGTTCTGTGGTCGTGGTTTGGTTTTATTACGTTGGTCTTATTGTTCACTGGGTGATTAATACATCGTCTAGGGTTCGATTTGTTTGTATGGCACTTCCGTCTCTTACTATTACATGCTCTTTGGGTACTCATACTACGCCTAATTTGCGAGCTGCTTCAACATGAGCCCTCGATGTCTCTTCACATGCATAATATCCTCACACGTCACCAGTCTCTCTACATGCATTCACCTCACACGCGGCTCTTCACATGCATCCGCCTCAAACGCCAAGCCTAGAACTCTCATGTGACAAGCCTGGTGCGTGGCGAATGCATGTAAAAAGTCCTATGGAACAAGTCTTTCACATCACGCACTAGGCTCGTCCACATGCATTCACCTCACACGCACTAGGCTCGTCACGTCACATGCACTCTTCTCACACGTCAGGCTCTTCACATGCACACGCGTCTCTACATGCATTCACCTCCCACATCAATCTCTCTATACGCACTCTCCTCACACGTCAGGCTCTTCACACATGCACACACGTCTCTCTACATGCATTCACCTCCCACATCAATCTTTCTATACGCACTCTCCTCACACGTCAGGCTCTTCACACATGCACACACGTCTCTCTACATGCATTCACCTCCCACATCAATCTCTCTATACGCACTCTCCTCACACGTCAGGCTCTTCACACATGCACACGCGTCTCTCTACATTCACCTCCCACATCAATCTCTCTATACGCACTCTCCTCACACGCACGGCTCTTCACATGCACACACGTCTCTACATGCATTCACCTCACACACATCAATCTCTCTATACACTCGCCAGGTAGACGCGTCTCTTCATGCATTCACCTCACACACCAATCTCTCTATACACACTTGCCTCACACGCCAGGCTCTTCACATGCATTCACCTCCCCAAATATCTCTTCTGGTAGGTACCTACGTTTTAAGCGCCCTCCACACGTGCACAAAAGCTTCGTTAACGTCTCTTCATTTACCACAAACTTTGCAACCAATTTGTAGGTAGGTACAACCAATTTGTAACCAAGCAATTACTGTAATAAAACGAAATACTCAATTGTAAACCATTTATTGTTAAAACTGTTCAATTCATCCTGAAATTCAAATCGCAGCTTCCCATGTAGCGCTGCGATGCTTGTGTTCGGAGACAGATGATCTAGATGTTGCGGACCTATGAGCTAAATACCTAGTTTCTAGTAGGTAGGTACTTTTACCAAATGAGTTAGTAGCTACTGTCAAGTAATTTCCACTTAAGACCTAAGGTCCCATTCCAATCTAAGATTTATCAATTTTACATAGGTAGGTAGTAAGAAAAACTAAAATTGACTAGGCAGGTACCTACAAATACAAAAAGAAATCGCAAGAATAAGGTGTCCAGCTCATAAATCCCCACATCCTGAGTGCCGAGTCCATGACAGGTAAAAATTTACTGAATTTAGGTAGATAAAGTAGAAAAATATTAGTCTCATGATCAACCAGTTGGTTAGATTGGAACAAAACCCATCATCGAGTTTCATTGCAGTTGGTCGGAGTGGAAGGCCTGTCAATAAGGTCTCTAAGGTTTCCAAAATGTTATTTTGCACTCGAGACTAAGTATTAATTTCAAGGTGAAAAAATGACTGTAAACATTCACGTCATAAAAACAAACCAAGACTCAGCACTTTGATTGAACACAGAACGCATCTAGACTGCAGATGAAGTAGGTAAGCTTGATGATACTCTCAATACTCAAGTAGAGGTAGGTACAACTCTTGTACACAATAACGCTACTGATGACTAGAATGTATTGCAATAAGAAAATAATTATTTACATGGCCACATACTAAAGGTAGATGTTACTTAGGTATATAATAATGTGCAACTAACTCTTCAACAGGGAAACCAGAGAGCTATAATACCTCGCGACTTGTACTGTTGTCTCAGAATACCTACAGAAATAACTGTTGCATAGTAAGCAGAGCAAATTGCAACTAAACTACATTAGGTAGGTACCTACAGCTATGTCCTTTTCAGATGTCCCGCGCCGCTTCAACAACGACAGTGTCAGTAGGTACTCGACAAATTATGAGCCCTAGGGGACTAAGTTAATGTTCCCAATTTACTTTAGACTACTTTAGATAAGATATGGATCTAAAAAGATGTTCGGTGTAACGAGTTTCATGTTACAAACTGAACAACTGAATTAAGGTTAGATTGTAGATAAATTTATATGGCCATGTAAATATCTCGCGCACCTACCGGTGTAGGTACTTAATACTTAGTAAAAAATCTATAAGTAGGTAGGTAGGTACATTCCAATTATTATACAGATCACAAAAACTACGTCTAAATAAATGATGTAAATATGAAATATCGTAATATTTTATATTGTTAATATGTGACCTTAGTTGCTACTTATACAAATTCGTGGGGCACTTTCGTTAATACTATATGTCCAATTACCTAGGTACTCAAAAGTTGCTAATGCACTAAATAATTTAGGTAGGTTAGGTTTAAATCTTTGTAGGTACCTAGTTGTAGGTACCTACTTTAAAAACAGACCATAAAAGAGCGACAATTTTATAATAAGTAAGTAATCAAGAGTTGGAGCAACAATATTGTTCTAATATCAAATTGTTTTTTTTATGAATAAGGTAGGCACCAAATTGCATCAACAAATCATTCAGTACATTAACAAGAGTCAAAGATCAAAATCTACGTTCAAATCGAAGGAAGATTTCCAAATAGGTAGTATACCAAATACGATAGAGAAGAAGAAATATCTAAGAAACGCTAAGTCACCCCAAACAAAATTACCTCATTACGTTTATAAAATACACGATACATAACAACATCTTAGTCTAATTATATACAAATGTGTAAAAACGACTAACATTGCAACGCTCCTGAAATAGGAGTTGTATATTAAATAAAATGCTGACTAGACTAATGACTAACCATAGGTCACTTGTGAAAATAAATTGTAAGTTTCGGATATCGCAAAAATCCATTGCCTACCTCATCTCCAAAGCTGATTTGTCAAATAAAGCAAGGTTACAGTCCTATCTAAAGTTACATGTTTTAGCAAAATAAGTAAGGTGTAATGTTTGTGAAAATGCTAAACTAACTATGGTTAGGTACTTACAATAAGATTCAATTTACAAAAATAACTTGATAGCCTAATTACTGAAAGATTAACCTACCCTACAAAGTATTACCTATAACTTAACAAGGGAATCTATGATAGTTTTGCCATATCCGAAAGTGACCACAGATAATGTTCAAATAAAGTGTGATACATATTGTCACACACAGGCACTCTGTACTCATTGTACTGGGGTTACATCTACTGAACACTTTTACACTACAATGTTATTACAAAGAAGCACTTTTAAAGATCTTTCTGTTGTATTGTGTAAAGTTCTACGTTTTTTGTGTCATCTAGTTTTACTAAGTTTTCAATACAAGTTTTAAAAAATAGTAATTCATAGACAATGTATTATTCGATCCAAAAAGTGCCCTTACATTTTTTTTACTACATAATCTCTAGTGCATCCCAGTGTAACGGGATTTCAAATAAATACATGGGTGACTAGTCAGTCTATAGTTTTAAAGGAAGACAATAAGTCAAATGCATTACAAAATACCTCATTACTTAGTAATTTGTACTTCTACAAAATGTTAATTCTTTGTTAGTCTCAATATTACATTTTTCATACTAAATTGCGCTACAATGTCTGTATAGGTACTAAGATAAACGCTTCTCGGTAACAACAGGGAAATTAAAATTGTTACAAAATATTTTCTTTACATTCTCCAATTAATTGATCTTTGGTCCGTTAGCTACTTTTCTATAATTTCTACAGTAACCACAAAGCAATATTTAATAAAAGAAAAACTAATCGTAAGGCACAATACGATTGTGTCTATGTCAATGGGTCTCTCTGATGATATGCTTTATAATTATTTTCGACTATTCGAACTACGATAGACTACACTCAACTACACAAGATCGAAAAAAAATAATCCAAAGCTCCAACGAGTTATCACATTTTAAAATTCTTAAATACATAATTATGGTATGTAGTCACTAACAACTGAATGAGGACCAGATACTGGCAGTCGAGAAGACAGCCCAACCAGTGGACGGACATATTGAAGTCAAGAGAATCAAGGTAACGATTGCCTATACGACATCAAGCCGCGAATTTGAAAATACTGACTGCAATATGTCCAACCTCTTTGCATCGGATCAAATACATACATAATGCAAATTTTAATGTCCCAAAGTAGTCAACACCAGTCTTAGCATTTTGTATCTAAGCTACAGTAGGTACCTACAGTATGAAAACCCAGCACCCAAACCCGAAACTATAACTACACTATTTACTGGGATGCACTTTACTGAATGGGTAGTAAAAATCTAAGCAGATAAATTAACAGCATTGGTGAAGACAATACCGATAACAATGAATTACTTTTCCATGCATGATCAAAAATTTCACTTGATTTTATTTTAACAAGATTCTGACGATTTCCTCGATAATATCTGACTTAGATTAATTGCTGGAACTGCGACCATCCAACAGTCAATACCAGGAGTGTGACATACGACGAACGTACGAAATTTTAAAAAATTATATTCAAATATGACTAAGTTAATATAATCAGTATTGTCTCACCGTAGACAAAAATGTATTCTTCAATCTTCCGAGGTCCAGGAACTCCGTTGACACCGATTTCATGCAGCGCCGCTACTCAGCTCCCAACGTTGTCATGCATCTACTTCCAACAATTCTCACCTACAAATAAATCTACACCTTCAGTCTTCACTACCAAGTTGGCGCCCCAACGTGGGGCCGAAGCTTCGACTATACTACTATCACTAAAAAGGTACGAAAAAGCGATAAATGAAAAACGACAGTGTGTCACCAATTTTTTTATTTTTCTAAGACTCTTTCTAAGTGAAGATGAACCATAGATATTCTGTAATGCGTTGAAGGAGGCGCGCGGCCAGTCTACTGTACCCACTAGCTAGAGGGCGCTAGTTAGCCCGAAACTATCGGCTAAGTACTAGACGCCCTTTTTGAATAATAATTATGTATAGTATTATAACATTAGATAGATAAATATAGAGTAAGAATAACGTGAAATCCATCAAAAAAGGCGTCGTTTCTTGTTACATTCAAATAACTACAAACATGACGACTTTACGCTTTATACAAAACATTCAATTACTTTCCGCTGCAAAGCTTACTTAATCCAACACTTTGACTACAAAAAGATTACGGAACAAGAAAACATATATTTTTGTGGTTCCAGGACCTCGCTCTTTCAAAATTACATCTAATTCTACAAACCCAAACCCTATCTACGGGCACCTCCGAACAAAATACAGTTTGCACAATAAGTACTAGCATTAAGGTGTTATTAATGAAAACAGCCCATACTTATCTAATTGTCTATGAATCTATTTTTTTAAACTACCATAAATAAAATGCAACGATTTCGTAAATAAGGAGGAATGTTTCAAAAAATACCTATTCGCGAGAAATAAATGAATGATTGGATTGAATCTTCTAAAGTGCCGCCAAGTTTCAAAAATACACATATGAATTTTATTGTCTGACAGTCGGCTTTCTAAAAACAACTTGGTAAAGTAGATACAATTACTTACCGATGCTTGCATTGCCTCATTCAATAATAACTTAACGGCCGAAACTTCAAGAACTCGACTTAGAAAGGCCTGCCAAGACATTCGTGTTGCCATATCTTCAGCCTGTCAAACAGTCAGTTAATATTAGGAAATTTGGCCGCACGCCTTAAGCATAGACGTATAATTACGCCTTAAATGATTATAAACAAGTGAATCACAATATCATTCAAGTGATCGCATTAAATTTTAAAATACAAGTTACCAACTCACTACAGATTACACCGATACCTATAATACAAAAATATTGTAATAATATATTCAATATTGTAATGCAATGTGTGTTCCTATATTAGATTCTAACATGTAGCGCGCGCTGCTGGGCCAATCATTACCTAGCATGTGTTTATAACAATACAAAAGGAGCAAGACATCGAGGGCTCGCCGAGCTGTCAGAATGATAACGGTGTTGACGTTTCCATTATGACGTTTCGTAATTCAAAATTTATCCTACCCTCCGACCGAACAACCTAGCTGCAGCGCGCGCGTGCTGTAGTATCATTATAATAACTTTATTGCTTTCTGTTAGTCATACGTTATAATAGTTTATGTAAAACTTCAAAATTACTACACTACATCACTACTCTAGCATCGCCATACATTTAATCCACACAACATAATTTTATATTGTTTAACCATTATATTTTAATCCAAAAATTGTATATTAATGTATAACTTATGAGTATATATTGAATGCTGTGAAACGTTTGGTCCAGTAGTCCTGGAGTGTTATGCGAGGCGTCACTGACGCGTGCTTCAGCGTACCGAGTGTACTGTGTATGGCACATCACTACTGCAAGCTTACATCTACAGAGCTAGGCAAGAAGTATTGAGCAAGATTAGACTGTATTTCACGCAAAATTGATTATTTAAAATGTTAACCTAAAACTGACTAGAAAGGAATGTTACGTCCGACAACGAAGTTAGCTTCTTAGCTGGCTTGTTCACTGTATTATTGTCACACTCTTATGCTACAGTTTGCGATAAATTGCTCTTTTAGCAAAAAATCGCGCCGCAGCATTTGACACACAACGGTGCTTCTTAGTTTCTACATCTCGTTCTACTAGTAGTACCACGGATAGGTGTTTACGATGTTATTTTACTGACATATTTTTCAGTGTTTACCTACTTTAAGATTGACTTTTATACTTCACAGTCAAAGTTAAGAACTCTTATCATATATTATGTTCTTCCATTTATAATACGCGTGAAACCAAATCCCTGAACAGGCAAAACTGGTAGAACGAAAACGAACTAGTAGAAATCACCCAACGCATTTACTATCACTCGTTGATTGCTTCAGATACATCAGCGATACATATAGAAAGAATAACACTGATTAGATTACATATTCAGCAGAATCTACTGATCACATTAATGGGGCCGTCTCATCCCCGAAATCACAATATTAGAACATCACTCCCCCTCTATATTACATTGTTTGGTTAGGCCTTGGCATCGCGCTTCTCCTAGGTCGCGAGTTTCAAGCTGCGACTCATTTGAGCAAAAGAATGTTTGGCTAACTTTTGGCCTGTAATTTGGCAAAGGAATCTCTCATTCGGAAGACCGTAGGCCTCAAGCGAAGCGTCACTACAAGGTATAAACTACGTGTCTACGTAAAATATTCCTTTTGGAGTTATACCTCTCCTAAAAGGAATATAGATAATAGCACGTATCACAACCAACGTGTGGCGTACCGCCTTAGAAATTGACAGTGAATATGGAAGAAGTATTTACGTATAAGTCCATGCCAACCATGCCTTACGTCCGAGAGATCTAGTTAGTCGCGTTCTACTGTAAATACTGTAATGTACATTTCATGCCTCAATCGTCGCACTTACCGAGAGATCTCACCACCCACCATTGGCGCCCAACGCGGGGCCTACAACACACAACTACCAACGTGCAAGCTATTCAGGAAAATGAGTGATCAACCGAAACCCCGAACTACCCGCGCTCCGGGAGCTAAATAAAACACACGTTTATTCTAATATCCATGTAATGACACATCGAGTACGTCTATGGTGCTCCATTACAACGGGCAAACTCTAAGTACATACTACTACTAACCTACAACCGGAGTCCGTTGCCAAAAATAAAAGCTATACGGGCTTCGAAAGTGTCGTTTTCGATACCATAAGTACAAAACAAAAGGACTGATGTGTCAGTTGCGTGGATACCATTCGCCTTGGCAACCTAGACAAAGAAACTCTCATGCGTAAGAGTTAAAAAGATTATAGATTCGTTTCGAAATGGGACAAAAACGACAGTTGCAAAGCGCCTAGCAACGGACGCCGGCAAAAAAACCAAGTTACCAAACGTAACTAATACAAGGGTGGAAATAGGACGCGAATAAATCCAAAGACTTCAAACACTACAATTAATAAGAAAAAATAATTAAGTACAAATAAACGCCACCCCAAGGCGTGGTTAAATTTTGGCAAGTCGTTAAGCGGAGTGGCGAAACAAATCACAAATTATAGTCAACCATTATAATACTGTCAAGGAAATGCTAATATACAAAGGGTGTAATCGACTTCTGTGCGAGCAGCCATCGCAAATTGCTAAACCATTTTCTATTATTCCAAACAATGCTTTAAATACAGAAATCCATTATAATCAACATTAGGAAACAAATTGGACTAATTAAATTAAACAGACATCAATTAAAATTTTGTAAAGCATCATTCTGTTTGTCGATGGAATTCCTTTTTTTTTTACTGAAGATAAATATGACAATGGCGAGCAATTGGCGACGAATGCGGTTAATCTCAAGAAGGTTCTAATCCTACCTTAGGCTAAAAATACTGCTACATTAATTAGGTGTATTACATCTTAGCAATTGGTAGCCGTGGCGTGTGGAAACAAAATGAAAGTGTAGTCTTAAAACTTTGAAATAAATACAAAAAATAACGTGAAGAGAGGATGAAACAGTCTTATTAGTGTAATAAATTAAGTCAGTGTTACGGCCAGTCTCAATAACCTATCTATCTTTGGTTTATCTTACTGTCGGTAGTTATTTGACACATTTTGTACAAAAGCAATGTCAAATATCTCACCAGAGTAAGCAAAACAGATAGATAAGGTATTAAGACTGGTCGCTAGTCGTTAAAAGTGCAGGAAGGCACCACTTGAACACAAAAACTCTTATTATTTCAAGGGACTGTATACATTTTTACTAAAGTTTAAAAACTGCTCAAGCAAACAAGTTCAAAGAGTGTTGTTTCAGAAATATTCAGAACACCGGAAAAAGCAGGGGTATATCTTTATATTTAAAAAGCAGGGGTATATCTTTATATACTCCATAACAGGGTTATCAGGGGCAGATACATGGTGGTAATACGGACATGAAAGGGGTAAGCAAGTTCGTAAGAGCAAGTGGCCAACTCTCGTGACGGAGTGTTTAGATCGCTTAAAGGCCTCCGTCATGGCTTATTACAGGGGTTTTGTCTCCACACGACAAGGTTACATCGTATGCCGGCTGGCAAGGGGAATGTAGCCGACAAAGCTACCACATGCATTCTGCTGCACTACACTACGCCTGTCTTTGCCAAGATTCTAAGTACCAGTTTTAAGTACGAGGAAGATACTTCGAAGCCTAAATAGTGGAACTTTCTTCCTGATTCCAAATTTATTGCCAAAACCAGATTTTTAAGTTCCAAATAGTAATACTGAAGGTAAGGACTATGTCCACGAGAAAAGACCGACTTAATTCTAGAATTGCACGAACACAACCTTACTTGTCTTTTAATAATACTCTCTAATCACAGGGATTTAATAAATATTGCTTTAGAACGATATAAGACTACATTTTAGGGTATATAAATTAAGTACTTTTTAATATAATTATAATACTTATAATATAAATTGAATGTTACACAAATAGGAATATAATGTAACTTTAGAAAACGCTTCATCCAAAAGGCCGAGTAAAATTGAGCCAGAATTTTAAATCAAGGTTCACACCTCGGTATTAATATTTCACTAAAAGTCAGACATGTTATTTCAATCCTACATTTCAAAGGGTTTAATATTATAAGAGCTGTCAGGATTTAAAATGGTTTAAGTTTAACATGTTGGTACATTATGCCACATAGAATGGCGATCACAAATTCTGGGAGTCAAATTTCTAAATTATACACATCGGACTATTATGATGCATCCTTTAGCTTTTTAGCTTCATACGAGTGGCCTTATTATTATAATCAAATATAAATAAATATTTTTTAATCCAGGCAAAGACAGATCGCTAGTCTACCGCTGCTCCATACTTAGCTTATTGTCAAACACTGGGGGTGTTAGTCGCATTCCCTCATAAACTAGGTTTTAATATTAATTAATACTTGCTAAGCCCAAGTTATGGCGATTTTTGAAGCTGCCATTCCTAAAAGTTGTCAGAAACAGTTGACAGATAGATGGCGCTACTGTGTAAAAAGCAACGATCCCAACAGCTTTACTGTTACTATTACAGATATGTACATCTTCAGATTAGAAAATTTTAGAAAATCTAGTACTAGATATTCTGAAATGTTCAATATCTGAAGATGTACAGTCAGCGTCAAATTGATATGAGCGTCTAGAGTAGTCAAAATGATCTGAAAAACATAAAAGCAATTTGATATAGGTACGCAGTTCGAATCATCATATTGTTGCAAGCACCTATACCTAAGCAGCTTGCAACAATATGATGATTCGAACTGCTTATATCAAATTGCTTTTATGTTTTTCAGATCATTTTGACTAGCTGCTCTATACGCTCATATCAATTTGACGCTGACTGTACTTCCGCAAAGTCACGCCTGAATCAATTAACTATGTTACTATTCTATAACTACTTGATGCATAAACCACTATGTAATTTGGAAGATTTTAAGAAATACTTTTAAATTGAGCAAAACGTAAATATTGTCATTCGAAGGAAGAATCTATTGAAGTATGTATATTAATCAAATAAGTACATTTTTCATCTAGCGAAAGCAAACCGATGTCAAGACAAATAAAAACGTTGAAACACATAGCAATACAATTTGAGCTACACTTCAGAATTTATGTACTTTTAGACAAACTAAATCTAAAGATTTCACCGTGACTTGTACCTGTCAACATCCAAAGTTTCAAAAATCACCACCACCAAGGCATCTAAATCTACAAGTCATACATACAATAATATGTGTAATGAGATTGCTTTCCACTGAATTGGGATATGTATGATACGAGTATTGTGAGCTGACGTGGGTGACGCCGTGTGACGTATACTACGCTCGATGACGTAGAGACTTCGAGTGACGTAGTCTTAGACATTGTCGAATACAGTTGTCGATTTTGCGCGAAATCTTAGTGTGAGGCTGGTTTTTATACAAAAATCGATGTTAAGATTCTTGATTTATAAATCTGCTGGCTTACGCTCACAGCGTTAGTTTTACTATAGTCTAGTAATATCTGTTAGACAATGAGCGTCAGAACCGCCAGAAAGCCATGGATTGCTTAGAAAATCACGCAGAATTAAAAAACGTATATTCGATCGAAGTTGTGTGGCGTAGCGAAAGCAGATGAATGACATCACAACTAAGTACTGACGACTAAAAGTATCTGGAAAGACAATGAGTAAGGAACATTTTAAATTTGATAATCAAATAAATATTGACTTCTAAGATACCTACTGAAATGTGTAAATATTACGAAAATTAGAGAGCAATTGATACTTTTTTTGGCACAATTTTTTTAAAATGGCACTACGCGAATACTGGAATGGTCATTAAATTTTCTAATTACTAAAACTGTCGTACCATAACTATTTTAAAGATGCATTCACACGACGTCACGCCCCGCTAAATATAATATTAAAATGTACGCTTATAATATAAAATAATACATAGCTGCGATGAGATTCTTAGTCGTTATATAAATGTATAATACTAGGTAATAATAAGTAAGTATATCGTATTGCCAAAACGTGCACTATAACTACGTACTAATTACAAAATTCAAGAAAAAATAAAAAGGGAAAGAAAATTAGTGTTTTTACGCAACTAAATTACTTGAGATCTTCTTAATATCGAGGTGATGCTCCAAACATGCTAACAACCTTCAAATTCAACCCAAAAAGCATACATCCGAGCGCCGGGTCACCTCATCTAACTTTTAAATTAAAAAAAAACTTCGAAATGCGTCATCTTTGATGCCTCACGGGCGTTACCTACGGATTAGCAGGCCGTAAATTGCTCAAACATTGTCTTAATTAATCAACTCTACCCCAGTTAAAACAGAGTTCATTTAAATAAATAACTTCCGTCAATAAATCAATTGAAATATCGGTTGGATAATTCGTGATCCCAGAAGTCACGCGGCGTAGTGTCATGAAATTACTTTCACGCGCAGCATTGTAATGCGTTCATATCGGTAAAAGCTAGCGGTATGCACGTCAACGTCATGACATCATGAAGCACAACTTCCAAGTGAATTCTAAAGACAAAGTTCGAGCACCCCTGCGCCTGCGCACCGATGAGCCTACCGAATACTGATCGCGGCCAAACACGGCAAGACTTAAGAATTAGGAACTCGTAAACAAAAGTGGAAAACCTCTCGGGTGCTGGTGGGTTTAGATGTAAGCCATGGGCAGTCCGTACATCGCGCCCCAGTCGACGCCCTGGAAGGAGGACATGTCGACGCCGGCGAGAGAGTACGCGGCGCCGAACTGCGGCATCGTCGGCGCGGGCGCGGGCGGCTGCGGGGCCACCAGCGCCGCGGTCTGCGCGCCCGGCAGCGCGTACGGCGCGTACCGGTACGCGTGCGCCCCCACCGTAGGCACCGCGCCCACCCCGCTGGTCGCGTACACGAGCCCGCGCCCGGGCCGCAGCACCAGCCGCTTGCCCAGAGCCAGCGGGGCCGCCGCGACGGCTTCCTTCGGCTGCGCGCGCTTGCACTCCACCTTCTTATTCTTGATCGTGTGGAAGTGTATATCGCAGACTCTCTCGACGGCCTCTTCCGAGTGGAAGGTGACGAAGCCGAAACCGCGATGGCGCTTCGTCTGCTGGTCCATGAGCATGACCGCGTCCTCGACGAGTCCGAACTGTGAGAAGTAGGCTCTGACCTCCTCGGCCGAAGTGTCCTGGCCGACTCCGCCGACGAATATCTTCTTGGTCTTGGCGGGGCGGGGGGCGGATTTGGGCGTAGCGTGCTTGGGGTCGATGCGCTTCCCGTCGAGCGTGTGGACGGGCACGGCTAGGACCTTGTCCACGGAGGCCGCCTCCTGGAATGTGATGAAGCCGAAGCCGCGCGATCTCTGCGCGCGGCGATGGTTAGACGAGGTTGGAGGAAATTAATGTCTGGACTTTAGCTGTGTTGTTTAACGTCGGGAAAATTTAACAGTGATCATTGAGAGGAAAACTCGACAAGAAAAGACAGGTACAGTGACGGTTTGAAAATGTTCGTCGGTTTCGCCACTGGTAAATGTTGATACAATAAAAATTTATTCTTGCAATCTGGTGCAAGCGAAAACCTAAGGTGACGAACATTTTCAAACCGACAGTGTACACTAATTAACCTGATGCTACTTTAAAATAAACATAATAAATATCTGTAAATAATAAAACACTCAAAAAGGCTCTTTGAAAACCCAGACGCTTGTATTGATGTAAAAAACGATAAATCTTTTCCCGACGATAAACTGGGCTTTTAAGGCTCAACTCACATCAAAAGAGCATCGACGAGCAGCGAAGTGGAGCGCAGTTTCAGTGTCATAAGAATTTCAACTTTATTTTCATTACTATAATACTTATTATCGCAGAGAAGGTGCATGCGCGTATTGGAATTCGCCGGAATTCCCGCGAATCCGCGGGCATCCTCGCGACTCGTTCGAGTTTCTCATGATAATAAGTAGGTATTATAGTAATGATAATAAAGTTGAAATTCGTTTGACACTGAAACTGCGATTCGCTTCGCTGCTCTTCGATTCTCTTTTGGTGTGAATGAGCCTAAACCAAAAAGATATTGGTTGTTCAATAAGTATTACAGTTTTATTTTAGAATCTGAATTAAGAGATACTTAAGACCAGACATAATTTCTCGGAAAACAGTAAGTTTTAAGTAGTCAAAATAAGTGTTAGTTTAATTTAAACTAGAATATTAAGTACAATTACTTAAATCACCCCTACTTAGACGTACTTTACTGAGGGAATACCATGCGTAGATTGGTTACTAGGAGCCTGTGCGTGACTATTTTGAGTGAAATTCCTACGTAAATAATATGTTGCATTATTTCGAAAAACGTTTATTGTTACAAGGATGTATATATTGTATTGAAATTCTTTCAACAACTCATAGAAGAGAGGCACACAAAATGTTCTGAAATTTAATTTACCGTTTCTTAGCAAACTATTAAAGCGTTTATAATCGCAAACAAGGTGTTTTCACACATTTTCAAGCTTAATTATTATGGAATGTGTAGCTTTGAAAATAACACTTGTTCTATTATCTCGAAGAAGTGCCTGTGGATTCTTTATTAAGTATATAGCGGGGTGAATAGTTCCCGTTCCGGTGGGAATACCGGGATCAAAGTATCCTGTGTTAATCAATAAGCTATCCTGGTACCTACCAAATTTCATTCAAATCCGTCCAGCCGTTTGAGCGTGAAGGAGTAACAAACATTCACAATTACACACAAGCTTTATCCTTCATAAATTAGTGTGATGGCTTGAAATTCCGGAATGTAAATACAATTTAGTTAAAAACATCAAAACAGTCACGCACACTATTCTATACAAAAGAAACCTGCGGACAGTTAACTTTAGCGATTGAATACCTACCCTATCTATGGTGTTAACTACCATTTTTGTGAGCAAACCTCTTAGATACCTACTCTATTGTGATAGTAGCTAAAGATCGTATTACCACGAAGTGGGGAGCTCTTGGTACGGTTTTAATACTAAGGCTCAACTCACACCGAAAGAGCATCGAAGAGCAGCGAAGCGGAGCGCAGTTTCAGTGTCATACGAATTTCAACTTTATTTTCATTACTATAATACTTATTATCGCATGAGAAACTCGACCGAGTCGCGCGGATGCCCGCGGCTTCGCGGGAATTACGGCGAATTCGAATACGCGCGCCTTATCTGCGATAATAAGTATTATAGTAATGAAAATAAAGTAGAAATTCGTATGACACTGAAACTGCGCTTCGCTTCGCTGGTCTTCGATGCTCTTTTGGTGTGAGTTGAGCCTAACAGAAACACCATACCTACCTATTCAAGGCTTCAGAGCATTGAACGAGGTGTCTAGTCTATAAGATATCTAGCTATCTGACTATGACTAATGCCGGGTTCCTATATCCAACTAACGGATGTCCGTAGGTCGGTCGTCACAGCAACGTTGTTATCTGACACAAAATGTATGGCACTTTTTGACAGATAACAACGTTGCTATGACGACCGACCTACGGACATCCGTTAGTTGGATATAGGAACCCGGCATATATCTACGACAGGGATATCAAAAATGGTAGTATTTATGGACTACCGTTGAAGTAATTCTGACTATACCTGACTTACTCCCCGTTTAGAAATAAACAATGCTGGATGTTTTAAGAATTGATTATTTGGAAAGAACGAATTCGTTTCTCAAGAAGCGATAGCTGAATGTATTTTTAGTGCAAAGGGTAATGTTCAGTGATTACGAGAGACCTTTTACTATTACAGGTACCTGTAGATTATATAAGAAATATGTAAGAAATTTGATCACGACTGTATCCCGGGAGCGGTAGACATTTCTTTCAGATCATTAGGCAATTTTTTTTTAGATCTTTTTGAAGATGTCTAAGGGGGTAGTCAGAGGTATGTTCAAATAAATGCATATTTGGGACATATTGCCCACTTTTTGCAGAAGTTAACTTTCCATACGTGACAGGTTGCAAGCCATCGACGCTATTATAGAGCTAACTGGTTTCCTCATGTTTTCCTTCACCGTTAAAAGCTCGTGTCAAAGCGCATATAATTTTTTCGATGCGAAAAGTTCATGATGCACGGCCGGATTTGAACCCACGACCTCCGGATCGAAAGTCAAGGTACTAATCCACTTGACCAACACGGCTTTTTATAATACCTACTTATTTGTATAATTAAGCTATGTAGGTATTGACTCGAAATTATCCAGCGGTAAATAAGAAACCGTTCCGTCCAAATAAAATACTAATTCTTGCACACCCAGTACGAGAAAACGGTTACAACTAATCGGGTAGTGTGAGTCTAGCATGCTTCTCGACTATAGTATTTCTGATGTGTTAGTTTTATTCTATCCAACCATAGCCCAACTATTTGTGTGTACAGCGCTGTGTTCCATAGACAATTAGAAAAAAGACGTGTGGCACTCGGAGACTGCCGAGGTAAAGCTATTGCATAGCATTTTTTCGGAGTGGGGGGTGTTAGGTTATTTTCGTTACGGAATTTCTGGATTCCACGCTCAAGGCCCGCGATAGAAGCTATGCAATAGCTTAAAATCGTGAAAACGTAACAGATAAATTTCCTGTAGGGTTACCGGCAGTGGATCAGGCAAGCGCAGGACCGGAAGAAATGGCAAGAACGAAGGGAGGCCTATACCCAGCAGTGGGAGAGATCGGGATAGATGATAGATGATGAGGGCCACCGGCGGTTTTTGTGTAGTATAGTAATCTATCCTCGCTTACATGTCTAGCTGGGCCCGGTGGTGTTACCCACAGTATAAATAAAAAAATCTTACCAAAAGTTTTAAGGCTTCGACGGGATTCGAACCAGCGAGATACAACCACACCACACTACAGTAGTGCCTGATCCCGTGGGAATACCAGGATCAAAAGTAGCCTATGTGTTATTCCGTTATTCCCGGTCATAAACTATGTTACTCTTTCACGTGAAAACTACTGAACGGATTTGGCTGAAACTTGGAATATACATAGTTTAAGACCGGAAATAACACATAGGCTACTTTTGATTCCGGTATTCCGCGGGAACGGGAACTACTGCGGATAACACCGCAGGGCGCAGCTAGTTTAAAATAATTTCTGCAAAATTATAGTAGGTACCTACTAGGCATTCTGAAATCGTAAGGGTTTAGGTATAGTGAGTATAAAGTTAATAATATAGCCTACTTTTAAATTTCTAGCCAAATAGGTCAAGCTTAGAAACGCTAGTTTGAATATTCATGGATGTGAAAAGGCGGTGTCTTGGAAAAACATTGTCTATGGTTCACATTCGGGCTGCTGTCAGCTAAAGCATCGCTGAATAGGTGCAGATATTGCCCACACTGAAGTGAGACGTTTTGAGGCATACTTAAATAATATTTCCTATAGAATATAGACAAGGGAATA
Source organism: Xanthorhoe designata (assembly GCA_963582015.1). NCBI lineage: Eukaryota > Metazoa > Arthropoda > Insecta > Lepidoptera > Geometridae > Xanthorhoe > Xanthorhoe designata. The sequence goes on from OY757058.1 coordinate 1,486,712, forward strand.
TTATTTGCATCTCAACCGTATTTGTATATCTATGTTTAATGACTTGTAAAATTGTAATGACTTGAAAAGCTAAACTTAACTAACCTAAAATGTTGCCGTCCCTTTCATAACGAGGAATAAAAAGGATGGCATTAATTTTAGTTCGTTTAGTTGACTCCGAATTGCCACTAATATAGCATGTTATACAAGGTGTGGCAAATTTATTAACTTATTATAAATCAAAGACGATTAATATCTAGAAGACAGACAAAGGCCATACACAAAATCGTAACCCGATCCCGCAGTACCAGATAGCCTGGAAACTTTAAAACATCAATTTTATCCAAGAAGTTTCAATACTTAGTAGTAGGTAGCAACAATATTCAATATTTAAACATTTTTAACTAGAAAGTAATTGAAATTTCTTGGATAAAATTGATGTTTTAGAGTTTTCAGGCTATTTTTTAGGGTTACGATTTTGTGTATGGCCTTTGTCTGTCTTCTAGATATTAATCGTCTTTGTTATAAATGAAAAAACTTCATTATACTTAATGAAATACCTTAGTCAAACTCAAACTCAAAATGTATTTATTCAGTATGATCGTTTATCACCACTTTGACATGTCACGTTCTTAAAACTAGGGGATTCTACTGCCTGTTCCAACGCGACTCCCTACACCAGGGACAGAATCAGGCTAGAACCTGGTGGTGTGGGCCTAGCTTGTGGTTTAACACTCTAAAAATATATATACTATAGTTACCTATAAATTATAGCTAGAAAGTTTTGCTCTTTGGAAACTACAAGGTTTATTTTGAAGAGCTTTCAGTGTAGTTTAAAACAACACACTTATTCAGTGCCGCTTTAGTTGACAGTAGCCCTTAAATTGCACACACATACCTACAATACAAACTATGGACCAAACCTAACATAGTAATATAACTGACCCAATATTGGCACCATCTTCAGAAACTGTTAAGGGGCTGTCTTTAAAAAAAGATGCGTTAAAAATGTTCATTTAGAAGTTTGTTTAAGTAATTGCTTAGCAAAATGTGGCAAATTTTTCCTTAATAGAGATCTGAAGATAAAAAATATTCTTACATGTACATAAAATCACGCCTCTTTCCCATGGGGGTAGGCAGAGACCACGGAAAATTATTTTTGTTAGATTTTTTGACACAATTGCCATATTTTGCCAGTGCTTTTAGATTTTTATAGCAAAAAAGTCTACACACTAATAAATGTAGGGTGAAATGCAGCCTTTAGTATAATTAATATATTTTTAACAAAAACAGTAAAATCTGTATTGGTTAATATTAAAACTGATCATGATATTTTGTAGGAGATTTTGTCTAGACCAAATCTGGCTCTAATTAAAAGTGAGCCAATAAATAAATGCTAGGTAATTGACTTTGATAAGGATAAGCAGATGATTAAAAGTTATTTAGGTAGGTATTAAGATTTTTGCTTATGACTGTGGAAAGCACAATTACTTATTACATATTATTTTCAGCTGTTTCTATCCCACAGCTGGGCAAAGTTCCCCCATTCCAGATATTGTAATATTTTTTTTATTAAAATTTGTTTAGTTTAATTTAAGTATTCAAAATTATATTGCATGGACTTTTATTAAGTATTGTTTTTCGATTCTTTTCTTACTTTTCGGCTTGACTTATATAAGTCGGTTATTTAATGATGAGCAAGGGCCTAAGCCAAGTGCACATCATGCGCTACAACTGGGGTTGATACATTATGTGTTTCAATCTCCCAAAAACAAAATATAATTGCAGCATTTAACCCTATAATACCCATAAAACCTCACCTGTGTAACCGGATCCTTCATAATCAATACATCAGCCACAGCTCCGAACATTGCAAAGTACTCTCTCAGTTTCTCCGAGCTGGTCTGCCAGCTGAGTCCTCCGACAAACAGCTTAGACGGAGACGGGGATGTGGAGCCAGCAGGGGCTGTCGTAGCAGGGACTGGTGTGCTGCGACCAGATGAGGGGGATGTTTCTGAAAAAGAAATAAGACACTGTACTGGCTGTTGGAATCAGATGAAGTATACTAATCTACTATACTATCTGTATGTTCCAGGGTTCGGTTAGGGTTCAGTAAGCAAAGTAGAGCTGATTGGCGGTTATGGAAGGAGGCTTATGCCCAGCAGTGGGTCACAAAAAGCTGACTATGATGATGATGATGAAGTAAGCATAGTAGGTATGCTAATGATTAATACACATTAGGCTGTATTGTATCTTGTTTTAAACTGGGAATACCAAGAGAGAATGGAATAAAATTTTTGACATAAGTAGGTACCTGGGTAACCTACTATGTCCCACAGCTGGGCAAAGGTCTCCCCCAACAAAAAATTACAGAATTACCAGTAGAATTGGGAAAGATTGGAAAAGATAGCTTTTTCTCAGGCCTAGGACTTTTTCTATACTTGCTTGAGATCTTCTTATAGGTACTACTTATTTGAGATCTGGTTTTGCTTTCCAAACCAGACTTTTTAACGATAAGAATACATTTCATCACATGCAGACCATCTCATCCCACTGCTAGGTATAGGCCTCTCTTCGATTGAGTTAACCTCCATCTTGCGCCAATCTGACCCATGTACAACCAGCTGTATTGACATGTCGTTGACCCATAGAGCAGGCAGACGACACACATTTTTATTCCCTTCCCAGGGAACCCATTTCTTTTTCTTTCATTTCTTTGAATCACCTAGCATGTAAGACGAAACTGAAGTGATCCTTGAGGTCCTACCAGAATAAATGATTTTTCTTTCTTTCCATAGATATTTATGAGTTACTTACTGATAGTGATCTGCTGCTGCAGTTGTTGTTGGTGTGCGTGCGCATGAGCGGCTGCCTGTGCGCTCAGCACATGCGACAGCTCGCCTTCCATCACCTCAACGCCGCCCAACGCACCGCTGGAATACAGTCCCATCATTGTCACAACACTTTTCCTGATTCTAAGATAAGTATTTCACGATGTAACTCTGATATTTCAATCAGTTTTGAGAGTTTTGGTTTTAGATGGAAAATAAGCGAGGTAGGTATATCTTTTCACGTAGGAAGTAAGCTAGATTCAGAAAACTTTATGCAACAGAGTTGTTGCTTTCAAAGGATTCGTGACTAAAACTTCGTAAACTACAGTTTTTCAGCTTATTCGCCAGTTTTTAGCTAGTTTCAAGAAAAACACGAAACAAATTTGTGAAGTTTGCTGAAATTCACGGGACGCGGTGAAAAGGAAAACAGAAAAAGAGTTGACAATCGCGCGTCATTCGGTTTTCAAAATTTAAGAAAAATATGGAAAAGCGGAAAAATAGGTTGGATAGATTAGTTAGAACTTTTTGAAACAGACACTAATATTTTATTCCAACACAACACGAAACTAAAAAACATCACAGCTAGTTGGGCCTAGCGTTCTGCTGGTAGCTAATAAAGTATGTACAAAACATTACATTTCAAAATATGCAATCATCATTCTGGTAGGTAATTATCTAAAAACTATTTATCACAAACAAAATTCAAAACAAAACATCGAGATCGAGAAGGAAGAGAAACCAACGACTCGCCATTCTTCCATTGATTGATTGAAAGAAATTGAATTGAAAACTCTTTTTGTTGTCATTGTCATGTCAATGCAATGACATTGATTTTTTATTGTTGTGACGATAGAAAGTAAATTGCTACGGGTCATAAAAATATTAGACCTATCCACAGATTAGGTAGAGATACTACGTATGACCTATCTACTATCTACCTACATGAAACCGGACGGTTTCGGTACATTGCGTTAATTTTGAGTACCTACCTAGGTAGGCAATAAGCAAAATTAAATATTTTCTTGCATTTTAATGCAATACAATAAAATATTTACTTAATCAAGTACTTAGGTCGGTACTTACCTTATTTACAGAAACTAAACTACCTACTACTTATTTACATAACTGTACAAAATACAATTAGAACCAGTTGAGCCACCTAAGGATCGTTACAAACGATCTATAGGTAGCTCAACTGATCCAAACCACTGCCAGACGGAAGCGTGCCCAAGACACTGGCAGCATTGCCGCGCTGGATGGCAATGCTGAATGTGGGTATCCCATGTCCTGCCTAGTAGGTACCTATTGGCACCGTAGGCACGTCTACAATGCTAAAGTTTCGTATTACAAAATTATTATGCATGTAGGTAGGTACCTAACTTAGTCTAATAGAAAACTTAGGCACGGCGGCGCCGCCGCCGGAAAACCTACTATTTTATTGAAAATGGACGTAGGACTTATACATACAGGCGCCAGCCAGATGCCCCACAAAAATTACCCTCCGTGTTGCGCATTTTATCCTAAAATTCCATCTCTTTCTTACGCAACGCTTTACTTTACTGACACCCCTTGCGCTTTTCCTAGCATTTTCATATCACACATTGAGAGTATTTGTACCTAGGAAGATATTTGTACCTATTGCCATCTCCCTCGCTCCAGGGTGTGACCTCCTTAAATTCCTAGGTTCCTGGTAATAAGCGAGGGTTGTTATTTCAAATATTTTATGTTGGTTTGTCAAGTTTATCCAATGTTCTAAGTAGTATTAGGTACATATACCTACCGCGTTATGCATTGTGTGCATCCTATAAAAAATGATGTTTTTTATTAGGTACAGGGATCATAGCTGGGCACCGTTAATCAAATGGTTAACTTCGTTAATCGTTAATCCGTTACAAAAAAAGTTAGCTTCGTTAAACGTTAAAGCGTTACATTTCGGAAGAATTAACGCAAGTTAACGTTAATCGTTAATCCGTTAATATGTGTAAAATTGCATCTTTATATCGTTGCGTTAGGCTCAATTCACACCAAAAGAGCAACAAAGCTCAGCGAAGCGGAGCGCGGTTTCAGTGTCATATGAATTTGAACTTTATTTTAATTACTATAATACTTAATATCGCATGAGAAACTCGACCGAGTCGCGCGGATGCCCGCGGCTTCGCAGGAATTCCGCCAAATTCGAATACGCGCCTTCTCTGCGATGATAAGTATTACTTATAGTAATTAAAATAAAGTTCAAATTCATATGACACTGAAACCGCGCTCCGCTTCGCTGCCCTTCACCGCTCTTTTGGTGTGAGTTAAGTATTAGAAACTCACCGGTTAGTGATATTTCGTGAAAAAATAATAATTTTCTCGACCAACTGGCACACTAAATTCGGAAAACAAACGAATTTTGATAGAAAGAAAATTACAAATGAAAAATCTTACTAAAAGTTTTACGGTTTCGACGGGATTCGAACCCGCGAGATACAAACGATCACCCTTAAGCCAGGCTGCCTTACCACTCGAACACGAAGCCCTTGACGCCGAAGATGAAACTATCAGTAAGATGATATTTCGGTTAAAGCACCGAAACCTAAGTCTGGTTTAAGACTATAATAAAATATATAAACTATAGAAAGAAAATGTCGGTTTGACTTTGAATTGAAACTATCAATCAAATTAGCATCTCTACATTCTTCACCAATCAAAGCAGCCGGAAAAACCGGAAGGAAATAGATGAAAAAACAAGTACCTTACCTACAGACTAAAAATTATAAAAAAAATCGAAAACGCCGGGCACATCGGCGGGTACCCGACTCGAGGCTAATGCCTTGTTTAGAAAATAGTTGAATACAATTTTTAGCTTCATCTCCCTGGTCTGACTGATGATTAGGTAGGTACTGTACTGACAAAGGATGTAGATAATATCACGAGCTATTGTTAAGCCAAAACAAAAAGCTGCTACTAATATTTATTATAATTACTACACTGCACACACAGTACACTTTTTCTATCTAACTAAATTACACTACACTCTTCTTTATAAATTATCAACACGCAAATGATCACTGACTGATTTATAATAACAACAAACAAACAAACGAACAAAACACTAGTCACTCTAAGCACCGGCGCTAAGTAATGAAATGATCAAACGAAACAAATCTCTTCGCAGTTTTCTTTCTCACTAGCACGCGCCGGCAAAATATATCTAGTTTAGTTTTTGTTTCACACGCTGCCACGCGCCGCCCGGCACTTGTCGGTGCCGTGCGTAACTATTAGGCATTGGATTAACGATTAACGGACTTCTCGCATATTAACGGAAGTTAACGTGTCCGTTAACATTTTTGAAAGTTAACTTAAAAGTTAATCCGTTAATCAAAATGTTAACTTCGTTAATTAACGATTAACGGATTAACGAGTTAATGCCCAGCTATGACAGGGATAATGGTGGCTATTCGGGCTATTCGCTATAATAAATCCGCATCTTAGGTTGTTCGATAAATTATAAAACCAGGTCAAACTCTCTCAAGTTAAATGTACGCTAATTATTTTGCAAGATTAATTCAAATATTACAACAAAACCACAGAAAGTCCTGCAAAGTTGCTTGATGGATGCGCTTGGGAGGGTAACAATTTTTATTCTTGAAAATCTCCCTGGCAGACTCGTAAATCACGACGGGCACTGGTAATTTATCTCTCACACATTCCTGGGTCTGCGTTCCACTATTCCTTGACAATGGACCGACATTTCGGTTAGAATTGTGTGAGGATCGTTAGGGTATGATTACTTTTGTGGTTGTAGGTACCTACACAATAGTAAGTAAGTAGGTATTATAATATTCTATAATAACCTACCTTCGATAATCTTCAAAGATTTATGAATTCTTGAGGCTGATCTAACAAGATCCCCAAAAATATTTCAGTAAACATTGATAGAGGGAGTGCCATGCCAACATACCGTTGACAAAATATTATGATGTTTAAGATTTTATAAAAAAAACTTAGGCAACATCAGTAGGTAACTAAACTAAACAGGTCAATCACGACAGACAGTATACCAAGGCGTGGTAGACACTATCACAGAGCTGGTAGGTAATTTAATGACTTTTAAAGAATGCTAAACGCCTAGTTAGAGATAGGCCAAAATAAGGCATATTTTTAAACTATTACCTACCTATTTGTAAAGACTGTGTGTATCTCTGTGATATGAATGTAAGAGGAGTGAGTTAAAGAAAGTGGAAGAGAAAACATGTTGTGCCGACCCCACTTAGCGTGGGATAAGGGCAGGAGAATGATGATGATTTGTAAAGACTCTGAGTGCGATACAAAGCCACGTTTTTACTTTCCCCACAGCTGACGGATTGTTTCGTTAATTTTATCTCGGGATCAAAGGTGAGGAGGCAATTTGTCAACGTTCGTGTCGATCGTAACTTTTGCCGTCACGGTTGAAAAGATAGTTAGGTAGTTATTTGGGCAAGTCGACTTCTTGTGTTTGTAGATCTGACTAGAAAAACTTGCTAGTGAGGCAGAATAAAGAGCGTTCTGACTTCACGGTAAATAGGTTCTTACAAATTTCCTATAACCACTTTAGCAGAACGCTGGAAGGTAGAATGCATAGGTACATGTTCCTTTGAGCTGGCTATCTCTACTAGGTATCTATCAACTAGTGTACAGTCTACCCACAGGCCTGCAGGCTTACAAGCCTGGACCGAAAATCTAACGTAGGTACCAAACCAAACACAGAAATTATCTTATTATATGTTGTCTAGTAAAGATAGCTGCCTGAACATTGAACAAAAGTTTGGTCCGAAAATCAATTCTACCAAAAAAACCTCAAAATGCTCTAAAGAGTTAAAGAGTTTTCCATAATAATCAACAGGTTTATGTACTTATGTATCATTTTCTGAATAAATATCTATTGAGTAAATACCTAAGTACTAAGTTGAGTGTCTTTAACATCGGGTGGGGTCATTAACTGGCGCCAGGAGTAGGTATCACCTTGGCGAATTAGTGGAACCGTATCGATTTTGCGTAGAATTCGTCACTGACCAGACTGTTTATTAGTTAGAATAGAATATCTATCTTTTGTTTTGCTTACTGTCAGTGGCTGTTTGACGTTTTTTGTATGAAAGAAATGTCAAATATCTACCCGCAATAAGCAAAACCAAAGATAGGTTTTTGAGACTAGCTGTTAGTCGTCTCTGCAGATACCAGCTACGTAGTAAAAACCTCAGTAAATATAAGTACTTTTATATAATGTTGTCTAGGTTTTTAACCAGCTGGTATTACAGACACAGCAATTAAAATAACGACCAACTCTGTATTGTCTCGAAATATGCCAGAACATTCTAACGTCCACAAAACCGTTATAAATAATTTTGAAAGCATTTTATAATATCCCTGCGGTATGCGAAATGACGTAAAACGCTGCTAAAATGAAATAAAAAGGCGTACAAAATTCCAGCTTTTAATTTGAGCGTAAAAAGCACAGCTGTAAACTGTACGCTATGTTTCCATTCCACGTTTAGGAGCCAAGTGATTTGTGGTTTTAAATACTGTCTAGTGCTTGGGTGTAGTTTTTAACCAGGTTTTTGAAACAAACCTTAGAAACTGCGAGCCTATCCCATAAAGCGCTTCTCTCAGATGCAATTTCTTAGATCTCTTTGTTTGTATCTAAGTTTCTACACGAAAGAACCTCTTTGTTCCCCAACAACAAATTAATCTAAGAATTAAACTTTATTTTTCACTACGTAAAATTATTAAATTCAAAATTAAAAGAAGATTTCATGACCCAGACAAAAGAAAGAGACTTCCAAAAAATCATTCTTTCAAAGTCGATTTTCGTCGATAACAAATCTAAGGGTCAGTAAGCTTATAGTTATAGACACCGTTATTGTGTGCTGAGGTAGCCATTAACGGGACACTTCTTTGACTGCTCGTCCTCAAAGTAGGTATATATAATTTTTCATAAATTAACCCATTATCGTATCACAGTTCTTGGCGAGCAAGGCTAAATGGATTCTGTGAAATCTATCTACTAGGTATTCTGCAGAGGGAACAGCGTGAGCAGAGTTCGTTGGACGGATCGAGATTGTGTTTTCTGAGTGCAAAACAATGTCACTTTTTCTGGTAACAGAAAATGACGAATGAGAATGTAAGAGTACCTAGTATTTTGTAATTCATTAGGACTGCAGAAGCAAAATTGGTAATGATAGCAATTTTTTGTCCTTTAAGAAATTTAAAAAAAAATTGCCTTTTTATGTAGGGAAGTTACCTATAGGTTAGGTAGGTAGGTACTATTTATGTGGAGGCTTCAAATTGCAAATCTAACTACTGATAAGTCAACTGAAAACCTTAAATTTGCACAACTACGGTACCGTAGGACAACGAACTAACCCACATGCAGCTTCCAGCTCAATAGTAAGATGCAATAATGAAACATTTTTTGAGTTGGAAAATCGATAGGTGATTGAGGGTGTTCATTGAGGGTGTGTACGCCCCCATCGAGTCGGCGCGCGTGCGCGAGGCCAGGGGCGCGGCGGCGCTGCCACGCGGCCTCACACGCCTGACGCTCGCCGCCCGCCTCGCGCGCTGCGACCATATTGTCCTGTCACAGCAGTACGTTCCCTCTCTACTGCTGCGACCGGACAAGCCGGCCGCGGTGCTGCCATCACCAGCTCCAGCACCAGAAGAAACCCTGCATTTTAGTGTCTTTATAGTGTCCTAAAGTGTATTTATCCACAGATTCTCTACCGGTTACGTCCTGGGAGCTGCTGAGTTATGCTCCGATCAGGGAAGATACTTCTCAGTGATCTGTGATAGTGATTCAGTGAAAATATTGTTAGTAAAGTTTTTTAAAACTGGGTGATTAGTAGCACAGTTAACCGGAGGGTGCATGTATCGAGCGGCGGACGACGCATGCGCGCGCCATCTTTGGCTGCATCTGACTCGCACAGCCATTTTCTCCGGGAATTATGATCGCGAATAAAATTCTGGGGGTGGAATCTCGTTTGTAGAAGAGATTTAGATCTTATTTCATTAGAGTTAGCGTGCCTTTTTGTTTGATTCGTGCAATTGATTTTCCTGAACTCGCTCCGTTGTTAGTCAAAACAGCAACTATTTTTCTTAAGATTGATAACGAAAAACAACTACAATGTAGGTTGAGCTATTTAAAACTTTAATCCTAAAATAACTAATGTGAATGATGTTTGGGTGGATATGGCTTTGATATTTATTTAGCACGAGCGGGGTCATGACCCCGATCAAACCCTTGAAATTGGAAGTGACTTTCCTGTTACCCCGTCCTAAAATAAGAACCTTTCTGTAAATAATGTTCTTAATGTGCGTTTTCTTATCGTGTACAATTAAATGTTTTTTGATTATTTTGAAATTTTATTTTAATAGTTCTAAGTAGTACCTAAGTAAATAATTTTATTCTGGATCTCAAATATTTAATTAGCATCATTCTTCTTCTGTGGCTGATCTTAACTTAAATAACGACCATTCACGCTCATCACAATAAGTGCCTAACCTACTAAAGTACTAACTGAGCTACCTACATACTTCAAATAATCGTTCTCATAGAAAATAGATGGCCTGGGGATGTTCGAGGGAACGCGTTTTGGGGGCCTAGGGGTAGAATCAATAATTTACCACGAGTTTCGACCGTGGGTCGTGCTTGTTGTCAATGTTTGACTTCACTTTAATAACATGGGAATTAACTGTACCTAAGTCCTACCTACCTAAGATTAATTTTTAGGTAAAGGATAATTACAAAGGACGGGTAGGTATACAAGTAGAGGAAGGCCGAAAAAGAAGTAGATAGATTGTGTGAAAGATGATAGAATGTAAGAGGAGTGAGTTCAGAGTTGACGAATGATACGGGTGAGTGGAATAGAAAAACATTTATGCCGACTCCACTTAGTGTAGGATAAGGGCAGGAGAATGATGATACAAAGATGTCTAAAGGTAGCCTGATGTTTGCTGGTAAGTGGTACTCTTGATAACCATTAAATTACAGAATCCTTTACGAGCAATTTAATTACACGTAGGTGGTACACTACACGTGGTGTATTGTAAGTAGGTATGAATTTTGATGACGTAGTAACCAACCAATTGGAACAGTCAAAAGCAAGTCACGATAGTCGCTAATGAAAATGTATGGAGCCGTAGTCAGAGTAGCACTTAGATAAATTTAGCAATTGCTTAGGTAGGAACATCCAGCTATAACTTGGCTGGAGTTGTGCGTGACCACTGCCCCTGACTGCCTTTCGAAGGAGGCTCTTAAAGTTATTATAATTCTTTTAAAATACTAAATGCTAGGCATGGGCCACCTTGTTTTGCTTAATCCTTCCTGTGATGATCGTGCGGGCAGGCAAGAGTAGGTACAATCAGCTTTTAAGGCGTTTCAATTTCTATGTAGTCCCAGAGCTTCTGTACCTATAAATGATTTTGTAATTTGAATTTAGACTAAGCTTAAAAACGGTTTTAAAATACTTAATTGGTATAAAGTTTATGCCTATCTACAAATCTATTATCATCCAACCGTTCTAGGGCAGCGGGTAGGTAAGTAGGTGCACGAAATGCTCAGTTTCAATTTAAGCCGTATCCTGCCGTTAGCCCACATTGCTAAAAGCTTCGGGTGGAGTGTGGAGCTATCTGTCTGTGTCTAGGGGAGGGGGGTGAAATTACTGTTTATGTGTTCCAACCACCAGTGAGAATGAAGGGCATAACAATTTGTTTCGTTGTGCTGGCCTTATGTGCCGTATTGAAGTATAATAATATCCTAAATGTTTTGGTATATATTGTATATCTTGACCATTTTCAACAAAGTAAATAGGTACCTAGTCGCACAATATTTCTTATTATGCTAAACTAAATTTTAAATGATCCCTTACTCTAATAAACGGGCGGACCGAATAGGCACTAAAGTCCCGCAGAATTCGCCGCAAAAATCCTGGATTAAAAAGGCTAATACCATTAGACATTAGAACATGAGGAGGCTGAACCTTTGAACAAAAAACCCTAACCTAAATAGCTGTGGATACTGATGACACATCAGTTCTGGGCTCATTACTAAGTTTCACTACTTTTTGTCCCCTAACGTAGCTTTTTTCAGCCTCGCTTCATTAGGAAAACGAAACACCAATAGAAAGTTTCCACAAAAGAACGACCATAAACTGACAGGGGTAAGATTGAAAATTGCGCGACTGCGGTAACATTTTCCAAGGATGACGTAGCGGTTGAGTTTTTTCTGTTTTTTGCAGTTCATGCTGAGCTGTTAGCGAAGAAAATTATATTATTTGCCATCTAGGTTGATTGGATGTCGTTAGTTTCTAGTTTTTTTATTGGAAATAGTGGAGCTCTGGCGCAATTGATATCAGATCTGCCTCGAGGGAAAATTTACTCTACAATCTAATCATTGCAAGTGATGAATTGGATTAGAGTAGGACGTGGCAGATAAGTTCCTAACTACTTAGGCACTTACAATAATTTAACACGCTCTCTAAGTCTTAGGCAATAAATCTGTGTGTGAACTGTGACCCTTGTAAAGCGAAAAGAAAACAATTCCAGAACTAAACCATCCATTATTCACACTCCCTTCGCCCGAGAACAAGAGACAAAAGATTATCATCTCAGCAGTTTCAACCATAAAGGCGGCATTGCCGTCGATCCCTGCATTTTATGGCCGCCCGTGAATATGACAGCTCAGTAAATCATACATCATCATAACCCAACCCAACCCCAGCCATTGAACGAGCGCTGCGTTTGATATCCGGCTTAATAGCGCGGAAAGTACTGATAAAGCGTTAATGATACAATTTCTCATTTGACTCAAGTCACTGATTCCGGTGACTTTGCGTCACTGAAGCGTATCAAGTTACGTTCTATGGTTGTTTTTTTTATGATTTTTTGACTACTGTTTTTTGAAGAAATTGACTCACAATCATCATCATGTACCTAATGATAATATTATTCAGTGTAGCAATACTTAGCAACAATAATCGGTAATAGGTACCTACAACAAAAAGAAAGTAGTTAGTGTTGCAGCCATGAATTACGAGTAGGTACCTACTTACTTTACATAGACCCCAATAAATGTTATTAGGTAGTAAGTAGGTAAGTACCTACCTACTTATTTCTGTTTTCAAAGTCAACATTTTAATGATGATGGTAGGTAGGTACGACGCACCCATAGATAGGAACCTACTAATTTCACGACCAAACAAAGTTTTCAAATTGAAAGGAAAGTTCTTATTATTTACGATTCTCGTAATGGCTTTCCAAAACGACCCTGTTTCGGTAATAAACGACGGATTTAATGGCCTGATTTATGAACTTATGTAGGTACCTACCTACCTACCTACCGACCTGCCAACAAAATTATAATGCAGTTTTTTACTACTTCACAATAATACCTACCTAGGTAGGTAGGTAGGCATAGATTTATTTTGTGTAAGTAACTTACTATTGCAGTAGCGAGAGTGGTGCAATAGCTTTGTCTAAAATACCTAAACTATTAAGTAGGTAGGTAGGTATGGTACCTACCTACCTACATTTTACAAAATTAGGTAGGTAAGTACATAAGTAGGTTATTATTAGGTAATAGGTAGGTACTTACATACCAACTAATAAGTTAAAAGTAAGTATGTAGGTAAGTAAGTAAGTAGGTACCTACCTATTCTTCAATTTTATGGATTGATTTATTTTCGGTCTAACAATTATTATTAGTCACTCATACCTAGGTACTCATTGCCGGTTTCCTTCTGCAAATAAAATTATGCAGCTTTTACCTGTAACAATACAAACAATTTATTTGAAAAGACTGTGTGACTTGAAAAGGTGTAATACCTACTTACCTACCTACGTGCAATGAAAGTATTTTACTAAAAGAAAAACTGTTATGGCGCTATGTACCTTCTCAATTCGTTGTCCACAAAAATAAATACACAACATGCTTAGATTAGAATACATACCTGTCTACGTCAGTATAGGTAGGTATAGCAAGAATACACAAAAGTAGAAAAGGTAGCATGATGTGTTACCTAATGTTAAAATACGCCATCTAGCTTTCATTCATTCAAACAAAACCTCAACCAAACACAAGGAGGAAGTACAAACGATTGCCGCTAGATGGCGCAATACCACAACATTCACCTTGCTTGATACAGCTTTATTTTATTGATTCCACCCTTTCGAGGGGAGTTAGGGTGTTTTGAAATACAACCGCGGAACGTCTGCGATTTTACTGCGAGATTTTAATTAAGTGCCTACTATAATTTATCTGTTTGGTAGATTTGCGATTTGACTGCTGATGGTGAAGACTTTTAAAGATTCACAATGGACAAACTATACCTACCTACTAAGTTACCTACTCTATTTTTTATGATAAACGGTCACCACACATTGGCTTCAACTTGGTTCCAACATTGGCTACGAATAGAATGGGTTTGTGTCCAAGAACCGTCCAAGATCGGTGCCCACATTGAAGTGTTGGATTGGATCCAACACGTTCCAACCCTCCAGTGTGTGGTGCCCGCATTATGTAGGTACCTAAGTACCTAACTCAGTTAGGTACCTACTCAGTTATTTTTATATTTAGGTACACAGGTACCCACCAGATCTCCACTTGGTACGATCCTGCCTGACACACTCAGATAAAATTATAAATTAGAGGTCTGTAGTAGCCAGAATGATTTTCTCTAATTACCCTGGTAGGTAGGTACCTAGGTACCTACTCACTCCGAACCCACATAGGTAATAATAGGTGGGTACTTAAGTCTATCATGGCTAATTCTGCGATAATTTTCCGCACATTTCTTAGTAGTAAACTCTTTTTAGGGTTAAGCTCGCCTTTTATGTCCTTTCTGTGTGTATTATTTTTATATTATGTGTTTTTGTGTACCTACAATAAATAATAGGTAGGTTAGGTAGGTACTTGCTATGCCATGCTCTAAAGTTTTAAACTCATCTCAACATTATGTTGGAGACTAGATCCAATAACGATAACGGCTAGACGGTTTATGAGAGCGCGTGACCCGGCAAGCCCGTGCGTATAGTCTCACTACTTATCGATACACTACACTGGAATGTGTAGACTTAAATAATTAATGCTTGATGTCTACTAGATTATCAGCCATCCTATTTGCGATGTGCCTCCGTAATGTCCTCGCGGGGACTAAGTAGGCGGTACCTAGGTAGGTACCATACTTTCCTTTGTGCTGGTATCTGGCCGCGTTTTAGCCAAATCCGTTCATTCTGTGGGTAGGTACATGAGTAGGTAACTTGTACCTAATAAATATCTATAAATTCATCTATCCATTTAACCGGCTATCCATCCATCCTCACAAAGTTTTGCTTACATTAATAAGATGTTCGTGTGAGTTATCCGTCAATACTGGTTACGCAGTCAGCAACTATGAACCATAGTTCTGTTATTGGTATAAGAATCTATAAGTAAGCTATGACTTTAAACAATTAGATTAGCCATGCTGCTTTATCTCCTTTTTGTATTGATTGAATGTGCTAGGTATTCGTAGCAATGTGCTAGTTGAGTTAGGTTTCTGAATGCAGGCCATAATAGAAATGAAAACATAAAAAAAAGATCACGACTGTATTCCCTAAGTGCGGCACCCTACCTACTTATAAAGTTAGTTCATCTTCTGAATAAAGACGAAAGCGGTTTCTTTTGCTATTTTAATCATAAAATTACTTGTTCGAAGCTTTACCTTTTTATTTAATCATGATCAGGTACCTACCTACTTTGCATGCTACCGGTTTATCTGATCTTTCTACCGTCCATGGGCCGTACATACCATTATGTGTCAGGTGTCAAAATTACCCATGCAAAAACAGTTTTACCGTCAAAATCTTAGCATGATTTATGAGAATCGGATGCTCGACCATCGAATTAGAATATTTTCCCCATAAAACGACATGTGCAGGTAATGGCCGGCGATTAGGAATGCGGAATTACCCTTGTCGCGAAAATAGAAAAAAAAGAAATTCGCGCCGAAACGTGCCGTCAACGTGACAGTGACATTAGAATACAGAAATGTTTTTGGTGGTTAATGGCCTACTGGTTAACGAGTTGCTTTAATAGGTATTCTGCCTCTGCCGCCCTGATTATGCACAATACAGTATAAAATTTATAATATAGGTAAGTAAGTAGGTATGTACCTATATACTTAATTTGTACTTATTTAAATTTCGTTAGGTCATAAAGGTAGGTACCTACTACTCCTGTTTTTCCCTGGATAACTCATTTTTTTTAACACTCGTTAGATGTAGGTTAACCTACAATATTTTTTTATGATTTTACTAAAAATGGTAGGTAGGTACCTACTTACCTACGTAGTAAGTAATATTCTTTCTAAAATTGGTTCTGTGGTTAGTAGGTATAGGTACCTACATACAACATTACAACTGCTTATCAAAATTGCGTTCTAACCAAGTTATAATTTATCTAGGTACCAATTCAACAATTTTGAGAGTTAATTGATGTTTGAAATTACCTACGGAAAAACTTTGCCCAGCTGTTGCTGTAGGTAGAAACCTAAATACCTACTTGCAACAGCTGGTCAAAGTTTAATGTAGATACTTACCTACCTGCTAAACTTTATTTAGGCACCTGTCCTAGATGTTACTCAACTTTTCCATGTTACAAGATTTTCGTCCAAGGTTCAAACTGAATTGAAGGTTAGGTAGTATGTAGGTATGTCGTAGGTAGGTAATGTTTTGTCAAAATGGCGGCCTCACTAAAATAAACTTCGTTATCTGATTTGCATAAAAGATGACTGAATCCCCAAAACGATTTTAAAATCAATTAGCGCTGTAATGCCGGTCAGTCCCTTCCGATCGCGGCTCGCGGTCTTCCTGCGTTTTATTCGCGTTTGGCGGCAGTTGGCATGTAGCTTAGTTCCTGTGCTTTACGGCAGATGGTATGAAGCTTATACTGATAAGAGTGTGCTTCAAACATTGAATTCTGAAGGTAGCAAGCAACTGTAATGCGGGCACTGGACTACACCTTGGAGTGTTGGAACGTGTTGGTTATGTGAGGATCGATCGTGGACAAACGGAACATTGCTATTGGCCATTCTATTCGTAACAAATGTTGGAACCAAGTTGAAACCAATGTGTGGTGCCCGCTTAAATGTTTATTTCAAAGCATTTAGGTACCCTATCAGGATCTACCTATATTTAACCTATAAGTAGGTATTGGATCATCAAATTTCTCGTGTTCGGTACCTATATTAAGCACAAATCTTCAGCCAAACCAATGTATTACCTAGTCGTTTAGTGGCCTGGTGTGTAGGATACACAGGATCAGAGGAAGTATGCGGCACTAGAGATGAATCGATACGCGCCAGACATGTCGGCGACACGGCCAAATGTCGAGCAGAATCAAAACAGGAAAGTAGCGATAGTTGTAAGTAAGTGTAGGGAGTCGCGTTGGAAGTGGAACAGGCATTAGAATCAAGTGATCCTTGAGGTCCTACCAAAATAAAAGATATTTCTTTCTTTTAGTAGCGTAGCTTCATAGCGTCCAGTCTCACTCAACTAACTATAGGTACTTACCTAAATAATATCTGTGATTTTGCTTACTGTGGATATCTGTCATTAGGAAGTTATCTTAAAGAAAACCACAATAGGTTTTTCAGAGTGGCTGTAAGATGCGCACACCACGTTTTTCAAACGCGCAGTCATTGCGCGTTTGTATCGATACAAACGCGTGCGAACAAAATTGCAGGCGGCAAGCTGTGAGACCGTGCCGTGCACACTATCCTCGCGATTGTGAAACGCGCTGAGAACTAGCAGGTAACGTGCTACATAAACGGTAAACAACGGTTTGAGCGTTCACAATTTGATGGATGAGCGCTAGAAGTAACAGCTGAGCGCTTCTTGCTTCTGGACCATACACTGTCGGTCCCGCCTTATAATTAGAAAAGAATAGAAAAACATTTATTTACATCACTCACACATTGCAGGACAGTAGGTTTACTTTCGGTTTTTGTATAGTACTTAGGTAATAAATATCCTCGCTCACGTGTCAAGTATTCTAAATGTATGGAATGTTTAGTTCAAGTTACCTTGGGCCTCCCCCGGTAACTGTGTGCTGCACTGGATTTTCATACATTTGTGATACTTGATACATCGAGGACAGTATCCAATACTACGGTAAACTGGTGTTAACCCCCTAGTTACATTTATACATTAAATATTTTACAAATTATTCACACTTTCCGGACGTGCGTGAACCATGATCACAAAACAAACATTGATAGCCTATGTGTTGTGTATGCACATTTCCAAACCATAGCATCCTAACGTCCAGGATATCGGCCTATAAATCCTGCTATCTCATCACATTACCTAAATGTGAGCGGCGATATGGAATGACCACAAAATAACCGCCTCGTATAGGTCGCGCCACGTAAAAAGAGCTTGGTCGGGGAAGTAGCGGGGATAATGTTTGCGCCTGTGTTCACTCGCTGACGAACCAATAGCACTCGCTAAATCAATGGTATGAAGTGCGCCGCGTTACCTCTCCACTTTACGTGGCGCGACCTATACCTACTGAATAACTACTAACTATTATAACTTTCCTGGTGGTAAGTACAACTATCAGCCGTGACTTTACCGCAGCGGAACTTAAAGTTAGTCTTTGTCGGAAAATAAAAAGGAGTCTAGATCCCTTCAGCTGCCACGCCTATACAGAGCTATACCTACCCTATGTTGCCAAAACCAAAATGGCCGCCGCCTTTTTTTCAAACTGAAATTAGAGCTGTTCTTTTGTTAGAAATTATACACTTTCGTTATTTATGATATTATATTTAGTCGATTGTGTACTTTTTGCAATAAAATAATAAATAGGTAAAATGGACAACTGCGCCACCCTGACTCCCACTATAGACTGCCAAATAAAATAAAAATCATCAAAAACTGCAAACACGTCCATCAAACTATGTAGCAAAATAATTATGAACACCAGATTGTTATACTTATGTAAAAGATTTGATTTTTCATCAGAATTTAACATTTTGTGCTATTTAAAACTAAAAGATACTAAATGATGGGGGAGACCTTTGCCCAGCAGTGGGACAGCATACTTAGGTTAGAAAAAAAAAACGAAAAGCACAATACGTTTTTAAAATGACTAAACGCGCAGTCACCGCGCGTTTGTACCGTTACAAACGCAAATGAAACGCGCAATGACTGCGTATCAAACTCTTGAAGAACAAAATGCAGGCGGCGCAAACTATGACATTAGCCTCGCGTGTAAAACGCGCTGCAAACCAGCATCTGACGCGCTAGTAACACAACATCACCCAGTGAATGCTCATTCGAAAAACGTTACACAGGTGTGTATAAAAATAAAGTGATATTTGATTTTACGATCGTAATGAAAGAACCTTGACTTACCTTAACCGCCGCGGGTCTAGGCGAGGGGCGTAAGGTCATTAATATAGAGGGTAGTTCGGCCGTAGCAATCTATATTTCATAAGATTTCGGCACCAAGGCTTCGGCTTGGTCAAAATTAAATAACGATTGGAATAAAGTTGTTTCGATTTCGTTTGATATGACTACTTACTTACCTACCCTACATCTTTGAATAAATGAAACCAGCACACTCCGCTTTTAGCAAAAAAAAATCCAGCGCCACGTTTAGTTGGTGTTCTCGCGTCTGGCCCCGAATTACTTACTACGAGCGTGACAGTGACAGAGTTAGGTATACACTTAAGTACCATTAGAATGAAATGGCCAGATTAGGCATCTGTAGCGGCAGACACGAAGCGCTAGGTGCAAGCTGAATTGCAATTGCAGTTTGTTGCGTCCGTTTAATAAAAATCTTTCGCGGAGTTGGGCGCAGCGCTATTAATTATTCTGGATTCGTGGATACTTAGGTAGGTACCTAATTACCTACTTTTTTACCCGGCAGGTGGCGCTGTGGTCGAGATCAAAATTGATTGATTAGCAGGGTCTCTGTCTTCCAGGTCCTCTTGTTTCTTTTTATTAAAATTTGGTCGGTAGGTCCCTTTTAAACATAAAAATTACGCTATCGCATATTTCGATCGTTTGTCTAACTTAAGCAAAACCCGCGATCTCTCAGCGCGGTACATTGAAAAATTTGAAAATGGAATGAAAACAAACTAAGTAGGTCGGCGAATTACCATCTAAGGAGTTCCGACACGGCAGGCCACGACGTCTCCGCCGCAAACCAATTATTGATATATTAAGTCGAAAGAAGCATAAAATGGGCAACACGCACCTGGGGATTTAGACAGATAATTTAAAAGCCTATTTTGGTTTGAGCTATGTTGTAGTCACAGATGATAAAATACTTACTATCTAGGCGTACGTAGTGTAGAAGGGTTTTGAATTGTTATAAGTCCGCAGGTTATAGATTCATATGAGTACCTTCCTACCTACATTATGCCACTTTAAGTTATCAGCCGTTAGAAGCTCATTAAGGAACAGTGTACATTCATAAAACCTGTCTGCAACAACTTACAAAACACGGGTATCCAACAGCTGATCATTAGACAAAGCTTAGAGAAATGTAAATTACGCAAATTTGGAAATTATTCGCCTAAAAAATTCGAAGACAAGAGTCGTGTCTCGAGACGAAAATTATTTGTTAATGACCGCCATCTGTTGTCTGCTGGGAGAACTAATCGAAAAGTTATTGCTGCTTAGAATAATAAGATTTTGAAATATTTATAGGCGAATAAAATAATGTTTAAAATATTTATTTTATTATTTTAATATTTTCTTATTTTGAAATATTTATAGGCGAATAAAATAATGTTTAAAATATTTATTTTATTATTTTAATATTTTCTTTTATTATAGGTACCTACCTAAGTAAGTAGTTTACATATTTTTTGAAATGGAATGGGAAGATTTCGTACCTATCTCCTAGGTATATCACAACTCCAAAAAATACCTAGTTAAGTACCTACTTACCTACCTCTTCAATATTAAATAGTGAAAGAAAGAAATAAAGAAAAATCATTTATTCTTGTAGGACCTCAAGGATCACTTTACATGCTAGGTGATTCTAATGATAATAGTGGGGGCAATTCGGAGTGTCGCAAAAGCTAAACTAAACTAACTACAATTATTGCCATCCTTTTTATTCCCATCGCTATCAAAGGGACGGCAACAATTTTAGTTAGCTTAGTTTAGCTTTTGCGACACTCAGAATTGCCACTAGTTTTTGGTTAATTTCAATTTTCTTAGCTAGTTAGGTAATTACCTACTACTGATTTGCTAATATACCTACATAAGTAGGTAGGTACCTACTTGAGAAAGGTTTTCGCTTAAACGTTTTATATGTAGGTAGGTAGGTCATTGAGGTAGGTAGGTACCTAAATAATACCTTCCTATATATTTTGGGCTGATATTGTAATTTCATGGCAAGGATTGTGTCAAAACCATATTGAAAAAATGTAATAGAACTTCGCTACCTTTCAATACGTTTTTACATAAACAAGACCTTTAAACTTCTGTCGGGGCGTAAAGAAGGATACGCAAATCCGCCATCTTTGTTTACTTGTCATTGGAAAAGGCGGATGGATCTAACCAGTTCATTACTTTTTATGGGAATTTCTATGTTTAAACAAGGGAAAATTATCTTATAAAAACCTTGTGCTACCAGGTACCTCGCTCGGTTTTATCTAACCTCAAATTGATAATTTGAATGTTGCAAAAAAATATTTTTTTTTATTTAATTTGTGTTCGATTAAAATCACACACATTGTGATGTGATGAGTTTGATTTTAAGTTTTAAAATTTGTCTTTATCAATCTTTGAAGGTTAAGAATATTATTTTTAAAATTGTCCAGTTTGCAATAATATTTATTATTCATGCTAAACTATAGCCAACGAAATTAATTGATAACGAAGATATTATGTAGGTAGGTAGCTAAGTAATCTATGTAAAGTAATAACTTGTAAGTACCTATCGATATAACAGAGATTACGTTTGCTTCCTGTTTATTTTCCCGCCAAGCTGAGCTAATTGCTTTACTTACTGACTTCCGGTAGGAGCGGACTGGCCATAATAGAATTACAGGATGTACGCGATGAAGTTAGTTTAGCAACGAGCAGCGGTGCGGGTAAACATCGTGGGGTTCAACATCATTCGGGGTTGTATGAAACTAAAGCATAGTTCTTTTGACTACCCTTCAAAAATAACGAGAGAATGGAATGCTCTTAAAAATTTATGAAGAAACCATAGGCAGAATATAACAATAGGTAAATACCTAAATTAATTAGTTGAAATAATATAATAAGTACCTATAATATTGTTAGGTACCTATTTAATTTGGACCCACCTAATTATTTGATTTACTTAAATTTAAAATAAAATACTTACTATTAATTATAATAATATCACGATTAGTATAAGAATATTCTAAAAAAGTACGAAAACGACTCGACAACGACAAGTCTATTTCACTTCACAGTGCTATACAGTCGGCTGCAGTCGCGTCATTAAAATTGCAATTACTTGCGCTAGCTGTAAAGGAACTTACTTATTTCGCATAGGTACCAGAATTAACACGTTTCAACAATAAATACGCTAGGTCTTATTATTAAAAGTTCTAATTCAACTCTATGCTTGAGTAACTCAAGTCAGTAGTTGAATTCCAGTCGGTTGTTAATTGGTCGAGCTCGTATAAAATTTTAATTTGCTAATTTGGTTGGTAATTTGCTAGTTATCAAATGTTATCTATACTTCTTTACTATAGGTAGCTGTATATTTAAGTAATATAATAATCATATTATAAATTGGTAAAGTTGATTTGTTTGTATGTTTGGGGTAATCTCCGAAACTACTCATCCGATTTCAAAAACTCTTTCACCGATGTGTAGCATGGACTTTCCGAATGATCATAGGCTATATTTTATCAAGGTACCACGCGAGCGAAGCCGCGGGCGAGTAAGCTAGTCAGTAATATCAAAAAATAGCAAACATAAACGTCATAGACTTAGAGCGTATGTATAAATACGTTTATTATACAACCTAACTGTGGAGTTTGCCTCTGAATAGTAAATGCTAACAGCTACAACTCTACAAATAGAACCTTCCGACGAGCATCGATCTGTGACGGCAGCAAGCACACGCCAGATAAACCTAACTATAGCTCGCGCCACGTTAAAAGAGCGCTGGCTGTCAAACTGCTCCGTGGTCGATGATTGGTGGAGGAACGCGGCGCACTTCATACCATTGATTTAGCGAGTGCTATTGGTTCGTCAGCGAGTGAACACAGGCGCGAACATACCCCCGCTACTTCCCCGACCGCGCTCTTTTTACGTGGCACGACCTAAGCATTGTTTAGGCCTCAGAATACAGAGTTTTTTCTGTATTCTGAGGTTTAGGCAAACATTGGTGCTTACAGATAGCTTTCGGAGTCGTCATCTAAGTTCCAAGCGCAGCGTGACCCACATCCGAGTTCGAAGCTCTCCCTTCACAATCTGACGTTTACATAACTGACATCTGTAGATAAACTATTTGAAACTTACAGCTAAGTTCTGTGTTTCAATTTATACCTAACTGATTCGTTTGTCGTTTAGCAAACTTCTCCATTGATTGCAATAGTTTGAATCACAACAGAACAAGTGAGAATTGTATTCCCATTTGTTTTGTGGACAGAACTAATGAGAAAAAAAATCCCAGTAGTTCTGTCAACAGAACTACTCAACAGAACAGGTGGGAGTAAACGGATTCGTTCGTATAAGCAAGTGGCCAACGGAGTTTTTAGACCGCCTAAAGGCAGCCGTCATGGCTTAACGACTTTACAAGCCGGGACCGACAATTTAACGTGCCCTCCTTCTCCTTATAATAAGTAAATTATAACTTACGTATACCACAACAACTTTGTACAGAAATTAATGACTGGTTTAAAATTTAAATAGTCTTGTAGGTAGATTGTAGAGGAGTATGTACCGCAGCCATCTTACAGACAAAAGCAAAACTGTCGAGTTCATTCAGAGACACTTTGCTTGGTCAATATGGGTAAGTATGGCTTGGGTTCCTCTAGTCTAGATTCTAGACTAGAGGAACCCATGATGTCTAGATGATCTTCGGACAGTATTAGTACCTTTTGTAAGAAAACACCTACCTACATTTTGTAAGAAAACGAACACTTCGGTACCATACCTGAAAAGAAGAAAAAATAAATTAGTTGGGTATTCAATGGGGTTATTAATCTCAGTTACCTACCTACTATAAATTTATAATTAAATTAATTGTTTTAATTTATTTGGTAAGTTAATAAATATTTTTGCCCTCATTCTTCCTTAGCCATTGAAATCCTATTATAAATAAATACCTACGGAATTAAATGCACTAGCTAGATAATAAACAGAAAATCCACAAAACTCTAATTTGAACTCATACCTACTTATAGTATTTCCACTTTTTCCGTAAAACCTAAAAAATACACCGATAATGCTATTGTTTATTTTATTGTACAAAATATAATCTAAAGCTGATACCTCACTAACGATAAATGCCGTTAATTATCGTGTTGTGAGAGAAATAAATAAACAATTTGAATTTGATGATAGACGTTAAAGTTAGGTGTAGACACGCGATAATTTGACAATATTCATTACCGTTTGACGTAAGGCATTGACGTTGACGATTCAAAATTTCCACACACTTTATCGCGTTAAAATTAACGCAATATCTATCGTGATGATGGGCATCAATTGACGTTACCCGTAGTGTGGTCTCTACATGAACTCAAACTGAAATTGTCAAAATTTATTCTTCTTCTTCTTCTTTATTTTGGCTTCGCCGGCTTTTGCCACTTTGCATTTAGCCACTACCATGTGTATAATATATTTTCGTTTCGTTAGTCAAGGTCGAGTCAAAGTCATAGTCAGCGTCAGCAAAGATGTGGGTTCTTTACTGCAGCTTTACACGGACTTTTTGAGAAATGTATTCAGTAAGATCGTTTAAACTTAAAGACCACTTTGACATGTCACGTCCTTAAAAGGGATTCTACTGCCTGTTCCAACGCGACTCCCTACACCAGGGAAAGAATCAGGCAAGAACCTGGTGGTGTGGGCCTAGCTTTGTTTTAAGCGGTCCAATCTTAATTTAATAATTATAAACTGAGTTGAAGATGTTCAGTCAATATTATGTAGGTATATAATATATACCTAGGTATACGAGATTTTAACGGTAAAGGAAAACATCGTGAGGAAACCAGTTAGCTCTCTAATAGCGTCGATGGGGTTGCAACGTGTCACGTATGGAAAGTTAACTTCTGCAAGATTGGGCATGTACCAAATATGTATTTGGACCTACCTCTGACTACCCCCTTAGACATCTTCAATGGGATCTAAAAATTGCCTAAAGATCGGAAAGAAAATGTCTATCGCTACCTGGGATACAGTCGTGATCATTTTCGTTTCATTTTTTTTTAACTAAAGGTATATTCATACCTGTTATCACTGTTGCCATAAGGCCTCGCTGTGCAGCGAAGGTTCGAGAACACGATCAATATAGTATTGAAGAAACAACGCGGTTGCCATGGCGACCGGCTAATGAGCCTCCAATTTGGTTTCTTTTGTTGCTGAAAATAATAGGCTACTTAAACGTAACCTTAGTACTCATGTAAGCTTTGGGGAACGTACCTACTCGTATTGGAATTATTATTTATGATGCTTACAATCTCAGTGAAAAAAGTGTAAAATTATATTCTTGACTTTGTTACCCGCGGTATGCCCGCGGTGAATAGTTCCCGTTACCGTGGGAATACCAGGATCAAAAGTAGCCTATTTTTTAATCCAGGGTATAAGCAATCCTTGGTACCACATTTAAATCCGTCCAGCCGTTTGAGCGTGAAAGAGTAAGTAAGTTACTTACTTATACAACGAAAGTTTTAAACGTATAAGCTATTAGGAGTTTGACATTCACCCCAAACATCATCGCTCATACGTGAAGTGAGCCGTGCTCCGTTAGACCCCCGTCCTGCAGAGGACAGTGACGAACTGGCCCCGCCTACACGCTGGGCGCTGTGCAAATGATGTTGGTGCACTCGACTTGGCTTGACTACTATTACTAGTATGTATTATATTATCTGTGGCATGACTGATATACTTGGCGACTTGGGTAGACCAACAGGCATCGTCGGAAACTCGTATTGGCTACTACTTGGTTTTAAAAAATGATGAAACAATAAAACGATTAAAACCAGTCAGAGGATTGTCAATCTTTAACAGTTGCTAAAAATATTTATGAAATAGTAATTATCAGAATTGTCAATCGTCAGTAAACTTTTGTTTAGAGAGCGATTCTGTTGTTTGATAGCTTTTGTATACCTACATACATAGCTGGGCATTAACTCGTTAATCCGTTAATCGTTAATTAACGAAGTTAACATTTTGATTAACGGATTAACTTTTAAGTTAACTTTCAAAAATGTTAACGGACACGTTAACTTCCGTTAATATGCGAGAAGTCCGTTAATCGTTAATCCAATGCCTAATAGTTACGCACGGCACCGACAAGTGCCGGGCGGCGCGTGGCAGCGTGTGAAACAAAAACTAAACTAGATATATTTTGCCGGCGCGTGCGAGTGAGAAAGAAAACTGCGAAGAGATTTGTTTCGTTTGATCATTTAATTACTTAGCGACGGTGCTTAGAGTGACTAGTGTTTTGTTCGTTTGTTTGTTTGTTTGTTGTTATTATAAATTACTGTCAGTAATCATTTGCGTGTTGATAATTTATAAAGAAGAGTGTAGTGTAATTTAGTTACATAGAAAAAGTGTACTGTGCAGTGTAGTAATTATAATAAATATTAGTAGCAGCTTTTTGTTTTGGCTTAACAATAGCTCGTGATATTATCTACATCCTTTGTCAGTACAGTACCTACCTAATCATCAGTCAGACCAGAGAGATGAAGCTAAAAATTGTATTTAACTATTTTCTAAACAGGGCATTAGCCTCGAGTCGGGTACCCGCCGTGCCCGGCGTTTTCGAATTTTTTTATAATTTTTAGTCTGTACTTGTTTTTTCATCTATTTCCTTCCGGTTGTCCCGGCTGCTTTGATTGGTGAAGAATGTAGGGATGCTAATTTGATTGATAGTTTCAATTCAGAGTCAAACCGACATTTTCTTTCTATAGTTTATATATTTTATTATAGTCTTAAACCACACTTAAGTTTCGGTTTTAACCGAAATATCATCTTACTGATAGTTTCGTCTTCGGCGTCAAGGGCTTCGTGTTCGAGTGATAAGGCAGCCTGGCTTAAGGGTGATCGCTTGTATCTCGCGGGTTCGAATCCCGTCGAAACCGTAAAACTTTTAGTAAGATTTTTCATTTGTAATTTTCTTTCTATCAAAAATTGTTTGTTTTCCGAATTTAGTGTGCCAGTTGATCGAGAAAATTATTATTTTTTCACGAAATATCACTAACCGGTGAGTTTCTAATACTTAAGGCTCAACTCACACCAAAAGAACGGTGAAGGGCAGCGAAGCGAAGGGTGGTTTCAGTTTCATATGAATTTGACCTTTAGTTTCATTACTATAATACCTACTTATTATCGCAGAGAAGGCGCGCGTATTCGAATTTGCCGGAATTCCCGCGATGCCGCGGGCATCCGCGCGACTCGGTCGAGTTTCTCATGCGATAATAAGTATTATAGTAATGAAAATAAAGTTCAAATTCAAATGACACTGAAACCGCGCTCCGCTTCGCTGAGCTTTGTTGCTCTTTTGATGTGAATTGAGCCTAACGCAACGATATAAAGACACAATTTTACACATATTAACGGATTAACGATTAACGTTAACTTGCGTTAATTCTTCCGAAATGTAACGCTTTAACGTTTAACGAAGCTAACTTTTTTTGTAACGGATTAACGATTAACGAAGTTAACCATTTGATTAACGGTGCCCAGCTATGCCTACATACAATACTAAATCGGGTATCATCTTCGACTAGCTGCGCCCCGCGGTGTTGACTGCGGTAGTTTCCGTTGCCGTGAGAATACTAGGATCAAAAGTAGCCTATGTGTTATAAAACATTAGGAAGACGTATCTTCCCGCGACCACGGCTGGTACAATCCAGTCGAAACGTCGGGAATTAAAGGTAAAATTCGTAATAAATACCCGTTCGCATATGTTTTATAATGTGTGCTAATCGCGAAAGTTTAAAAAAGACAATAGCCTATCTATTTATTTATTTATCACTTTATTGCACACTTATATACAAATACAAAGTACAATTGGCGAGCATAATCTATGTGTTAGTCCCGGTCATAAACTATGTAGGTCTAGGTACCTATACCTATTCCAAGTTTCAGTAGTTTTTGCGTGAAACAGCAAACAAACATCCATACATCCATCTATTCATCCAAACTTTCACATTTATAATATGAGTATGATAACTGAAAAATGTAGGTATACATACCACCCGATAATACCCTTGATATACCATTTCTAAATAAAATGCTGAAAGAAAACCCGTTGCTTAGTCAGGCCCACATTGATTATTAGTCTTTCCTGTGGATATGTCTAAGCTGAGAGGATGTTTTAGGTGCTACAAGCCTATTCCATCACAACTATGTCCCAGGCACTAGTGTCCCGTTAAGTGTATACAAAAATTGTCTCCTGACTATGTATAAATCATATAATCAAGATGTAAAGGCCTATATATTACAAATAATAAGATATCACGCGAATATTTTCGCGTAGCCTATTTATACCGGATCCTGGTACCTACTTCTTTCATTGAATCCGATATCCAATTACGGCGAAGCCTGCAAAGTACCTGCCGTTGCCAAGCAACTGTTGCGTAAGCTGTGGACTGCACGTCACGCTGGTAGGTGTAGGCAAAGAGAATAAAAACACTTGGGTGTAGGTTTTTAGCAGACTTTCAAACATTTAATGGCAGAGTAGAAATGTATCACCAGGTTCTTGCCTGATTCTTTCCCTGGTGTAGGGAGTCGCGTTGGAACAGGCAGTAGAATCACCTAGTTTTA
This sequence comes from Xanthorhoe designata, assembly GCA_963582015.1. NCBI lineage: Eukaryota > Metazoa > Arthropoda > Insecta > Lepidoptera > Geometridae > Xanthorhoe > Xanthorhoe designata. Next base: position 1,515,514 of record OY757058.1, read on the forward strand.
AGAACGTGACATGTCAAAGTGGTCTATAAACGATCGTACTGAATAAATACATTTTGATTTGATTTGATTTGATTTGTAGAGCTGTCAAATGACAGAGTTAATACCTCGTTTGACAGGTACGAAACCCGTCAACATTTTGTATCGGAAAATGTTTTTTTCTTTTATCTAATTTTCCAATGTTTTTATATCTAATATCCTATTTTGAACGAAGACAAATCAAAAAACACAAAAATCTAAAAAATATGTCCAGTTCTTCTCGAGTTTTTAAATTAAAAATATTTTTGGACATTCCATACAGCGTCATCTAGTCCCAAGCTAAGCAAATTGAATGCTTGTGTTGTGGTAACCAGATGACTGATACACTAAATAGATTTTTTTTTTCGTAAATACATTCATATTATAGGTAGGTACATAGAAAACACCCAGATTCGAGACAAAAAATTGTAGATCATGCAAACAATTGTCCCGCAGGGATAGAATCCGCAACCTCTGCGTCTCAGGCGGGCTTTCACGCACTGTGCCACAATCGTTGAGTTATAAGTATAAATCTTGTAACTAACACGACTTTCTCGTGTAGGTAGTATGAATAAACATTACGAAAATATGGGAAAATGCTATTCGATTTATGTTTCCTACGTTTCAATTTATTAGTATTGAGTTTCGAGGCGTCCCTGTGGATCTATCCTGGGTACCTACTCCATATCCTCGCATATTCATATATACATTCTACTTACTCATTGACTGTTTCTTAGGGTTGCATCGTCAACAAAGAACCCTTATAGTTTCGCTATGTCCATTCTATGTTCAGCCTACCAAAAGTCTCTAAGCAAAGCTAGAGCAAACGTCTGTCTAGCTTTGCTCAGAGACTATTGATACTACTTCAAATAAGTTTTAAAATGTATAAAACATAATTGAAAGCACATCTGAATACGAGTATCTAAATACTTTATATTGGGCAACTACTGAACCCTCCACTGACCGTGGCCCGACATGCACTTGGCCGCTTATTGGTATAACTTCGAGCTCAAAAAAGATTCGATTTGAAGTACTTAATTTGAAACCGTTAAAACGTTCTTTAATTTATTCGTTAGCAAAAATTTATCAAAACATAGAAGCTCATGACTGATATTTCAAGTACTTATGTACGAAACAATCTTCAAATCAATAACCATTTAAATTATTATTCTTTTGGCTGCCCCGTATTTTTTAACAAATCACCTATCTTTTGAAAATGGATCTTAATATAATGAAAATATACGTCAAATTAGAATAGATTACAATGGTACAACATCATGCCTCAATACTTCAACAATATACAAGTGCAGCCACAGGCGAGTACTAGCACAGATAAAATAATACTATACTAGGTACTAGCTAAAGCTATCTCCCTATTGCCGTATTCCAGCGAGCTACGAGCCTTTCTGCCCATAACTCCGACAGCCTTGTAAGTGCCGTAGCAGATGCGTAGACACGCGCTACGGCGTAGCTGAATTATGACGTCACTATTAAGCTCGTAGCATGCTATACCATTGAATGATCTGACAAATCGATTCTGTGGTTGAAGTACAGTCAACGCGAAAATATGATTACAATTTTTTTATAATCGTTTTAAATACATTATTAAATGATAGTATTTTTAAAAAATTATGGTCATAAATTCACTTTCAAAAATAATAATCGTTTCTGTGAAACTGTGTTTAAGAGATGTTTTACAAAAATAAATAGTCTTATCAACTTAACAACCCATTTTGGTTGTATTCATTTTTAACATATTAATACCGACACAAAGGCAAAAATAAAATTTGAATAAACCCGACCTTAATTTAAAACCTAAGTCTAAAACCTCGTCTACACGCTCAAGCTCAACTGACAGATAGAATGATTACGTCACCGCGTGCGTGTGTCAAGCCGGATATAACTGGGCAATTAGTCAACCTAACAAGCATTAGCATTAGTCGCGTGTGATATGATTTGTTTGTGCTAATAAATAGCTAATTTAATGGCCGTCATATTAGAACTATACCGGACTCGTAAGTTTAGGATGATATTAAATGTCTGAGCAAAGTTTTTTTTAAATTGGTAAATTCTTGGTTTTTTAAGGATTCTATTATGAACTCAAAATTGATTAAATGATTAAAACGGCCAATCGGTCAACCTGTAAATATGAAAATACCTAGGCACAAATAGGTAATAGGTTTGTTGGGATACCACAATTAATCAATACAAATTTTTGTTTTTAAAAAAATCTTCGTAGACACACGAGCTCTAAACGGCGAAGGAAAATATCGTTATGACACCAGTTAGTTTTTCAACCTACTTCAAAAAAGGAGGAGTTCTATGTTTTTTACCGATTATTTCAATTTTTTTTATGAAAGAGTATACTCCCGAGGTGATCCCATAAAACAATTATGAAGCTCTGATGAGGATCATTGAGTTGTAATCATAATGCACTTCAAGAGTGGAGAAAGTTGATCTCTTTTCTTTCATAAATGTCCAAGGATATTTATTTTTATTATATTTTTATTTTTTCTACTAAAGTAGTGTCGTTTTAAATTAAAAAATACATTTTGCCACAATGGAAAGTCTATAATTATTATTTCTTGTAAACAAGATAAAAAATCCTGCGTCGGCCATTTTGTTTCCGTTCAAAAATCTAAGAACTCTGTTGGCTCTTCCCACCACGTCAGGCGCACACAATGCTGGATTATGCCGAGAGGCACTCCACATCAAGAGTCTGCTCAAAAACGGTGATCGATTTATCAACACCGTTTAAATTTACAATTGTGCAATTTATTATAATACTTACTTTAAAATACCTACTATACATTTCAACTCAAATCTTCATGCTATCTTTTCTTAATTTTTTATATTTCTTATTGTGTATTGTATTTGTAGGTACATATGTTACTTATGTTCTTTTGCTCGCGTGGTAGGTATTTACCTATCTAGGTAAAAGTAGCCATTTGAGGATCACATTACTAGCTGCGCCCCGCGGTGAATAGTTCCCGTTGCCGTGGTAATATTGGGATTAAAAGTAGCCTATTCTTTAATTCAGGGTATAAGCAATTCTGTACCAAATTTCATTTAAATCCGTCCAGCCGTTTGAGCTTGAAAGAGTAACAAACACACAAAATTTTACCTTTATAATGATAGTGTGATAAGAAGGAAGAGAATTTTAGGTCGACTTAATAAAATCGTGTTTTAAGGATATCCGGTGTTGAATTTTGAGATTCAGCGAATATAAACCCGTGGTTCTCCTTAAACGAAGGACCCTCGATTTTATCTCAGGAAGGGCGTGCTGAGGACTATTCGATCAGACACCAGCTCAGCAAATAAGTAAAAAATGTGACAATGAGAGAAAAATAGCGATAATTTATTTTCTATGTATAATAAAGTAAGTTATGTATTCTGAGAGGGAAATGGAAGAAGAATACATGTTGTGCCCCACATAGTGGGATAAGGGCAGGAAGAAGAAGATGTATAGTAGGTATAAATGTATACCTAAACAAAAAAAAATTAAGTAGGTATCTATGTAGTTTATCAGTCATCTGTTTACCATAACACAAGCATTTAATTGCTTAGCTTGAGACGCTGTGTGGAATGTCCAAGTATATTTATTTATTATAATCTTTACAGAAATATGAAAGTTGAGCGTGATCACTAGATATAACTGATATTAAAAAATAAAACTTAAAATCAACAAATAAAATAAAATTGAAACGGGCCGTAAGATCCTTGTCTATGTCCCAGACAAAGGTCGTAACTTGAAACTTTCCCTTATTACCTAGAGTTTAATTTAGAGACGACATTCACTTCATCACACGAGGAGTCGCCCGTATGTGAACTCAATGTTAATTGCTTTTTTATTGTCTTCCTTAATTAAATTATATATTATGTCTACCTGGCTGCGTTGTGCCCACTTAGTTACGTAGATTGTAGAGAACTGAAACTTTTATTCGTTGAAAAGGCATCAGATTGAGTGACTTTCACATTATACCTAACATCATTAGGTATAGTATTAGTGGCAATTCGGAGTGTCGCAAAAGCTAAACTTAACTAACTAAAAATGTTGCCGTCCCTTTCATAGCGATGGAAATAAAAAGGATGGCATTCATTTTAGTTAGTTTAGTTTAGCTTTTGCGACAGTCCGAATTGCCACTATTTTTCTACTAAAATGTTCCAGAAATTAAAGTTTCAAATAGTATTTTATAGATGTATAGGTAGGTACCTCACCTACGTTCGGCCCAAAATGTGGTCTACCACTCGACGGTTGTGTTTCATTTGCACGTCATGAAACAACAAGGTCGATTTCCACTTGCAATAATATTATGAAGTGACAATTGCTCTCTTTACTGTATTTACGTCATGCCATGTGTCAAGTTCGAAGTCTCGCAAGAAAAACTCAACCTTATCGACATAGATCTCACAGATTTTTTTGTTAAAACTGGTCGACCACTCTCTTGGCCGACTGTACTTTATAATGTAAGACAATGGTCTATGTGTATGTCTATTTAAGACAGGTGTCCATGTCTATTGTGCTAAGCCACCAGAGTCCAGTTCCAACAATACCAGTGACAATAGAAACCAAACACCCTTACCCGCTTAACCCACATACACTGGAGCTTCGAGGCCGAATGCACTGAGCTGTGGTGGCTTAGTGGGAGGATGGGAAAGGTGTCGGTTCGAGTCCGGGCTATCCAAGGCAAGTTAGTTTTGGAAAAAATAAAAAAATTGGTCGCAATCGGGCATGTTAACATCGTCGCATTTCCCTATTAAATACTAGCTTATTCGACCACGGCTTCACTCGCGTGGTAGGTAGGGGATAAAAAGTACCCTATGTGTTATTCCAGGTCACAAACTATGTATATTCCAAGTTTGAGCTAAATCGGTTCAGTAGATTTTGCGTGAACGAGTAACAAACATCCAATTTTAAAACATTCAATTAAAAAAAAAAAAAACGAATCTTTATCAAATAGAGTTTAGTTGCAAATGTACCATTGAATGGAAACAAAGCGAATGTAGTTCGCATTCTTTGAGTCGTACAAGTCAATATAAGTTTAAGTATTTACTAGTAGGTATAGTATTATATATACCACCAGAGTTGGCCACTTGCTCATACGAACTAACGAACAATCGATTATATTATCTGTGGTTTAAATAAGGCGTAGGTAACCCGCTTTTTACAGAAGCTAAAGTATTTTTACTGCGCATCTGTCGTGTAAAACTACCTACATACTTATTTTGTAATATATTAGTGAAGACTCGTAACTTAGCTTCTGCTGTAAGTTTCCCTCAGTTTTCAAGTCCAAAATACCTACTAAGTTTAAAATCTTCAATATCAAATCGAAGAAATGCATTATTAGCTACCGGACCATTGTTCAAGATTGTCCCAGCTTAAGCACCTTTTCACTAGGAGCGTGCTCTAAGCAAGCGCCCTCAAGTCTGGCTGAGGGGAAGACAAGGACTGGGTATTGAATATGGATGACTGAGATTAGAACGTGGTCTATCTGGCTTTTAAGATCGGTAATACGGATTTAAAAAGCACTTTCATGGTTTACTGCTTGCGTCGATCGTTGAAGAGCAAGTGTAAGTTTTTAACGGTCAGTCAGTTTCATATATTAAAACTGTGTAAGATATTTGTCATTTTAAGATAATTTTCATAACGCACGCTTTGCTTACTATGCTAGGTGATGTTGTATGAAATGGTATTAATTTATTTAATTATTATTAATTTGGGTATTTTTAATTTAGGTATTTCAAGAAAACTGAAAATTTTGTTTTTTGATTTGAATATTATCGGCTAAATCCAGCCTAAGTAGTTTATGAAACTAAGCAGTCAAGAAAAAGGAGGCAGCATGTGAAATACTACATTACAAACCTATAAGGTAACAAATTGTTATCTTGAGGTTTTATTTTACTAACAATAAAACCTCAAGATAATGCTGGCCGATACGAGTTAAAATTCACTGCCGCCATTTTTAAAATAAATCAGGAATTAGTAAAGCTCAGTGTAGACCAAAGAAAAAAACGCAACTAATATATTTCGTTATTTAAGGTTTGTGAAATGTAAATGTAGGTTCGTTAAATAAACATAATACGGTTATATTAAAATATGTTTTATGATTATTTGAATTATTTAGCTATTTATATAACAAAACAAATCTTTTACTTACAAAATATCCCAACAATGGGCATAAAAAATAATAGCTGAAGCGTTTCATTCCTCTCATGAAGTCTTAGCTTTAGTCGAATCCAGTTTATTTTTCTAGTGAATTATTTTCGGCCAGTCAGTCATAGGAATTGTCAAATTCAAAAATAGAGCAAAAAAAAAACAATTTAATTTAATTTCAAGTTCGAACGTTTTAATTTTTGTGCACGTCTAAAGTGCGCATACGAAACGAAAAACCTACTTTATGTGCAGCCGGGATTGCAACCCACGATCTTCGGATCGAAAGTCGAGGTACTTTTACCACACCAATACGGCTCTACCTATCTCACGGCTCTAAAACCTATAGAAATGAAACATACAAAGGTTATTTAGCTACCATTTCAGCCGCACTGAAGTTGGATGGTATTGAGCTCAAGGTAATCCAAAGATTATAGGTTTGATAAATAGATGCCTTATTACGGTTATTTTCAGTTGATTAAAAAACTTGTGAAGGTTTGTCGAAATAAAAGTTGTGTTCGCGTTGGCGGGCCGCCAAACTACTTCACGAACTCCCAATATGAGTGCTGTGTACCTAGGTAAGCGCAATAAACCGTGACCGGGCCGAACTTAGGCCCTTCGGGCGGTCGCGCATTATGAACAGTCGTTACGAAAGAGCTAAACAGACGTATCGACAGCACGTGGAACAGAGATAGTGGTATTTCCGAGCATTGCGACGATAATCAAAATAAATAATTAATTACCTTGGTTCGGGCATGTGCATTGCCTTGTCAAAGCGATATTTTATTAATTTATAGATGGGCATTCGGTATAAATACTCGGGTCGCGGGTTTGACTCCCTGACGGACGGCTTGGCAAGCAGCTAATACATTTTAAACAGTCATTATTTATACTTCTACGCTAATATTATATTGAGGCCATTTGAGGCCAAGTTGGATGTAGAGGATTGACTATAAAACAGCAAATAATATCTGTGGTAAGAAGAGTCCTATTATTTTCAGGCAACTTTATAGAAAGTAGGTAAGTAAACAAATATCTTTGGCGTCAAGCTTAAGTTTGGGAAGTTTGCACCAGAATCAGATGTCCTAGGACATTCATTCTTTTCAAGCGGAGACACTTAATAGAGTAATACTTCTCTATGCCCAGCTGTGGGATGAGACGGGCAAGTGATTATGATGATGAAGACTATTTTTTTTATATAGTTACCATTGCGAGTCTTATTTAGTAGGTAATTTCAAACTTACTACACTAAAAATGTTCACCTTCGCCTTCCTCCCATTATCTCTTTCCATATTTTACTTACCTAAGTACCTACGCCATTTTTGTTTTCATTTTCTGTTTTGCCCATTCAATCCAATAACAACAAGGTAAGTATATAGGCCAACAAATTGTTTATTGTAATTGGATCATTATTAGCTCTGTAATAGTAATTTTAAAACTACAGTAACGATTTCTTCAGTTTTAACCGCGGCGTAATTGTAGCCAAGCAATTCGACCGGGTGATTTAGGTTACCTGAAACAAATAAAAGAATTATTAGAAGAGTAGCCCAATGAAGTATTCTGTATTCTGCCTAGCGCGGTGGGTAAGGCGGCCGCGAATTATCGAATGTATGAAAACGCCGGCAGTGTTCACACCAAAGAGCCGGCTCGCGGTCGCCTAGCGCGGTGGCTATGAGCGGACGCTTGACAACTTCAAGTGTCTGACAAATGTTTTTTTGCAATATCTCTATGTAAGTATAAAACACGTAGGTACATAAGTGTGGGCAAATGAAACAAAACTGGATATCATTGCTTTTCGAGTTCTCACAAAAAGTCCGTGTAATGCTTCAGTAAAGACTCGCATCTTTACTGACTCTGACTTTGACTTGACTTCTTTACTGACTTGAATTAGGTATAATGACATGGTAGTGGCTAAATGTGTGGCACAAGTCGCGCGAAGCCAAAATAAAGAAGAAGAAGAAGTATAAAACGTCAAAACGCTGTTACGCTTCAACCGCCCGTTCGTTCGGTGTGGTCTTGGTCTGGCTCTGTGGCCACCGCACGCATAAGCTTAGTCAAATAATTAGTCCTAGCTCTAATTAGATGCCGGCGTGTAAAATGTCCATCGATATTTATTTATCTCTCTTCCTCATCGTGGGACAATAAGTAAGCTTTACAGGCACACAAAAAGCAGCGATGGCTGCCGTAGTTATCGCATTCCGCCTCGCCGCGCGCCGCGATCATCCGTCGCGGTTCAATGCGCGGGTTCACTCAACGCGAGGCGCCACAGATAACCAACTCTCGGTCCTTGCATATTTGTTCTGTGGTCCTAGCGCCGATAGTACAGCCCCCTGATTGTGTACACTTGTCTCGATTGTATCCATGTTGTATCAAAGCAAAAATCACAGTAAATCGCGAAGACAACTGTCAAATATGACAGTAATTAAGTAAGTTACTCACTAATTTACTTAATAAGCGTTAAATCTGACAGTTATTTTAGCGATTTACTGTGATTTTTGCTTTGATACAACTTTAATACAATCCGAGACAAGTTACACAATCCAGGGACTGATGCCTAACTTTCGGTTTGTTTGTAGTACTATCAGGGGCGTAGCTACCGCCGTATCTGCCGTATTAATTATACGGGGCCCCCGGGTCACGGGGGCCCCCAACGTGCGTAAGCAAAAATTTATAAAAACTTCCCAATTTCTATTTTTCCAAATATTTCCTTTAATTTTATGCAAAAGTCTTTTTTGTGACAAATCTTTACCTTTTATAAGGGCCCCCAAAAAAAATGTATACGGGGCCCCGTCAAGGCACGCTACGCCCCTGAGTACTATACTATAGGTAGTATAGTATTATATTATCTGTTATACTATTTATAGGTATTGTGCTTTCGATGATAGTGTTTAAAAAATCCCTGCTTGCTCTCTGTGGTGCTTTTTGACAGAAAACGCCGTATAGCCTGCACGCAGCACATGTTCGTCTTAAGAAAAATTGTAGCAGGATATTTCATGCAAGAGGGACAGACTGTTAGATATCCGGCAATATCATGTTATCCGAAGCGCAGAAGCATATTTAGCTTTAAATTTGCACTAGATTTACATATTGATTTATTGTGAAAGTGCCTTTACAAGATGGCATCGATCAGTGATCGCTATGTGGAGCGTCCTCGGCAATCAGCTGCGCACGCGCACTATTTATGTCTAGCAATGCATCGCCCGCGACTTTGCCTGCACTAAGTGGGACAACTTTAGGTTCCTACTGCACCATGAATCGTACGTTCTTCCCTAACTTAAGGCATTCAAGATATTTTGTCATGATGACACTTAAGGCATTTAATCCATACGTGACAAGTTGCAAAACATCCATAAAAGCCTATTAAAATCTACACTGTATTCGCTGCTGCTGTGGGTAGAGGGTATTCTTTTATCTGTGGTAGAGGTACATAATACCGGGACAAATTACCAACAAAAACGGGAAAGAGTAATGCCACAGATAAAATAATACATAATGCTAATGCAATCCACACTCCCTTCTTCTGTCTTCGCCCGCGATCCGCGGCTGATTCAGGAGCGGCTTTTTAAAATCAAGTCAAAATAAATAAAAGAAATATAACTGTCCCAATTTTAACAGCTGAAATGATAATGTATTTTCAGTCAGACAGAACCATGTTACTTAGATTTATAGCATCCGCTGTGTGATCGATGACGTCATCCGTCAAATTGAGTTTTAATTGAACCAAATCGAAAGTACTGATGCAGACTCGGTGTGCCAATTTTAAATAGTTTGGCACAGATTTAAAAAATATACTATGTTTTTAATTTTGCCCCTTGTACCTAGGTGACAAGAGGCTAAATTTTTTTTTTATGAAAACCGACTTAATTAAGTATTTCAATATGTAACATTTTGGCTCGTATTGAGTCCATGATCAAGCGTCAATCGTGTCTTACTTAAGTATTCAGTTTCCATAGAAAACTGACAAAAAATCGATACTTAAGTATAAGTGCAGTCTTTGAATACGAGCCTAAAAGTCCCTGAGTACGGCTATAAGCCTACACTGTTGTAGGTAATTAAAAACAATATTTCCCAATCATTGTAAGTAACTGATACAGAGCGGAACGTTGCTTCGTGGATCAATAAAAACTAGGCTAACTACATCTCAAGCGGTCACCCATCCATTAGCCACAGTGGCCTCTAAGCCCGGTTGACGCGAGGAACAGGTGCCGCAAGATTAATGAACGCGGTTAATTATACACGCCGTAATTAGTGCGTAGCGGTCGCGGCGTAGCGGTGGGATGGTCTATTTTGTAATAACCTATAGTTTGTTCCTGAGATTGGATGATTGAGCAAGTGGCCACCTCTGTTGACGGAGTTTTTAGGCCGCCGTCATGGCTTAACGGCTTTAAAAGCCGGGACCGACAATTCAACGTGCCCTCCGAAGCACGGAAGCGCTCAGCTGATAATGCCACTTGCGTTGCGGTCACCCATCCAAGTTGTGACTGCTCAGAACGTTGCTTAACTTCGATGATCTATCAAGAATGTCTTAGCAAGCTTCGCCACGAGCGCTTCAAGGCTAGTAAAACCGCAGAACGCAGCTAGTTTAAATGTAAACAGAGGTAGGTAAGGTATATACTCGTAGTAAGAGGAAATATAAAATTATACGATGAAACAAAACACTACAGTCACGGGCGCAACCTAGTTAAATAATTAAAAAATAACCGGTCAAGTGTGAGTGAGAACCGCGCGGCTGGGTTCTGTCGTATTGACAAGTAGATTTTATCAACTATATCGTCCCACTGCTGAGCAAAGGTCTTCCACATAATCTCTCCAACCATCTCTAGATATCTCTCCAGATATATAATTGTTAAGTGTTAAACCAGACTTAGGTATTATTTAATGGAATTGAAAAGACTTATCAATAATGGTCGAAATCGAAAAGGATGATCAATATTTTTAGTTTCAGTGGAAAAGTTATACTTAGTCCAAAAAATCAGTGGCCAAGATTGTAAAAAAATGTAAGCGACATTAGACTTACAGTATCAGTTTTTTTGAGGCTTTTTATAAATCAGGTTTGATTATTACTGGCAAGGTTAGCTTTTGTTAAAAAACAATGTACCTAATAATTCATGATGGTAGTGCTAGTTTCATGAACGTTTTTATTATTATGATCTGTGACCTACCAGGATAAAATCTAAGCTATTAGCTTTAATGAAAACTAATATTATAAAGAGGTAAAGTTGGTTTGTTTGGGGTATATCCGAAACTACTCATACGATTTCAAAAATTCTTTTGAAATCGGACCGATGTGTAGCATGGGCTTTCCAAATGAACATAGGCTATATTTTATCAAGGCAGGTACCACGCTAGCGAAGCCGCGGTCGAGTAAGAGTTGAAGATATAGCCCAGAAAAAACTATGAAATTCAGACGTCATGAAATGCTACGAACGCTAAAGGTGTTTTATTTTCCCTTCAGCTACGGAATCCCAAAAAAATCGTCAACCACCGCCCTCGTCGCTGAATAATACATGTATTTCGCGAGATCAAACACATTTTCAAAACGGTCAGAGTATTTTTGCGTTTGAGATTTAATTCGGAGTTGTGTAAAATATCTGGTATTCGCGGAACAATTTTCACAGTTCGTATCTGTTATCGCGCGGTTGGCTGTAAATTTGAAAATCGAAGTGACATTGTTGACGTTTTCCGGCGCTAACTTTTTTTCATGTCAAAGTTCGCTGTTTCGATTTTAAAATTTTAATACAATTAAAAATATGAAAATGGAAAAATATGCTCTTTTAGGCACATTTTTTTAATTCATTCATTATTTAATTTTGGTTTGACAATGTAGGTAAGCAGGTACATTACCTAATCTTCTTTTTCTTCTTCGTGTCAATAATACTAATATCTATGGACCTATGGTTAAACAATGTGCTCCCAGAATTTAGCCAAACCTTAATAGGAACAACTTCACCTAAGTAATTGGAACTTCTTTTGTAGGTAGGTATGTTTTTTAGAACCATGTTGGCCAAGTGGATTCGTTTTTATTTTGTATGTTAGGTCGTCATTTTGTGATAGGTAGCTGAAAAATTATTAGTAGGTAGTTATGAGTTTGAGCAAAATGACAAAAATGTCGGCTATACGAGGGTATCATCCATGACATTGACATAAGCATGAAACGTCAAATCACGTGAAACATCGTTTCGCGCTCAGGAACAAAGCCTACATACCTACAGGGGCAGAATTCTATTACCTACCTCTCAGTGTCGACAATCTCAATAGCAAATTGGATCGAGTCGTAAATTCGTTCCGTGCATAATGTTGCCTCCCTTACACTCTTGTTACATTTTATTTCATCCTGAGTTATGGGAAATTGGGCGCCGGGGAGTCTGTAGGCCGCTTTAAGGCCCCTGGTATTTGTAGGCCTCGTATGGTGGAAATATATTGTTGATGTAGAACATTAATAATATTGTTGTTTTATTCTGTGGGCGTCTCTGGTAGAATGAACACTTCTTGCCTTAGCCTAATGTTTGAGAGTTGATGTAAGTATACAATACAATAATATACATACAATACAATACAACAATACAATACAATAAGTATGTATACAATCATGTAAAAAATATGTTTTGTATTGAACCTAATTAAATTACTTTTTTCATGTTTTTAAAGTCAATATCAAAATTAAAGTTACCTAATCAAGTCAATTTTAAACGAAATAATTTTTACACTGGCAACTAAGTAGGTACCTACATAATTTTAACCCTGACTGCTCTAAATGAATTTCCGAACAACAATTAATTTGATTTAGTGCATTCCTATTCATTCATTCGCGCACAAAAGGTGTGCGCCAATGGTCTCGCATTGTCTGCCTCCAGATGATAGATGGCGCTGTAAATTCAGTCATCTTAAATTCCTTCTAAAACAGGGGCAAAACGATTTAGGTGAATTCACAGCCGTGGCGGCGCCGGCGAGTTGGTGGACGGAGAGCGGGTTCGATTCTCGTAGCGGGACCGGACCATGTGTAGATTCCTACACATTTTAATCAGTTTTAACATACGAGTCGCACGATCGTCGAAGCTACAAGCGTTCAAAATTAATTTGTTAACATAATGGAGTCGTTGGAAAGTTAGATTGGATTACCTACTTTAATCTAAATTTGTTTTGTTATAATGATCGAATTATTTGTCACGGTAACTTTCACAAATACAACACCTATATACTTAGGTCTGAGTAGATAAACCTACTTGTGAGTAGGTACTTGTATATACGCTTGGTTATGTATAGGTACGCCTTTTTACGATAGTGGCTAAATGCACAAGCCGTGCGAAGCCAAAAAAAAGAAAAAAAATCTGTCGTATAGAATAAACGTAGTGTTTTTATTCTCTTTGGTACCTATAGAACGTTTCAAAATCTGTTCCTTTATACCCTAGTATTCTTTTATCTGTGTTTATACCTAACATTATTATGAATTTCAAAATATCATTATAACACCAATAATTATTATTAAAGTCGATTCTGAAAACTATAAATCAAGTGAATAGCATTGTCCGTGAAATATGTCCATTGAAATCCTAAACGCATGGACAACAAAGGAGCTGCAATTAATTAGAAATGGGGGTGAGGACGGCCGGGAACTTATTCCATTATTGACAACTAGCTGTGTCCCGCGGTGTTACCCGTCGTAGTTCGAAATACCCGGATCAAGTAGCCTATGTGTTATTCCCAGTCATAATCTATGTATATTCCAAGTTTCAGCCAAATCCGTTCAGTAGTTTTCGCGTGAAAGTGTAACAAAAATCCATCCATCCATCCATCCATAGGTAGGTACTTACAAACTTTCGCGTTTATAAAATTAAAAGGATTATGCTCTGTCTAACAGCCTCTTCTTACTCGCCAGCGAATTGCGCGAGAATCTTGAACTACCCGCGAAACAGGAGTGTAGAAAAAAGTTAACTTTTGAAAAATGTGAGCATAATAATTATATGGACAATGGTACCTATTCAGATGTCGCAAAAACTAAACTAATTTGACAGCACTAAAATTGATGCCATCCTTTTTATTTCGATTGTAATGAAAGGGCAACATTTTCAGTGCTATCAAATTACTACCTAGTTTAGTTTCATTATAAATTAAGATTAAGATTTTTCATTTATAAGTAATGAAATTTCCAATACCTAAGTGTGGTTTAACACTGTAAAATAATAAATAAATTATAGTTTAGTTTCGTTTTGGCGTCATCTGAATTGACACAATAAAACATACTTAGAACAAATACATTTTTGAAGATGGTAAAAAAAAGTCAAGCGTAGGTAAGTAAGTACGTATGTGGCCAATTTAACAAAGTCGATGCGTCGCAGTTCGTAGAAAACAAACATCATTCCGTCAGTAAGTCATCCGGGACGCTCCCGAGGGGACGGTACAATGCACTTCCTGTCACCTACGGCTATGGGAGTTATCGACAAACCCATTTTGAGTGGGACTTTAAGAATGGGTTTATAACCTCAAGTGGCAAATTTAAAGTATTTTTTTATTAAACTGACTTCAATGTAAGAAGAAAGCAATTGCTGAACTCTTGTGGTGAAGGGACAAAGCGTTATTATCTTTTGTCCCTCATCGCGTGCCGCTTTTTTGTATGGCCGGAAACTTGATGCTTCGAATTTGTACTACGAAACTATGGATTCAGTGCATTTTTTGTCCCTCTCGGGGGCACGCTCGCTGTTCGTCCAGGTTCTATACTAGGTCCATGGTTTCAACCGTGTCATTTGGGATTGGAACCCACGACTTTCTAATCGAATAACATCTCAACAAAGTTCACAAAATTACTGAACAAAAATAATGGATGGACATCATCGCTCAGTGACCGATCAGAAAAAAAATGGCGGTCAGGCGTCATAGCAAAGTCATCCAACCCTTTTGAATATTGAAATCCCATTTGTTAGGGATGGATAAAATTAATCAACACGCTGTCACAGGCAGTGGCGCCACCTGGTGGCCGTCAAATGTGATTAACGATTAACCACGATTGACAAGTCAGAAACAAGGCTGTAAAATTCGAGGTTTACTTAAATGGGCATGCGAAATTGTAGATGAAAATTATTTAGATCATAATCTATAATCATAACAATACTCTAACTAAATCAACGAAAAAGTTATGCAGTATAAAATATTACCTATAAAGAGGTAAAGTTGGTTTGTTTGTATGTTTGGGGTAATCTCCGAAACTACTCATCCGATTTCAAAAATAATTTCACCGAATGACATAGGCTATATTTTATCAAGGTAGGTACCACGTGAGCGAAGCTGCGAGTAAAATAAACTGTAATGTTCATTTAATGGAGAACGGGCCTCGATTATTGTATAAACAGTTTCAATTCAATTTCTAGAAACCCTTAAAATCATATTTCTATGTTGAGAGTATCGAAGTCGATAAGAACATTATAATTTCAAATTGAATTTTCTCTTCCATTGATTACTAATTCAAATTACTAATTTCCAATTATAGGCTCGGTTCAATGGGCTATGATATTTTCTTGCTAGCTTAGTGGTTACACAGCTTTTAATACGACAGTTGAGGGTTCGAATACCAGACACGATTTTTTTTATAATTTGAAAGGTATCGTTCAGTGCCCATAACGCACGTGGACTAGTTGGGTGCACTCAACCACGGCCTTGTGATAAGGCCATCGTAGTTGCTGGGCGTTGGACGGGGAAAGACAAGTCGAAACAATAAATCTGTTGATGCACGGCTGGATTCGAAAGCACGACCTTTGGCTTGAAAGCCGAGGTATCCACTCGGTCAACGAGGCTCTAATCTAAACTTTACTGACACCGAATCAACGTCCATTATTCTTTAACGAGTAAATAAGTAGTTGCTTCATTTTACTCACAGGTGCCTGAAGTAAATTAAGAATAACAAAGACGCCATTTTAATTTTCCCAAACACTTAATTATCCGAACGTTGACGGTGAGTAAATTTTAATGAAATAGTTCCAACTTCCGCCGCTGAAGGCGCTACTAGTTCATAGTTTGGCTCGAAATTTACGAGTCACTAATATGGAAAATTTAATAACAGAGGAAAGGTTTTGATGATCTCAACAGCGTGGCAGGTGCTACTAAAGGTGCAGGTTCGAATAAAGAGTGGGGCATTATACTTTTGGTAGGTATAGGTAGGTGTTATGTTTTTGTTGAGGTGTTATCTTGTTAACTTTACAATTACTTTTACTTTCTTTGACATGCCTTACTTTGTTCGACTGGCTTCCCACTGAAGCTTGACTATTTAGATTATTTTAGATTGTTAAGGGATCGCTTAAAAAGCTAGGCCCACACCATCAGGTTCTTGCCTGATTCTTTCCCTGGGAGTCGCGTTGGAACAGGCATTTTTCTTTCTTTCTTTCTTTCTTTCTGGAAATGCTTAATTTTATGAATTTAAGTAAACATGGGGGGTAAGGGTAACATGGAGGGTAAGGCTGTGGATGATGATGACCGCCTCTGCCTTCTCTACACATAATCTGATGTTCAGGGTGGTTAACACCAGTTTACTGTACTATTGTATACTGTAGTCTTTGTTAAACTTTCGCGATCACTATTCATACTTTTAAATTACGCGATAAAATCCTGTAAACTATTTTAAAGTATTGTATACTGTCCTTGATACCGAGTCAAGTATCACAAATGTATGAAAATCCAGTGCAGCTATAAAACATAATGCAAACGGGTATTTATAACGAATTTTACCTTTAATATTTGCCCGACCGATGAAGCCGATTGGTATGATAAAGCTACAGGATAATTATTTTACTTGTGTAACGGTTTCGATTCCCGGTTCAACCATGTAATTATTTAAATATCTATGAATGCAGTTTAAATTCAAATAATGTCTTCTTTCAGTAAAATGTTCCATCTACAATATTCAAGCTACTTTCCATGTGGAATATTCGTGGGACGCCCGTATACGTATACAGTCGTGAGCCTGTTTTCATACTTGTTTTGCACCAATCGATCATAAGAGTTGTTTCCTCAATACTCTTGTTACACCCATTAGGGTCGTTAGGCCGCTCGTTTGTCAAAGTAGCAGGTGCCGTAGCACGGTGCTACGCCGTTGCACGTAGCTGCTACGCCGTAGTCGATGACCTCTGAGAGGCTACGAATCTCATACTCCAAAATTTACATGTATAATTGTATGTCCAAATACATTATTTGGTACATAGGTAAGGGGGCGTATCATCAGTTTTCGAGTGGTATAGTTATCCTCGCTCACGTGTCAAGTATTCTAAATGTATGGTATGTTTAGTTCATGCAAGTTACCGGGGGAGGCGCTCGATTTTCATACATTTGTGACACTTGACTCGGTTTTTGCAGGCTACTTTTTATCCGGGTTAGTACCACGAGAGCGAAGCATAGTATGATTTTAATAGACGCAGCGTTTAAGGCTGTATTGGTACACCCGCGCCCTCTGGCGGCGCGCCAACAGTAAACAACTGCACTAACTTAGGCTTTACGAGAATATCTTAATATACTGCCGGAATCGCGTCTACTAATTAATAAGTTTCTTAGCTGTTACGTAGTTGGCCTAGTGTCTATCGATCTAGCTGGCTTGCTTTTGAGAAGTGAGTGACAAAAATTGCCTTTAGCTACCTTAACCTATAACTTTGAATAGCTGTATTATAGAGTTACATTCGCATTTTAGTAGGTTCAAACTCATCGGAACTCTGTTACTTACTAGGATTAGACAATAGTGGCAATTCGGAGTGTCGCAAAAGCTAAACTAAACTAACTAAAATTAATGCCATCCTTTTTATTCCCATCGCTATGAAAGGAACGGCAATATTTTTGGTTAGTTAAATTTAGCTTTTGCGATACTCGGAATTGCTACTATTATATTACAAAAAAAAGTTTAGCTTGCGTTCAATGAATCAAGGACTACACAATATCTTACATGAAAAACAGAAGTGAACTAATTCCCAATAATTGAAAAATATTTTTAAAAATGTACAGAATACATTTTTAGGTTAAGTATCGACTGTTAGTAAAAGTATAGTTTGTAATGAAAGAAAGTAAGATTTAGCAATATTCTCAAAGCCGGTTCCTAACGCAGACCATCTCCAAAATTTACTGATCAATGGTCAAATCACGTGACAAGTGTCAAATTAGGAACAAATTCGACACTGCCACGTGATTTGACAATTCATTTGTTAATTTTTGAGATTATCCACGTTCGAGAAGCGGGCTGTCAGAGTATCAGTATCTATTTATTTGTAAATTCGATTGCACTATCATCTATTTTAGTGAGTTAGTTATCACACGTGTGCGTAGGCGATTTATAATACATGACGTCAATGTCAAATCTAACGTAATGTCAAAAGTAGAGGTGGGTACACAACGTATTGTCAGCATAGACATCGAAGTCTAGACATGTACCTTTTTAGACATGTCACTCAAAACAAAGAATTTATAAAAGGCTAAGATGATAAAGTTTTTGCACAATATCCCGATCAAAAAAATAAAACCCTCTATACAAAATTCTTGAGAATACGCGTTATAATGTGTGTTTAGTTACTAGTATTGTTTTATCTGTGGTTTAGTTACATTTATTTGTGTCATAATCTGTCGTATTCAAGGCATGATGATGGCTAATTTTGAAAAACCATTCTAACAAGTTCTTATTGGTCTCCTTTTTAGAAAAAAAACCTTTTTCTAAAAAACATTTATTTGCTCAAAAATTTAATTTAAATAAAACATTTTGTGTTTGACGCCACAACGCTCGCAAGTGTCATTTTGCCTTTTTACTTAGGCGTGACGTCACGCTAAGATAGGAAATTCAAAGTTTTCAAACAAAACTATTATGTAAGAAAGTGATTTTACAAAGGCGGACTTCTTGTGCTCTGATTGCTGTAACATAAAATGGCAGAATGCTGTAATTTCTAATTCTATGTTATCGAAATGAATATTAATCTAGCTTTTATTATTAAAATAAATACGTTTTTCAGAATTAGATAAATATTTTTTTATTTATTTATATCAGCCGTTCCTGTCCCACTGCTGGGCAAAGGCCTCCCTTCCAGACGTCGCGATCTTGTGCTATAGGTAGTCTCCCAGTCGGTTGTAAATTGGTCGAGAAAATAAAAAATACTTTTTTATATAATATTTTTATATTCTTGATAAGTCGTCGTGCCTATTATAACGTTCCGAAACGTCAGATAGGTTATAAACAAATAATGTCAACGATAGTCCAAATGTGAACCATCCTTTAATTTTAATGGGACCCGGGAGCTTGCCAATTAATATTAAATCAAAATTCTATTTTGTATTAGGTAACTATCTCAAAACAAATATGCAGTCATGCATTGCAAATTATATAAATTAACATTATTTATCGCTCTGCTTCGCCTTTAATAATTTTAATATATAATATGCTTTTTTAATCTATAAAGCAAGTTCGTATGAGCTACGCCAATTCTGTTGACGAAGTGTTTAGGCCTCTGTTATGGCTTAAGCCTGGAGCAGCAATTAACGTGGCTTATGAAGGGCGGCAGCGCCTGTTGGTTGCGGTCACCCTTTTAAATTCTGAATGCACAGAACGAAGCTTAACTTCAACGACCTATGCCTATGACTATCAATGAATAAATTTAAAAACCTTATACGTCATCTTTAAAAAAAGCGTATTATAAAATATCAGATTACTTTGATGACAAAAACGCTTGGGACTAAACGTGCTCCGACTCAGTTTATATTATTTACTTAGTATTAAGATTGGACCGCTGAAAAAAAAGCTAGGCCCACACCACCAGGTTCTTGCCTGATTCTCTCCCTGGTGTAGGGAGTCGCGTTGGAACAGGCATTAGAATCACCTAGTTTTAAGAACTTGACATAAACGATCGTACTGAATAAATACATTTTGATTTTGATTTTTTGATTTTATGGAGAAACGTCTTACGGTCAAAAAGCCGGGAGCAGCCATTAACGAAGCTTATGAAACGAACCAACGAATCCAACGAACGATCGTAAACTTGTTTATTTACTGTGTTATGCAAAGCACAGCATAGGTACAAACTGTTTAAAATATTATTGCAAGCAAAGAAGTCGTAAATTTTTTGCCCATCTTCGAATTCTTAGGCAAATAAGTTCCTCAAATTTAACCTCAAGGAAGAACGACCACAAACATACACATGCTGAATCTCGCAATTATAATATTAGATGTATGACGTCAGACCATCGCAATTAAATCAGTCGAGTATCACATTTTATCTCGAAATTGATGGCAGGGTTGCCAGAACAAGATTATATTTATAAAGAGCGTTTTTGTGAGTTTACTTATGTAAATAAAATATGATTACGACTATGAATATGATTACCAAAGAGATTTATTCTTTCAAATCTTTTACTTAGACATTTTTAGATCCTTTGAAGATATTATATAATTTTGATTTGAATTTGAAATTTTGAATTGAAGAGCAGCGAAGCGGAGCGCAGTTTCGCTGCTCTTCGATGCTTTTTTGGTGTGAGTTGAGCCTAAGTTTATGTCTATAATATAATTTAAAGGGTAGGTAGGTATATTTTTAACTGGGACAGCATGCAAAATTGTTTTCTCAAAAAAGTGAGAATGGTTTGGAATTTTGAATTTACAAGTAGACCCCTTTCACTTGACTACATAGGTACCTACCTACTTGATATTTGAGTATCTTTTTTACCCCCTTGTGAAGCCAATAAACTACCCTTTCACCGATTTAGTTAATAAGCTGTTTTCCTTACTACCTATTAAACCTACCAAGTTTTGTGATTAAGAGTTCGATAGTTACACGGAAACATACAAACATAGAACTGCATACCAAATCGTTTAAGTTGCTACTAAGACTTTCGCTCGCACTATCAAACATTAATATACCTACCCACATTTTGTAGAAATTAGAATAGAATAGACATTATTTTATTTAACACACACAAAACAAAATATGTAGTGGACTAACAGAACAGAACATACCTAAGTAGGTACCAACACAATAAATAATACAAACAAACATTTAAACACAAATTAGGTAGGTAGCTAGGTACTCAGCGATAGCATTACATGAGTAATTAGCCCCTTCCATGGACTACGGTGTGGCTAAAAAAGGTCCAATCTTAGCGTAATTCTACTTCCAAACACAAATGGTACCTAAGGAAGTAGCGCTGGTTTTCAGATTGGACCAAATTAGAATTCTGCATCGCATGTGGTTGCATTGCTGTCCATAGTCATCCATTAAAATTCAACCTCGAATATTATTTCAATTCAAATTATAGTTGACAGCCCTGCCTGTTACCCGTGAGGACGGACGGACAGACAGATATAGTTTATAGATTAGAGGAAACGGAGCCAAGCTGTATACTATAGTTGTTCTATAAAATATGTAGTTAAACTGGGCTGAGGAACTCATGAGGCGCAAATATGTAAATCTCCATTGAGTTATTTTGAACAGTTAAGTAAATATTAGTGGCAATTCGGAGTGTCGCAAAAGCTTAACTAAACTAACTAAAATTAATGCCATCCTTTTTATTCCCGTCGCTATGAAAGGGACGGCAATATTTTTGGTTATTTAAGTTTAGCTTTTGCGATACTCCGAATTGCCACTATTATGTTGTTTTAACTACCTATAATATAAGTAACAACGCAGCTTTCTACTTGTAAAATATTTACCTACCTAGTTTTGAACACGCTTTCAATTTATTTCAAGGCGTGTGGTCGAAGCGACGATTAATCCGAGTATGGCTCAGCGGTTCAGCATTGCCATTCAGCGCGGCAATGCTGTCGGCAGCAGTGTCTTGAGATTTTTTTTACCTTTCGTATGTGCATAGAAATAACTTGTCCGCCATCTTGGGAGCCATATTGAATTTAGATTGACGTCATTTACCATACATCGTTAGTTACCTTTCAATTTCAACTTAATCGAATCGGTGTCAAAATAGATTTGGGAATGATTAGTCTAGGTTCAGTTGCTAGATTTGACAATATATTATATATTTTTTGCCACCAAAATACCGCATAGTTTTGCCACATAATGTGCAATAATTGTAAGTAAAAGTTGGC
This sequence comes from Xanthorhoe designata, assembly GCA_963582015.1. Taxonomy (NCBI): domain Eukaryota; kingdom Metazoa; phylum Arthropoda; class Insecta; order Lepidoptera; family Geometridae; genus Xanthorhoe; species Xanthorhoe designata. The sequence continues at coordinate 1,537,719 of OY757058.1, forward strand.
AACACTGTGGAGAGCTTGAAAGCTATCGATACCAAAGACTAAGCAGCGCAGAGGGCACTCTCCGTGAGTACCCACACAATGCCTACAATGGACGCAGTGAGGCATCGATACGAGAGCTTTTTCCTAGATGAGCTCTCGAACTGTGTGGTAAAACATGAGCTTAGAAAACGCAAAAAAGAAATTCTGTATGTCATCTAAGTTTGTAATAAAGCGCGGTGACGTTCTCATTTGAAATACTTTTAGGATTTGTAAGTTTTTGAAATTCGAATCAAATTGTAAACTATTTAGACAACAAAAAATTGTTTCAAAAAAATAAAAAAACATTTTAATCAAAAATGCAAAATGAAATAGGTAGGTAATTATCTCGACGTATTCTCAGTTTTAATTAAATATAGCAATATAAAAAGTTAACTTATAACGATGAAGTCAAATTCAAATTCAAATTCAAATTCTTTATTATTAATCTTAGACTAACATTACAGACTTAGGATCTAAGACGTTAATCTATTGAGATCATTTAAATGGCAATTATCTAAAACTAAAAACAAAATAAAATACAATAAGACATTTAGGTACCTATCTCTAACAAAAAAACTGACAAATTAACTACTATATAATTTACAAAATAGTAAACATAACAAACAACGAATAAGTAACAACTTTATAAAGAAAAAATGTTACAAAAATAACAAAATAACAATAGAATTTAGTAAGCAACGAATTAAGTAAGCTCAGCAGTTATATTAAGTTACCACGGTAGTAAGGAGTTTGGCTCTTCACAATAGCTCAGACACACTCTCTCGAGTACCGGCCAGCTGTCGGCGAAGACATCAAACTGTGCTTTTGATGCGGATATAGCATTGAGGTGGCGTTGTGCGCGACATAAAGGCGTAAACCTACCTAATTTCCATTTTACTATTTCGTTGCAATAAAATAAAGCAGAAATAGAGTTTTTTGTCTAACTTCTAACTTATAAACAAAACAGCTATGTTCAAGTTATTCAACATTTCAAGTTTGAGTTGCTTGTGACCTAAATATAGTATTGAATATTATGCCATAGAAATAGTACGTCTATTGTAGACAGCTGGCTGCGGTCACAGAATAAATAAGTACATGACAAGTACAGAAGAGCCACTCCGCGAAAATATTCAATTAAAAAACGACTCTATGTTTCACTAGGGTTACACGCCTTACATAAACTTATTTCAACTTGATACATTTCACCTATGACGATTTCACTATGTTTCGGTCTTGAGAAGAACGCTGATGCCAGACAACATTTTGTTGAGGTGTTATCTTGTTAACTTTACAATTACTTTTAATTTCTTTGACATGCCTTACTTTGTTCGACTGGCTTCCCACTGAAGCTTGACTATTTAGATTATTTTAATTAGATTGTTAAGGGATCGCTTTTAAAAAAAAGCTAGGCCCACACCACCAGGTTCTTGCCTGATTCTTTCCCTGGTGTAGGGAGTCGCGTTGGAACAGGCATTAGAATCACCTAGCATGTAAAACGAAACTTAAGTGATCCTTGAGGTCCTACAAGAATAAATGATTTTTCTTTCTTTCACGGATGTATGAAAAAGCTACCTATTCTACTATTTGATCGACTTAAAAAAAGGTATAAGAACTCCGCCGCCGGAGTTTGCCATTTATTTTGCGTCTAGGGTTAAAAAGATTAGGTACCTACTTACTTAGGTACTTTTTATTTCTATTAGTTACATATTCAACCCAAGTAATATCAATAAAATACTATGACTAACTAAGAAATTGAATATGTCATTAAATAATGCTAAAAGCATTTTTTTCGTTCCATAAATCAGACTAGGACCATATCTCAGAGTGCTTAAAATAGAGCACTGTTGCCGTCTCTGTCTGGCGTAGACTGCGGCGTGTGCTAGAAAGAGATGCACGACACGTGCGCTAATCTATTTACGGATTGTACAAGTCTAGGAGTAGAGTAGTAAAAGTGATGACGGAGCTTTTTAACCAAAATTCGAAAATTCAATTTTCCGGCGTAGAGCCTTCTGCTCTGGCCAAAGTCCGGTAAAGTTACGAAGGTCCCACTGACCAGTTAACAGTAGTCCGTCGAAAAAAAAAAATTACCAAAATATGTATCAGATCCTCAATTTTTTTTAACCTCGGGAGTTTAGGTACTAGTATTCTTTTATCTGTGGTTTAGGTAATGCAATAAACAAAACTACTCTTTCAAACAAAAAAAAAACAATTATCTTAATCGGTATACTATTGGTGAAATAATCGTTGAATAATAATTTAAAAACAACATAGAACCTCACTTAAGTATCTTGAAATCGGTTAAAACGGATCAACTGGGAATGACGTTTGTGATGAACTTAAATTTATTTTCTTACTAGAAGTAAAGTAAATTATAAAATAGTTTTCATACCATTGACATAGTTCATCATACATTAGCTATAGCTACCTCACTTACTCTGCGCATTAATTTATGTGTGTGAACAGACGCGAATAAAAATATTATTTTGAATAATGCGCGTTCGATCGACTGACAGCATAAGCGAATTCTATTTTTGAAAATAAACAAAACTATTTTTCAGTTATCAAACTTTTTAGTCAAATACATTACTGCTGTATCCGGTTATATTGTTTTAAAATAATGACACTGGATGGCGGCTTCGAAGGACGGACGTTGCCGTGCCACAGACCTCAAAAATTTAAGAAAACGTAATTTTTTTTCCTCCAAGCTATGGATGGTTTAATCGTTTTTGTTATTTTATACTATGGGGTCATGTAATTTGTTTTTAGCTAAGGGTCTTTTTTATATCAATATTACCGGCGGAGGCATCAAAAAGAAGACAATCAAACTAAAACCTTATCATTTTTTATTTTCGAATGGATTCAAATCTGCATTGATTCAACAAACAATCCTTCTTAAACCGGAGTGTTTAACCACTTCAGCAACTGAACCCTGTGACGTCAGATCGAAAATCTTGGTAAAATGTATATTGAGCTAAAGCACTATACCTATAGGTACTACACCTGCTTTACCAATCTCGAAGTTGTCTTATCTTTGCACATACCTGAAACAAGAAACACGAATTACTTAGGTACCTACTTACATTAGTCATCTGCATGTTTACTTTTTAAATAAAAATATTTAAGATTACTTACCCAATAATTCCTCATAAAATTATTTAAAGTGTTGCATTTTTGGATGGCCGCCCAATAGTTAGAGACTGCAGCTGTCAAACTCTACATTTTTTTGTTTTTTAAACGATAGGAAGGCAGGTATATAGGTACCTACTCGTAGATCTGTAGAGTTTAAACGTGCGGCCTGCGCCCTCTAAAAAATTAGTAAGAAGTTACTAGCTGTGCAGAAAAAGAAACTATAAATTACACACCTGAGTTGTGAGAATACGGTCCACTCAATATTTTTTATGAAGTGTTCTATCCGGTGCGTCATTTCCCGTGCAAGTCGTCAAGCGCCCTCGATAGATGGCGCTTAGAAACCTGGCTTCCGGTAAAAATAAGTTTCGTGCTTCCGGCCGCCGCCGCACCGGATGCATCCTCGCTATCGAACTATTTCTTTTTAATATAGTGATAAGTATTAGTAAAATAAAATATAATTGATGAAAAACAGTGTTGGAAGTGCTATGATTTACTACCAGCAATTATAATGTAATTATACTTATTATATCTCTTAGTTTGGTACTTAATAAATTTTAAATTAACTAAAAATATTTTTTTTTAAATTAACTCATTAATCAAAAGGTAGGTGCAAGATATTCTTTATTTCATCAAGGCGGGGACAGTAGGTAAATTTTGACAGCATTTTTTTGACAGAATGATAATTTTCAAGTTGTTTTTATATTTATTGTAGCCAACAATAGAGTAGTCTAATCTAGTGATTAAACGTAATGCTAAAATAGACTCTGCATGACAGTATCGCATTCTAAAATGTTTTGTAACTGTCACTCTCATGTCAAAATAATAAGATGTCAACAAAATTACCAGCCGTTTGGCAAATGGTAGTGGCTAAATGCGTGGCAAAAGCCGGCGAAGCCAAAATAAAGAAGAAGAAGAAGAAGATTTAAAAAGTTAAATCTTTTTTTTTTACTTTAAAAATTACAGCTATGTAAATCATATGTACCTAAATAGTATAGTTTCTATAGTTGTGGTATTTTCTAAATATAATTTGATTCCATAATCCGGAGCTAGATGGCGCGACCTTCGTATATCTAGTTCTAGGGTCTAGTTTAGCCAGTCTAGCAAAGTTGTTTGAATGTGCTCCATGTTATAGGCTTTAGCGATTTTAATAAGTTCATTCCCTTAGCTGTCACAAATGTATTTTGAGCAACGATAGGCTTGCAAGCTGTCACGTATGGAAAGTAAACTTCTGCAAGATGTGGGCATGTATAAAATATGTATTTGGACATACTTCTGACTAACCCCATAGACATCTGCAAAAGGATCTAAAAATTGCCTAAAACGATCTAAAACAAATATCTACCTCTCCCTGGAATACAGTCGTGATCATATTTCACTTAATGTTTTTTTCATTTCATTTCATTAATACTTATCTCGCCTTTAACCACCGTCCTCATCTTTAAAGGTTGCCTGGAAGAGATCGCTTTCAGCAATAAGGCCACCCATTGTCTTAAGTGCCGTAGATATTTATAATTTTCGATGTAAGTCCATATTTATTTAAATTTTTATGGTCTTTCAATTTTCGCAAAAGTATCTCGCTTGCGCCTATAACTTGTACTCCACTATCCGCTTTCTAACAAGCATAGTCTACAACTAGTAAGTAGGCCGCATCCCGTACGGACGGACACAACCTCCTAGCCTCCTACCTACTTCTGATCTCCTGGTACTTTCTTATTTGACGACCGCTGTGGCGCAGTGGGCGAAGGCCCGCCTGAGACGCAGAGGTTGCGGGTTCGATCCCCGCCGCGGGACAAATGTTTGCATGTTCTGCAGATATTTGTTCTGGGTCAGGGTGTTATTCTAAATATTTAATTTCTGTGAAAAAGTGCGATTTAAAAAAGTTGAAACACACTTGAGAAAGTACTTTTCGAAAATCAAATGTTAAGCACGATATTTACATTGTCCTGCAAATGGCTTAATGCGGGGCACAAGCCGTGCAAAGCCAAAATAGAAAAAGAAGAAGAAATCGCAAAAAAACAATTTCGAGGCCTACCCATACGCGTTCACCAAATAGCTTCATTAACACCCTTCTTACAAGAACAAAACCTTAAATCAGTAAATCCCATTTCGCTGACAGAGCTCCAATTGAACATGGCTGCCGAGTAATTGCTGACCCTGGATTACGTTGACCTGCCCGATCTAATCAGGGGATGTAACAAGGGGATGTAGGGGTAGACAGGGTCAAGGGGCAAGAACCATGTGAGTTGGTAAGAGATATGTGAGGGAGTGTCGCTGGAATTGTGTTCTACCAATCTTCACTTAAACACAAGTGGTATAATAAAAAATAATTAAACCGACTTCAAATTTGTGAGAGAGCTATTTCTGCACTATCTTTTTAATGAGACCATCTCGGGGGTTATTCTTTGAAACAAAAAAAAACATTTTCATTATCAAAAATAAACATAGGTAAATGAGGTTTCACTGCATGTTTTTGAGATGATGAGAAGCGCTCGTGGCGAAGCTTGCTAAGACGTTCTTGATAGATCGTCGAAGTTAAGCAACGTTCTACTTGGATGGGTGACCGCAAGTGGCATTATCAGCTGAGCGCATCCGTGTTTCGGAGGGCTCGTAAATTTCGGTCCCGGCTATTGAAGTCGTTAAGCCATGACGGAGGCCTTTAGGCAGCCTAAAAACTTCGTCACCAGAGTTGGCCACTTGCTCATACGAACGAACAAACGAACCTACCACTGTCTTGTTAGCTTCCTTCAAAGCAGGAACACATTGTCATGCTCACACGACAGCACTTTCTATTTCTACAGTAAACACACTCAGCGTCGGAGTAACGGCTTCGCCCGCGGTTTTGTTTCATTACAAATGGACGTTTAGTCACACACACTACTACTATCCCAATAGAATATTAGAGTCTTTTATGCCGGGTTCCTATAGCCAACTAACGGATGTCCGTACGTATAGTAGGTCGTCTTAGCAACGTTGTTTATTCAACACAAAATGTATGAAACTTTTTGAAAAAGTCAATCTTATCGACAATTAGATCTTACAATCTAATTGTCGATAAGATTTACTTTTTCTTGCGAGAATTCGAACTTGACACATGGGATGACATAAATATGGTAAAGAGAGCAATTTTCACTTCATAATATTGTTGCAAGTGGAAATCGACCTTGCTGTTTCTTGGCGTTCAAATGAAACTGAACCGTCGAGTGGTAGACCACATTTTTGGCCATTTTAACCTATCATGTCCCATCCCACCGCTGTGCATAGGTCTCCCCTTTTTCCCTCCACGCATCCCGGTCCATTCCCATTTCTGTAGAGTCAAATGCATCCAGGTCATCTCGCCATCTTTTTCTGGGTCTGCCGCGTCTTCGTTGCCCGCTTAGCACCCAATGTGTAACGAGATTGGCCAAACGTGGATGCGTTCGAGTCACATGGCCAGCCCAATCCCACTTCAAGCGAGCTGTCTCGATGCCCACGTCTTCAATGCCCGTTCTAGCGCGTAAGTCTGCACTTCTCAAATGATCCATTTGTTTGACGCCAAGGATGCTTCTCTCCATCGCACTCTGGCAAATCTTGAGTTGAGACTTTTGTAATTCGGCCAAAGACCAGGTCTGAGCTCCGAAACTTAAACATACTAAAATTAAATTTAAACATTACGTATGTTTAAATCCCAGACAAAGCATAATTTGCTATCGAGTTACTAACCGCCAGGTATGTTGGGTGACCATGTACCGTGTCAATGCCGGTCACGGTCAGTGAACCGTGAACTGACGTGAAAAGTATGAGCTAGTGGCCTACAGTTAGGCCGAATGAAGGCCTCCGTCGTTGACTAATATACCCACACTTCCCCGCCGTTACAACCCGAGACACAGGAGTGTAGATTCCATTAGCATTATTGTCTCGGCTTCGTCAAAATTGTTGGTATTTGTCCCGCGACAAAGAAACGCAAGCAATAATGTTTAATTAAGGGGTCAGGGTCATGTTCGTCCAATATCCAAATACATACCTAATTGATACTTGCCCACATTTTGCAGTAGTTATGACAAGTTGCAAACCCATCGACGCTATTAGAAAGCTAACTGGTTTCCACATGATGTTTTCCTTCACTGTTTAGAGCGGGTTAGTGTCAAAATCCCCTTTAGAGCAGAAATTTCAGATCAAGGGGATCGTCTTAATTAATGCGCATATAAAGTTTTCGAAGTGAAAAATCCATTGATGCACGGCCGAGATTCGAACCCACGACCTTCCGACGATCGAAAGTCGGGTATATTCCACTCAACGCGACTCATCACGGCTTACATATCACGTTGTTATGTCAGTCTTGCTTGTCTGTCGTACAATCAGTAACCCGTACAATGACTCACGGCCAACAGATCAAATCAAATCAAATCAAATTGTTTATTTGTTTCTCTCACAAACATAAATAAAAATATATAATAATTTTAAAAATAATAAAATAAATACAGTTAAAAAATTATGATAAATTCAAACAATTGTAGGTTAGAGGTAGGAACCTGTTTTGTGAGAGACTGGTGCCTGAAATAGGTATAAAAACCTGTGCTACAGGTCACCTGTGCTACAGATCGTATCTTAACAGAATTTTATTCTTCTTTGCTTGAGAAGTATCTAGAAAGATTTTAATTCTTATCAAGAAGGGCTTTCCACGAACTTACTTACGTAGTAACAAAACTCAGGCCTTTACTTTACATCTTTAGTACCTACCAGATGATTTATTTAAATACTATATACCTACAGCTTCCGGAGGCAATCTTTTGTCTGAACTGACAGTAGGTACCTACCTATTATACGAGTATTATCTGTGCTAACACATAGGCAATTATTTATTAACCCTTAAAAGGTTATGTTCCACTTTACCTAAGAAGGTACCTATGTACTTTAGGTATATTCATCGATTACTCCGTCAATCAATACTGGATCGATTTTGAAAATTACAAATTTCAACCTAGGTAGGTACCTACCTACTTAAATTTCGTAAGAACAGAGCCATTTTTGCACTCTTAAGATTCATATTCTATTCATATCAGAAGATCCACATTAAAAAAAAGAATTTTCAAAATTGGTCCACTATATAATTGACGGAATATTGGTGAACACAAATAAAAAAACATAATGCAGTGGAAATAGAACCTCTTTTTTTGAACACGGTATAAAAATCTTAAACCTTGCACTGAGGAGTCAAGGCTAAAGGCGCGTGAGTGAAAAAAAAACGTAATACCAACAAAACAAAACAAATCTAGCGTACAAAGCACCACAGATTATAGCGCAGTGACGACCGGTCGCGGGTCAATGACCGCGGGGTTCAATGGCGGCCGAGGCTGCGAATATTCTGTGCTGATAGTTGTTTAGGGCCTTACTTTACTTTACTTTAACATCTTTCTACAAAGAAATCTAAGTAGGTACTTAATGTATTTCTAGTAGAAATCTAAGAAAGAACTATATTTTGAGCCTTAGAAAAGTCCTGTGCTTTATCTGGGTTAGCTATAAACGGTGAAGAAAAAATTGCCTCCAGACTAGTAGAGACTAGGTAGTAGAGTTGTAAAGAAATCTACCCAGTAAAAACAACAAAATAATGCTAAAGTGATCACCAAGTTACATGCGGCTGTCACTTACACGGGGCACAGCTGTCATTTCGCCCCGATTTTGCACACACAGGACGTGTTTTAACTTATAACCCTCGACACAAAATGAGGGGTGTTAAGTAGGTACTATACTTACAGCCGCTTTCTCGAACGCAGATCATTTCCAGATTAATTAATACATGGTCAAATCACTTGACAAGTGACAAATTAAGAACAAATTAGACACTGTCACGTGATTTGACCATTGATTAGATTTTGGAGATGGTCTGCGTTCGGGAAACCGACTGTACCTAAGCCTAGGTAAGTAAATAATTAGGGAGTTCGTTTACAAAACGGTATAAGTAGGAAATACCCCCAAGCGGAGCCCACAGGCATCTCGCCTTCAAATTGAAATTGTTTGAGTTAAGTCAATTTGCTTGATAGCTTCTCGTTGTTACAGGCTTATTTAAAATTTAAATTTAGAATCTATAGTACCTATAGTTCTTTGCATCATTATTCGTAAGAAATTAATATATACCTACAATAAACTAAAATAGAGTTTCCTATTAAGTTTGGATAGTAGGTACATTTCAAAAACAAATGTACCGGTCTACTTATGCAGATGGGATTTGAATCTGCGAGGTTGAATCATTTGAGCCGAAGGTCGTGGGTTCGAACCCGGTCATGCACCAATGAATTATTTGTTTAAAAAAATGTACCTAATGCGCAATAACACGAGCTTTTATCTAGGTAATACACCTCTGAATAGCCCCTAAGACATCTTCAAGGAATCTAAAAATGCCTAAAGATCTGTTATTTTCTGTTATTTGAATTATGACTACCTTAGGAAAGCCGTGAGCATACATTTGTACTTTTTTTTTTAATAATACATGAAATCAAAATAATATTAATGTCACACTGCACACAAGCACCTTGACTTGAGTTAAAAGACCTCGAGAACGTCCGACAACTTTTAAACCAAAACTTCAATGACAGAGGCGAAAAAACTCTAGTTATCCTTAACTAGCTTACTCGCCCGCGGCTTTGCTCGCGTGGTAACCTCGATAAAATATAGCCTATGTTGATTCGGAAAGTCCATGCTACACATCGGTGATTTTTTTTTTTAAATCGGATGAGTAGTTTCGGAGATTACCTACTTCAAACATACAACCTACCTACAACCAAACTAACTTTTCTTTTTTATAATTTAGTATAAATTGGTTATTTTATCCTTAGGTATAGACGCATCGTATTCAAGATTTTATAAAGGCCTTAGAAAAAGTTAAGTTTAAATTTTGTAAGCTTTCAATGTTGCCAAAAATATAGTTTTCAAAAGTAAACTTACTACACCCAGTAAATAATTGCCAATAATTCATTCAACGCAATAAATGAGCACTTTGACCGTGACGTCATCGCACCAGTTTTTACAAGAGTTTTTGTTATACCATTGTTCTAGCGAGTCGACGTGTGACTTTGAAGTTAATAATTGTTTACTATTGTTTAAGATGAAGTGGCGTTTCTGTTGTTTTAAGCCGCATCCGAGGACATAGGTACCTACTACTCAACAAGCGACATTTTTTTTAATTTACCTACCTACTAGTAGGTACTTTAATTTCGTAAAGAGAGCAATTTCCAGCACATTCAAAGTGCATTTTTGGTTTTGGTAAAGGTTAGCTTTTGGTTAGTATGTATGAATGAATAAAATTCTTTATTTAAATAATTATACTAATAAGTTTATTTTTTAAAATTATGCAAATATAAATAACCTGTTAGTAGGTAGGTACCTATAAATGATTGTACAATAGGCGGTCTTACAGCTTACTCACTCTTCCACTTACTAATTTTAAGGTTTAGTAACTGCAAATTACCTGAAACAAAAATATTAAATTTTACTATACAATTTTATATCAAATAATGCTAAGATATATGTAGGTACCTACACAATATTCAATACCTACGCGTCTTAAATGCCAGAAAGTCATAAACAAGTGAGCAGTTTATGTATACAAAATGTGCTGAGCATAATAAATGGTGACAGTTATAAGATAAAAATACGTTAACAAAAGACACAATGCTCAATATTCGGTGGCATCTGTGGATTCCTGAGTGCTATGTTATTTGTGTTAAAATCTTAGGCTATATAATAATTATTATTATTAAGGCTAACGCTGGATTTTTATACCAACGAACCAAGACATGCGGACGGTGACCGATCCAGACTTTACTGGAAACTCCATGTAGAGCCTTGTAGGTACCTATGTCTAAACATCAGTCCATACATTAATTTTCCAGACTGTTGGGCAGGCTAAGAAAACGTTGGCAGGATGACCATGTCACCTTTCAGAAAGACTGAATGAATGAATGAATAAAATGAAACGTTTATTTGGCACAATGCAGAGAAAATAAAAAGAAAACCTAATTGTAATCAAAAAACTTAAGGATAACGGACAACAATTTGTTGGTTAAACTAGTGTTCATGTTATATGAAAAGGTAAGTACTGACTGGTGGGACGTGGGCATGGGGCAGTAACTAGTAACGATACTACTCGTACTAGTAACTGATGGATACCTTTGGGAGAGATAAAAAGAGATAGAAGTAACTGATGGGCCTAGCAGAGGGAAAATTAAGATAAAAACAACAACAAAAGAGAAGCTTACTAAGACGGTCTTGATAGATCGTCTTGACGGATGACCGCAAGTGGCATTATTAGCTGAGCGCTTCCATGCTTCTGAGAATACGTTAAATTGGCTGCCCCGGCTAAAGTCGTCAAGCCATGACGGAGGCCTAGCGGCCTATAAACTCCGTCACCAGAGTTGGCCACTTGCTCATACGAAGTTACTTTAACAACAAAAAACGCTAGAAATGGAAATGAAGAAGTTTCCGTGCGTGGCGTGCGCGCGCGACGCACGCGGTGTGACGTGACGGTCACTTTCGTTGCCCGAATCTGTGTGAACGGACTATTGCTTTCGTTAGAAATGTTTCGTAAATAACGGTCAGTCGGTCAGAAGTTCATTAACATTTTGTCTTCAGATTTTATATTTTTTTACTTTTTACACAATTGAAAGAACGAAGAGGAAAAATGTTTGGTCATCTTATACGACATGACAGCTTTATAAGGAACATCATAGAAGGAAAAGTAAAAGGAAGACGAGGAAGAGGAAGACCGAGAATTAATGACATAAGTCAGATAAAAGAGAAGGTCGCTGTCATGTCGTATCAAAAAGTAGGTAAAAGAGATCGCATTGGAAAGAAGTATATGGAGGAAATTGCATCCATACACCGACAAGAGCTGAGCTCTAAGTTTTATATTATAATTGAAAGAAATATGTAATTAATGTCAGAATCATTACTTAATAAAGCGAATTTTTAAAATGCGTAAAGTTCATATTGTTTTTTGAATTTTGCTCATTAGTTATTACGTTTTTAGGCTCAAATATTACGCCAAAAATGTTAAAAACAATACTTGTTTATTATTGTCAATATGATTAGGTTAACACATTATTTAAAATAGTATGAGAATCACTAAAGTTTTATATCTTCAGCAATAATATAAAGCCAATTTCTATCTGTTTTCTGACTTACAAGCAAAATGATACAAGAGCCTATCACTTCACTTTTAAACCTTATATTTTATTTAAGTGGTTAATTAAGTTTACGAGGCTTTTAACGAACTTATCTAGCTGTATCTCTTTGTAACGAAGATCGAAAGTGGAATTCATCGTTTTAATTTATTGTTGCTGTTTAACATAAAATGTTTATGTCAAGTGAAAGTGTTCAGGTAATGTGATACAGTGGTTAATAGATTATTTCCTCAACCATTATTATAACACTAGTTGCCGCGGAAAATGTGGTTGTAAGTATCTTATGGCTAAAACATTTTCAGATCAATTTCAGATCTCTTTTTAGATTCTATCTAAACATTCCTGAAGACCAGAAAATAATATGTCTACCGCTCCCATTGAGATGTATTATAGAGCAACAATCAGACAAATAAAATGTAAACGCCAAAACTCCGCGCACGCTACGTAGTGCGCAGAGTTTTTCTTTTTTGCGTACATGCGACATTGAACATTAATACAAACGACATAACGTCTACATTCAAATATCAAATGTCATTGTAGAACATTGAATTTGCACGCACATTTTTTGAGTGTTGTCAGCTATTAGATTGTGACTCTTTAATACATCTCAATGACCGCTCCTTGTATTATGGCCATCATTTTTAGACGATATAGTCAGAATCCGTAGTTGGCTTATGCGTGACACTTAACGAGATTAGATTTATTTATTACTAGCTCACTTGCCCGTGGGTTTGCTCACGTGGTACCTACCTTGATAAAATATAGCCTATGTTCATTCGGAAAGTCTAAGCTACAAATTGGTGAAATAATTTTTGAAATCGGATGAGTAGTTTCGAAGATTACCCCAAACATACAAACAAACAAACAAACCAACATTACCTCTTTATAAATTAGTATAGAAGTATAGATATAGATATAGATATAGATATTTATTGGAGTAGACCTTCTCCAGTATCATAATTATGTGTAAGAATATGATAAAAACTTCGACCTGGAATTTTTGCATCCATACTAAGTACCTTAGACATAACAAAATGAATAAGTTTATGAAACAGCAAATATCAGTTTCGCCACAAAGCGGAACTCCTTCACAGCCGAGTAGTGATACATGCGCACGCACATTAAGTCGCCGCGCTCATTGATGCGTGTAGCGCGTGAAATTACCGCCGCACGCCGTAGGTACGGAACATAAGTTGGTCAACGTCATAAATTGATTAACACTTAACTTCGGTTACAGCGGAATGAAAAGGTTGACCAGCTTAAGATTTGTTATTGCTTGTTCAGTAGGTATTCGTTTGATAGACTTTTATCTAGTACGCGGTTGAAAAGGTAACATTGTGCTTGCAACGCGTCAAGCGAATTTATTTGTTTCCTTCTGCAACAGTACATAAGCTAAGTAAAAGGTCCCGTTTCAGAGCAATTTCTATGACACATTCCGAGACCTCATTATAGTAATTGACACTGACACTGACAGCTAAAGACGCGGGAAGAATTTAATAAAATGGCGGCGCACGGCACGTGTAAATTTGTGTTTCAATAATAGTTTAATTAAACTTTCAATGAGACTTATGCCTTTAAGTTAATAGTCATTACGTCTCACGAGCTTAGTTAATTCGTTTTCACTTGAAAAGCTATTTATGACGACGTAGGTAGGTACGTGACATTTATTCTGCCATATTTTTAATGGAGTCCTAGAATCCATTTTTGTAAGGAGAGGAATTTCCGATCTGTCAATGTACCTACATTTCTGTTAATTAGCTCCAAAGATCAGATCCTCACCAAAGTAAAACCTTTCAAACAAAATTCAAATTATAGTTGAAAATTAACGGACAAATCGGTGAATAAATACATCCCCACTTATTATTACAAACGAGAAAGTTTGCATGGATTTAGGTAAAAAACGTTTGTTACTCGTTCACTAAACTACTGAAAAGATTTGGCTAAAATTTGGAACACTATGTATCGTTTATGGTCTGGAATAACACGACTACTTTTTATCCGGGTACGTACCACGCGAGCGAAGCTGCTGGCGGTAACTTGTATAAAATACACATTCAGTGGATTATAGAACCTCCTTTTTAGTGAAAAAAGGCTAAAAGCTATACGAGTATGAGTAGCTTAGCTACACAAGGTCAAGTATATTTTAGGGTTCATTAGCCACGAACCCTTTCAGGGCCGCTTTTACTGAGACAGCGCGGCTACAGAATAAAACATCAAAACATGAAAATTACAAGGAAAGTTTCTATTTAAACGGGTATATTCCTGAAAATTTCCTATTTACATTTTTATTAAGTCTCATTTTCATGCGCAGTGGAAGTTGGAAGCTTGCTGGGCCCATAACCTGATGTGATTAAATGCGTATAGATAGACTGATTAAATTGAACGGAATGTATTTATTTACTAACCAGAGCAGCCATTACTTTGAATTAAACCTAACAACCGGACTAAACAAAGCTACCGGAACAGATCCTCAACATTTTTGGGACAACGTCGGCAGTGTCCTCTTTCAAAAAAATGTTTTAAAATCAGTCTGGGACTCAAAAAGCATAGTGTTACAATCTTACTAATGGATTTATTTAATTCTTCACCTCTAGGGTAGTCTAACCGCATCAAACCATCAATCTGAGATGCGTCCGTGACACAATTCTGTGGCTGCACTTACACCGTTTTGGATGAATGTGCCAATTTGTACAATTTATAAGTAAAACTGTGAAATTATAAAAATTTCGAGCTCGTATTTCAATAAGGTTTAAAACACCATTAACTGTACTAACGCCCAATTTTCCACTTTACCGTCACAAGAGTAAAAATATTTCAGTGTGAGACGCGACCTACAATACTAAACGAAGTGGTTATATTATCTTTGTACAATACTTTTGCATCTACGAAGATTTCTCAGATTAAGCAAATTATTTTTCAACTCTATCTACATCTACGATACACGTATTTTTACACAATTCTCGCGTAAGTTTCAGTATGAAACAGCAGTACCGTAATTTTGTTCCTTTTGTATGCGAGTGCCTTTGTTTCGTTTTAATGAAAGATTCGCGAAGAGACTGATGAGTTACTAGCTCTCAAAGCCGTAATCAACACCCTGGATTTTTCAGGTCAAATACTCCAGTCACAACTTTGAGGATTGTTGCTGTAGTATCAAGTCTGGATGTTTTCTATCTATGTAATATTAGGTATTTACAAAAAAAATATATATATGTAGTAGGGTAGGTATACCTATCAGTCATCTGGTTTCCATAACTCAAGCATGAAATTGCTTAGCTTGGGACTTGATGGCGCTGTGTGGAATGTCCACGGATATTTATTTATATTATCACGAATTTCATCTTTATTTATAATACCTTTGCATATGTGTTATAATGTTTTCTGTTCGCAAAAGTTTAAAAAAGACAAGTATCTAAGTTTATTGACGGGAATTAAATTTAAATTAATTATTCATTTGAGTTTTTTAAATGAAATAATCACGGTTTCAACAATTAACATAAAACGAAAGGAGAAAAACGTTTTCGTTGTTTCTGAAAAAAGTTATATTTTGAGTTATTAGGTAGGTACAGGTACAGTGTTGTTATATAAGTTCGCCACGGTGTGACTGCAGCCGCCTTATTTCTGGCGTTCTGTAGGATAGACCACTTTTCTTTGATCTAATAAATAATAACTTTGAAAGCACCCAAAATGGCGGCCGGATGTTAGCATGTGTTTTGTTCCAGCTTCCGTATGCAATACTTGCGAATAAAATTGATTTGCCAAAATCACAGATTATCTTGAACACTCCCGCATTTGCAAAATTAAGGGCCGCAGGCTACCAAACTCTGTTTTCGCTACTCCTAAACTATACCTACAAATAAAAATCAATCAAAATAAAATCCTCAGAATTAATTATATAATAGAGGAAACTTTATTGGTTTATGTTAATAAAATGACAAAAATGTCTACTACTCAGCATGATGCTTAGGCAGGCAGGAACCAAATGATAACGATAAATGATAAATGATAAATGAAATTGCCACTATTATTCATTCATAAAAAGGAGGTAGGTATGGAAAGTATACATAATTCCCTGACGCTGTATAAGTAGAACGCTGTGCTCCGCGTACAATGTTTACACCCGCTAGTGTAAACTGAGCGGAGAACGTAAACATCGATGGAATTTTTATTTTATTAACTGCTTTAATGAACTCCTGTAGTGAATAGAGTTGAAGTATTCGAATAAGACACGCAATTTAGTACCGAATCGATTTATGTGGTAGCGAAGTTGCACTTGGTGGCCACCAAACTCTGTTTTCGCTACTCTTCCTAAACTATACCTAGAAAATATGGCTGCTCTAGTTAGTAAATACTTAAATACATTTCGTTCAATTTAATCAGTCTATCTATGCTCATTTAATCACATCAGGTTATGGGCCCAGCAAGCATCCAACTTCAAAATAGGTACTTCGTTGATCTTTGTTTATAAATATAAGAGGGATACATCCGAAATCTGTCATTGTATTCGTCGTTAGGTTCGTCTAGTAGGTAGGTATGTAAGTTGTTGGGAAGTTGGGAACTGAATTTGGAAGATTAACTGGTTGTTAAATAGATATAACGAATTAGTACAACTGTAATGTTATATTCTATGTGTGTGTATGTAAATAAATAAATAAATAACAAACATCTGAAATACGATTATTGTCACGATGTATCGTCTGTTTCGGAGGTAGGGCCCTGGTGCAGTGACGTAGTTTTAAGGCCGCCTGTAAGCCGTAAATAGGGTTTTTTTAAGATTCTTAAGACTCTTGTACCCCTGACACACCATGTACGAAAACACTTAAAAAAATCGTCTTATACTAATATATACCCAACTAGCAACGGAATCCTATAATAAATGACTGTAGGTAAAATTAGACTTATAAAGCTCTTATAATGGCTTTTCTGGAGACTCTTGTGCTAATAATAGCATTGTGCAAGCATTTATACTCTCAAGAGTAAATTCACTTATGTAATTGCCTTGTAGTTTACTACTAGACTATTTTATAGGATAGTTACAAGACATATAATCTTATAAGTGCATTGACGAAGTCTAAATAGTCCTATGTAAATTGTAGTCTTATAAAGGCATTGTGTAAGATTCCCAGAATTTATAATACACTTGTCTAAGATCATTATAGGATAATATAATCTAATAAGTGCATTGACGAAGTCTAAATAGTCCTATGAAAATTATAGTCCTATAAAGGCATTGTGTAAGATTCCCAGAATTTATAATACACTTGTCTGAGATCATTACAAGTATGCAGAAATAAAGTTTTATAATATACTTAGCTGAGATCAGTATAGGTAGGGGAGGCGATGTAGTCTTAAAAAAGTCGCTTATAAGATTTTTATGAGAGTAAATAATCTTATAAAGTGCTAAGCTAACACTATGAAGTCTGTTTACCAGTTTTACGTCGCCAGGTTTGGAGACATTGAAAATTATGATTTAGGTAGGTATCGTTGTTATCAATATGGATTTGCGAGTATGGAAAAAAGAAGTGGAGCATATTTAGAAGAACTGTAAATAAAAGACACGAAGAATTGGTACCACAAAAGCGATCATCTGAAGCAAGTTCTGAAAAATCAGAAACCAGCAATTTATTGAAGGGTTCCGTAGGTACATTCCGAAAATGTATTCGAAATACCTAGCGGTATTCGAAACGGTGTTTTTCAAAACAGCCTAAGTAGGTAGGTACACTTGAAATATTTTTCTGAATGGCGTGCTTCGAAACCATACAGGACTTCCCCCTGTCATAACTAAGGAAAACAAATTAAATAAAAAATGTGTAGCCGTTGCAGGGTTTCAGGCATCAATCGAGGAACTCTAATTTGATTCAACATGGTGGAGAGCTATTCTTGGCTAAGAGTAAATCTAGAGTTCTTTTACCTATAACAGTCTGATAATTGTCTTCATGCAGAGCAATTTTTAAAACATGGCGAATGAGCAAAACACAATAAATAAATGCTTGATCGTATTTTTATAATAGCTGATTTTATATTCGATTTATGTAAGCGCGATCAAAAATCAGTCGAAACATGGTACACTTCTACAATAAAAATAGATTTGCCACATGTTTAGTAATTTGTAGGTAAATATTCTTAATTAATTTTAGTCTTTTCATTCAATGAAACAATAACTATAAAATTACTTACGAGGTAAAATAACACTGCACAAATAATAAAAACAAAAAAAAATGACTGTCACCAGCGAGTAAAATTTGTAACAAAAAATGAAAAACGAAGTATGTTATAAGAACATTACTAACATAATTACACTTGTAACAAACTAGAAGTAGATAATAACAGGAGTATTGGCTCCAGTAACAATCTTCTATAAGGCAATTATAGGAGCATCAGTGCTTCCGTAATACTGGTGCAAGACAGTTACTAGACTTATTAGCATTCTGTTAGCTCATTGCAGGAGCATTACTAGAACTTGTACTCCAGTAACTGCGCCCAAATCGAGGCTTGTAGTATGCTACAGGACAGTTATAGGATAGTCTTGAAGACTGTTATAGGATCTATTTTGTTACTTGGGTATATATCGACTATCGACTTTCTAAAAAGCAAACGAAAAATATTGATACTAAGTGTTATTCCAGGCCATAAACTATATAATATTCCACGTTTCAGCGAAATCTGTTCAGTAGTTTTCGCGTGAAAGAGAAACTTACATACATCCGAACTTTCGCGTTTACATAAAATACATATTAATGGGTTTCAAGTCACTTACTTACTTACTTAGTCACTGACACTTCATGAAAATATACAAGGCAGTACTACTTGTACAGTATTATATTATCTGTGGCAATACCGAGTAAGTTAGATAATTTTCCTGGATCCAGGAAACACAGTTATAAATTGCCCAAGAACTTTGGTATTATTTAAAAGTTCTGCGTTTCTTCTGGCAACTTTGATTACCAGTCTCATTAACTAAGGGACTTATTTTTCTGTATTTGTTTACTTTTCATATTAATTAACAACTACAGATCGGATTTGGATTGAAACTTGCAATTTAATAGGTATCTAGGACTCTAATTCAGAGACCTGACTCAAGCGTCGATCTGTGCTTGAGCGTCGATTTAAGTATCGTTTCTTATTCAAGAACGTTACTTGAGAGTAGTTTTGCTGATCAGAGTTCAGCTGAGTCGAGTTCAGCTGAGTCGAGTTCACCTGAGTAATTCCTTATTCAAAAACCTCAATCAAATGAAATCGATGCTTGAGTTTGACATTTTTCAAAGGAATCTGAGTAAATGCTTGAGAGTGGTCTGGACCACGCTTGAGCATTTACTCAGATAGCATTTTTGTTTTGTTTTCAGTAAAAATGGATAATATATTCGATTCGTTGTATTTTCGAGGTCATCTAAGCATGCTAGAATAACGGACACACAAGACAAGACTTCAAAATATGCATGGGGACCTTGTTTCTGTTTCATACAGACAAATGTTATAAGGACTTGTGAATTTATAGTTAGTATTAGCACAGATAAAAGAATACTATTCGTTTAGTCTTGGTAGGTAGGTACTCATAAGGATTACTTACCTACTTTATTTATGTCGAAAATTCTACCTACGTACATAACCTAAACACATTTGGTTTGGCTGGGGTAAAATAAAAAATATATTGACAAAACTACCATAATGTTTTCATTTAATATTTTACACACACTTATTTAAAACGTATTAAATAAAGTTTATAGGAGTCACGGGAAACAGCTAATCGTTAGATCATGTCCAGGCTAAGCTTGTTGAGAGAGATCCTTCGTGTCTCGTCATCTTCAACGAGTGCTGGTGCTATCTTCCACAACGTTTGTGTCTACAAACACTACATAATGCATCAGACCAGGGCAAGAAGCACTACCGCCGATAACCAAGCAGTATTACCTGTCTTTGGTCAAAGCGTAAAAATAAATTCATTGATTTCACATTTTCATCCCGCGATTTGCGATTGTTGAAATTTGATTGACTTGCTTGACGACTGACGTATGAATGAATGAATTTGTCAGTTTTCTAAAGTCGTTCCGTTACACGTTATTTTTACTTCACTTTCGAGAGTCGCCATTAATTTTTCATCCAGGCATTTTGAATTTCTGCGTATAACGAAATGGAAGTACAAAATAAATTAAAAATGTAAATGAGAACAGACTGAATTCATAAACAAAAAGGAATCGACACTTGAGACTCGATTTAGCTGAGCATTTACTCAAGCAACGTTCTTGAATACAAACGATACTTAAGAGCGGTCAACCCGGCTCACTTTTCATACAAACGCTCGTACGTGATTATGCCGTTGTAACAGATCTTTCTTTTAAACTTTTGGACTAATAGGTATCTTGTGCACTATATCTAGGTTTCTATCGAAACTAAAAATCAAAATTTTGAGAAACAAATTCAGTATAAGCTTCCAAAAACCTGCTTTTAGCATAAATTTTACCTGAACTTTGGCCGTTCATAATGTACTCATAAATTGTAAACGTAAAGAAAATATTGTCATAGAAACCTTGCAAATCTTATGGAGATTCTAAATGACTAATATTTATTTTACAAACTTGTAAGGCTTACTGAAAAAAACGTATTTCCTGGAACACTTTTTATGAAATTTCCGCACACTATTTTTCGAGTGAGCGAGTGAGCGGCGAAATTACCTACGGAATGCCGAGCGCTGAGGCGCTATCTCTCTTTTTTCGCTTTGCTTCTTTTTCTACCATTGCGCTGGATGAAACAACAAGCTTTTTAGCTATGCCCGCGTCGATGATAGACGCACCGGGAAGGGCCACCTTAAGCAACGAATCAATGCTTAAGCAGAGTTCCGCTGAACCGAGTTCAAATCGACGCTTGAGTCAGGTCTCTGAATACCGGCCTAAGTATGGTCGCGCCACGTAAAATGAGCGCTGGCTGTCAAACTGCTCCGTGGTCGATGATTGGTGGAGAGGTAACGCGGCGCACTTCATACCATTTATTTAGCGAGTGCTATTGGTTCGTCAGCGAGTGAACACAGGCGCAAACATACCCCCGCTATTTAGGTCGCGCCACGTAAATAGAGCGCGGTCTAGGGAAATAGCCAGAGGTACATAGTTTATGATCTGAGACTTTTGATCCGAAGTGGGTTCGTGCATAAATGGATTCTTCGTTTCAAAAAATGTATATGCGCATTAACACGAGTTCGCGAGGAAACCCGCTCTAAACTATTTCCTGTGGATATGTCCGGCAGCTGAGAGGATGGTTTAGGTGCTACAAGCCTCCATCTCAACAATGTCCCAGGCACTAGGGTCCCGTTAAGTGTAGGCAAAGACTCCTGACGCTGTATAAATCATCTAGTAAAGATGTAAAGGCCTGAGTTTTTTACGACCTATAAAAAACCTAACAAATGCTACTTTTATCCGGGATAGTTGCACGCGAGCGAAGTCGCGCTGGAAGCTTGTTACGCAATAAACT
Organism: Xanthorhoe designata; assembly: GCA_963582015.1. NCBI lineage: Eukaryota > Metazoa > Arthropoda > Insecta > Lepidoptera > Geometridae > Xanthorhoe > Xanthorhoe designata. The sequence goes on from OY757058.1 coordinate 1,559,477, forward strand.
TGGCTTAACCGCATTACACTAAGAAACAGCGGTCACCCACCACACGACCTTGGCGAACAACGCTTACTTCAACTAGAAAAGCAAGATGTATTACGCAGTTATTTTTAGCCGACTGTGCGACGGAGGGTCATGTGTTTACGACATCCGGATGATGTTTGAACTATAGTATTTTTAACTGAGCGTTGTTGGCCTAGTGGCTTGAAGGCCGTGGGTTCCGATCGCTCTGCATCAATGGATGATAGTGTCAACGAGAAACAACTAAATGCTTCTGTATTTTGTAATAATTTAAAAAAAGCATACGAAATTGATTAAGATCTGTTTTTTTCTTGACTAGGTAGGTACTGTTTTTATTTTAAGCCATGAGGGATTAAAAGTGACAGTATGTAGGTACCTACGGACCCCTCTCTGAATTTAAAAAAATATAAAAATTAGATTTAATTTCGCCGAGACTTGACTTGACACAATTCACTTGACCAACTCGCCTGTATAAGAACTACGAGATTTTGTCGTAAGTATAAAAGGAACAATAATAGCCCCAAGCACGTTCCCTGAGGAACGCCAACAGGTATAATTTCCGTCTCGCTCACGCCGGAAACAGGAAGTGGGTGGGAAAGAGACGGTGTATCAATAGAGTTGAGATAGGTTGCGTTGACTAGTTTCCACTCGCTACTTTTAATTTTTTCTCTAATTATTTTCTTAGATTATACTAAAATTATAACTAGGTACTTGAAGTTAGAATCGGTCAAGGTTTTATTTCATACTATTCCTCTATTCCAGTTAAATCTCTATGAATATTACCTACGGTTCAATGGTGTAGGGAATTTCCAATTTATTCAATTTTATGGCAATACTTTTTAGTGGGCATGTACCAAATATATGTAGGTATGTATTTCGACATACCTCTGACTACCCCCTTAGACATCTTCAAAAAGATCTAAAAATTGCCTAATGATCTGAAAGAAATGTTTACCGTTCCCGGGATACAGTCATGATCATATTTCATTTCATTTTTTTTCAATTTTATGGAATTGATTACTCCTAGCGACACCTATCATGCATTTTAATAACTAATTTTAGAATCACGTTTTGAAGTATTTGATGAGCAGTCCTATTTTATATCGTCCTTGGTAGGTAGGTACCTACACCAGTGATTTTATTCTCTTTGGGGACACCACTGATGATCAAAAGCATCACGGCTGTATAATTATTGGATGAACGGATTTTCATTAAAAAAAATAGGAATGTCTTAGATCTTTAAGAATATGTCTACCGCCTTTTGGGACACAGTCGTGATCATTTTCATTTTATTTTATTTCTTTTTGTAGGTAACCTCCTCGGTCCAGTTTTGAGTTATCATTGTTTGTTTCTCTTATTTGTTAGCAGATGGCGCTGTTGGCCTAATTATTCCTTTGTTTAATTTGGTCCGGTAGAAAAAGTTTCGTACCTACTGTAGCCTTCAGCCTTATTAAAAAGTTCAAATGACAATGACAGGAATGTTTTATGGCGGGATTGTTTGCTCTACTTACGGAAATAGAGATGTATTTTGTTTATTTTACAGAAGATTTTCATGTTTTTCGACTCCAGTTTTACGCAAGGATAAAAATATAAATATTTCTTATACAATTTTTTATTCAGGTAAGCAATTTTACTTCATGTTCATGGCAAGTTTTTGATTTATGTTGACAGCATCGCTATTCGAATAACTATGTATGAATAAGTACCTACTTACCTAAAGTATAGTGTAGTTTTTAAATTCAATGAAAAAGAGATGACGATCTATAATTTTTTAACTCTCTTGACTGCATTTTCTTTTTAAATCGACTTAAAAAAAGGAGAAGGTTCTATACTATGTTCTACAGTATTGTATTTTTTTTTTTAATTTCTCTACTTCCGAAATTGGAGTCGGTTTAAAAAAATTATTTATTATTTTTATAAATAAAATATATTGGGTAGGTACCTACTTATAATATTTATAAACGTAGGTAAGTATTTATTTTTTATTTTATGTTATTTTTTTAGTTTAAACGGCGGCATATTTCCACCAAATTGCAATGCTGGCCAATCTGGCCATAGCTTAAAACTACAAGAAACATCAGTGTTGTCATATCCCAGGTGCATATTCTGATTATTATTTAAACATTATATCCCTGGTCTTCCCCAAGTTTTTTTCCACCTGTACAGTAACTTGAGCAGACGCTATCCATCCCTGTCTAACCACAAAAGTAACTCAATAATGCGACGTTGCCGGTCCGCCATGACAGATGTCGTGCTGTCGAACGCGCCCTTACATTATCCTGCGATGATGTTTAAATTCATTACAATGTGATACAATTTTGAATCTAATAAGGCGTCTGTGCACTAGGTACACGGAATTTTACTTTTTTCCGGTGCGGAAGATGTCCTTGTCCCCTTAACTTCTTCTTGTTTTATTTATTTTAGCTTCGCACGGCATGTGCCACGCATTTAGCCACTACCATGTCTTATTATAATTCAAATTATGAGTCAGTAAAGATGTGGGTCTTTACTGAAGCACCACACGGACTTTTTGTGAGAACTCGAAATGCAGTGATAGGGTACCTATCCAGTTTTGTTAGCTTATCGGAAATAAAGAGAAAATACATTTGAGATTGACATTCCAGACCGGATACTTGTGTAAACGAAAACGAAGTTTCGTGTAAATTTTAGCTTAAGTTAGTGTAAACTAAATTCGTAACAATTCACCAACATAATAGCCTGTCCGATTTCGTTTTGTTGATTTGTGATTACTTAATTGATCTTTAGTTGTGTGTGATCAATAAGTTTAAAAACAAAATCTGTATCTAAACTTTAACATTAATTGATAGATGACAGCTATTATAAGTAGGTACCCCTTAGATAGGGGCTGGTAGAATGACAGGCCAGGTGGTCACTTAACTAGTTTTATACATTTGACACAGAATCCATGCGGCATTTGCAGCCGAAATTAATATTAAGTACCTATCCTTTGTTTGAAAACGAATTTTACTAAAATTTTAATGAGCAGAATTCAGGGATATTAGTGTCAATTTAGATGTCGCAAAAAATAAAATAAACTGATTTGACATCACTAAAATTGATACCATCCTTTGATTTCAATCGTTATCAGGGGCGGCAACATTTTTAGTGCTGTCAAATTAGTTTAGTTTAGTTTTGGCGGCATCTAAATTGACACCATTTAACCAAAAAATAATCTCTAATCTAAGAATGGTATATCACTTCAGAAAATTTAAAATTCACAAAATGTTTCTTCTCAAAGATGATTTCAAAGATGATTTAAAAATGCAATTTTATGTATTCAAAACAACAACCTATGTATTTTTTTTTATATTATCATGATCCCGGTACCTACCTCTACCTACTTTTCTGTCTTTCAATAAATGCATAAGTACCTTACTTCTCGGATGATATAAAACGAGTGACGTCGGCTCGTATAACAGAACGATATCAGAGTCGTGTTTCAAGCTGAGGTAGACACAACAATACCTACACTTGGTAGGTAATTACTTATTGCATCAACTGTCTTGAGCCTTGTTTATACCTAACAATTTAATAATAAATAATAAAAATCCTTGGACATTCCACACAGGGCCATCTAAGTCCCAAGCTAAGAAATTTAATGCTTGTGATAAGGGTAAAAAAATGTTAACTAGATGACTGATAGGTAAATATAGGTACCTACTACATAAATTATTATGTAATGTATTATAAAAAAAAGTTGTTTAAGTAACTCACATTTTTTTTTAATAATATAAATGATCACGACTGTATCCCAGGGAGCGGTAGCATTTCTTTAAGATCTTTAAGGCAATTTTTTTTAGATCCTTTTGAAGATGTCTAAGGGGGTAGTCAGAGGTATGTTCAAATACATATTTGGTACATGCCCTATCTTGCAGAAGTTAACTTTTCATACATTTTTTTTGTAAATACGTACTATACCTACATTTATCGACGACCTCTGTGGCGCAGTGGGCGAAAGCCCGCCTGAGACGCAGAGGTTGCGGGTTCGATCCCCGCTGCGGGACAAATGTTTGCATGATCTGCAAATATTTGTTTCGTGTCTGGGTGTTTTCTATGTATAATATGTATGTATTTACAAAAAAAAATGTATCTATGTAGTTTATCAGTCATCTGGTTACCATAACACAAGCATTAAAATTGCTTAGCTTGGGACTAGATGACGCCGTGTGAAATGTTCAAGGATATTTATATTTATTTATACATAGAAAACACCCCTAACAAAAGCATTTAGTTGCTTAGCTTGGAACTGGATGACGCCGCGTAAAATGACCAAGAATATTTATTTACTCATTTTATTTATCCGCAGTTTATAAAATGTCTTGGCAATAAATCAATTTCATCATTGCTACATGATATCAGATGATTGGCTCCATGTTTATAAATCGTTTGATGTACCTTACCTAAGAATTTAAGTGGATAGTTACTACGCTGCGCTGTAGGTATAAGTAGAAAATCAGACTTATTTATTTACCTTACATAGGTATATAACATAAGCATAAGCATCCATCTCAATACAAAGTTATCCATTTTAGTCCTTCCTTTCCTTACAAACCTTAGTGGTTTTTTTGATGCTGTATTAATATTGTTAAAAATATTTTAAGTCTTTATTCGTTAAATATATTTAAAAAAAAAAAAGTACCTACATGGGTTTTCCTTTCAAAATTATTTTGACACTTCCTGCTGATAGTAGGTACCTACTTTAGCAAAATAGACTTACAGCCGGTTTTTCGAACGCTAAATCAATAAGAATAAAATACAATAGAATAGAAAAACATTTATTTCCATCACTCACACACATTACAGGTAAAATTAAAATATTTTATGTAGGAAATATGAGTGAAGCAAATCGGTCACCACTCAGCATTCGCTGTAGAAGCTGAAGCAGCAACTACAGCGCTGGTTTTCAGTGATGCCGCAGCATAAGTTATATCATCTAACTGAGAGACGTAAAGGCCTGAGTTTTTATGTATTTTTTAATGCCTTTACATAGGCAAATCTGTGGGCGGAAGCTTGTATTGATTCTCATTGAGTTATTCTGGTAGCATTTGACCTATAAAGAAACTTTGCTCTTACAAAGTCTTTCATTTAGACACAAAGTCTTTGTAAACAATTATCAATACCACAGATAAAATAACACTAGTCAATACTCAACAAAGTAGAATTTAATTTTTCGACTCGACCGACTTCAAAAAAAGAGGAGGTAAAATATAAACATACAGTGGATGTTTTATGTACCTATATATTTTCTTATGTAAGTATCTATGGTCACTGATTATTCCTTCAGTAGTTTACCGATTTTGAAAACTATTTTTTTGAAAGTCATTTACTTACCTATTAGGTAGGTAGGTAAGTATGTTTTAATTTAAAGGTTTCTTAAACCACGAAAAGCAATAAAAACTGCACTTAGTGCTCTACTAGTTGTACTTTCGCTTTATTGATTACAATTTAGAATCGGAAGCATTTTTTCATCGACATCATTCAACCGTTACACTTTCTAAACACTGACTTTTTACACTTTTTAGATAATGCAGCGGTGTTGGTTCAGAAATTGGACTTTCGAAGGTCGTAGGTTTGAATCCCGGACGTGAATAAATAGTTTTTCTGTTTGGTAAATGTATTGTGCTTAAAAGAAACTTTCATTTTTATTATATCCAGCCGGTTTTTTCGTACATTTTACGAAACGTCAGATTTCTTAACAGCCTTCAAAAAAGGAGGAGGAAGGAGGTTCTATGGTTCAACTTTATGTATTTTTAACGGGAAATTTAATAACGGTTATAAAATAAAACACTACTTATAGAAATTACTTCTTTGTTATATGGGTGAGGCCGCCAATTTTTACTGATGTAGCGCAGAAGTATTATGTTGGTAACGTTGTCACTTCTACGCGTCGGTGACGTAGAAGAGTGACGAATAATTGTTTAGGTCTGCGTAGACTTGTCCATTTATTTAATTTAATTTATTTTACTACACATTATTATATAATATACAGGGTGGCCCAACTTAGGAGGTCCAAAAATATTTTTCGGATAATATTCATCATTCCAATATCGACGCTACCAATAGCGTTGAAGCACCAAACGGTAGCGAATATTTACTTGTACGCCACCGGTACGTTGAAGTAAACGTTAAAAATCTCTTTGAATAATGCACGATTTGCGTTGAATTATAGATTCAAACATGGCTTTTACTTCTACTCACATGATGCACTGACTGTTTTTAGTGAAACACTTATACTTACATTTCTATGCACAAAAATCTTCCTATAAAAAAACTGTGTACACCTGCCTACTCTGACGGTTCACTGCAAAACTGTCAAAAAAGTGGCGGCTGCTATTTCTCTGTCCATAGATTATAGAAACTCAGTGTTGCAACCTCCCGATTTTAAACTCCTTGACTCTCAGCCCTGTTAGACATGAAGAATATTGGTAGCGTTGACAAAGTGACGGTGAAGTAGGGTTTTTAACGAAAAACTTATTTAGAAAAGTTTTTAAAGAAAGTCTGTGATAACACGTTGTCAAATTAAAAGCAATAATAGCCATTTATATAAGCTTTTATATCATATCAGCTATGTCAAAATATCTCATAAACTTATTGCTACAGAGACCGTTGAAGTGTACCTTTACCTCGGCGGATGCCCATTATTGTGTGATTTTTCTACCATTTTTCAAGTTTTATTCGTAATATATTTTAAGTTTACTGTGTTAACTGAAGTAATTGTAATGTCTCTCCGAGCCCTTTAGATGCTTAATCCAACACGGTTATCGAAAATCAGATAGTTACTATACTTTTTAAAATACTGAGGGCGGAGATTTATTTTTTCGAAATCAGCAAAAATTGGCGGCCTCACCCATATGTGTAGGTACCTACCGCTCACTGGGATACAGTCGTGATCATATTTAAGTTTTTTTCATTTCATTTCCTAATGTTAAACAAAAAAATTATAAGTGTTTGTTCGTTCGTATGAGCAAGTGGTCATCTCTGGTGATGGAATTTTTTAGGCCTCCGTCATGGCTTAACGACTTTAAAAGCCGGGACCGACAATTTAACGTGTTAGAACAACGCTACAGAACTATCAGACGTAGAATGAAAGAACCGATTAAGTTTAAGTACCTACCTATAGGATTTGAGTTCGGTCATTGATAAAAAAAACATTTTTGATGTAGAACAAGCCATGACGGAGGCCTCTAAGCGGAATAAAAAATCGGCTTAGTGTCAAATTCCCCTGGCATCCCATCTATCTGTGATTTTGCCACTGACGTGTTACCCCTATATGAACATCTTTGGATTTTGTATAATGTGGTTAGATATTTGACAGCCAATCGCGATTGTTACTGTCAAACTTCCAAGTTTCAGTAATGTCAAATTCAGTCTCAGTTGAGAAGTTACAAGGTGTGCTAGTTAGTAGACTTTTGACAGGTCGTGCTAAACTTGGATGGAAATAAGGCTGCATGTTTTGACGACCTCTGTGGCGTAGTGGGTGACTCGTCAAATACAGAGATTGCGGGTTCGATCCCCATACTCTTTCCATCTCCATAGAAAGAATTTTTAAAATTTTCAATTTTTATAAAAATAAGATAGGTAGGTACATACAGTGGAACATAGAACGTAGTACTCCTTATTTGAAGTCGGTTAAATAGTCGTCGGCCCGTTTACGAGCTTTTTAATTAAAACTTAACATGAAATATTTTTTGTGTTCAGACAGCCAAAAAGTTTAAATCTTTCAAGTTAAAGTTAGACCCACTTTTCAGTGCCTGATAAAGCTGAAATTTGGCGCACTTGATTCACGTTATCAATGTAATATAATACTGAGCTGGTCTGATGATGGAATCAGGAGCTGTTCACATAACTCCTCAGTAACTAGGCCGATTGAGTTGAGACGCTGAGTCTCAACTGTATCTTCCAAGTTTCAGTGGTCTATTAACGATCGTACTGAATAAATACGTTTTGAGTTTGGCATCTGTCAAGCTCCAACTTATGGCGGCAATGAGCTGATCTGATGATGGAGTCAAGACCAGTTTGCGAACTCCTTATTGTATAACAAGAAAACACCCGTGTTTAAGGTGTTTTCTTGTTATATTAGGAGCTAGCAGTTACCTACTAAACGCTTTATTAGTTAGTTACCTAGTTCGTATGAGCAAGTGGCCAACTCTGATGACGGAGTTTTTAGGCCGCCTTATGGTCTCCGTTATGGCTTTACGACTTTAAAAGCCGGGACCGATAATTTAACGTGCCCTCCGAAGCACGGAAGCGCTCAGATATTAATGCCACTTTATTGAAAAACATTAAAAACATGCAAACATTTCTCCCGCGGCAGGAATCGAACCCAGGAAAAATGCTCATTCATAAATAAGTTTATTTTATTTTTAAGTTATCAACTATCAAGAAATATAGAAACGTGAGAATGATGTTAATATAGGGGTTGGATATAAGGGTGTAGGGAGCAAGGTCAGCCGAGGCTGAGGGTGGAGCCGATGCTAAATGGTTGTGTCAGAAAATTGGATTCTCTTCGGTCGGGTCATGAGGAAATGTGAAATACTTAATACCTACCTACATTTTGTATCCTATGAAGTCATATTACACGGGAGAAAAACAAGATGGCTTTAGGTGAAAATATATTTAGTAGGTATATAGGTACTTACTTACCTATGTAACATTTTGACATACTTAAATATAAATATATTTTATGAAACCTATTCAAATAGGTAGGTAAGTACCAAATAAAAAAAATGTTTTTAGTTTATTTTTGATCGTTATGGACTGGCTGAAAACTATCCTAAAAAAAAAGAAGAAAAAAATCTTGCCGTAAGGCTGAGATTACAACAACAGAAAGAAACGCCTAATTCATGGCATTTCAATACTTGGCTTCATCAGCATGACAAAAATATTGTGAAGAATTTATGCACCAAATAGGTAGTTTTAAATTAGAAGAACTAACAAGGCAGCTAAAAGCTAAATAATGATTGTATTTTTTTCTAAAATATTTCTTCTGATGATTTTAGAGAATGCTCAAAAAGTCACGCGATATTCTCGCATGCTTAACCTCATCTTTAGAAAAATCCTTTATTTTTAAAAATGGCGGATGTTTTCTTTGACACAAAGTGGCCAGTTAATAATTTATTATTCAAAAAGGTTTCTTCCTGTAGTGCTGTCAAACTCCTTTCAACTTCTTTTCCCTTTTTTGTAACAAATAAACCTCCATGCGACGCGCGCTCCAATTATTTCCATAATAATTGTACGAAGTGCGCTATCAACCATGTAGCAAGTTCAATTCAAGGTATTGTTGTAACAAAATGCGTGCGTCTGCAATGCACTGCGTTTCAATCAATAACCACATCGACTCGACACTCGTGACTTGCTCTTGGAACAAATCGACTTGCAAACCATTGCTTGCTATGTTTGTTATTCTTTTTCTGAGGAGTATAAGTAGGTACCTATACTTATAGTTAGCGCAAAATAACGTGACGGGCCGAACTTAGGCCCTTCAGGCGGTCGCGCATAGTGAACAGTCTTTTTCTTTTCTTTATTTTGGCTTCGCACGGCTTGTGCATAATGACAGTCGTTACGAAAGAGCTAAACAGACGTATCGACAGCACGTGGAACAGGGATAGTGATATTTCCAAGCACTTGGACGCTAATCGCAATAACTATGTTCACTACTTTTATTTTATTCTGTGATAATAGTGGCAATTCGGAGTATCGCAAAAGCTAAACTTAACTAACTAAAAATGTTGCGGTCCCTTTCATAGCGATGGAAATAAAAAGGATGGCATTAATTTTAATTAGTTTAGTTTAGCTTTTGCGACACTCCGAATTGCCACTATTGCTAGTTTTATAATATTTTTGTACGGCGTAAACTACATAAATATCGTGAAATTCAAAAATCAAAGTGGGGACAGTGGGGATTTACAGGGGTTAATACAGAAACAAACCTAATAGTTAGGTAGGTATTTTATTTATTTATTTATTACTGTCCTATTATGTATGTTTTGATTTTCCTACTGATAGACTCGCGCGTAACAGTAAGTTAAACATAAAACTCGAAAATAACAAAGGGTTTAACCGTTATACCAGTTTCGTTCAAAAACTACTACAATGCTTTTTTATTAGCGATTTTATTGTTTTAGGTACCTTCAAATAGACAATAAGAACGGGTTTTATTGTCTATAATCTTTAAACTCTATACAATCATTATAATTTATACAAATGGTAAAATTAAAAAAATATGAATTCCTATTTTAATTTCGTAAGAAGATAACAATTTCCTGCCAATTCGAGGTGCATTTCTGCTCATAACTCCGAAGTTACTCGTCAGATCTTCGTAATTGTTTTAAGGGGCTTGTTTTAGGTACCTTCAAATAGACAATAAGAACGGGTTTTATTGTCTATAATCTTTAAACTCTATACAATCATTATAATTTATACAAATGGTAAAATTAAAAAAATATGAATTCCTATTTTAATTTCGTAAGAAGATAACAATTTCCTGCCAATTCGAGGTGCATTTCTGCTCATAACTCCGAAGTTACTCGTCAGATCTTCGTAATTGTTTTAAGGGGCAACCTCGAGAGTATACTTTTTCAAATAAAAAAACAATTTTAAGAATCGGTCCACTAAAGACGGAAAAATCGTCTTTTTGAAATTGAAAACAGATTATAAGCATAAAGTAACTTTTAATTTTGTAGGTTAATTTTACTTTTTCTTTTTGAGCTGAAATTTGCCATAACTTTTGATTCTTGATGACAATAATGAAACATCAAATTGACATAATAATATGCCAATTACATTTATTTACAGAAACTAAACTACTACCAACTGTAAAATAAGTTATTATTATTTTACATATTTACAAGAATGATAGGATTAGGTAACTACCTACTTAAAAGCTCTTTAGGAAATAGGTAGGTTCTTTTGATCGATTTGAAACTTGCTGTTTTGTGCTAGAAATGGCAAGTTTTGATGACAATAAAACTGTCAATATGGCGTCAAAGAGCTGATAATATTGGATTCAAGAGACTTTCATTCAACGTACATAAACGAAGTTTCGTGTCAGTTTTCGGTGTCAGCTTAATTTTTTTTTCAGAACTAAGTAGGTAGGTAGGTACCGAAGTGAAAAAACTCAATAGCTCAATAGAATGACATATTTCTTCCACGTGAGATTGACAAAACAACTGTTTTAAAGTGCTATTCAAACTACATTATGGGGAATGTCTAAAGTTAAATAATTACTATCCTTAATTACTATTCCCTAACACTATTAATTATTTGAATAGCTTCCAATAAGAAACTAGTTACGATTTGGCATCTTATACCTACAAAACGTTACGACATCAATTATATCAGGAAATTTATATGTCAATAGAATTGCCAAAATAAAAACGTGCCAATCAATATTGTGTAAGATGGCAACTGTCACTAAACGTTTGCAATTTTAATGTCTCAATCGACTTGTCTAGCATAAAATTTTATTAAAAAAAAAATTCTGTCATAATAACTGGACAACCATGAATAAATGAATCTGTCATGTTTTGGTATGAATGAATGTCATAGATTACATTTCACTTCACTTCTTCTTTGTGCCTACTGTAGATTAAATTCAGATTAAATTTATCACAATCGTAGATAGACTATTAGGTAGGTACTCTAGATCCAATAGAAGTCCCTACGTCACGTCGCACGACATGTCAAAACCTTTGAGTGTTATTCTTATTCATTTTGCGTTGGAGTCGGTCTTTCTTTATATAGGTAGGTACTTATAAATATTTAATCAAAATTATATAGTGCCACAGATACAGAATGTCAAAATACAATAAGAAATGGACAGGTGAAACTTGCTAAGGCAATCGAATTCTATATCCGATAGAATTCCCCATGTCAGGTCGAAATCTTCGATTCTTACGTTATCCATTTCGAGTTAAGTGTCGTCCATTTGTTTCTTATTTTTAGACTACGAATGTACTACTACTGATGATCAACATTTTATCTGTCAAATCGTCGTGTAGTGTAACAGCACAATTATGTCAAAATACAATAAGAAAATGACAGTTGAAGCTTGCGTATTCTAAATCCAATAGAATACCCTATGGCGCTGTGTGTCGAAATCACCGAGTGCTCTACAATTTGAGTTTAGATTCGTTTGTTTTACTTTAAAAACGACATTTTCAGCTAATAAGATATTAATTCATCTGTCAAAATCATACTGTTCACTAAAATGTCAAAATACAGTAAGAAGTTGACAGATGAGCTTGCATGGGTAATTTTAAAGGCAGTTTAGTAAAATACTATGAGCTCAGAGCTTAGACTTAAAAACGTAAGATGCTCGGCTCAAGTGGAATGCACTGCAGACGAGAGCAACAGGAAGCATCGTCTTTGTTTACAGCCAGGGTCTTCCGTCTCGCTTCCACGATCCGTCGATATTCGATATTTATATCTCGTCAAAATATCCATCTTCATTCGTCTCCGATCGATTGATTGAACTAAAATTAGCTAGCAATATGCCCATATCTTTTTGGTTGCTTGAGTTGAATGTGCCGAGTCGTGAATCAAAATCGATTCGTTACGACTGTTTTCACAAACGTGTGAGCGAACTTAACCTCTGCACGCGGCGATCGATTATAATCGCTGCAAAGGAGGAATGCAGTGTTTTGACTCGATGGTCGTTTCCTGGTAATGTCTCGTAGATTTGGGGAAAAGCGGCTACTTCATACAGTTCGGCGCAGTAAGGCTAGGGATCAAAAAAGATGTAGTATTGACGTTTCTTCGACCAAGCGTTACAGACAGACGCACTGTCGCTCACTACTCGCACTTTATAGGCATTTTTTACGGCTTCGTTTAAAAATTACGCCTGACTCTGGATCACTCGCACTCGGATTTGAAACGGGTTGGCGGCGCTCACCTTAGCCTCACGGGCGGAGGGATGTTGAAGCCGGGGAACAGTTTCGCGTTAGGACTCTCGAACAGCATCGCGAATTTGTTATTTTATTATTTCACCGCGCGTGCATTGTGTACCGTGCGATCGGTACGGCTGCCGGCCGAAGACTGCCGGCCGCGGCGCCCCTCCCGCCCCCGTGACGTCACGCCCGGAACGACGAGGCTTTTTCGCACCGCTTTTTGTCAACGCGATGCTCCTATCCCTTACTTTTACAGCGAGAGTGATAGAGACGGCGGTTGGTAAGGGTTTTGTGAGCCCCCTCGCGTTCTAGGGCTTCGGTTGTCGGCTCGGTAAGCCACTGCCGCGGACCATAGACAATGCGGCTATATTTTACAGAGTTCATGTTCTTTATTTGTATTTTGGCCTCCATTACTAAAAGATGCTGGATGCTATTGTTTCAGGCTTTTACCACGGTGTACCACCTACCTACGGAAAGAAAATGAATGCTAGTAGAGTCGAATAGAGCAGTTTAGTCGAATAATGTTCTTAATGATTGTGCACACTCAGTATTGAAGCTCAACTCGTGAAATTTGGAAGATTATCATCTATAGGTACCTACATACCTGTATTTATGAGTATAACTAAGAATTTAAATATCACAAATACCACTGGTCAAGTCAAAACTGAAACAATTTTGTTTACCTATCCTTTACCCAAGTGTATCTTCGTACCTATATTTAACCTGTTATTAAGTATTTTTTTAAGTTCAAAACAATAATACACTATGTAGTATGTAAGTAGGTACCTAATAATAAATCGCAATAATTGTATTCAGTTTGGATTAGGTACCTACTAGATCAAATAAGTTGTAAAAACAACCCCTATTGTATTAAGTAAGTAATTAAATAGGTACCTACTTTAGGTCTAAGGGCGTTTAAATCGACTCCGTTAAATGATAAAAACGTTTGCCCAAGACCATAAACATATTTTATTTCATTTTCTATAAAATGTATCTAATTTAAATTACCATTACATCGTTTTGCGCAATCAAAGCACCATCATAACAAACCTTGATGTTTTTTATGTGGCATCATTAGCTGACGCAGCAATTTTTTTAAAGTAGGTAGGTAAATACCACATAAAAATACCAATAACCTTGGTAGGTACCTAGGTATACATTTTCGTTCAAAAATAATAACGTTCACAATTTAAATTTGGCAGGTCAATATTTGAAACTGTACCAACTTAATCTTATATTTTTACTTTCATCGTATTTTTTTAATTGATAACCTCTATTTATACGATTATAGATGTTCTAATTTGTTTGGCACATAATTTAAGGTATGACAAAATAGTAAGCAATATTTTTTAATAATATTATTTTTTAGGCACTTAGTTTCGCATAGTGACTCCCATTACCCCCATCTCCCCTACCTTATTATGTGCAATCAATGGATACCTAAGTTTTTAAGTAGGTATTTTTTTTACGTAAAAATCGCACCTAAGAATGTAACGTTTAGTGGAGTAGATAGGTAGGTACCTAATTTTTTTTTTTTAATATCTTCATCACACAGGTAAGTACTTAGGTACCTAAATAACCAAGGTACCGCTACGCACGCGACGTCAGCTGAGAGCATCCTCTCAGCCTGACGTCGCGTGCGTTTAGTGCTACAAGCCTATTCCATCTCAACAATGTCCCAGGCATTAGGTAGGTACAGTGTCCCGTTAAGTGTACCTAGGCAAAGCCTCCTGACCTGACTCTGATGAATCTAGTGAAAATGTAAAGGCGTGAGTTTTTGTCTCTTGGCTAGTCTGCTGAAAGTGAACACTTAGATAGGTACCTACCTACAACCATCGAAAGTAATGAATAAATATAAAACTCTATTAAATAATACTAAGCAGGTAATTGGCAATGGTAGACAATTCAGTGAATAGTTTTTGCGCGTTGAAATTTTCCCACACAGATTATGGTGGAATGATTGTTTATGCATTAAATCTTTCAGTAGTCGTTTTAAATTACGCTGTTCATAATATAAAGCTATGAGTGACGTAGAAAGATTGATTTTATGTTTTTTTTTGACTTTCGAAAAATCAAAAAATCAACTTGATTGATTTTTTTTTTTTTTTTCATTTAGAAAAATCAAAAAATAAGCAGGTTTGTACCTAGGTACTTGATGATGCGTTGTGTGATCGTCGAAAATCTACCCCCTGTTTACCAATTTACTAAATAGTTATTTTCGCGATTAGCTAGGATTTTTGTTTTGATACAACTTAGATACAATCATTTACTTTCGGCGCTACGGAAGACCAGCGCTTTGTCAGGTTCCTCGGTTCCTGCCTAAGCATCATGCTGAGTAGTAGCATTTTTGTCATTTTTCTTGTTTTTCTTTCTCTTTTTATTAGACAATTAGACAATTATTAGACAATTATTTATTTTCACTTAAAATAACATTACAGGCATTTTATATAGGTACCTATAGGCACCTACCTAATGTGTTTTCTATTGGTAATTGTAGGTAATGACAAAATAAAGATTTTTCTTTCTTTCTAGTGTAGGTACCTACATAATCAGGGGGCTGGTGCCCAGACTTTTGAAAGAAAGAAAGAAAGAAAGAAAAATCATCACCTCAAGGATCACTTAAGTTTCGTTTTACATGCTAGGTGATTCTTAAAGTGAGTGTTATATCGCGAGACTTTAGTCAGATAGCTGTTTAAAAGTTATAATTGTTTATGACTGCGGGCTTCCGGTGACCACGAGTAACCGCTGTCACGGATAATCGGATCGCTTTCCAATTGTCACCGCGGTAATGACCAAGCATAGCGGTCTTGCGGGTTCCGTATTAGGCCGCACACACACATTTACCCGTAGTATTATATTCTCTTTGCATTTACCTTCGGCGCTACGGAAGACCAGCGCAGCATCATGCTGAGTAGAAGCCAATACTTATGTCATTTTTCTTGTTTTTTTTTTTCCTTTTTTATGTAGGTAGGTACCTGTGTTTCCTATATTATGTAATGACAAAATAAAGATGTTTATTTCTTCTTTCTTTCTTTTAACTGTTAGCACTTACGGCCGAACGAAATTAATATTCAATCGATTGTTCGACCTCTGTGGCGCAGTGGGGCCCGCCTGAGACGAGGTTACGGGTTCGATCCCCGCCACGGGACAAATGTTTGTATGTTCTGTAGATATTTGTTCCGGGTCTGGATGTTTTTCTATCAAATGTATGTAGGTATTTACAATACAAAAATGTATTATGTAGTATATCAGTCATCTGGTTACCATAACACAAGCATTAAGTTGCTAAGCTAGATGACACTATCTGGAATGTCAAAGGATATTTATAACCATCGAAATGACTAATGACTATGCTGAGTTTCTTCACGATATTTTTATCGTTGGGACCCTAAAACTCTTTAAACGATTTAGAAATAAGACCAACAAGTGAAACTCTATCGAATTATCGAAACAGCGGTTTTTTTATAAATAAACTATTGCATAAACAATCTTGCCACATTACTTGCTTTGAAGCGCTCGTGGCGAAGCTTGGTAAGACGTTCTTGATAGATCGTTGAAGATAAGCAACGTTCTGAGCGGCCACAACTTGGATGGGTGACTGCAAATGGCCTTAACAGCTGAGCTGCCGTGCTTCGGGCGGGGGGCATGTTATATTATCGGTCCCGGCTAAGTCGTTAAGCCATGACGGAGGCCTTTAGGCGGCCTAAAAACTTCGTCAGAGTTGACCATTTGCTCATACGAACTTACGGTACTGTTATCTAGAAAGCTACCTATACCTACGTATGGACTTGCCTCTGATTACGTCTCTCTCATCTTAAACAATTACAGCAATTCAACTGTTAACAACTTCGACATTATTTATAAAATGAAACAAATTATTAGTAATTTTAAAAATTTATTTAAGTACCTACATCTATAAAGTTAATATAATTTAGTAACGACCAATTTCAGTAGGTATCTGTTTTTGCTTACTGTGGAAAGATATTTGTAATTTTTAACAAACATAAAAAAGGAGATTCTATGTTCCTTATATATAATGTTCCATATATAGCTTGCCACGGCTTAGCTCGCGTGGTACCTTGATGAAACATAGCCTATGTTCATTCGGAAAGTCTAAGCTACAAATTGGTGAAAGAATTTTTGAAATCGAATGAGTTGTTTCGGAGATTACCCCCAAACATACAAACAAACAAACTTTACCTCTTTATAATATTAGTATAGAAGTATAGATAATAGTATACAGGGTGTAAAAGACGTCTACCGAAAACGAAACGGGGTGGTACATACAGCACCCCAAAAGCCATCTAAAGAAAAAATTAATTCTTAAACTTTCGTGATCACAATTAATATTTATACACATGGACACGGGGTTTAATCGCTTTATTTAACTTATGTCTCTTTACGTCCCCCCGCTACCGTGTAAAGCCAAAACACTGTATATTGAAAAAACGCGTTTTGAGAAAATGCAGTGTTTTTTAATTTGAATCACTATAGATTTCGTGCATAGTGTTTTCTAAATAGTATTTTCTGTGTAAGTAGTAGATAGAAAAAAAATATATTTACAAATACATAGAACAGATCAAAAGCAAACGATTGAGCCCTGTTAAGGCAAAACACTGTAACTTAAGATACAGGGGACTCCGGATCAACGAAAACGAAATTTCGTGACAATTTCCGGGTTCCAATTATGTTGGTGAACTATTACGAATTCAGTATCCACCAACATAAGTTGACCCCGAAAATTGTCACTAAACTTCGTTTTCGTTGATCCGGAGTAAGGCCCCAGTGTTTTGGCTTAACACGGTAGCCCGTTTCGGCTATGTTGCAATAGCCATGGTCGCGGGTGGACTGTTTTATAATATTAGTATTTATTAGTGTGATACATTGAGATGTATTATAGAGCCACAATCAGACAAATTAAATGTATACGCCAAAACTCGGCGCACGCTACGTAGTGCGCAGAGTTTTTCTTTTTTGCGTACAAGCGACATTGAACATTAAAACAAACGACATAACTTCTACATTCAAATGTCAAATGTCATTATAGAACATTGAATTTGCACGCACATTTTTTGAGTGTTGTCAGCTATTAGATTGTGACTCTATAATACACCTCAATGGTGTGATAGGAAGTAGAATAGAATATAGTTTAGAAGTATTTCATCTACCGGCCGCAGCCCCCGCCGCCGCATTTGGACTTCTTCGGAGGTCGGTAGGAGGACGCCGAGGACCCGCCGGCTAGAGGCAGATAGTCTGGAAATATTCATATTCATATTCATTTATTCATTGTTTCAAGTTGGTACATAAGGTCTTAAAAATGAGGTTTGGCCGCAACAAGAGCCCCGTTGGGACACCACAATGTTTGAGGAAATAGTAAAATAAACTCAGGCCTTTACATCTTTACTAGATGATTTATACAGCGTCAGGAGGCTTTGCCTACACTGTAGCAAAGACGATTAATATCTAGAAGACAGACAAAGGCCATACACAAAATCGTAACCCGATCCCGCAGTACCAGATAGCCTGAAAACTTTAAAACATCAATTTTATCCAAGAAATTTCAATACTTAGTAGTAGGTAGCAACAATATTCAATATTTAAACATTTTTAACTAGAAAGTAATTGAAATTTCTTGGATAAAATTGATGTTTTAGAGTTTTCAGGCTATTTTTTAGGGTTACGATTTTGTGTATGGCCTTTGTCTGTCTTCTAGATATCAATCGTCTTTGACTGTAGTGACACTGTAGTGCCTGGGACATTGTTGAGATGGAGGCTTGTAGCACCTAAACCATCCTCTCAGCTGCCGGACATATCCACAGGAGAGACAGTCAATACGTGTGGGGCTGACTAGCTCACGAATTCACGATGTTTTCCTTCACCGTTTGAAGCTCGTGGTAAAAAAAATTC
Organism: Xanthorhoe designata; assembly: GCA_963582015.1. Lineage (NCBI taxonomy): Eukaryota > Metazoa > Arthropoda > Insecta > Lepidoptera > Geometridae > Xanthorhoe > Xanthorhoe designata. Next base: position 1,578,307 of record OY757058.1, read on the forward strand.
GACACAAAACGTCCATTGATGCACGGCCGGATTCGAACTCACGACCTTCGGGATCGAAAGTCGAAGTAATTATCCACTTGGCCAACACGGATTTTTTTAATTACATATTGGGGGCAATTCTGAGTGTCGCAAAAGCTAAACTAAGCTAACTAAAATTGTTGCCATCCTTTTTATTCCCATCGCTATGAAAGGGACGGCAACAATTTTAGTTAGTGTATTTTACTATGCCAATAGCTATCAAGTTTAAAATTGATTATGTCGGACGATAAATTGGATGGTACCTTCCTCAGGTGTCCCGAGCCGGCGTCCCGTCCCGGCGGCTGTCCCGTACTTCTTCAGTCGCTCCACAGTCTCCGCACGCTTCTGTTCTTCGCGCTGCAAATATTTATTTATTGGAAAAACTACAGCTTTATTACTTTAAGGCTCAACTCACACCAAAAGAGCATCGAAGAGCAGCGAAGCGGAGCGCAGTTTCAGTGTCATACGAATTTCAACTTTATATTCATTAATATAATACTTATTATCGCATGAGAAACTCGAACAAGTCGCAAGGATGCACGCGGTGCCGCGGGAATTTCGGCGAATTCCAATACGCGCGCCTTCTCTGCGATTATAAGTATTATAGTAATTAAATTCGTATGACACTGAAACTGCGCTCCGCTTCGCTGCTCTTTGATGCTTTTTTGGTGTGAGTTGAGCCTAAGTAATTATAATAACTACTATGTGGGGGTTATAATTAAATCCCTACTAATAATATAAATGCTAAAGTAACTCTTGTGTGTTACGCTTTCACGCCTAAACCACTAAGCCGATTTTAATGAAATTTGGTACAGAGATAGACTAGACCTTCAGAAAGGACATAGGCTACATTTTGTTGGGGTTCCACGCGTGGGAAGCCGTGGGAAGCCGCGGGGAGCAGCTAGTATATACCTCCTTCTGCTGTTCCATGGCCCTGCGAGAAGCTTCTAGCAGCATCTGTTGCTGTTTCTCCCTCGCCAGCTGGATGGCTTCCATCCGAGCCAACGCCTTGTCAGGGTCTGAAACATAATTTAATATCTTAAATCACAAACACAAAAACATTGGTACAGTCGCCTGCAATAATATGTAAGTATACATTTTATATATTTTTTAATTATGTCACAGTTAATTTTCAAACAAATCCATTGTAATAGTTTCTCTTAAACTTTCGTGATCACAACACAACGAAACTCAAATTAGAAGCATACTCCAGTCCACCGACCATGGCTATTGCAACATAGCCAAAACATTGGGACGTAAGGAAATAAGGTAAATAACGCAATAAAACCTTGTGTCCATGTATTATTATTATTTATAATACACAGGCAGCTCTTAGAGCTGATGCATGTATATCTTATTAGTCAGTGCGCTTTAAATATTTGTCCAGTCTATTTTTAAAAGAGTTCACTGAGGGGGCACTGATCACTGAGTCTGGTAAACTAAATTTAAAACAATTTATAAATATACATCCATTGTAATTAATTGTAATAGAACTGACCTTTATGGTACTCAGCATCCTCTCTCGCTTCTCTCCACTTAATGTATCTCGGTCGGAGCTTGTTGTAGAGGTAGGCAGAACCAATGCCAGCTCCGACTAGGTACCATCCGTAAGCCGCTAGGAATTGCAGGGCTGGAAGAAACATTATAATGAACATACAAAAACTTTGGCGTGTTTTGTAGTCTTCACCTAAATCATTTTCAGTGATGTTTTAATTGGACAGCTGCATTCATAAAAGAAAATAGGTGAGTATTTAATGTAAATAAACATATTACTTGCATTATAGCATATTCTCTATGTATTAATAAAGAACAAAATTCTGGTTAAAGCCACATCCAGTCTGGCGAATGTACCTGTCAAAAAGACGATATATGAAACGCCCCGGAGTTTTAATGGCTGCTACAACCACAGAACATATATACTCTGACGAGGCTACAACCCGTTCGAATAACGAAGAGCACTGACAACTCTGTAGAGCTATACTAAAATAGGACACTCCGACATAGACGGATTTTAGTAAGAATGAACGAACGAGCGTAAGAACGAAGAAGAAGAAGAAGTACACCATCATCCATCATTAGTCTGTGACTACATCAAGGAAGATGTCTTTTCTCTATGGGCTACATTCTACATTCTCTTTGGTCTGTCAACTGTCTGTGGTGTCATGTCAATTCACGAAGTCTTTCGAATTTTAGTTTGTTGACAATTTGACAATTATTTATTTGATACAGAAAATTTAATCTAAGTCGTGAAATCATAAATAAAGATACGTGTAAAACATTGTTATTCAATAGTTTTCTGTAGTGTAATAGTGTGTTTAAGTAATATGAGTAAAATCAATGTGAAATTTGCAATATGAAAACATGCCGCGAAGGAGTGCAAAAACGCATTTTTATGGTTCAATTTCCTCTATATATAGATCGGTAAGCAATTTTATGCCATTTATTTCCAAAATTTGGTAAAATAATGATACAATTCGTTAAAGTTTTTGCAAGAAAATTTTCTCATACCGTATGTAGGTAAACAATAGTGCTTGACTATCAACCTAGATTTATCGATATCGATAGTTTGTTTTACGAAACTGGAATGATTAATTTGTTTGTTTGCTATGTTTATAAAGTTTTATTTTGTTTGGATTACCATAATTTATATTATGTAACTTAGACATTATTTTATACCTATTAGGTTTTTAATTGAATCATCTACATTTTTAGGAGTAGGTAAACATGGATGTCACTACTTGGATGGGTGATCGCAAGTGGCACTATTACCATATTATACTATGTTTAGGTATAATATATTTTATATTTTTTATTGTATAATAATACAACAATATTTGTTGCAGACAACCTACCAGAAAATCGAAGCAGCATGACGAAGCATAAACAAAAGCTTGATGATCTTCGTCACTATATGAAAGTACCTGGATGGCAAACATTACATGAAAACACGGATATAAACGTCATTTTCTAAAAATTAATCCTAGCTAGATCGATTTATCGCCCCCAAAACACCCTATGTAGATGTTCAAATAAATGTATACTTACTTAAATTAATTATTAATTCTTTTATTTATGAAAGAAATACCTACAAATAATTTAATGGAATCCAAAAATCCTAGCTACTGCTGATAGGTTTCGATATCGATAAATTTTCGATAGTCACTAGGTACATCCCTAGATACTGCCAACATAGAGAATGTAACATTTTTATATTCTCTATGTTGGCAGTATGTCGTGGTCAATATGTTCTGTGGTCGTGGTTTGGTTTTATTACGTTGGTCTTATTGTTCACTGGGTGATTAATACATCGTCTAGGGTTCGATTTGTTTGTATGGCACTTCCGTCTCTTACTATTACATGCTCTTTGGCCACATCATCCATAGATTGCTTAGAGTTAGAACCATAGAACAAAATGTGAAAAAACAAGTGATATCTTACTGAATGTAACAGGATAGAAAATGTAACTGAAAATGCTGGGAGACTGCATGGTCACATCCTCTTGCACCAGCGGGTCCATTTTATCGCGAAACCTTGAACCAAACAGGAACACATTCATGATTGCACCATTTATTAGTACCTACACCACATCAAAGTTTTTATATTTTGTTAGTAATTGAAAAGTACAAAAGCAAAATCACGTATAGAAATTACCTACGATTCCTGATCACTGTAATGATTTAATATTACAATACAATTTATGAGAGCAAAGCAAATTATTTAAATAGATAGACAAAACAAAATTTTCAAGCTTGTTCCAAAACTTCCAAAATTCCGTGTTTTGTGAATTTATTTGACGTTGACATGCATGACATAGACATTATCAATTAAACTTGACATTGACAGTTCAAAATGACGTGTACTTTTGTTTGAGTGCTGCTGTGGGTTTTGTGTGTGAAAAAACGCAGTCACAGAATAATACGCAGTCAAAGCAATTTCCTGCACTTTTTTTAGGGTGCATTTCGGCTCCTAACTCCGAAGATTCTCGTCCACCAAATTTTATAATTTTTTTACGACTAACTGCGCCATCTAGTGGTATGCTTATGGAATAGATGCACTGACTTATCAATCTTCTTTGAACCCTACAAAATTCACGTTAGAATTACCTTATTTGAATAGATGGCGTTGTACACCAAAATTCAAACCATTTAAAGCTTTGGCTTTGGCAAAAAGAGTTTTTAAGCAAAGCAAGTGTCTGTCTACCTGTTTGTGTGTCTGTCTGTGGAACCATACCGTAGCTCTAAGAGTAGACCAATTTGATTGCAGCAAGCAGATTTTCTAGCGGATTTTTTTTTTTATCTTTTTGAATCCCACAATATTATTTGACTACCGACTGTACCTACCTACTTATTCCCAAGAGGCGGTAGACGTATCTTTACCTAATCTGTGGGTAGACGTAGACTTTCAGATCTTTTAGGCAATTTTAGATCTTTTTGAAGATGTCTAACTAATGGGGTAGGTACCTCTAAGAAGCATTTTGTCCAAATACCTACATATATTATGCCCATATACCTATTTTGCCGAAGATAACATTCCATAAGTGACAGGCTGCAAGCCCTAGAACGACGCTCCTAGAAAGCTAACTGGTTTCCTCACGATGTTTTTCTTTACCGTTGGTTTACATTTTTAAAAACGAAAAATCCATTGATACACGGCCAGACCTTTGGATCGAAAGTCGAGATACTAACCCACTCAGCCACCACGGCTTGTAAAACATGAGAATCGAACCTACACGGTACAAAAGTGTACAGAAGTAGGGGAAGACCGGTACCCTTCGTACACTTTTTACTCTAAGCCCTGTAAAAAAAAAACTAACTGCAATTTTGTAATAAATTAAATGCTATTAGATAACCTACATATCTAGCTATAGTAATGAGATACATAAATATTTGTTCAATGCATCTTAACCGAGTAATGGCGGTTTTCGTAAAAGATGGAAATTGTACGAAGGCACCCCACACGCGGGGTAGGTTCGTACATACCGTTGTTCACATTCGTACATGGTAGGGAGCATTCGTACACAGTTAAAAAAAACCCATTTAAAATGTTTTTTAGTCAAATATGAGACTTGTTTTCCTAAAACGAATCTAATCTTAGATAATCTATCTTATTAAAATGTTCGCAATTGAGATCAAACACTTATTAGCCTTAAAAATAGAAGGTACTGTTTTTACGTAAAATTAAAAAAAAAACCCGTTACAAAATCTTATTATAATATACTCATTAGTTTTTTTTCTTTTATCCCGATCTGTTCTCTTTTTTAGGTAACTTCGTGGCATAGTTCTGAAACAAAACAATTATAAAATTCTTGGTAAATAAACAACAACCAACTGTTTCATTCATAGATCTGATCACACATTAGAATTCCCTGTGTCGTGGGTGTCCCAAACTACAAGTACCATGGTACCACAACATCCAGACCCGGAAAAAATACTTGCCGTGGACCCCGCAAATAACTCCGGGGTACATTTGCATGCACGAATCTACCCCCGTTTCTATGTATGAAGGTACCCCAAACCCAAAAAAATAATATTTAATTCAAAATAAAAAAAACTGTTAGCTTTGTAGCAAAATAAAAACGTACACCCTAAAGTAAGGCATCAGTGCTTTATTTGTAATACATTTCTTTTACAATTAAAGTAAAACTTACTGGTAGCAAACACTTTCGAAGATGAACCCAAACTATACTTACGCGGAGCGAAAACAGGTATCGACTCATTCCACCGAAGCCGTCGGTCGCACTGCCTCGTTATTCCGCGGGTACCTTGCGGGTATAGGGGGTAGTCACACACTTAAGTATGAACTCGCTAACGTTTTAAATCGCGGAGAAATATTGACTGTACGAATGCTCCCGCTGTACGGAGGGTACCGGTCTTCCCCTACTAACAAGTGAGCAGCGCTGCATGCAGTGCATGGTGTCTTTTTTATGGCATCGTAAATTTTAAAAGCATGGCAGTACCTAGTATGTCATTGTCACGTCGCGCGTCGTCACGTCACACGCAGTGCATAATAGCGTTGTGTTCAGTATGAATGAGCGGCCAACGGAGTTTTTAGGCCGCCTGAAAGCAGCCATAGGGTGGCCTAAAAACTGCCTCCGCTGAGGACTAATCAAATTACTAGGCCTCAATCTTTCAGACTGATGAACAAAATAATAACCTAATAATGTAGGTAAAGATTTTTGAAAAAATAATACAAAAAGAAAAGGTACCTAAGTACTCCCAATAAGATGCCCCATTCTGTATACCTGCTTACCTTACCTACCTAACACTTATTTATGTACTAGGTATTATTTAATTCTGTGTTATTTATAGCGGGGATAATCATTTGTAAGTCACACAAAATTTATAAAAAAAACAAATAGGCCATCCCAGCGGAATGGTAGAATGGAATGATTTCATAAATCCCGGAAATGGCAGTGTCGTTGACGTTGACAGATGACGCGCGGGAAAAATCCAGCCTTGGTGGGAAAAAGTAGAGAAAAACATTGTGGCTGTGCAATTTCAAAACAAAGCAACCTTAGTTTGAATAAATTGCGAGTAGGTACCTACCTATTCGACGAGTTACTGACGAAATACACAGCCTGATTTACTGCAAAGGGTGTGAAAATTTGACCTCCAGAGGTACGCCATGTACTTACCTACTACCTACCTACCTACGCACTAACCGCTGCTATACCCGAAATCAATTACTTAAGTACCTATATTATGTATAAATGACACTAAAATGGTTTTCAGTGATTTAGTTTTCATAATCAACCTACAGAACCCTAATTACCTACGTACCTAGCCTAAAAGTTATAATTATCTACCCATGTTTATTGTTTTTTCGTGCTTTACACCACTCAGAGAGAGTAGGTAGGTAGGTAGGTACACTAGGTCCCTACCTTATACTATTTTTTGGTGATTACAAGATCAGATCGGTACCTATCTGAAAATTAGTAGAGTTGTAGGTAGTTAGGTATTCTAAATAAAAAAAGGTAGGTATCTATTGAGCTAAAGACCTTCTACCCATAGAGTATAATGTCTTTGGTTTTAGCTAAGTTTGTTGTAGGCAATTGTCGTGACTGAATTTTTTTTTGTAAATATAGATGTCTAGTTTTTGAATGCCTTCAAAGTACCTACAGAGGTTGGTAGGTAGGTACTAGGTAGGTACTTAGCTTTTTATCGTATGTTGGTACTTGCTAGGTTTTGATATTTCACAGCCGATTGTGAAGTGTGAAATTTGCGATGCTATAATAAATAACGGTCAAGTGTGAGTACCTACGGTAGGTAGTCTGAATTTACTATGAAAAATAAATCGGTCAAGCACCTTGTTTATTACGCGGGCTCGCACGAAATACTTAATTAAAACTTGCATAATTTGAATAGGTATTTCTGCTGGACACCCCCACTTCACCCCCTTAGGAAAATAAATACTTAAGTACCTACATTTTCTTTCAATGCATGTCCTACCTACGAAAAAGTATGAAGATTGCGGTAGGTACAGGATGTTCATAACACTCATTTTTTTTCTTAAAATATTATGTTATGTAAGTAGGTACTTACTTACTTAAGTACTTACCTATGTTTTTGATAAGTAGGTACCTATGTAGGTAATTATATTTTTTTTTTAATTAAATGAATGTTTTTTAGTACCTAGACCTACCTAGTGCAATTATTTAAAAAAAAAGAAAATAATGGACTTTTTTTAAGCTAATAACCAGTTTAAGTGATGTAGGTTCCTAGTAGGTTAGGTAGGTAGGTACTCTACTCTTATGTTTTCGGAAATATTAAATATTAAATCAGTTAGCGCATGGCCGGGTTTCGAACCCATGACCATCGAAAGTGGCGATACCTACCGATACAACTCACGGTACTACGCTGATATCTACAGGCTGTATTAGTGTAGTACCGTTTTTATCGGTATATAACTAGGTAGGTAGGTACAAGTACAAAATACTTTACCTTTACCTTCCTAATCATTTTCCTTACACAATAACAAAACTCCTCAAAATGAAAGGCCGGTGGTCGGTCAAAATTTCAAGTCCCTATATCCGTCTCGCTCTAACAAACGTGTAAGCTAGTGTGAGTGTGCGCCCTTTGTTGTAACATGAGACCCTGTGAAAGCAGTTATGTTTGTGTGCGTATACAGGTATTATGTTTTGGAGTGCCAACAAGTTAATTTACCCGACTATTGAGGAGTTTTTTATTAGGGAAATGATGTTTGTTTTTGGTTGCACAGTAATAAACTTAACGGCTTTGTGTAATTTAAGTAGGTTTTTTTTTTATTTGCTCAAATAAAAACGATTAAAACGTTAAGTAGGTGATGACTAACTCGCCCTTGCCGCGCACCCTTACCGCGCTCAACCAACTCCTGGCACTGCCAAGCAACGCTAACTTTGACTTGTTCGCAGACGAATGGACCAAAGTCCTTAGAACCTGTCTGACGTTTTGTGAAAATTAATAATTTTGTAGTAATTTTTATTTTATCTTGATTCATAATTATGTATTAAGTACTTACTTGAAATTATATTGACGTTTGACATTGTATACCTACCTTATCCATATTTTTTGTTTTTCTATCTCTTTGTTTCTGAAGCATGATATTTGACTCCTGTATGTTTTTTTTTTTTATAATTAGCGTAATTGGTGTTTGTAACCGTGCTAGTTAATAAATAAATAAATGAAGTCGTATTGCAGTTTACAACATCACGATCTAATAGGAAAATCACATTTAAGATTTTACTACCGTCCAACTTCAAGAGCCACTATTCGATTCTGCAATTAAAGTATGTGAGCAATGATGAGAGCAAGCTTTTGATTACTAAATATTTTATACTATCAAATAAAAACTCTACCATCCGTCGATACATTTAAAAATAGTGTTTTTAGTATTTAAAAATGTTGTTAAAAACAACGGCAATATTTATTAATATTATTAATTATTTTATTTTTTTATTAAATTAATAATGGGTGAGGCCGCCAAAATTGTCAATTATATCACAAAAGTAACACAACAGGTTTTGTGTTACCGTTACACAAATGTAACCCAAAAGTAACACATATTTTGAGTAAAGGTGATTTCATAATGGTTAAATAAATAACCTAAAATAATGCAAGATAAACTTTTCTTTTTTACTGTACCCTTAGGCAGAAAAACACAAAAATACTGCCTATATTTTACTAAGGACAAAATAGCTTTTTAATTTTTCTCGATCTTTGTCGTTCTGGGGCAGTTAACGGCATTAAAATAAAAATGTACAGTTACTAATGCACATAAATAGATTAATTATAATATTATTTCAATAGAAGAAAACAATTGGCCGCTGGATAACGTTAGTAAAACAAACTTAACTAATTCGATGCTCAAGAGCCTTTTGTAACAGTTTAACTGAACACTTGGAAGGTTTTCAATATTAAAATGTAAGTACTGCGTTTGTCATACCTACAAAATCACACATTACACATTACTTTCAAAAATCAGTCCAAATACCACTATGTTTGCGGCTTTATATATCTACTGTGTTACGTAACACATACATTTGTGTTACAATAATAAAAAAGTGACATAAATGTAACACAAATGCAACACAAAAGCGAAATTTTTAAAACAATTATAGGTCATATCTCGGTTATTTATTATAATTAGGCCGTAATGGGCGATTTTAAGTATACTTTTGACCTCATTGCTAAATAATTTAATACAATAACATTCAAAAATCTGTTTCTTACCTCAAAAATCACAAATAAAACTTTTTTTATGAACACAACCGCAAAAAGTGACGCGCACTTTATGTTCCTTCACTGGCGAAATAAAAGAGCTGGATTTTTTTTTTTCAATTGTTTGGATGACAGTGTTGCCGTATTAATACTGTGGTTTGCACTTTGGTAGTTTAAATAGTAGCTTTGGGATAAAAACGTGTCACACAAAAAAAAACGTAACACAAAAGCAAGAGACATTTTTTATTTAAATTATTAATAAAAAATGTTATTTTAAGGATTTTCGCAAAAATATTATTAATATAGCAGAGGTCTATCATCTATTTCTTCGACGGTATACCTATAATTCAGGTATACTCAACAATTTATTGAATATTTTAACCATAAGAAACTGCAACAAAAAACGACAAAAAGTCACACAAAAAAATTGACAATTTTGGCGGCCTTACCCTAATAATAAAAATATCTTTGGACATTATGTGGCTAACTTACTAAAAGATTAAGATAAACTAGTTCTCAATAAATAGGTATGGCCTTAAATAATGTTCTTAAAATAAAACCTTGTTAAATAATAATTTTAATTAATTAATGTATTTAAAATGATTATTCATTTTTTTATTAAACTTTTTACCTATATCAAAACAAAAAACTTCATGGATAATTTAATTAAAAGCTGGCAGCACAGAGGACAACGACTGGGTCCCACAAAAATTCCTCGCTAGTTCGTGTTCACCCCTCGCCCGGCGCTGACGTATTTCTACCCTTCCGTATTCGTGGTGTTTCTGTGAAGGTTTTCTGTAAATTCATTTTTGTGTTGTGTAAAATTGTTGTGCTGGTGATTGAAGCTTTTGTGCTGTTTCCGAGGTAAGTTTGTTTTTGTAATGCTGAGGCAATGGTTTTCGTTTGCGTTTAAACTTGATTTGGTATAAATGTAGAGTTGGTACCTATTGCAAGCGATAATATTATGTTTTTCAAAAATCGTTCCCAATTCCTTAAAAAAAAATGTAAGTAGGTAGGTATTTTAGGTACTAACCCGAATATACATAAAGAGCAGGTACGATGCTCTTGCAAATTATCTATTTAAATAACTCTAATTAAAAATCTAATAACCAATCAAGTTCATGCTTCATCTAATTAGAATGTAAGTAGGTACCTAAGTACCTACAGAAGTAAGTATTTCAAGTGCCTATTAATTTTATAACGTTACCATTTGATTTTATTACATTTGTTATGGCCATAAAAGTGTTTGCAATAATTGACATTTCTATGTGGAATTCATAATATTTTTAACACATTTAAATTTATTAAACAAACTCTCACATCATCGGAAATGTTGAGCAATAGTAAAGTTGTATTTAATTTTTTAAAGCCAACCAGGATGTAATAAACAATAAAATTATACACTGATATGCAAAGTACCTTTATTGCTTATACCTACCTACACTTTCACGTTACTTTAAAAGTTAAAAAATAAATAAAATAACATGATAATCACCAACATTGGAAAATACCCATAGGTGTCATATATTTCCGTACAATTAAATTTCCCTAATGTAATTTTATCGATGCGCGATATCGAGTTTTTAAACATCCTGTAGGTAAGCACGGAATAGATAGGTTCTTGACCTTACAAACAAAAGTACGAAAAAACGGAATTTTAATTTGCAGTTCTTTTTTTGAAATGTTTGTCATTGTTTAGTTACAAAGTTCTATTTTTAAAAAATGTTCTTCAGATGTTCTTTTTTCTTTTTTACATCGATTATTTCGTAAATAGTTGACCGATTACAATACCTAATTCTTTTTTTGTTTAAAATTGTAATGAGAGTGAATGAGGCGAAAGGAGTGTGTCAGGCAGGATCGTAGCAAGTGGAGATCCGTGGTCTCTGCCTACCCCCATGGGAAAGAGGCGTGATTTTATGTTTATGTTTATGTAAAAAAGTATACTCCCGAGGTGGTCCCATAGAAAAAAAATGAGGATCCGACTCCTAGGATCCTAAAGATCCTAATCCTAGGATCTTCGGAGGAACAGAAATGCACTTCTAGTCCAGAAAAATGCGTTTCTTCCTTTAAAATAGGTTTTTTATATAAAAACTAGCTGCGCCTTTCGGTGTTACCCGCAATGCAGTTCCTGTTCCCGTGGGAATACCGGGATCAAAAGTAGCCTATGTGTTAATTCAGGATATAGGTAAGCTATCCTGGTACCTTTCATTCAAATCCGTCTGGCCGTTTGAGCGTGAAGGAGTAACAAACATTCACACTTACACACAAACTTTCGCCTATATAATTTTAGTGTGATTAGTTTTCCCAATTGTTACGAGTAATTCTCGTGTTTTTATAATATCGATAGGTTTCTTTAATTACTGTCTGCGTTCAGCTAAAATTAAAGACCAATTAAGTACCTTACCTACCTACAACTTAATTGGTAAAACGTTTAAAAATGGCGATGTTTTGTTAATTATTTCTTCAAATTATTTTGTGAGGGCTTTTTTTCAAGCTCAGGTGGTCGAAGTTCGAGTGCTCTCTGTCTCTTAACACGTTCAGTGCCGCACATGGCGATATTACGTGCACTCGGCGCTCTTACGAGCACCGTGGTAGCTGTCCCGGGAATTTTCTTAGTCCTTCACATCTTTACTAGATGATTTATACAGAGTCAGGAGGCTTTGCCTACACTTAACGGGACACTAGTGCCTGGGACATTGTTGAGATGGAATAGGCTTGTAGTAGCTAAACCATCCTCTCAGCTGTCGGACATATCCACAGGAGATAATGGTCAATACGTGTGGGGCTGACTAGCCGCGGGTTTCCTCACGATGTTTTCCTTTACCGAACTTACATTTTTCGAAACGAAAAAATCTTTGATTTTTTTCGGGATTCGAACCCACGACCTTCGGATCGAAAGTCGAGGTACATCCCACTCAGCCAACACGGCTCTGGGTTATACATTAAGACCAATTTAGAACCCTTTTTTTATAATACCTACATGCGGGCCTCTTGAAGGGCCAGAACAAAAGTTTAAACTCGGAGTTGCTTGTGCATTCGATATCTTCAAAGGATTATAATATGCAAGATTATAGAACTTGGGACGTACCTATCTACTCTGCATTGCAAAACCTAAACCGCAGTAGGTTTAGGTCTTGCCACGTAAAAAGAGCGCGGTCGGGGTATGTTTGCGCCTGTAGCCAAGTAGCGGGGGTATGTTTGCGCCTGTGTTCACTCGCTGACGAACCAATAGCACTCACAAAATCAATGGTATGAAGTGCGCCTCGTTACCTCTCCACCAATCATCGACCACGGAGCAGTTTGACAGCCAGCGCTCTTTTTACGTGGCGCGACCTATCAGTCTACAAGACACACGATTACGTCGATTACTTTATTATCCGGGTACCTAGTACCACGCAAGCGAAGCCTCCGGGCACAACTAGTTATAAAATAAGAAGAATTTCGATCCAACTTCAATCTTACTCCAACTTTTTATATATGAAATGCAATATTTTAAAATTGTTCAAGTGAAAAAACTATAATCTGATTTAAAGAATTCTTAATCGGATTAGTATTTCGTTTCAAGGGTTTTAACATTCTTTTGAACTGACTCAAGGCATTTTTGTTTTTGTCTTTACCAACTGACTTTCTAAGGAAGAGGTTCTATGTTTCGCTGTAGGTAATATGTAGGTACCTACTTATTTTTTGTAGTTTATATATTATATTACTTACTAGCTACGCCCCGCGGCGTTGCCCGCGGTGAATAGTTCCCGTTCCCGTGGGAATACTGGGATCAAAGTAGCCTATATTTTAATCCAGGGTAAAATCCGTCCAGCTTTTTGAGCGTGACAGAGTAACTAAACACACTTACATACCTACACACACACAAACTCTAGAGATTACGATTACTATTCTGACTCTATGGATGTCCTAAATAATACTTAGGTAGGTACACTTAATTTAAAAAAAATACATTTCAGTTGCTCCCGCAAAGAGCACTAAAAATAATTGTCTACCTACATTTTGTTTTTTTTATAAAATACATTCATTTTATATCCACCTATCTGATTTAATTAAGTAGGTATAAATAAGTGTGTAGGTAGGTACTTACACATGTTTTGGAATAGAACCTAGCTCAAAACCCTTATTTTGTAAATCTTTTTTAAAAATTTTGGTTATACCTACTCGTATTCTGTTTTGTGTGCCATATGAATAAATAATATAAATAATACCCGTGTGAAAGCGTAGCCGGGGCGAGTAGCTAGTATCTTCAAAGTTTAAAAAGACGACAATTCGAAGGCGAAAACCAACGGCCATCTTGAAACTCCGTTAAAATTATTAACATAAATAAATAAAAAAAGCTCGTAACGTGAGAACGCAAACATTTGACGTATAAAACAGATAATTCCGATAACATATCGAAGCTGTATCAATTTTGATGATTCAAGTTCGGATAGATAAAGTTTTTGGGGTTAATGTAACTTTTGACCGGATTGTCGAAGGGAAAGTTACAATGCAAAAGTTTCTGAACGAATGTGCTGAGCGGCCACTTTTGGTAGGTACCTATTTCATAATAATATTAAAAATAAACATAATTTTCAAAATTAGCCCTCAATTTGACAGAGAAATCAATAAATACTTACAAAAAAAGTTAGTCCTCTTTCAGTTATTATTTACTGAACTGAAGTCAGTTATTATTAACTAGTCGACCCGCGCGGCTTCGCTTGCGTGTAGTACACGCTACTTTTCATAAAAACATTGACACCCCATTACAACCCTTTAAAGGTGTAATCCTGCGGTAAAATGGCGCCTATTTTAAGTTAGACCTCTGGCAATACATCGGTAAAAACTGCATTGAATTCCATTCAGTAGTTTTTGCGTGATCCGGTTCCATTCCATCCATACAGACAGATAGACAAACATTTTGAAAAGCATTTTTTTGGCTTCTGTTGCTCTAATAAAGACCCCTAAACTACCTATCTATAGATCGTTTGTAACGATCTTTAGGTGCCTCAACTGGTTCTAATTGTATTTTGTACAATTATGTAAATATGGTACCTAGTAGTTTAGTTTCTGTATAATATAAACACTTATTAGTTTTTCATTAATATCTCAAATGTACAGACATCGACGTGTTACAGTTTTATTATATGTAGAGATAACCATAAACAAAGAAAAATTGACGTTAAAAGTAAAATAACCTCCATACCATAATGTAGAAATTTCTGCCGCAGTGGTTGTTTAGCAATTTATGCTCACACAGCATCTGCTGCCGTCTAGACAGGAAGGATGCTCATCTCTTTCTGGATAAATTGAATCTTTTATATCTAAGTTTATTTATTTTTCTCGTAAAAACAGTACATTTTGAAAAAGCCGGTAAAAGTAAGTACTTACCTAAGTTCGTATGAGCAAGTGGCCAACTCTGGTGACGCAGTTTTTAGGCCGCCTTAAGACCTCCATCATGGCTTAACGAATAAAGCCGGGACAGACAATTTTACCTCTGAAGCACGGAAGCGCTCAGCTGATAATGCCACTTGCGGACACCCATCCAAGTTGTGACCGCTCAGAACGTTGCTTAACTTCAACGATCTATCAAGAACGCCTTAGCAAGCTATTAATTAAGTACCTATACGCGAATAAGTCCTAATAATATTTTAAAATATATTACTTAAGTGTGGTTTACCTACACTATAATACAAAATGAAAAAATCCTACAATACTAAGTAGTTTTTTCCAACTTTTCCAACAGTTCTACAAACAGTGCTACACTAATCATGCTAAGGGTAGTGTAGTAGGTACATTGTTTTAGATAGTGTTGTGCGTAAACAAAGCGCTGCCGACGAGATAGCGGCTAATTATTCGCTCCGTAACTAGGGGCTAGGGATGGGGTAGAGTCGATTAAATCTATCGATTTAAAACACACAAGTATTAAGTTGCTTATCTTGGGACTAGATGACGCTGTGTGGAATGTCCACACACTACTTGGATGGGTGACCGCAAGTGGCATTATCAGCTGAGCGCTTCCGTGCTTCGGAGGGCACGTTCGGCATGGGCGTCATCTAGTCCTAAGCTAAGCAACTTAATGCTTGTGTTATGGTAACCAGATGACTGATATAATACTTAGATATTTTTTTTTGTAAATACATACATATATAGATATAAAAACATCCAGACCCGGAACAAACATCTGCAGAACATGCAAACATTTGTCCCGTGGCGGAGATCGAACCGCAACCTCTGCGTCTCAGGCGAGGTTCCGCCCACTGCGCCACAGAGGTCGTCGGGAAGTTGATTAAAAACACTTGATTTCATCATTTATAAATAAATAAAAAATCTTGATTATCTCTTGGGTTTCTAAAGACATAATTAAAATATTTGAATAAACAATTCACACATTTTATAAAAATATTATTTAAATTCAATCAATAAAATGTAAATTATAATCGATTTGTATCGCTGTGATGTTTGTCAATGAATTGTAACGAATTAAAGAGCGATTTGTAACAAATTAACATTTTTAATTGTATATTATATATAAAAAGCGGCAGGTTGTGAGGTATTTAAAGCATTGATTGATATTTGAATCGATTAGGGCAATAATTACTAATACTCGTTTATAAAACATTTAACTAAAAGTTCAATAACATGAAATTATATTTTTTCATTTGTGCGTGCATTTGTGTTTAGAAGTCCAAAGATCCTCTTTAGATCCTCAAAGTTTTTAGTGGGACTATCTCGGGAGTTTACCTACTCTTTCAAACAAAAAAAGAATTTTCAAAATTGGTCTAATTGACGGATATAGGTGAACGAACATTCTTACATCAAAAAATACACAACAAGCACATAGAGCCTTTTTTTTTTAATTTGTTAAAAATTTTAATTCAACTTTCTGCAAAAAAATTCAACTATTGATGGA
Source organism: Xanthorhoe designata (assembly GCA_963582015.1). Lineage (NCBI taxonomy): Eukaryota > Metazoa > Arthropoda > Insecta > Lepidoptera > Geometridae > Xanthorhoe > Xanthorhoe designata. The sequence goes on from OY757058.1 coordinate 1,594,915, forward strand.
TTAATAGGTACAAACATATATTACCAGTTAGCTCTCTAATCGGGTCGATGGGCTTGCAACCTGTCACGCATGGATTAACTTCTGCAAAATGTGGGCATGTACCAATTATGTATTTGAACATACCTCTGACTACCCCCTTAGATATCTTAAAATTGCTAAAAAGATCTGAAAGAAATGTCTACCGCTCCCTGGGATACACTCGTGATCATATTTCATTTAAGTTTTCTTTTAAATTAAATGACAGCTTGGCTGGCACAGAGTATATTTTTTTACTAAAAACCGACTTAAAATTTTGTAATAAGAGCTACATATTTTGTTCATCAATCCGTAGATCCTGTATTTGAATTTGTCCCAACACTACCTCAGTGAAATGTATTCGCTGGGTGCTGCCGATAACCCGTGCAAATAGTGATGCGCTTGCATTCTATCTGCATAATATTATCGAGTTCTCGCGTCGCAGACAGACACACAGTCTACCCGTATAGTTAGGTACACTGGGAAGGTAATATAATGAATATTGGCTATGAAAACAGAGTATAAACTGTAAGTAAATTATTTCTAATAATAAAATGAAATAAATACCTAAATATTCTTGGAGATTTTACACGGCGTAATCTAGTCCCAAGCTAAGCAACTTAATGCTTGTGTTATGGTAACCAGATGACTGATAATAGTATTGATCATCGTCCTAGGTATAGGCAAGGACGATATCGTAGATATCGTATTAGTATGGTACCTACTACATTCTCTCATAAGCCCTATATCGCAATTTTCGCAGGAAGCAATTTTCGCCAACATTTATCGGGAATTTTACTTTCTACTTGTGCTATGTGTTACAATTACAAATAAATAATATTCTATTCTATTTTATTTTACACTGTAGGTAGAGCCAGCCTGTGACATTGTTCAGCTTAGCCGGCCATATCCACTGGAAAACAATGGTCACTAACTTAGCCTAAATTAGTCAGGAAAACATCGAGAGGAAACCAGATAACCAGATGTTTTCCTTCACCGTTTGGAGCTCGTGGTAATGCGCAATACATTTTTGGAAACGAAAAATCCATTGATGCACAGCCGGATTTGAACCCACGTTGCCAACTCGGCCTTACTTTACTGTATTCTTTTAAATGTGAAAATGAAAAATTAAATATGATCACGACTGTATCCCGGGAGCGGTAGACATTTTGTTCAGATCATTAGGCAATTTTTAGATCTTTTTGAAGATGTCTAAGGGGTTAAACAGAGGTATGTCCAAATACATACACATTATCTGGTACATGCCCACTTTTTGCATAAGTTAACTTTCCATACGTGACAGGTTGCAAGCCCATCGACGCTATTAGAGAGCTAACTGGTTTCCTCACGATGTTTTCCTTTCCTTCACCGTTATAAGCTCTGATTAATCTTAATTCTTTTAAATGTGGCACTTGATATCGATGTGTAAGATTAGCATTGTTTTGCAATGCAAGATGGCTCTGGATCAGGTTACATGGATTGTTGGAAGCTTGGCAGACACCTGTTCATGTAATGAGAATTTGCAATAATGAATTTCCCAGACGACCTATAAATCACTACATAAACAAAGTCGCTTTCTCTGTCCCTATATCCCTATGTATGCTTAAATCTTTAAAACTACGCAACGGATTTTGATGCGGTTTTTTTTAATAGCCGTTTAATTTATCTCATATCTTGAATTATAATTAGGTATTACTTGATAGTGGCTAAATACACAAGCCGTGCGAAGCCAAAATAAAGAAAAAAAACATCGGACATTGTAAGACTATCGCCACATATAAAATACATGATGTACTTATAAAATAAAATTTACCAACTCACCAATAAATTTTCTTTATTTTGACACATAATTAGCTACTCCTCTGTCCAATTCAAGCCATTAACAACACTATCTTCATAAAGCTACAGTACAAAGTCCTACAATCAAATACCAACCCATACTTACCACCTACTAAATGTTTCCCAACGATTACCATAAACAGGCGATACAAATGTAAAAATGTTTGTTTCTTAAAACGAATTATAAAAGTCGTAAAATTAAAGAGATAGTTCGACGATTGAGAAGTCGTTAAAATTTAATACGTTGAATCGATCGGGCGTGGCTTTTGACGGATACGGAATTGTTTCGAAGTACGGAAACTTTAGTCATCCTTACCTCAGCGGTCGGCAACACGCTCAGCGGTCGGCAACACGCTTTACTTGTAGGCTGTTTAAAAAATAGAGATATTAGAACACACGCACACCACAGCTTTTAATCTTAAAATAGGTTGTCTTTTTTTCATAAAAAATATTAAATTTTCCCAACTTTCTAAGGATTTAGCAAAATTTTGACATAAATACCGTCGAAAGGCGATTATTTTTGACAGTTATTACAAAAAATGGCGGCAGGAGCGCGGTGCATTTTAAATTAGGAATCTTCCTTTTTTAATTAAAACAACCAACTTTTTCATCGCAGAGAGACAACATTATTTTAATTAATTGTGTTCTTACTATTGTGTATTTAACAATATTTGATCGTATCCAACATTTAAAAGCAAAGTAAAAGTTTTTAAATTACATATAAGGTAACATATACAAATTTAGTATGTAAGTACCTAAGTAAGTAGTTATGTCAAATGAGGTCTAAATATCAGACAGTTATTTTGAATTGAACATAATAAGCTTTCAAAACACGGACCCAAAAAAGTAAAAGAATGCCACAAAATGCATTGAGTTTAAATAGCTTTACAAATAGCGTGGTAGAAAAAATGGGATGTCACATGGTGTTAATGCGTGTGTCACGTCTCCGCTTATTGGCTCTTGTGGCTAGTGATGTGACTATCGACTATCGATACTCGAATCTGTTTATCGAATATCTATTAATATTTTTTACGACCTCTGTCGCGCCGAGAGAGGTGAAGCCTTCTGGCCATTGATTGCGAGTGTTTTAAAATTTCTCCACGTTAATTTTATTAATGTCAGTTTATGATCGCCATCAGTGAGACTCAATAGTTTGATGATAAAAAGTTAAAATTACTGCTTGTACCGAGTTGTACTCAGACGTTTTATAGTCACCGTTTGTTTTACGAGAGTTTTGCAAAATAATTAATAAATTATTACGGGTTCGATCCCCGTTGTAGGACAAAATGATTGCATGATCTGCAAATATTTGTCTCGAGGCTTGGTGTTTTCTATGTTTTACACTGTGGAAAATAAAATACTTAAAATAAAAACGGTTTATACAACATTTTCATTATGTTTCACAGAAACCGAGGCATTTAGGTAGGTACCTTACCTACTTTTAATCAACTGAGTGAAAATAAAACATTTTCACTTTATGAAAATAAAATAGCATTGATTTACTTACATAATAACTTTTAATTTACTTTTTGACATGCTGTTTTTAATAAAACGCAAAAATCATTTTATGAAACGATCGATAAGTTAAGGGAAGGGGTTTTTTTTTAGTTTTTTATCAGCTGTTGACAAACAAATTATAATTTTCAATCTAGGTACCTACTTATTAATACTGTTTTTTTTTGTAAATAAATCACATCTAAAACTATCAATAAAACATATCGATAAGTCCCATCCCTAGCACCACAAATATTGACGTATCGATCCTGTCGAGAGCTCTCGGCTCGGTCAACACTACGACCGTGACGATTCCTAATTTCAACTACGAGGTCTTGTTTTATCTAAGTATTTACTATTAAGTGTGTGCCATAACGCCGAGGAATGAGCGGGAGAGCGAATAATGTTTTTACTCGTGAGTGAGAAGCGCAGAACGATAGACACGCAACATAATTTATAGCGAAAAAACAGTTTTTATTTAATTACAAGTTAATTAAACAAGCAATCGAAAAATTAAAAAACCAGAACTAAATGAATACTTCTAGGCTATTTGTCAAAACATAAAACCAACAAAAATAGCGTTCTGTTCCTGAGATAAATAGCAAACTGTGTGAAAAACATGTATTTTTCAAAAAAATATATGATCGAGAAAACTTTTACCAATCGTGTTTCTAAAAAACCACAACGCAAGATAAAAGTTCAAAGTTTAATTTCTCCAAACATTATAAGGTGGTATCTTTCACGGATTTTGAGATCTAATACGATTCAAACCACATATTTGCTACCTACGGCCTCTTAAGCTCGTGGCCTACTTTGGTGAGACTGTTTGGGACGCAAGTGGTGAGAATTACAAAAATATCCTTTATTAGCTAACTCGCCCGCGGCTTCGGCTACCTAACTTGATAAAATATAGCCTATGTTCATTCGGAAAGTCCATGCTATACATTGGTGAATGAATTTTTGAAATAGGATGAGTAGTTTCGGAGACCCCAAACATACAAACAAACAAAAATATTTTATTTTATAATATAGGTAATATCCTTTATAAAACACTTCCTCTGATACAACCGACCGGATTTAACCGTTCTATGTTTCACCGAATATTCTATCAATAGTGGACCGATTTGAAAGAAAGAAAGAAAGAAAAACTCTAGAGTGCAGAAATTGCTTTCTTACGAAATAGAAGTCGTTTTAATATTTTTTAATTTTGCCACTTTATTATACTTATTAATAACGAACAAGTGGCATTATTAAAATTTTTACCAAACCTTCACCTTTTTTTGAAGTCGATTGAAAATGGTAGCCCGACAGTATTTGCTACAGGAGTTCAAGAGTTTCTACATGATAGCTGGATCGCTGATTTTTAGTGGCACCAATCTTATCTGGCCACTATCGCCAGATCTGGCATTAATCTTGCCACTTTTGAACACACACATTTGAAGTTAAAAAGCTATTCTTAAATGTGCTGTGTTTGTCTGACCCTTTAAATAAACAATCTTGACGATTGACATTGACAATACAATTTGTTAATAGTGCAAGTAAATCGAGTGAGATCTAGTATGATAATGGGATTATCTTAATGTACTTTACATTTATTATATTTATATTTGTTAAATCATCATAACAATAATTTCATTCTGAAATCTGAAGTACCTACCTAATAGGAATTTCAAATATAGTTTGGTATCATGAGTGAAAGCAGGTTGCCTTACTTAGTTCGTTTGTATGAGCAAATGGCCAACTCTTCGGGGGTTAGTTATTTACTTATAATTTTTTATTTTACAGACTTGTTCCTACCTATATTGGATTGGAATTGGAATGGATTTGATGTAGTAGCTACACATTGTAGTTGGCAGGCCTATGTCCAGCAGTAGCTGATAATGATTTAGGTTAGTTCATCGACTACACACATCACTAGTGCACAAATATTGACATTGACAGCTGTCAGATTCGATAATGTCACGTCAGATAGAATTAAGTCGTTTTTTGTGCGTTTCGTTTCGGTTCGTTAGCTCGTACGATGAGTTGATGAAAATACTTTCCGGCTTTGATTTGATTGAATTGGAATTGTATTTTTTTGTGAGACCCGATGAAAATTATAATAAAAAAACAATGACGCGCTAATGTAGGTTGGTACCTACTGAGTTTGTGTAAGTAACTCACAATTTCGATAAACAAATAAGCAAGGAAAGGCTTCGTTCGTTCGTTCGTATGAGCAAGTGCCCAACTCTGGTGACGGAGTTTTTAGGCCGCCTAAAGGCCTCCGTAATGGCTTAACGACTTAGGAAAGAGGAAAGGCTGCAAGTATAGGTACCTACTTACCTAAGTATTTAGTTAAGTACCATTTACATGATGCCATTTTCAGTAAGTAGGTACATAGGTACCAGAGCAATAATTGAATGCAATTATTACGCGCACCTAATTGACGTTCAATAATATTGTAAGCAACTGTTGTTTAGACCATGTACTTATAAGTCATGATGACAATCAATTTAATTGTAGGTTGCAACAGGAAATAATCTTGCATCATGTAAATTACCTACACTTTAAGATTCACACATACTTAATAATTGTATCTAATAATATGGTACAAATACCTACAACTTTCATCACCAAAATAAACTATCAAATTTCAATCTCTCACATAAATTAATTCATCAACCCATTACATTTAGATTATAGACAACGGATCCAGAGATGTAGGTATTTTGTAAATATTTATAAAATTAATTAAATGCTCGTAGTGTTGAGCTGTGTTGGCCGAGCTGTTAGTACCTCTACTTTCGTTGAAGGACGTGGGTACGAATCCCAATCCTGCATCAATGAATTTTTTGTTTCGTTTATATTCGTTTATAGCACTTTAATACGAGCTTTAAACGGTGAAGGAGAAAATCGTAAGGAAACATTGTAAAAATCTTACATTCTCGATAGTTTCGAAGCTAAGCGAAGTTTTGCGTAGTCACACAGATGAGTGACCGATAAAAACAATAAATACTGAGCTCTTTTGAGCAACAGAGATCGCTTTAATTGCATGCCTAAGTTATAAAATTAGAAAAAAACTAACTAAATAGGTACCTTTGGACAATGTGTGTTATGGTAACCCAGATGACTGATATAAGTACTACTTACATACCTACACTTTTTTTGCAAATACATATATTATAAGTACTCAATCTTATGATATTTTCCTCCACTGTTACGAGACTGATATTTTTATTCAGCTCTCGAGCTCTAAATGCGAACATACATACCAAGTAGGAAAATAATATGTTCTTAATACAACAGCCTGGCTACATCTCTGTATAATACACAAATCATTGGCATATAATTAGTAAAACATGGGCCCAAGCGCCGATCCCTTAGCAACCCCATAAGATAAATCATTAAAAAAATGCCACGTTTAATTTATGACGCTATTTGATAAAAGGTGAGCTATAAATTTATTATAATTATCCATGGGTAAACTTGATAGGAGTAAAAAACTTAATAGTAGCATAAAAACACATGATCTATGATGTCGGAAGCTGTCTTTGATTCCAAATTAGGTCCTTAAAGGGCTTATTAGGACCTAATTTGGAATCAAAGACAGCTCATTTAATTTTGTACCTCATTTGTAAATATTAAAATGATTAGATCATTAGTTATATTCTAATGACTAATAATTATATTGCAGTTGGATCGTTGCCGACGACAATCCGATTACGACATCAGTCATAATTATCGTTGATACGCTGCTAGTTTTAGACGCTGTACTTTGTTAACCGACATCAAAAAAGAAGGAGATTCTATGTTCCACTGTATTTTTTTTTTATGTTTGTTTACTGATTTCTCCGTCAATAGTGAACCGATTTTAAAAATTATTTTTATGATTGAAAGAGTAGGTACTTACGAAAATAAAGTCAGTTTTATATTTTTTTTAATTTTGCCACTTGTATAGACTACCGAATACTCGTACTTTGAAGATAGTTAATTTAGTTAGAAAATTATAAGCTTTTAATTCGGTCTTGACCAAAAACTCTAGCAATATCCTTGAAAGTTTTCTTTTATTTTGTAACAAAACCGGAAACCACAGACAACACAAACTGAAACCAAAGACAAAGTAAACTCATTAGTATTGACAGCGCGATGACAGAATTATGATCATGGATATTTATATCTTAAGATCTTCAGGGGAATTTGGAAACGCGTTAAAGTCATTTAAAATCGCTCAAGTCTTTAAAGCTTTTGTGGAAAAGTACCTATGGTACTTGTCTACTTGATTGTCACTTTTTAACCTCGACTTTCGATCCGAAGGTCGGGGGTTTAAATTCGTCATCAGTGGATTTTTCGTTGCGAAAAATGTGTACCTACTTATGCGCTTTATCACGACTTCACGAGCTTTAAACGGTTAAGGAAAACATTAGATTTAGATGATCGGGTATCAATTAGGACGACGAACTTACTTATTACTTCTGCTTTCTTCTTTAGACGTGATGGTGACAAGTTTCGTAGGTAGGTTGTAGGGAGTCGCGTTGGAACAGGCATTAGAATCACCTAGCATGTAAAACGAAACTTAAGTGATCCTTGAGGTCCTACAAGAATAAATGATTTTTCTTTCTTTCTTTCTTTCTTTCTTTCTTTCGATTTCGCGACAAATTGGGCAATAGCCTACCAGATATATTTCAAATGTTGTATAGCGAAGCCTGACTAAAGTCCTATACTTACATAACGCTCTTTGTTCCTCAGTCAATAATACTTTCGTTTTTCCGTCTGCACTGAAGCTCTGCAAACGATATTAAGCCATAAACAAACTGAGTTAAGACTTCTGAACTGTTAAGGGGATATCTGCCTTGTTAAAATTAATTTCATAAATGGTATTTGTTATTGAAAAAGAAATGTGTTGGAATGGGATGCTCCTCTACTTTCAATCCGTGTGTTCGAATCTCGGCCGTGCATTAATAGATGTTTTGTTTGGAAAAAATATATTCGCATTACATTAACACGAGCTCTTAAGGTGAAGGGAAACATCGTGAGGAAACCCGCGGCTAGTCAGCCCCACACGTATTGACCATTGTCTTTCCTGCGGATATGGCCGGCAGCTGAGAGGATGGTTTAGGTGCTACAAGCCTATTCCATCTCAACAATGTCCCAGGCACTACAGTGTCCCGTTAAGTGTAGGCAAATATTGCCTCCAGACGCTGTATAAATCATCTAGTAAAGATGTAAATGCCTGTTTTTTTAGTTGTTCATAAGCAAGTTTAAACCAGGACTCTACTTTATAATCTCGGGCGCGTGTTTCAAGATCTTTGTTTATGTAAATAAACATCTTCTCCTTAACATTGTATATCCATCGACACCCACGCGCCACATTCGCTGCGCCCGCGCATGTTCAACAATGACCGTGTTATCACGTTTTTATTACTTGCATTCTTTTTTTTTATTGAAATAATCGGCCATTTTGTTAAGTTTAACGATGTTTATGATAAAATTTATTTAGCGACTATAGGCTTTCTATAAGTCAATGGCAAGGACAAGTGACAATGCCTAAAATACTTAATTTAGGCGCAGTGGGCGAAAGCCCGCCTGAGACGCAGAGGTTGCGGGTTCGATCCCGCAGCGGGACAAATGTTTGCATGATCTGCAAATATTTGTTTCGTGTCTGGGTGTTTTCTATGTATAATATGTATGTATTTAAAAAAAAAATATCCATGTAGTTTATAAGTCATCTGGTTACCATAACACACGCATTAAATTGCTTAGCTTGGGACTAGATGACGCCGTGTGGAATGTCCAAGGATATTTATTATTTATTTATTATTTATTTATTATTTATATTACAGACTTTTACCGATGTGTAGCATGGACTTTCCGAATTAACATAGGTAATATGCTATATTTTATCAAGGTAGGTACCACGTGAGCAAAGCCACGGGCAAGTAAGCTAGTGTTAAATAAAACGCAAGGGCTTAGGAGACTAGACAAAACTAGGTACAAGTATGCAGATCTAAGAAAGTGGCTATGATGCAATACAGCATAATTTATGTGCACATTACCTATATCTGTCAGTCTGACTGATTTACTGCCGCGAATAGGGGAGTACTGGGCACCCTATCAGGCAAATATTTAGAGAATGCGTTTATTTTTGATAGATTGAATTGAGGACTTATGCCCGTTTTCACCAACGACTCCTAAACAGTCTCCTTACTAAGTATTACCTAAGCTAGGTGATCCCTTAAATCCCCCTCCTACCTAAATTCATTTTCACCAAGCTAGGTGACCCCTAGCGAACCACTACCTAACTATAAGTGATGTATTTTACTGATTCAATTTCATTCATTCAATTTCTGGTTTTTTACTGTCAACATGTAGGCTGTATGTTGATTGTCTATGCTTTAAAAATAAATAGTGTTTGTTTGACATCAAATTTGACATGTTTGTTTTGCTTTATACATATCGTCGGGGATAGTGCAGTACCGCGTAACCCACAAATACAACACTGCGTATAGCTACAAAAAAAGCCAAAATCAAATGACGCGTCCTTTGCATGCAACGACAAGTTTGCCATCTGCCCGTTTCACTTTAATTTGAAAAGAGCCAATAGAACGTGAGAAATCACGGAAAAACAATACCGCGTATTGGTTTTCGGCAAATTCTAGGCAGACAATTCCGCGGAACTACATCATTTCTTGTTCGTGCCGAGCGGGTTAACTTCGGAGTTTGGAAAAATATGGGATTTTCAGTTTTTTTGTGTCAAGTAAGTATTTTTTGCATTTTATGATTGCTAATTGATGTATAATTTATGTTAATTTAGTATTCGATAATATGAAAACCAAATAAAACTGTAAATAATTAGGCACAATATCTGAAGTATGGTTTGCGCTGGATTTATGCCCGTTTTCACCAACAAATCCTAAATTTTAAGTGACACCTATCTCATTTTAGGGAACACCTTAGAAAGAAATGGTTTTCACCACTCCCAATCCGTCACCTAAAAGCTTTAAGTGTTACCTAAATTTAGGGGGCCGAAATTCGGGGTCCTAAAGATAGGTGACAGTTGTATCAGTTTGTGAATGTTTGCTAATATTTATAATTATTAAAAATGAGTGATTTCATTGATGTTATTGAGGCTATAGAAGTGATCACAGATCGTGTATTATGGGATCGACCATATTTTTACAGATATTTTGTGAGAGAATTGATTTCTTCCAAAAGTTTGAGGACGTGGACTTTTTTCGAAGATAAATCTTAACTAAAGGAAGTGTCCTTTTCCTGTTGACAAAAATTGAATCAAAAATTGAGTTCCAGGACAATAAAAAGTTCAAGCACACGAAATAACAATTATCATAAACTCGAAACGCAATATGTATTTTATTTATTAGCCTTTATTACAGATAAAAATGTAGGTACTTACATGGTTTTTATAATTAAGTAGGTATGACATCGACAATTATTCAGCACTGTTATCTGATTGCCCCGTCTTGGCAAAGGCCTCCTCCAACTTCTTCCAATTCTCCCTATCTCTTGAAATTCGAATCCATGTTTTCCCTGCAAACTCCTTTAATTCGTCTTCCCACCTTTTGAACTGTCTTCCCCTCTTGCGTTTATTGTAATTAGGAAACCAATTCATCACAGTTTTAATAATATGTATATAGCAAAACAAACATGTCAAATTTGATGTCAAACAAACACTATTTATTTTTAAAGCATAGACAATCAACATACAGCCTACATGTTGACAGTAAAAAACCAGAAATTGAATGAATGAAATTGAATCGGTAAAATACATCACTTATAGTTAGGTACCTAGTGGTTCGCTAGGGGTCACCTAGCTTGGTGAAAATGAATTTAGGTAGGAGGGGGATTTAAGGGATCACCTAGCTTAGGTAATACTTAGTAAGGAGACTGTTTAGGAGTCGTTGGTGAAAACGGGCATTAAAGCTAATTATTCAATCATTAAGTTGATTGAAAACCTAATTACCTTTAAATCCAGCGCAGCTTTAAGATAATGGTTTAATTCAATATCTGTACCTTATTCAATAAGATTCTAATTATTTTTTTCTGTAAAAAATATTGTGGTGCTATTAAGCTTTCTTGGTGGCTTGCTTCTTAATATTTAAAGTTATTTTCAGCTCATAAAATGGAGGAAAACAAGCAAGCAACCTTCAAGCAAGTTCTATGGATACCGGGAACGTTGCCTATTGACGAAGATACTGATAATCTGACGATTAGTCTTCTAACTCCACTTTAAATAGTAGCTTGATCGTTAGTAATACTCGAGCAGCGATATGAACATAAACACAAGTTCTGAATCGTTTGTTTATTCGTTCGTATGAGCAAGTGACGGAGGTGACAACTCTGCAGGTTTTATGCCATCTAAAGGCCTCCGTCATGGCTTAACGACTTCAAAAGCCGGGACCGACACCGTGTCCTCTGAAGCACAGAAGCGCACACAAAGGTCGAACGCTAAAGATCTTAAGAACAGTATTGACCATTGACAATTGAAAAAAAACTTTTATACTTATTATTCCTCTGAAAACATGGCAAATCAAGTGATTGGCGCAGTTTGACTCATGATCATAGCTTAAAATAAATAAAAATAAATATATTTTGATAGGCATTCTGTATTTTATAAACATAACTTTGTATCTGTGAGTCAGTACTTTTATTAGGATAATCTGTTGATGTAAGCGGTGATACTTATGTTTAATACTAAAATAAACAATTATGTTTCCTAATTATGTTGTTTTTGCAATGTTGATTCATTTTTGTATGTTGTTTCTTAAAAATATAATAAGCTTTGACAGTATAATTTTGTTTCAATACCGCGTAACTTATGACAAACAGCGCACATTTAGTAAAGACATAATCCGCGTAACTGTCGCACAGAGGAATGGGATTATAATTCCATAAAAATAACATTACTAATAGGTAAGAGGCTGTACTAAATTGCTAATTTATAAAAACGACACGTCAAGACCAAAAAATGACGTCGTTAGATGAAAAAATGTCCCTCCTGTAAAATTTGATAAAATGTAGATACGCAGTGTTGTATTTTGGGATACGCGGTTCTGCACTATCCCCGACGATATTATTAAAACTGTGATGAATTGGTTTCCTAATTACAATAAACGCAAGAGGGGAAGACAGTTCAAAAGGTGGGAAGACGAATTAAAGGAGTTTGCAGGGAAAACATGGATTCGAATTTCAAGAGATAGGGAGAATTGGAAGAAGTTGGAGGAGGCCTTTGCCAAGACGGGGCAATCAGATAACAGTGCTGAATAATTGTCGATGTCATACCTACTTAATTATAAAAACCATGTACCTACATTTTTATCTGTAATAAAGGCTAATAAATAAAATACATATTGCGTTTCGAGTTTATGATAATTGTTATTTCGTGTGCTTGAACTTTTTATTGTCCTGGAACTCAATTTTTGATTCAATTTTTGTCAACAGGAAAAGGACACTTCCTTTAGTTAAGATTTATCTTCGAAAAAAGTCCACGTCCTCAAACTTTTGGAAGAAATCAATTCTCTCACAAAATATCTGTAAAAATATGGTCGATCCCATAATACACGATCTGTGATCACTTCTATAGCCTCAATAACATCAATGAAATCACTCATTTTTAATAATTATAAATACCGTAAAACGGGGTGACTTTGAATCACGGGGTGTCTTTGATGATTACTAAAATTTTTAACTTATTCATTCGTATTTCACAAATTTGTGAATAAAATGTTTTTTTATTTTTTGCGTTGGATGCACTGATATTTAGGCTGGCCTCACACAGCCGGAAAACCTATCTGAATTAAGAATCTTAATTCAGACTCTTAATTCCGGCTCCCTCAACTCACATTATCTTAAAAATTGAGATAGATCAGTAGTCTCTTGTTTCACGACACACGCAAACGTCTCGAAATGGAGGAGGAATTAATACTAATCGCATTGCTATTGGCTCAATACAGAAAAATTCATAATCTGAATTCAATATGTGTGTGTTGCTCTATGCAAATGTATAGGATTACGTGCGTTATGAAGTCATAATCTTAAATATTCAGACCAGGAATTCCGGATGCACATCAGAATCATTCTTACAGATCGATCTGAGAAATTCATAATCTGAAAAAATCAGAATGTATGTGGATCATAACGACTTTGTATGGGATTCCGGCCTTTCTTAATTAATAATATGAATTCAGATTATGAATTCAGAGACGAATTCCGGCTGTGTGAGGCCGGCCTTACTCTTATCTTTTCCCTAACGCTTGTGCTCGTGCTGTTCATCACAAAAGAAAAAAAAAATATTTCAGTTAGGTAGGTATAGAATTCCAACAACTTTTGACACCTGCAAAACTTCAATGCTGCACTCGTGGCTATTACTTACTCAATATTCTATTAGTTCTTACAGGATTGTATGGTTTCCAATGATTAAGTTTTAGACTGTTTTGATGGGCAGGATCCACCATTTTATTTTCTAGAATGAGTTTTATGTGATGAGGTGACTTTGATGAATGATGAGAGGCGACATTGATAGCTATCAAAGTCCCCCCAATAAACAAGTGAAAGTTACATAGAAACTTACAGTATTGATTATGAAAGTAACCCCTTATGTTTCTTTTGTAGTCTGGAAGATGGTGCTTAAATACAAAAAAATACCGGGTAGATACGTTTATAATTATAAAATCTTATAATAACGGCGTGGTTTCAATTAAATAAACAATACTACATATAAATAAAAAAAATGATTTTTCAGGTTAAAATAATGGTCATCAAAGTCTCCCCTTAAATCAGATTCGCCCCATTTAACTTTACTAGCTCATATCTCAAAAACTAATGAGTGAACAAAAAATTTTTTTATGCAGTTTTACTCTTGTTTGGGGATACTTTAAGAATCAGTTAAAAAAACGGGGGCAATCAAAGCAACCCCGATTGCATTATAAACTTGATAGGCGACTTTTTATTTTTTTACTCAGAAAGTAAATGAGCAAATTTATTTTTTATTATGCTAAATTAAACTGCACATCAAGTCGTCACTATGGTATCAATATCATAATATGATATTGATACAATATTATTGTTTACTCGCAAATTAAAGAAGTTACAGGTGTTTGAATTTTAAAATTAATCAATGTAACCCCGTTTTACGGTATTAGCAAACATTCACAAACTGATACAACTGTCACCTATCTTTAGGACCCCGAATTTCGGCCCCCTAAATTTAGGTAACACTTAAAGCTTTTAGGTGACGGATTGGGAGTGGTGAAAACCATTTCTTTCTAAGGTGTTCCCTAAAATGAGATAGGTGTCACTTAAAATTTAGGATTTGTTGGTGAAAACGGGCATTAGTCTTTTTGGAATTGTTTGTGGTATTACGGAAATATACTTACCAAGCAGCAGCGGTAAGCTTGTAAGAGCCTGGAGGTCTAGGTACTCTATAAGCCAAAACGATGCATCGTGACAAGTGTTAAAGTTAGTTGATCCAGTTCCCGTTTTCGTGGGAATGCCGGAATCAAAAGCAGCCTATTTTTTAATCCAGGGTTGCTTATAGCAATCCTGGTACCGAATTTCATTCAAATCCGTCCAGCCGTTTGAGCGTGAAAGAGTAACAAACACACATACTTACACTCACACATACTTTCATCTTTATAATATTCGTGTGATTAGTGTGATAGTGTGATTCATTTTGTCACTTATAAAACGGTGACTTATCCAAATTACAGTGATGCACCTCCAGGTGTCAAACTCACGACTAGGAACTGCCTTTTTGACGGGTAGGTATTCAAGATGGCATGTTGTCTTTTTTGTTTTATTTTCCGAAATTTGTGTTTTGGCGAATGTTAATGTGTAATAATGGTGGATTATTAACTGTTAAGTGTTCGTGAACGTACATAAGTGTAGGCAAATGAAACAAAACTGTATATCATTGCATTTCGAGTTCTCTCAAAAAGTCCGTGTAAAGCTGCAGTAAAGAACCCACATCTTTACTGACGCTGACTATGACTTTGACTCGACCTTGACTAAACCGACGAAACGAAAATATATTATACACATGGTAGTGGCTAAATGCGTGGCAAAAGCCGGCGAAGCCAAAATAAAGAAGAAGAAGAAGACTAGAAATTGTAGAAAGTCAAAAGTTAATCCCGCTAAGCTTATTGCTCCTTTTTCCATTTTGAAATAACAAAACGGAAACCAACACATCAACTGAACTAAAATACTCGTGACAGACAGACGGAAGTCAATTGATTGTTTGTTTTGGCAACTGCTAGACCGATTTTGGAAGAAAATATTAGTTTTGTCTTAAAATGGCGTTGATAGAAATATCACGGCTTTTTTCTGTGATGTCTACAAGACTTTATTCACAGAAACTAAACTAAGTACCTACCACATTTTTACAGAACTGTACAAAATATAATTAGAACCAGTTGAGCCACCTAAGGATCGTTACAAACGATATAGGTAGCTCAACTGATCCAAACCACTGCCAGACGGAAGCGTGCCCAAGACAATGGCAGCATTGACGCGCTGTATGAGAATGCTGATCCTTTGAGCCAAATAAGTGCCAGCCCTCGGATCACGGTGTCGCTTCGACCGCCGCGATGTGATTTATTAGGACATAATGTGATTGGTTACTTATTTAGTCTGTGCTCAGAGTCAGAGTCAAATTTGACTCTGATGAGCTGTGAGTCGCGTAAAATGAGTCTTTGAATTTACGCTACATTCGGTTTCATACTCCAAACCAGCGTAATTTTTATGAGCTGTGAGTCGCTTAAGATTGCCATAACGCCGAATAACTAGTGAAATAGCAAATAATCCTTTTTATCGTGAGTAAGGAGTGCAGAGCGATAGACACGCAACATAATTTATAGCGTAAAAACAGTTTTTATTTTTTGCGCGTTCTTACACTAAAATAGTGGTTTTTGACCTTTATTATTCCAGTGTCCATAAACGAACCAGTGAAACAACGGGTCAGATATTTTCCCCAGAGAACTCACGACGCTTTAAACAGTGCTAATGGGATTAGCAAACATACTCTTAAACACACGAATGGTTAGTTATCTACACCTACTTATGCTCGCTTTTAACATTCAACTTATGGCTAAATGCACAAGCCGTGCGAAGCCAAAAAAAAAACTTATGAATGCCCGTAAGTAGGTTCGTTCGTTCGTTCGTATGAGCAAGTGGCCAACTCTGTTGACGGAGTTTTTAGGCCGCCTAAAGGCCTCCGTCATGGTTTAACGACTTGAAAAGCCGGCACCGACAATTTAACGTACCCTCCGAAGCACGGACGGTCAGCTGATAATGCCACTTTCGGTCACCCATCCAAGTTGTGACCGCTCAGAACGTTGCTTAATTTCGATGATCTATCAAGAACGTCTTAGCAAGCTTCGCCACGAGCGCTTCGTAAGTAGGTAGGTATATTATATCGATGCAGTAGCATTATTATCTGTCAAAAAGTGAAAGGTTCTTTCCAATACCTATATTTTTTTTTATGTAGGTAGGTCTTGCCACGTAAAAAGAGCTTGGTCGGGGAAGTAGCGGGGGTATATTTACGCCTGTGTTCACTCGCTGACGAACCAATAGCACTCGCTAAATCAATGGTATGAAGTGCGCCGCAACACCTCTACACCAATCATCGACCACGGAGCAGTTTGGCAGCCAGCGCTCTTTTTACGTGGCGCGACCTAGAGGTACCTACCTACTCGTATTTTAGTGTGATCCCGCTGTCAACAAAACCCTTCACCTATTTGCATTTGATCTGTATGGGGAAACCCACCCCATACAGGATGGGGTTGCAAATTGCATTGTCCTGTACTGTGAGCGACAAAAGTAGATTAACAACTTCAGATTTTCAAAACTTTAAAAGCTTTAAAATTGGTAGTGTGTAACTTGTGGTAGGTATTAATAGTGGCAATTCGGGATATCGCCAAAACTTACCTAACCAATTTGACAGCACTAAAAATGCCGTCTCTTTCGTAACGATCGAAATAAAAAGGATGGCATCAATTCTGGCAACATCCAGAATTGCCACTAATATCTTGTTAATTTTACAATTACTTTTACTTACTTTGACATGCCTAATGTTTGACTGGCTTCCCACTAAAGCTCGACTATTTAGGTTGTTAAGGGATCGCTGTAAAACAAAGCTAGGCCCACACCACCATGTTCTTGCCTGGTTCTTTCCCTGGTGTAGGGTCGCGTTGGAACAGGCATTAGAATCACCTAGCATGTAAGACGAACCTGAAGTGTTCCTTGAGGTCCTACCAAAATAAAAGATTTTTCTTTCTTTCTGAAAATATAATCTCTTAGTTTTTAGAAGTCAGTTAAAAAGATAAGCATCTCTATCCTTAAATTCTAAACAATATAGGTACTTAATTATTCCAAAATCGATAAGTTCATGCTGCTAACGGTGCGCGAGGTCTAGTTCGAGGCGTACTACCAGTTACGTCTAGTTCAATAATTTACAATAGTAAGTAAAGTGGAATAAAATACGTTTATTAATCTCAATAATGAAACAACAATGTTTAATTAACAACAATCAACTTACAAGTAAAGTACAAAATCCCCTATCAATTACACGGAGTTTTATCAAAAACAGGCGAGCGGCAAGATTGATGCGTGACGTAACAGGATGCATTCCGACGGTGGCCGGGAATGAGCACGTGCTATAGGGTGATCAGATTTCATGGAGTTTTCGAGACTTTTTTTGGAACAAAGAAACAGTCAAAAGTAATATTTTCTTTTTTTACAACGATTATTTTACCAAACCATTATCACACTGTCACACTAATATTATAAAGGTGAAAGTTTGTGTGTAAGTGTGTACGTTACTCTTTCACGCTCAAACGGCTGGACGGATTTGAATGAAATTTGGCACCAGAATGGCTTATACCCTGGATTAAAGAATAGGCTACTTTTGATACCAGTATTCCCACGGGAACGGGAACTATTCACCGCGAGGAGCAGCTAGTTTTATCATAATACTTACTTATTATATTACTAGTTTCAATCGTCTTAAACACAAGCATTTAGTTGCTTAGCTTGGGACTAGATGACGCTGTGTGGAATGTCCAAGAACTTTTTTATAATTGGAACGTTTGCCAAAGCCTTGCACCTATTTTTTTTTAATAACCTACTTTGTCATACTGCTGGGCAAAAATAAATCTGAAAAAATAGTTGCTAAAAATATATAGGTACCTAATAACGTAATGCTACTCTATTGAGTGCTATTTGTGAGTCATGAACCATTGTCACCCTACTCAAACCCGCCCCTATATTGACAGGGGTTGTAAATCGAGGATCAATAGTTTAAAACTAAGTGCTGCCCGCGGGTATTGCTACTTATTTAACACTTCAGAGCATTCATTGTTTTACATACCTACATAAAATGCATTTATGCAAATGGAATGCTAACTTCGATAACTGAGCGAGAGATTAACAAAACGTAGGTCAATGTAGGTAAGTACAAACATGTCCCGTGGCGGGGATCGAACCTGCAACCGTGTTGGCCGAGTGGGACCTCGACTTTCGATCCGAAGGTCGTGGGTTCAAACCGGGTTGCATTCAGCATCAAACTTTGTGAACTGTTACGAATTCAATATTTCGTTTACGTTGATCCCAAGTGAAGGAAAACATCGTGAGGCAACCCGCGGCTAGTCAGCCCCACACGTATTGACCATTGTCTCTCCTGTGGATATGGCCGATAGCTGAGAGGATGGTTTAGGTGCTACAAGTCTCCATCTCAACAACGTCCAGGCACTACAGTGTCCCGTTAAGTGTTGGCAAAGCCTCCTGAGCCTGACTCTATAAATCACTATACTTAATATTATAAAGAGGTAAAATGGGTTTGGGCGGAGATTACCCCAAACATACAAAATGTTTGGGGTAATCTCCGAAACTACTCATCCGATTTAAAAAATTCTTTCACCGATGTGTAGCATTGACTTTCCGAATGAACATAGGCTATATTTTAAATACAACGCAAGCGAAGTCGCGGGCGAGAAATCTAGCCATCCAGTAAAGATGTAAAGGCCTTATTTTTTTATCCCAAGGGCCATAGCTGCGTGCTGTGTGAAATTTTCAAGAATATTTATTTATTTATGTTACAAACCTGAGCATATTAACAATCCTGTTCTATTTTCCCTCCTATATGATACAGCCATCTGCAATTCTAAAAGCAGCCATTACTGATATGGTAAGTGCGCCTTAAGTGGTTCATGCTTTTTATCATTACTACCTTGTAATGTGAGATCGAAGACTCCCTTTTAGCTATTTAAACGATTATTACAATGTTTGTTTAGTAATTGGATTTTGTTATACAAAATGTGGTTATTGAGGTCATGGAATTTTGAACCGACTTTCAAAAAGGAGGTTTTATGTTACATTGTACCTAGGTAGGTATGTTTTTTTATGTAGGTAGGTACTTATGTGGTGTTCCAAAAAAAAAATTTGAGGATCTGATGGAGGATCTTTAGAGTTATAAACAAAAATGCACAGTGCAGGAAATTGCTCTCTTCTTGCGAAAATGAATGATCAAATTTTTAATTTTGCCACTAAAAATAACAATAAAACACGTTTACCTACTTACCTACATAATACCTACTTCACTTTGAAAACTTTTTAAACGTAGGTACTTAACGAACATAATCGTGAGACTGAGAAAAGCCCAGTAAAATATAAGTACCTACCTTACTTACTTTATAATATTTGTTTGTTCACACAATCTCACGTTAAAAATTCAAATTAAAAATCGACAAATTAAAACAAAATGCTCAGCGCACCATGAAAATCATAAATCATTCAACCACTGGCACTGTAGAGAAAAAAAAACAATGCAATGAAAAAAAGTACTACCAGCTTCTTTGCCGCGTTCGGTTTGAAAAAAGAATTGAGCTGTCAAACTCTATTGTTCGATTTTCAAACAAGAATTCACACCTCGCGCGCTTTTGTTGGTTTAGAGATGGGAAAAGGTAAGGTGATTAAGATGACCGGACTTGTTGCTTAATTCTTAAATAACTCTTAGAAACGAGCATTACTTAGATAATTGTTGTACGTAAAAGATTTTATTTAAGAGATATATGCACATTACGCGTAGAGTTTCCTTTCACAACCGTGCAAAGTAGACAAGTCATGAATTCTAAGTAAAGGATAAGTAGGTAAGTAAGTACCTACTATTTTATTTTACATTTGTTTTTTGTTACTGATCTCTTTAATGTATATATTGACTAAAATAAAGTCATTAACCCAGTATGACTGGTCGATTCAAAAGACCGGAAAAAATTATAAAAATAGTAAAAACATGGTGCAACCCTAACATTTCATCAAACAGTGGCAGCAGTAGGGTTCCATTGTGGCCATAAGAAAACCTTAATTAAAGTATTGACTGACATTTTAAGTTGCAATGTGGGTCAAGGCGGTCTTGTAGAAAGTTTTTTCTAGAAACATCTTTAGAATTCGCAAAAGTTTACGACAGGTCTTATTCAGTTTGCGTTTTGTATTTGACAGTACGAAGAATCAACAGTGTTTTTTTTGTACACAAATTGTAACCGGTGTTGTTCCGTTCTGCCTATTATCGAAAGAAAAGGGTGTAACATTTTACTTCTAGCAAATGTTGATTTGCGTTTGTAAGAGGTTACCTTAGGGTCGCTGGTTACCCCTGATATGATTAAGAATGTCCTGGGAACTTGCTAGAGTTTCCCGATGAAGTATCAGAAGAAAACGGATAAGTAAGTGATTTTGTCATAAAAATGCATACAAACTCACATTTTCTGTAATACAACGTACAAACGGCCAGTCAGACTTCTGTCAATGACTTATTTTATCCTTTTATTAAAACAACATTGTTATTTTACCTCCTCCATTTCAAGTAACTTCAAAAAGCGATCGGTTACTTAAGAAGCTCTTTCATCAAAAGCTTCCACTTCGAAAGCCTTTGAGTAATTTACTTTTAATATCCAGCAAACATTTATTTTAAAAATCTTCCGCGTCTTTATCAAACTCGTCCATCTTGTTTTAAATTTGGGGCTTCCTTTTGCACAATATTCTTATTTAAGCCGAGATTATGATGAAATCCGAGAGATAAAGTAGGACTATCTTGAAAAACAAGGCTATATTCCCAGGCATGATAGACAGCCGCCTGAATAAGACATTTTAAAAATTAAATCCTTTGAGTACCTAAGTCTAGGGCACGTCAAAACGTACTGAAACAAGTTTATTTTTTATTAATTACTAGCTTTTGCTCACGGCTCCCTTCGCGTTAATGTTTTTGTTATTTTACAGCCTCTTGGTAACATTATTTTTTTCTGAGTGAATCCAAGCAAGGAGATACTTCTGATCGGTTGAGCAGTTATGGCGTAAAACTTAACAAAACATCAAACTCGCATTTATAATACAGAAGTATTTTTTTTTGTGTTGTAAAATAAAACAAAGGAACCCTAAATCGATCGATCGAAAACGCTCTTGACGGAACTATAAAATCCATAGACAAAAATACCACTTGAGCTTACTTTTCAACCCCTCATGATTATAGGAACAGATGCATTCAACCAAGTTTTTCATTAATAAGGTGTGATTTTTTTTAAACTTCCGTAAAATGGTGTTCAACTTCCAGTGACATCTATAAGTATGTAATCTTAGGTGGCTCAACTGTTTCTGATTGTATTTTGTACAGTTATGTAAATACCGGCGGTAGACCACGCAAGCGATGGCGCGACGAGCTGGACATCTTTAGCGATGATCAGTGGCAGGCAATGGCGTTAGACCGAAACGACTGGAAAACTCGAGGGGAGGCCTTTGCCCAGCAGTGGGACACTACAGACTAAAAACAACAAAAACAACAACATGTAGGTAAATAATGCTGTAGGTAGTTTAGTTTCTGTAAATAAATGTTACTTACAGTGGATTGGATCATAACATGTCAATTGTCATAGAAAATTGAGAATAAAATTATATTACTTTTCAATTTTCTATGGCACCTTCTAAATTTGCTGTATTACTTTTGATAGGTAGGTAAGTACGTCGAGATCGTCTATAATCTTAAAAAGTCTCAAAGAATAGACAAATGATAAACAATTTATCGGCAAAGTACCAGGCAACCAGAGCCCAGTAGGATGTCAGGCAAATTGGAGTAATTTGTCCGGAGGGCGGCTAAGTGAGAGAGACAGCCGACACGCGCATGCGTTAAAAGGTTTTCGAATTCGCAATTCAAATTGAACAGATAGTTTTTTTAAACTGCAGGATACACATGCACTAACCAGACTTGTAGGGCCCGGTAGACCGCGTAGGCAGGGCCCGGAGACCCGCGCTGGTTAGGGCCCGGGGACCCTCGCAGCTTAGGGCCCGGCTGACACTGTTCAGTGCGCATGTCGCACCCTGTATGTAAATGAACTAGAGCTAACTAGATTATGAATGTCATCCATCATGATCATGTCAGAGCTATCTTCTCGCTTCGTGTGGGCGGAGATTATAATCTCTACATATAAAAAAACTAACACACCGATGTCTGTACATTTGTGTTAATGAAAAACTAATATGGGTCTTTATTGGAGCAATAGAAGCCAAAAAAATTGGCCTGTATGTATGTTTGTTCCCGCATCACCCAAAAACTACTGAATGGAATTGAATGCAGTTTTTACCGATGTATTGCCAGAGGTCTAATTTAAAAAATAGGCGCCAATTTACCGCAGGTTAACCCTTTTAAAGTTGCAATAGAGTGACAATATTTTTATGGAAAGTAGCGTGTAAAACACGCTAGCGAAGCCGCGCGGGTCTACTAGTGTACCTATAATAAAGTACTCATTCTACGTCATTAACATTTTTGACACTCAGTGTACCATAGAGTATTCTGTAAGCTTATTTCGAACGTCGAAGAGCAGAGGTGTTAACGCCAGTTTACCGTAGTATTGGATACTGTCCTCGATACCGAGTCAAGTATCACAAATGTATGAAAACAAAGTGCAGCGCCTCCCCCGGTAACTTGCATGAACTAAACATTCCATACATTTAGAATACTTGACACGTGAGCGAGGATAGATTACTATACAAAAAACCGCCGGTAACCCTACAGAATCCCAGTGAGATTCAAATTTCGTATTCTGTAGAACTCTATACCTGTGACAAGTGTGTTAGTGATAAAAAAATTAAAATAATGGTTTTTAATCGTCTGTCCCGGCTTTTAAAAGTAAAGTCTTTTAAAAGTCAAGTTAAGTCATCACGGAGGCCTTTAGGCGGCCTAAAAACTCCGTTGTCAGAGTTGGTCACTTACCTACTCATACAAACTTACTTACATAGTAAAAACATAATCAATAGTTACTGTAGGTCGCGCCACGTAAAAAGAGCTTGGTCGGGGAAGTAGCGGGGGTATGTTCGCGCCTGTGTTCACTCGCTGACGAACCAATAGCACTCGCTAAATCAATGGTATGAAGTGCGCCTCGTTACCTCTCCACCAATCATCGACCACGGAGCAGTTTGACAGCCAGCGATCTTTTTACGTGGCGCGACCTATACTACGAGTATAATCAGGATCGCGGCCATATTATCCTATCAATTGATTCACATTAAGACTGATTAATTCAATAACTTTGAATTTGGGTTAAGCTCATGATCGCCGCCATCTTGGTACAGTCACGTGCACAAGTTTAAAATGTATTTTTAATATTTGAATATGGATGAGCTGTGTTGGCGGAGTGGAACTTCTTCTTTCTATTTGAGGGTCGTAAGTTCGAATCCTTGCTGTGTCATTACCATGACTTGTCAATCTACACCTAGCGTACACTGTACGTGTACTTAAGTACCGTGGCTTCGCCCCCTTTGTACCTACCTGGATAAAAAGTAGCCTGTATATAAAAATCTTGACACTTGAAACAATATTTCTAAGTTTTATTCGGTGTTGACTGACCAGACAGACTAGGACGGGGTGAATAACCTAGTAATTAGGCTATTATCTAGGTCCCAAAATGTAAATTCAAGAGGTCAACCTCTTATAATTAAGAGGGTAACTTTTTTAACCTCTTTTGTGACTTCCTATACTAATATAAACGCAAACGTTTGTATGGATGTTTGTTACTCTTGCGAAATTACTGAACTGATTTGGCTGAAACTTGAAATATACATAGATTATGACCTGGAATAACATATAGGCTACTTTTTATACAGTACCACGGGGCGAAGCCGCGGGCGAGAAGCTAGTTTATAAGCGTGAGCGAAGACATGAAAGTAAGAAGTTGGTTTAAAAGGGTCCGCTGGGATCTAACCACAGATAATATAATACTATACTTGGCCTAACGAAGCACGCATGCCATCACTCCATCTAAACGGGGCAGGGGTCGACAACATTTTGTTTTACATTTAAGTAATTGAATACTATTTTAAATACTACGCAGCAGAAGAAGTGTTAGAAGAGGATGGTTTAGGTGCTACATATTGAAACACAGTAGTAATTTTCAGACTAACATTGATACTGACAGACAGTTAGATGGTGGTATTCTATTATTTTTTATTACAATGATACTACCTACAAGCTTATTCCACCTCAATGTCCCAGGCACTACAGTGTCCCGTTAAGTGTAGGCAAAAATTGCCTCCTGACTCTGCATAATAATGTCAAATCAAATCAATATTGCGTAACATGTTGTAACTACGGCGCGAAGATCTAGATGGCTTTGACAAGGCGTGGGTCCAAGCAGCACAAAACCGTGATAGTTGGAAAGATCAAGAGAAGGCCATTGCCCAGCAGTGGGACACGATGGGCTAATAAAAAAATTTTTTAACTAAAAACTCCGACACAAGAGTTGGCCACTTGCTCATACGAACAAAAACAGCTAGAGATCAAGTGGTCTAAAACTCTAAACATAAAAAGTTGTGAATGTACCTACCACCATTGGACAGTTCTAGGTTTACCTACTGAATACCTACCTACATATTATAATAAATGTACAGTGGCTTCGGGTAATTCCGATAGTCGGGATATTCCGATAATTAAGATCTACACCCAAACACGGCACTATTTTCCGCACTGGCAACATTCATTTAGCCGCCAAGTTCATCGCTCCCCGCATTAGTTACTATTGTCAGTGACAACTAATGCGGGCTAATGTAGATCTTAATTATCGGAATATCCCGACTTTCGGAATTACCCGAAGCCACTTATATTATTATGTAAAATGGTCTTAGGTACTGAGATTGTCTGAATAGGATTCGAAATTAAAAATATAGTTAGATTTGGCACTGGAGCTGTAAAAAATGCGCCAAAGAGTGGCCAGCTCTTGCTGCGGTACAAACCTAACATCGTGTCAATTGGCAAGCTGGCAACACCGGCACTTGTAAAAATTGGCACTTGCTAGTTAATTCAACTACCGTTTTGAAAGTCCGCCAAGTCTGCTCAGAACTCAGAATTAAGTTCGTATATTTTATTTTATTTTTATTTAAAGTACGGGCTTCTGCAAGCGGTTTAGTTTACAGGAAAGATTAAAAATAAAAATGTTTTATTTAAGTGTTTTTTTACATACAAATGTAGAAAATGGTAAAAACTTAAATAAAAATAAATAAAAAGATTTAATTACAAATCGAAAACGATTCATCTGTGCCAATAATCGCAGGTCAGCTTATATTGTTGGTAACTCAATTCAGAACCAAACAGAAATATATAATGAACAGAGATTATTATTTTGCTTTACTTATTCTGGAATGATAACTACACTAGTAGTACTGCTTTCGCTATATTTCATTCTCATTCCAGAATAAATAAATTAAATTATAAGGATAGAACTTCACTTTTGGTAAGTTCGTTTTATCCTATTATTGCACGATGTATCGTTTTCGGATAGTAAAGTAGAGGCAGAATTTAATAACGTTGTGAGCGGTCACAACTTCGATGGGTGACCGCAAGTGGCATTATCAGCTGAGCGCTTCCGTGCTTAAGTTGTACTTGGTGGCCCAAACTCTGTTTTCGCTATTCCTCCTAAACTATGCAAAATGAAACTATTACATAGGTATTAAAAAAAAGCTTATGATAATGTTTCACAAACTGTAGGTACATTCAGTTTTTAAAAATTCCTTTGTTCAACGTAATAATAAAACAAATCCGGCGGTGGCGCTAGTTTCACCCATACAGGCACCTTAAAGGGCACGTTAAAACGTCGGTCCCGGCTTTTAAAGACGTTAAGCCATGACGGAGTCCTTTAGGCGGCTTTAAAACTCCGTCACCAGAGTTGGCCACTTGCTCATACGACCGAACGAACGAACGAACGAATGAACGAACGAGAATTTATTAAATTTCGAGCCAAAAGTTGCACAGCCCTGCGTAACCCGACCGCGCCGATACGATCAGATAGTTTAGTTAGTTGTATACTTTTATTTTATTTTATTCCACAATAGATTGTTGTCAGCGGTCATCATAATAAACTACTGTGCCTTTATCGGCAATCATAATTATATTTTGTCTAATATATTTTTATTTACTAGGCCTTGATTTTCGATCCGAAATTGGTTTTGCGTTTTGGTGCATCAATGGATTTTTTACCGACTTCAAAAAAGGAGGAGGCGCTTGACAGCGCTAGTCCGTTCTACACAAAGGAAGCAGGTTTAAAGCAGTTGTTTATTAATTTTAAATGGCAGCGCCCAGCGCTGACCAGCGCGTGTTGAAGCTTGTCGGAACTTGTAGGCACTGTTCAGTGCTTATCGGCGCGCGTTCATATATTTTCCTGCGCGGGTTACCAGCGCTGTCAAGCGCCGGTAAGCGCTTATAAGTTTCAAGCTTTCTTTCTGTATACGGCCTTTGTAGGACTAGGATTTTACACTTTAAATCAATACTCTACTCTTAATGGTGTAGGTACCTAGCGTAGGATAATGGCATGATAATGATGATGATGTCCGGGATTCGAACCCACGAGTAGGGTACCTTCCACAGCTAATTCTAATCCAATAACCAATCCCTATGGCATTGTGTTCGCCCCTTGCATTCAGAGGTCAACGAACTCACGGTCATTTTCATATTTTAATAATGTAGATACTTACTCATTAATACGTTTAATTAAAGCCGTTGGCAAAATGTAGTTAATTGTAGAAATCGGCGATGGACTTGCAACCTGTCATTAGTTTATTTTTAATAATAATAATCTATAATCTAGGTATAGGTACCATTCTTTTATCTGTGTCTATACCTACTTCTATAGGTAAGTACTTATACTTACTTATTATACCTACTTATAATATTATAAAGAGGTAAAGTTGGTTTGTATATTTGGGGTAATCTCCGAAAATACTTATCCGATTTTAAAAAAATCTTTCACCGATGTGTGTAGCATGGACTTTCCGAACATAGGCTACTTATATTTTACCAAGGTACCACGCGAGGGAAGCCGCGGGCGAGTAAGATAGTTTATATTATTTCGTAATAGAATTTGACTATTTAGAAAAAATAGAATAAACTAACTTTTCTGTAACAAAATACCTCGTACATCTAAATATTATTGCGCTGTCCCTTTCTCTCTTATGAAACGTCTCAAACGATGTACAGATAACTATCTCGCTCTGATTTCTTTCGACGCCTAGTAGACCATAGACCCCCAACAGAGGGCGCCACCAGGATTGACATCAACAAAATATGGCGGCAAAAAAACAAAAATTAGTCTCAAATAACTTTGACCACCTTTTTTTTGGAAGGAAGGATATTTCGAAAGGATAGGATATTTTTTGTGACGTGTGGCATGAAATATGATATTGTTTTTATTTTTGATGACGGAGTTTGATGAAGCGTGTTTAGTAAAAACTAAAAAAAACATCCCTTAAGCCATGACGGAGGCCTATAGGCGGCCTCAAAACTCCGTCGCCAGAGTTGGCCTCAAGAAAATCTTAAGGTCTAAGGGCGTACCTACAGGGTACCTACGCCTTTAGACCGTAAGGATTTTCTTACTGAACCCAAACCCATAATGTTCGATGCTTCATAAAGTTGTCAAAATGACGTCGTAAAAATCAATTGCGAGGTCGCGGGTTCAAAATGCTCAATTGTCTTCGAAATTGAGTTATGGGTTCGATGCTCGGGTTAATTGGCCCTGATTTGTTGTCTGTGGTCGGTTTGATCGTTTGTCTGTTTGTTTGTAATAAAAAAACGTAGGCCTTTAGTTACATCTTTACTATGCATGTGTATTTCTGTTCATATCTCCGAAAATAAGATCCTTACCTACCAAATTTTGATGGGACCACTTCAAGAGTGTATTCTATCTAACAAAAAAAATATTTTCTGTTCGTTCGTTCGTTCGTATGAGCAAGTGGCTAACTCTGGTGACGGAGTTTTTTAGGCCGTCTAAAGGCCTCCGTCATGGCTTAACGACTTCAAAAGCCGGGACCGATAATTTAACGTGCCCTCCGAAGCACGGAATCGCTCAGATGAAAATGCCACTTGCGAATTATTTTCATGAACATAGTAAAATTATAATATACCTAGGTACCTAATAATGGTAGGAGAACATAGAGCCGCATCCTTTTTTGATGTTGGTTAAATAAAATTGAACATTGTCTGGCTGAAACTTGGAATACCTATACTTACATACTTTATGACCTAGAAATCTGGAATAACACATTCTTAGGCAACTTTTTATCCAGATAGGTACCACACAAGCAAAGCCGCGGGCGAGTAAGCTTGTTGATTTCAAAAAGATGGAGGAACTTTGAAACTCTCCATAATAGCTAATTAAAAAAAGTCCGAATT
The DNA here is from genome assembly GCA_963582015.1 of Xanthorhoe designata. NCBI lineage: Eukaryota > Metazoa > Arthropoda > Insecta > Lepidoptera > Geometridae > Xanthorhoe > Xanthorhoe designata. Next base: position 1,623,947 of record OY757058.1, read on the forward strand.
CTTATTTCAAACTTCTGACTGCAAAATTTTCTGAGCTTTAAAAAGTTAAATTTGAATTAGGAACTCTCCATAGTGTGTGCAAAATATCTTGCTGTTCTCAGATAGAGATGAATTAATTGATGAAATATCTCTGTGCAAGAATTTCATTATTAACAAGTTTAAAATTGTCTCGTTTGAAATCTGACTACTAAACTTATGTCAAACAAATGTAATGCTTGTAATGTAATTTTCAGACGGGCTTATGAAACCATAAATTTAAAAAAGAATATCAGTCAGGTGCCAATGTGTTATTTGAACGTGGCTCGTACAAGTACCTACCCTTGATATTTGACACTAAGGCACACTGAGTACCTACTTATTCAGTCCGTTATACATTAATTGTACAATAGCCAGACATTTTATATAAGGTACACATTGAGATGTATTAAAGAGTCACAATCTAATAGCTGACAACACTCAAAAAATGTGCGTACAAATTAAATGTTCTACAATGACATTTGACATCTGAATGTAGACGTTATGTCGTTTGCTTTAATGTTCAATGTCGCTTGTACGCAAAAAGGAAAAACTCTGCGCACTACGTAGCGTGCGCCGAGTTTTGGCGTTTACATTTTATTTGTCTGATTGTGGCTCTATAATACATCTCAATGAAGGTACATTATTACACAATAAGCACTATTCTCTTTACGCTAGACACCAGTAAGCTATAAACGTTAAAACATCTCCATCTTTCCAGATTGAACCATGACCTAACCGCGCACGGCCGCATGATGTCGCACGCGCTGGTCCGCGCGCTGCTGCTGGCCGCGCTGTGTGCGGGCGCGCTGCGGCTCGCGCGCGGCTGCCCGTGGGCCTGCGCGTGCCGCGGGGCCGCCGCGGACTGCGCGCACCGCGGGCTGCTGCACGCGCCCAAGCGGCTGCCCGCAGATACGCATAGACTGTACGTACCATAAGTCATATTTTGACGACCTCTGTGGCACAGTGGGCGAAAGCCCGCCTGAGACGCTGAGGTTGCGGGTTCGATTTTCGCTGCGGGACAAATATTTGTATGATCTGCAAATATTTGTCTCGAGTCTGGGTGTTTTATATGTATGATATGTCTTTTTTAAACTTTCGCGATCAGAACACATGATTAAACATACTGGATGGAGTTACACAACCCAAAGGTCCTTGCCAACGAGAAGCACTATTATAAGCGAATGGTTCGAGAAGCGATTGAGATTAAAAAATATTCTAATTTTAATCGTGAAGACGGCTTCAGACTCTCGTCCTCGTGGAATCCAGTAATAGCAAAGTGTACTCGTCAAATAAAATCTTCTCGGTGTACAGATACTGTTAGTGTAGTGTGCCGTCCTAGTGTGAACCGGCCCTAATTAACATTTATGAAGATCAAGTGAGGGTAGAAAAATAAATGCCTTCGCTTTGCTGTGGTGTACCTCTAACACTTCAGTCTGCCCGCGACCACGGCTGGTGCAATCCAGTCGAAACGTCGGGATAAAATTAAAATTAAATAAAGGTAAATAGCGATAAATACCCGTAAATGTATGTTTAATCATGTATGATATGTATGTATTTACAAAAAAAAAAAGTATCTATGTAGTATTAGTCATTTGGTTACCATAACACAAGCATTAAATTGCTTAGCTTGGGACTAGTGACGCTATGTGGAATGTCCAGTGATATTTATTTTATTATTTTCATATATTAGTGGCGATTCGGAGTATCGCAAAAGCTAAACTTAACTAACCAAAAATGTTGCCGTCCCTTTCATAGCGATGGGAATGAAAAGGATGGCATTGATTTTAGTTAGTTTAGATGGCATTAATTTTAGCTTTTGAGACACTCCGAATTGCCACTATTATCATACTGCGGCATCACTGAAAACCAGCGCTGTAGTTGCTGCTTGAGCTTCTACCTACAAATGAGTGGAATAAGCCACCGATTTGCTTCACTCATATTTCTTACAAAAATATTTTAATTTGTAAATGTATATTTTAATTTGTAGTTGACGTGCTCTCTGGTATTCAGCGCTCAGTTGTGCCATTAGCGGTCACCCATTCATGTCACCGCTTTTATGGATCTTGCTGCTGAGCTGTTCTTCTTTGCAGATCGCCGCTGCGGCTAAAAATTAGTTTAATTGTAATTACCAACCACATTGTGTTTTTATATAAATTGAATAATCCACAGCTTCTAAATCACGAGATGGCGCTGTGTGTAACATCCATCAATCTTTTATTATTTATTGGTCATCAGCATCATCATCCGAGTCAGACTTCACCCACAGCGGCCTCCCTTTGTGCTCCACGGTCAATTTATCTATTTAAAGTAATTCGATGGCATTTTGCCTCCCTAAATCCTGAAACTTAACCTCTGAATTTTTTCAGTTCCATTTTCATTTCCTCAATGACCCAAAATCTAAAAAAAAGTTATAAATACTTAAAGAATCTTTTCTCATATCCTGTCCCCATTTCATCGACGTCAATATTTCTCAAACACAATACCCCATTCTACCGCATTCCCAAACATTCCACAGAATGAGCCCCGTAAAGGGAGTCAATTTCTATACACTCTCGCGCTCAATTTCACCAAATTACATACATCACCCTCACACCCCTCTGCCTCTCTAGCATGAGTTTCTAGAAAATGATTTCGTTGGAAGTGACAACGATCAAAATATTCGATTCCGTCCGATCGAATTCGACGATGTTTCTTAAATTAAATTCGTAACTTAAATTCGTGATAAATACCCGTTTGCATATTATGTTTTATAACAGGCAGTAGAATCACCTAGTTTTAAGAACGTGACATGTCAAAGTGGTCTTTATACGATCGTACTGAATAAATACATTTTTATTTTTTTAGGCACGGAATCCTATGAAGTCAGATCGAAAATCTTATAGATAAGATAATATTCGGTGTGTGAATCTATGCGGGTTCACAATTGAATCAAAAAAAATTATTAGGATTTCATCTTCAGTGAAATAATACCAAAGGAAGGTAGTGTGTTGAAGCAAATTAAAATGATTATTTACACATTTACAGATTCTTGTGTCTAGGTTTTATTTCTGCGATTTTAATGTCGTCCAAACGCTAGTGATTTGAAAAACACTGAAATGTGCGACATTAAAACATAAATTAATCTAGCTAGCTTGAATTTCCTGTAATATTAGACACTAAGAAAAATATAGTTTGTCTACTGAGTTCTCATGCTAAAGGGACCGAATTGCATCTACCGAATGTGATAAAGGCCATAAAAATATATCTATTCTCGGTAAAATGGTAGACAATTTTTCTTGTTTTATGTGACACCGAGTGTTAGTTTTCTATGAACCTGCAATTTTCGTATTTTTATGCAATAACTCATTGTTATAGTCATGGTATCCCATCCCCTTATAAGATGGTTGTAGTTCCAAAAACAAATGAATAGATGGCGTTACGTGTTGCTATTTCGAAATAAAGTCTCTGGAAATTTATGAAAATGCCTAAATTTTGCCAGAATCATATTTCTTTATATTTCTTTAGTACATAGAAATTCAATAATCATGTCCTAGATCTTTTTCTACAAAATAAAATGAAAATATGGTACACTAGCGGCAAATATTGGAACTTCGTAACAAAATGGCCCGATTCACCCGATTCAGCAATCAAGTAGTTGAAACTAACGTAGAGTGACGTTAAATTTTGCTACTCGCCTCTAGATGACGCCAGTTAGCTACACTAAAGCCGTTTATAGTTAACAGATAATATTATTATCTGTGTTTACTAGGTAGCCACCAAATTCGATTTGATCTAAACCACCCACAGTAGGTACTTTATAGTAGTTAATTTATACGGAATTAGAGCTAAAAATATCTTGTTATCTAAAATTGGTAGGTATGTAGTATGTTACTATGGAGAGCTCACGTGCATCATAACATAGGTAGGTAGGTAGATTAGATTGTCGGTGCATGCATCTCAAAATTCTCAAAGGAGGTTGCGTGCGCTTTTGTGCGACTGATCGCGCGATGCGTTGTTTATGTAAATTGGACGCATAGACTTTTTTGATTATCTTTTGAATTTACTTACGTTTACCACATATTATAGGTACCTACTGGGGATTCGGTATTGTAGGTACTTACCTAGGTATGATTTTAGGTAAATAGTTACCTACCTACCTACCAATATTCAGGTGTGAAATATAAATTAGCCAACTGATTATTTTTGTTACCTACCTACGTCTACCGTAGGTAGGTAGGTATTTTATAATCCTTCCTATAAACTAATATCATAAATGCGAAAGTTTGTAAAAATGGATGGATAAAATTAGATGGATAGAGAAGTACCTATGGATGTGTGGGTGGATGTTTACTTAAGTAGGTAGGTAGGTACCTACTTACTATGTTTCACGCGAAAATTACTCAACGGATTGAAACTTGGAATATTATAGGTACTTACATGAATGCGCCTTAACGCCATAACTCGAGCGACGCCCGTGCATGCCATGCACCGACTCGTTTTTAGCGAGTTGACAGGCTGCTTGATATTTTCGTCGCATGTAGTACGATCAAATTGGCCTAGTGGTCACAGCCCTTGATATGAAATTGATAATCGCAAGCTCAAGTCAGTGCACCCCATGTGATCTTTTTGCACTCTTTTTTTCTTTTTTTTTCTATTTGAACATAAAAATTGAGTTCCAGTTGACAAAAGATACACAAATTGAGACGTTGGTACCTACTTACCTATTACTGCCTCATAATTTATTGGAATAAAATAATATAGGTACAAATGGTAGGTATAAAAAAGGTAAGTACCTATATTTTTATTTTTTTTCGTAAACATTTTAAACAAGAATGCAAGCGGGGTGGTGACAACGGCGCGCGGCGGGCGGGAGGGGGAGGTCCGCTTGGGGGCGCGCGTGAAATGTGCGATTATGAATAAATCTAACTTTTCAAATTATTAACCGACTTCAAAAAAGGAGGAGTTTCTCAATTCGCTTTATTTATTATGTTCCCCGATTACTCAAGGACGCCTTGACCGATTTGAAAAAATATTTTTATGTTTGAAAGGGTAGGTAGGTTTATTTTCAAAAGCTTTTATTTAAATTGCACTTTATTTCTCGCTCTACCCATAATTATATCCATCCACATGCATGTAGGTAAGTATAATACCTACTTATATCAAGCACTAAGCTCTTCTATTTAGGGGGAGGTGGGGTGCATTGATACAAGGGGCACATTGATTCACTAGCCTTATCTAATAATTGAGTGAATGGATTTGAGTGCCACCATTTCAAATACGTTTTGAAATACTTCCGAACGCATCCATTGTAACCGCACCGACCGTCTGTAAACAGGCGGCCTTGGGCATATCGAAACGTGTTTTGAGCACTCATAGGTAAATTCTGGCGTAATATTTGGAAGTGTTTCGACACTCTTCGATAACATATAACGAGGATCTTTATATACCAAAGGGAAGTTAAACTATCAATTATTATGATTTATGTTAATATTACTTAAAATCAAACTTAGTTTTAATATGATAATTTGAATTTAGAAAAATGTCATTTGGGGCACTTTGATGCAATAAAGTGCGGGGCACATTGATGCGTATCATTGTGCCCCTTCTCTATACTAAGTTATAAGTAAATATAAATGTTGGGGATTTCCTTCTCATTAAATTTGAAAAAATGAGATCAGTGCTCCAATATGTGGCCAAAGTCATTTCTAAATACAACTTGAATGAGTATGAAGTGTTATACTTGAGAAAAAAGAAAAAAAAAAGTACCAGGTTTTTAAATTTTTGTCTTTCCCGATTGTTTGAGACTGACTGTGATTAAGATTTGTTATAATAATTACATAAAGTAACTTATATAATGCTGATCATTGTCTCATCACAGTAAACAAGTAGAATCAATGTAAAAGTGCTTTAATTTTACCATTTTCATAGATTTTCCACCCTGCATGAAAGTGCCCCATGTGGTGTATCAAAGTACCCCACCAGTGGGGCAGATTGATACAAAAGCCATTTTTTTACTAAAATTCAAATAATTATTTTCTTTGATAACTTAAATAATTTTAAACTATGACATTATAATCTTAAAATATATAGCTAAACGTATAATGCAAAATTAATTCAAATATTATGTTAATACACATTTTATAGAACTTTAAATTTTTGTGTATCAATGTGCCCCACTTCCCCATGCCATTCTTCTCTTCTCGTAACATGGCCATACCATGCCAACCAGTTACTCATTTTTTCACTTAGGTACCTACTTAAATAAAGCGAATTTCACATGATTTTAAAATCTCGGGATTTAATAATTATCATTATCAACATCCCGGGACTGTAGAAGAGGTAGGTACCTACTGATTATATAAGTAATCAACTTCCACACTGGTTTTTTATATAAGTAAGTAGGTTGATGTTGATGATGTTGATGTCGACGCGTGATCCGAGGGCTGGCACTTATTTGGCTCAAAAGATCAGCATCGCCATCCAGCGCGGCAATGCTGCCAGTGTCTTGGGCACGCTTCCGTCTGGCAGTGGTTTGGATCAGTTGAGCTACCTATAGATCGTTTGTAACGATCCTTAGGTGGCTCAACTGGTTCTAATTGTATTTTGTACAGTTATGTAAATATGTAGTAAGTAGTTTAGTTTCTGTAAGTAAGTAGGTAGGTAAATAACCTACTCTATCTACCTACCTATTCCGATCACTGGTCAAACAATGATATTCCTAAATTAAACACAGATACCTAATTACGTTCGTTCATACACACATAAAAGAATACGTTCATAGTAATTTGCGTTAGGTATAAATTATTATGTTCCAAGCAATGTAAAACAGTGTAAAACACACATTGACAAGTTTTACTGAAAAGTAAAACAAAAGATATGAAACAGCACGCAAATGAAATAGATAGCTATAATTTTAATGATTGCACTTCAAATGTTTTCTTGTGCAAAGAGCAACATTTTCTAGTTTCTCAAGCGATACTATGTATTATTTCAATGAAGATAAAGTTTAAAATTATGACACTAAAACTGCTAGCGCCATCTGGTAGTGAGTGGATGCGGCTTCAAGCCACTCACTACTAGATGGAGTTAAGAAATCTCGATTGCGGGCAAGACCACTCACTACTAGATGGAGTTAAGAAATCTCGATTGAGGGCAAGACGGGAACGCCATCTCGCGCCGACGGAATGTAAGGTTATCTGGCCCGAAGAAAATCGCCCGAAATGAAGGGTAGATTTTTTGTTCTACGTGCGGCATCTGTACTTAGTATTCTTTTATCTGTGTTATAGTTCATTGAAATTTTATAAAATTCTCGCATGGATTTTTCCGGCCATTTTCTAAATAGCTAAGATAGCGTTTTGAAAGTGTGCGATATCCTTATGTAATACTATATTCTTGTAGGTAATTAGTGGACATTGTGTATTTGGACTTGCCTCAGACTGCCTTCATTGTTATTCTCTCATAATTTTTAAAGATGTGATATAGTTTAGACAATGTTGACGTTTTTGTATTCGAAATATTAGTATCTGTTTTAAGTTTTGCAAAAAAATTTGGCACCTAGAGCTGTAATATGGAATAAGTTAAATAATTAAAAGTCTTAAATATGGTTCTAAGAACTACACTATAGATAGGTGAATAGCAAAGAGAGCTAGGCTTTGCCACTGTAAAACATTTAATAAAGCCAATTCAACTTCCTATACTTAGATATTTAAAATTAGGAATTTGGGTTCTTCGTAACACTAAAATGCACCATAAATTGCATACACAAAAATCAACCTAAAATGCAATCAAAGATCTATTTCTTCATCATTACTATTATTATAAATATTTATTTCGCAACAAGGACTCTACATTCATAATCGATGTAAATCTACGAAATGATTCCAATTTTCCAACAAAACAGGTCTTCGTCCCCACATTTTCAATATTATCTAGCAAAATGTTTGTGTGTTATGAAGACATATTGCAAGCGCACGTGTCTCGCCAATATAATGCTAATATACTCCCCTTGCAGACACGTAGCCCGCTGAGAATAAAAACAAATAACTCATGTTATAAGACCCAAATATACGAAAAATTGTCTGAAAGAATATGTAGTTTACTTGCACGTTTCGTCTCTATCTGTGCGCAACAATAATCTTTTCATGCTCTTTTTGAAAAATTTGAAAATCGAATTTTAAATTTAGTTTTTATTGAATGGAAATCATATTCCATATTCAAATTTGACTGACATTTTGTTAATTTTCAGACTCACGAAAACTAAGTGAACCATTAATTAGAAGAATTTAGGAAAAACCTAATTTATGTAAACTAAATACCTATAAATACTTATGACGTATTCATATTTTCTTCAGGTTTTTGTGAGCATACCTAATAGAAAAGCCAAATGAGCTTTTCTTGTGTATGTACGTAGACGTAAATAAAAGGGTAGGTACAACCAACTTGGGCCTTTACATCTTTACTAGATGATTTATACAGCGTCAGGAGGCTTTGGTGTTAGTGGCTGGGACATTGTTGAGATGGAATAGGCTTGTAGCACCTAAACCATCCTCTCAGCTTAGCCAGCTATATCCATAGGAAAGCCGCGGCTTTCTTCTCGATGTTTTCTTTCGCCGTTTAGAGCTCGTGTTAATGCGCATATACATTTTCCAAAACGAAAAATCCATTGTTGCACGGCCGGGATTCGAACCCACGACCTTCGGATCGAAAGTCGAGGTACACCCCACTCGTCCAACACGGCTCAATCAACACCTTGTAAATCACACTAATAATAATAATGATGAAGGTGAAAGTTTGTGTGTGAATGTTTGTTACTCCTTCACACTCCAAACGGCTGGACAGATTTGAATGAAATTTGGTACCATGATAGCTTATACTCTGTATTAACACATAGGCTACTTTTGATCCCGGTATTCCCACGGGAACGGAAACTTTTTACCGCGGGTAATACCGCGGGGCGCAGCTAGTAGAGTTAGTGGTATTGGCCGGGCACTTGCACGCGCCGCCAAGATAACGGGGGGATTACCTATAGCTGTGCAGTCGAAGAGCTTTATTAAAGAGGGCGCCGCGGGCTGTGGTTATAGGATGGGTGACCACGCTTTACCAAAAACTCAAGCGCTCGTGCATGTGAAGACGAAAAGTGGGACGAAAAAAGTTTTTTTTTATTGTGGGCCGAGTACGGAATATAATGGACGAAAACAGATTTTTTAGTAGGCCCGAACTTCCATGGGATGAATATGGAATAAATCGTAGCGAAAGCCCAAGATGTTCTTTATAGATCGTTATCGATCGTCGAAATTAAGCAATGTTTTTGGTCACAATTTGACCGCAAGTGGCAATAGCTGTGCGTTTTCGTGGTTGTATAGCCATGACGGAGGCCTATAGGCGGCCTTAAAACTCTATCACCAGGCTTGGTCAATTGTTCATATTAACTTACTTGCCTACTTCCAGAAACTTACATCTAACTACATTGTATATATTTATCCCCTTATCCCTGTATCTTCGTAATTTGTAAAGTTTCAAACCTTGTAATTTCTTAAAAACTTCGGGTGAAAATAGGTACTTACTTCGTTAAGCAGCTTTAAATTTACTTTTCTCTAAGGTACATTTTGCAACGTGTGAATCTTCAGATATAAGCCAAACCGCTATATTTATGATACATATTATAAAAACAATTGAAAATCATCAATGTCCCGATAGTTCCAAAACGCTGGTCACCCTAACCGGAAGTTGTCGCCATTGAGCGTCACTTCCGCTCGGCAATACCGCGTAATATGTTTGGATTTTTGAGCTCAATATCGGACTTATTACTTTGTTGTGTTAAATCCACTTATCTTAAACATTTTCCTGGCCCTTGACAAAATCGAAAATCAGCTAGAAAACCGGCTTTCAAACAAACAAAATTTCTTTCATTGTAAATGAAAAATCTTACTAAAAGTTAAAGGCTCCGGCAGGATTCGAACCTGCGTAGATACAAGCGATCGCTCTTAAGCCGACCTGCCTGACCACTAGGCTACGGACCCTCTAAGCCGAGGCCCGAAACTATTAGTAAGATGATTTTTATCGGTTAAAGCACCGATTAATACCTAAGTGTGGTTTAACACTGTAAAATAATAAGTAAACTAAACAAAATTTCATTCAAATCTGTCCAGCCATTTGAGCGTGAAAGAGTTACAAACACACTTACATACACACACACAAATAAAACAAATCGGATAGTAAGATATTAAGTAGTAGGATTGCGTTTTTCAAAAGGTTAGTAGGTAGGTACCTAATGAAAAATAAAATGAAAATGAAATATAGTCACGACTGTATCCCGGGAGCGGTAGACATTTCTTTCAGATCTTAATGAAATTTTTAGATCGTTTTGAAGATGTCTAAGAGGGTAGTCAGAGGTATGTCCAAATACATCTTTGGTACATGCCCACATCTTGCAGAAGTTAACTTTCCATACGTGACAGGTTGCAAGCCCATCGACGCTAGAGAGCTAACTGGTTTCCTCACGATGTTTTCCTTCACCGTTAAAAGTTCGTGCCTAAAAAGATCCGAAAGAAATGTCTATACATGGGATACAGTCGTGATCATATTTCATTTCATACATTAAAAAAATAGTGGAACATAGTACTCCTTGCTTGAAGTCAGTTAAAAATATAATTAAACGCCTCCATAATAAAGTTTAATTTCAATTAGAAGTGACGTTGGCTAACGTCCAAGTACTTCTGCATTGCAGACCATTTATCAGTAGAACAGAATTCTTAGTACACTCACGTATTTTAGCGATGCAGTATATTGGACGTGGAAAGAAAGAAAGAAAGAGAGAAAAATCATTTATTCTTGTAGAACCTTAAGGATCACTTAAGTTTCGTTTTACATGCTAGGTGATTCTAATGCCTGTTCCAACGCGACTCCCTACACCAGGAAAAGAATCAGGCAAGAACCTGGTGGTGTGGGCCTAGCTTTTTTTTAAAAGCGATCCCTTAACAATCTAATTAAAATAATCTAAATAGTCAAGCTTCAGTTCAGTAGGAAGCCAGTCGAACAAAGTAAGGCATGTCAAACTCTAATGTGGTTCTAACTCACCCCCTATATTCATATTCATTTATTGCTTCAAGTTGGTTCATAAGGTCTTAAAAATGAGGTTTGGCCGCAACAAGAGCCCCGTTGGGACACCACAATGTTTGAGGAAATAGTAGTACGTAGTACCTAGATACTATACAGTAACAATAATGCAATTACCTACCAATACCTACCATAACACAAGCATTAAATTGCTTAGCTTGGGACTAGATGACGCTGTGTGGAATGTCCAAGGATATTTATTTATATTTATTAGTTACTTAGTATTTTTTTAAACCATTTTTAAACTAGTTTTGTTATAATATCACAAGATGGACGATTGGACATGCCTACCTACTTATAAATAATATGGCACTTGAGTAACTTACAATTAATTACCTAGACATGTTATTATTAAGAGATGCAATGATGCAAATTTCTCAATTTAATGAATGAAGGAACACTTTATTATAACAAACACAGATAAAATAAAAACTCAGGCCTTTACATCTTTACTAGATGATTTATACAGAGTCAGGAGGCTTTGCCTACACTTAACGGGACACTAGTGCCTGGGACATTGTTGAGATGGAATAGGCTTGTAGCAGCTAACTAAACCATCCTCTCAGCTGTCGGACATATCCACAGGAAAGACAATGGCCTGATTCGAACTAACGACCTTCGGATCGAAAGTCTTACTTACCACTTGGCCAACACAGCTTTTATACCTGAGACGCGGAGGTTGCGGGTTCGATCCCCGCCACGGGACAAATGTTTGTACTTATATAGTACTTATATCAGTCATCTGGGTACCATAAGACAAGCATTAAGTTGCTTAGCTTGGGGCTAGATGACGCCGTGTGGAATGTCCAAGGATATTTTATTTATTTATTTATGCCTGAATAGTCTTCTTCTTCTATCAAATTAACTTAGCTTCAACTAATGATTTATTAGAATAACACATAGGCTACTTTTTATCGACTGACGAAGTAATATCCAACACGAGCTCAAAAACTCGTAAAAGTTAATATCCCTTCTAAGATTCAGAAATTCAAATTGCTTTTAAAGCCTCCCAACTCCAACTTAAACTTAAGCTACAACTTAAGAACTATTTAAACTTTACCTTCTTGATTAATTTCAGTCTGGGTACAGTCAGCGACAAAAACGCTTAACTAAAGTTAAAGAGAAGAATAAAGAATAAGTAATAAAAAACTTCTTTAGTAAATAATTATAAGGTAGATTTTATTTTTTTAGTGTTAAACCACACCTAAGTATTTTTTTATAATCTTACTGAAAGTTTCGATTTCAGCGGGATTTGAACCCCCGATGATACAAGCGATCGTCCTAAAGCCGGGCTGCCTTACCACTCGGCCACGGAACCCCTAATGCCAGAATTGAAATTATCAAACTCTTTTTTATTTTAGTACTTACCTACATATACTTTAAGATATTTTATAATCCACTTTCGATTCTAGTAATGGAAAGTCCTAGAATTTATTATTATAATCTAGAAGAATGGCAGTAAGCTAAAGCCCTGTTACAACATAAATCAAATAATAACAAATACAAAAAGGATTCCATTATTCTGCGCAGGAGTCGACCCGCCTACAATAATACTAAGAGTGTACAGTCAGCTCCAAAAGTTAATTATCATTTTGCTTTCTGTTTTTATTTTGTATCTATGTATGGATGTTTGTTACTGAACGGATTTAGCTGAAACTTAGAATATACATAGTTTATGACCTTGAATAACACTTACCTTGAATTATAAATGAAAAATCTTACGAAAAGTTACGACTTCGACGGGATTCGAACCCGCGTGATACGAGAAAAAAAAAGATTGTTTTAAAGTCTGTCCACTATTACCTACAGTAAAAAAAATACAGTGGAACCTAGGACTCCCTTCTTTTTTGAAGTAGGTTAAAAAAAGTCCTCCTTATTATTAAAGAGATTTCTTCCAAGCAAGCAATGCTTAATGAAAATTTCCGTTCAATTCGCGATCCCAAAATAAATGTTGCGCGCGCGCTCAATTGCTCTGCATCAAGCTATGCATCATATTCAATTGTTTGCGAATGTTGAAACTGTGCTGTCATAATATTTAAACTTCGTTGTGAACTCATAAACGTATAAAAGTAGGTACAAAAAAAACCTAGTCCCACGATATAATACGATACTTACAGTTGATGCGCAACTGCTTTTGTCGCCACTGAAAACCAGCGCTCCAACAGTCATGGTGCTGCTTGGAGCATATATGCTGAGGGGTAGCCTAATTATTTTCTTGTCACTCGATTGTCAATAAGTATTTTCATTTGTATGTTACCCATGTTTATGATGATGGAAAATAAAAACTTTTTCTATTCTATTCTATTCTATATCTATCTCAAAAAATCTACTTTTTTGTGTAGGTAGATAAAAAAACATGGTTCTGAATTAGATTTGGCTGTAACTTGAAATATACATGATCTGGAAAACACATTGGGTACTTTATCCAGGTGGGTTCTATTCGAGAGAAGCCGCGGGCGAGTAAGCTTGTATTATGTATAATTATGATATGCAGATGATATAGTGATTATGGCGGAATCAGAATCAGAGATGCTAACTATGTTGACCCAACTCTATCACGCTTCACTCAAAGTTGGTCTGAAAATGAACATGGACAAAACCAAGGCAATGACCAATGCTGTTGCAAACCCAAATCCCATTTCATTGGAAGAACACGTACTTGAATGGGTGGATGAGTACATTTACCTGGGGCAACGTATCAAACACTCGGCAAAAGTTCTATGGAGGCTGAAATAAGTCGTAGAATCCAACTAGGATGGGCGGCATTTGGCAAACTAAAAATGGTTTTCAAATGCAAAAAGCTACCACAATCCCTAAAAACAAAGGTTTTTAATCAGTGCGTTCTTCCAGCAATGACTTATGGCTGCGAAACGTGGTCATTAAATGTAAAAACCATCCAGAGGCTTAAAGTTACTCAAAGAGCTATGGAGCGGATTATGCTTGGAATATCTCTACGAGACAAAGTCCGCAACACCATTATCCGAGAGCGCACCAAAGTGGTAGACGTAGGATACCGCTTTGCTAAACTAAAATGGGCTTGGGCCGGACATGTGTGCAGACGCGGAGACGGTAGATGGAGCAAATCCGTTCTAGAGTGGAGACCGCGGCTCGGTAAGAGGAGCGCTGGCAGACCATCCACCCGATGGTCTGATGATATTAGAGCCCATGCTGGGACAGACTGGACCAGAAAGACCAGTGATAGAGCAGTGTGGAGAAAAATTGGAGAGGCATACGCCCTGCAGTGGGCAATTATATGCTGAAGAAGAAGAAGAAGATGTATAATTAAAGAAATGCATTGTTACTCGAAATTATAATTACTTAGGTACTTATGATTATTGACATGCAAGAAAATGGATACCTAATGCGATTCGTGACAAATTAATATAACAATTCCAAGTTAAATTAAACAAATGCATTGTTATAATTAATAAAAATTGAAAACACATTTAATGTTATCTGCGCGAATCATGTTTTAATTAAGATAAAGCCGATTTAATCAAGATTCCTGCAAAACAAAAAAAAAATGCCGGCTACCCGTTTGCTTTAACCTTAAGACGCCATCTTGGATTCTTAAATGATGTTCAGATGTTCGCAATCAAAACGAAATTAAGCTCAATAGCCGACCACCAGTAAACCTCTTGAGTTACAATGTGGGGACTAGGGATGGGAAACGTCGATGAAAACTATCGATAGGCAATATATCGATATAAATACTTTTTTTAGGTAATAACAGTAAATTAAATGAAAAACCTCAATAAATACATTAATTATCGAGCTGATGATTTTCTTGAACACTCTCGAATAAACCTTTTAAAAAATAATATTAAACAAAAAATCGGTTTATCAATATTAAAACGAAAAACCATACCTTGCTTTGCTAAACATCTAACTTACCCCCGAATACCTACTGAAAAAAAAAACTCATGCCTTTACATCTTTACTAGATGATTTATACAGAGTCAGGAGGCGAGCTTTTGCCTACACTTAACGGGACACTGTTGTGCCTGGGACATTGTTGAGATGGAATAGGCTTGGCCAGCACCTAACCCATCCTCTCAGCTTAGCTATATCCACAGGAAATACAATGGTCAATACGGTGTAGGGCTGACTAGCCGCGGGTTTCCCCGAATACTGACGTGCTACTTAAATATTTGGAAGCGTTTTAACCATTTGATATGTTTTCACCAGACAGATTTCTATAGACAACGTCAAATAATGTCATAGATAAGAGTAAGCACCACTTACGCAGCGTTACAGTATTTGGGTGTTAGCCTCACTTTTAATCGAATCCTTCGACGTCTTGTAAAATGTAACCCACAGTCATCGAGATACTATTAAAGAGTTCTACATACCTATACAATGACATTTGCTCGAATGTAGACGTTATGTCGTTTGTTTTAATGTTCAATGTCGCTTGCCCACAGTTTTACAATTCTGACATGAATAAATATGTATAACTTCACTTTATACCTGTCGTGTATGAATATATAATTGGACCATTCAATTCGCATAATAAATGGCCCAGTAGCACGCACCCTCGATCACAGAAATTAAATGTCAAACAACCATTGCTCAAAATAAGATTATATCGATAAATTATTATATTTATTATTTGTTATTTGATTAAAGTCCAATAGTCAGTTACTCTCTTATAAATAGGCATGATGATTAATTTTGAAAGACCATTATAAAAGTTTTGATAAAACACAGTAAGGCGATTATCATATGAGTTAAATTTGCTAGTCAATGTCACTCGTAGTATCATCACGATGAAATCGCCGTGTGGAGACACGTTCATAGAAAGTGTATAGAAATACGTGGCGCAACGCGATTCTCACGCTCGTGGAGATGGTCCTTTACTGTAGTACTTTAA
The DNA here is from genome assembly GCA_963582015.1 of Xanthorhoe designata. Taxonomy (NCBI): domain Eukaryota; kingdom Metazoa; phylum Arthropoda; class Insecta; order Lepidoptera; family Geometridae; genus Xanthorhoe; species Xanthorhoe designata. Next base: position 1,639,932 of record OY757058.1, read on the forward strand.
GTACTACAATAGTAGTTTAAGTACATAATAATATAAGATAGTCTCATAAGTTAAGTTAAATGTTGTGTACATGTAAGTGTGAAAAGATAAATAAATAACTGAATTGAATTTCATTGTAGTATATTTATCAATGAACAGTTTTAATGGTTTTACCAAACACTACGAGGTTCTACAGAAATCGATAAGTTTAATCGACATTTTCCCATCACTACCATCGCCATATTGGTTAATCCAATAATTATGATCCAATTATGCTCGTATCGATAATCGTTGGGATTGCCGCAATCGAATGATATAATCGATTATTGAAATCGAATTATGTTGTATTCGAGCATTAAACATTAATGGGTGTTAATTAACTTTCGTTATAATTCAGAGTGTTTTAAATGAGATTTAAATGTTTTGTTATGGTTACTTATAGAGCTTATTGGTTTTGCCTTATTTATAAACGTAAATTTTAAATACAACTGAGCGCTTCGTGCTTCGTAGAGCACGTCTGTCGGTCCCAGCTTTGGCGGATGCCTTTAGGCGGTCTTAAAACTCCGTCACCAGAGTTGGCCACTAGCCTATACCACAGATTATATAATACTAACATTGAAAACAATCCTGAATTTGCGGGCAATTCGTCGGGCTATCCCGTTTTACCTGTGTTTCTGAGTCAGCGCCATCTAGCGTTCATGTCATGTAATTTTATTTTATTTTGTAGAAATTGATCTAGGAAATAAAATAATAGGATATTTTATTTCGTTATATTGAAAAAAAAAAAATTTTAAACAGAAAATGTATGATTCTGGCAAAATTTAGGCATTTTCATAAATTTCCAGAGATTTTATTTCGAAATGGCAACACGTAACGCCATCTATTCATTTGATTTTGGAACTACAACCATCTTATAAGGGGGTGGGATACCATGCCTATACTAAACTTTAGGCTTATATGAAAGGGACGGCGATATTTTTAGTGCTGTCAAATTAGTTGCGCCGCCCATTGTACAATTATTACTAAATTGTTACTAGTTCATAAGTATTTCTGTAAGTGTGCAATAAAGTATTTTCATTCATTCATTTCATTCATTCATTCTTTCATTTCATTCATTCATTAGTTAAGTTTTGGCGACATCTGAATGGACACCAAAGTGTTATTTATTTATCTAAATCGATACATTTATGCGAGTGCTTTACGAGTTCCATCATTATTTTATGACATGCAACCATGTCATACCAATCACGGAGGGTAGTAACTTTTATTGCTGTTAGAGTGAGGATAATATTAGTAAAGGGTCGGCTTTGGCCTAGTGGGGTGTAGGTATAGGTCGCGTAACGTAAAAAGAGCGCTGAGGGAAAGTGGCGGGGGTATGTTTGCGCCTGTGTTCACTCGCTGATGAACCAATAGCACTCGCTAAATCAATGGTATGAAGTGCGCCGCGTTACCTCTCCACTCCACCAATCATCGACCACTGCGCAGTTTGACAGCCAGGCGCTCTTTTTACGTGGCGCGGCCTATACCTACGTACTGTTGATAGGGACATTTAGGTATTTACAGAAACAAAAAAAAAATATCTAAGTATTAAGTAGTCATCCAGTTACCATAACACAAGCACTAAGTTGCTTAGCTTGGGACCAGATGACGCCGTGAAAAATTTCCAAGGAATTTACCTATTTACTTAATTTATTTATATAGGTACTCGACGACCTCTGTGGCGCAGTGGGCGAAAGCCCGCCTGAGACGCAGAGGTTGCGGGTTCGATCCCCGCTGCGGGACAAATGTTTGCATGATCTGCAAATATTTGTTTCGTGTCTGGGTGTTTTCTATGTATAATATGTATGTATTTACAAAAAAAAAATGTATCTATGTAGTTTATCAGTATCTGGTTACCATAACACAAGCATTAAATTGCTTAGCTTGGGACTAGATGACGCCGTGTGAAATGTCCAAGGATATTTATTTATTATTTATTTATGTATATTTGTTTCAGAGACCTGCAGGGGAATAACATCACAATAATCTTTCAAAGCGACTTCCAAAACCTGAAGGAATTGAAAACATTGTAAGTACCTTTAATATTCTAGACCACTACTTATGACTTCGAACATTTTACTTATACGAAAACACGATAATTTATAGCCTGTTTAGATAGCCCGGAACTGCTTTCGCGCGCGCGTGATAGTGACAGAAAGAAAGAAAAATAATTTACCTCAAGGATTACTTCAGTTTCGTCTTACATGCTAGGTTCTAATGCCTGTTCCAACGCGACCCTACACCAGGGAAAGAATCAGGCAAGTACCTGGTGGTGTGGGCCTAGCTTTGTTTTTAAAGCGATCCCTTAACAATCTAAATAGTCAAGTCAGAGTTATTCATTAGAAGAAAATGGCAAGTTTAAGCATTTATAGCGGCAGGCGAAGCGCAAGCTGAATTGAACTTTGCGTGGTAGTAATCGCTATTTTAATTTATGTTTTTGCTAATTTCTTCTTTAGGTAGGTACTTAATAGTGGCAATTCTGAGTGTCGCAAAAGCTAAACTAAGCTAACTAAAATTGTTGCCGTCCCTTTCATAGCGATGGAAATAAAAAGGACGGCAACAATTTTAGTTAGCTTAGTTTAGCTTTTGCGACACTCAGAATTGCCACTACTGACTTGCTTGGTTTTTTTTTCTGTGATGATAAGTTAGTATAGCATTCACTAATCCATTTGATAATTACAATAACTGTGTTTTTTTATATGTGATCGCGAAAGTTTAAGAGAAACTATTGTTTTTTTTTTCAGACAATTATCAGAAAACCACATTCACACGATCGAACGCGATGCCCTGTCTGAACTAACCGCGTTGGAACGTCTGTAAGTACCCTAAATAAGACTATTTATTATTTTTTCTTTTTAAAATCATAATAAAGTCCTCTTTCAACTTGAACTGAACGCAGTGACTTTGTAACGACGTCTTTTTAGTAGGTACTGCAAAAGTCCGCGTCATATTTTTTGTTGTGAACAACTTATGATTTACCTTGTATTTTGGTACCCAGTATTAGTTAAATATTTTTTATAATTTTAGCTGTATTCAACCTATTCATTTTAACATCATCGGCGAAAACCTCATTTTTTAATAGAAATCTTCGTAAATTTTGCAGTTCAAAATTTAACTCAGCCATATTCCTATTTAAATACAACCCTCAATCCTATTATTCTTTTATTTTCTGATGAAGAAACTGTTTTTTTTTATTTTCAAAACCCCTATTTTTGTCAAACCCATCAGTTCATATTGCAATAAACATATCCTAATATCCCAAAGTCCTTTATTTTTCAGATACAAAATCCCCTGTTTCATCTAGATTTACAACAAAAAACTAATTGATTGCAGGAAATTGAGCAATAACCGACTCGGCCACTTGCCCGATGGGCTATTTGTCAGGTTGAGACACCTGCAGAGACTGTGAGTAGTTGGTACGGCGTGCCCAGTCCCACTCACCCTGCTGGCTATTTTGTTCTGGCTGTATTGTCTTTCCTGTGACTATTACAAAAAAAAAACAATAATAAAAAAAAAACTGAAAAACACTTTGAGTAACCATTTAATTATGCCAAAATTTTAATCAAGGACAACTGTAAGAACTGTACATATACAAAGTACTAAGGTACTTGTTCTGAAAATAATAATTAAAATTTCGACTTATAAAACATTACAGATACTATTAGATTTTATTAAATTAAATCAGTAAAAGTCTGGTAAGATTCTTTGTTGGATGTCCTAAATATATAAATAATATCACAGGAAAAGACAGGTCCATTAACAAAGCAGTATAACCGTGGTCCCGGTGCTCATGCTTCGTGGGTTCTCAATGTCTCGCTTGTCTATCCGCTTTCTGTAGTAACTGAGGGGAAGGTGCTGAAAAGGCATAAACTTAAACCTTTTCATACTTACATTGAAATAAATACATTAACATTTTTTAATTTCCTAACTCCTTTATAAGCAGCCATTTGAGCTATAAAAGCCTATAAGACCTACATAGTTGATCCGGTTTTCTAAATAGTTTTTTACACTATTATTTTATAAAAAAATAAGTAGGTTTATTTTGAACATTTTAACTTATCAATATATTTAATGAAGAACTTACCTATGTCTAATTAGTAATTATATAAACAAACTAACTTTATAATATTTAAAATCTAACTATCTAAAACAATAAACTTTACTGACCCTATTTAGAACACTTGAAACGTATATTTTTAGTGGAAGTAAAAGTCAGTATGCAAAATGACTACTTTACAATGTCATGTCCTTTGTCATATTACAATTATGGTATCAGAATCAGAATCAGAATCAGAAAACTTTTATTGCCAAACTGTTGTACAAGGTAGGTCTTAAATAATACGTAGGTACAAGTTTATACAGCTATCCATTTCGGATGTGCAACATTATGATAATTGGTTACCTAGTGATAAAATAACCTAGGCTAAAGTATGTAGGTAGCCACTTAGTATCACCTATTAAAATACTCATCAAGATTGTAAAATACACTGTTTACAAGCCAATTTCTAAGTTGATTTTTAAATTTGGTAGCCTCTAATTAAACTATATTATAATTACTGCTTATTCTAAAACAATAAAATTAATCTATTTCTAATTAATTCATAGCATTATAACACCTAACTTCAGTTACACAGAAAGCTTTGTCCCTTAGCTTACCTTTGTCGGTTTACCCCAAAGGGGTCATTCTTGACCCCCTTACCATAACCCCTTGTTTCTGTGACCCCCTTTCCATATTATTCATCTTCTCCTTACCAAGACTCCTTATTGCTGTTACCCCTATTTCTGTATCACCCCTAAATATACCTACCCTATTCGCTGTTTATTATCCTTACCTCGTTTGCTGTGGTGCTAGACCCTTTATGGGCTTTTCATGGTGTCATTAGTGCTAATACCCTATTATACCCTAATTTGCAGTAAAACGCTAAAATTAGTAATGATTTTCAATGTTTTACATTTGAGAACTATTGAAAAATGTTTCTGATTTTGGCTAAAATGCTAAAATTAAATTACGTAACCTAATGGAGTGCTTTTTACAAATTCTTCAAAATCAGCTTATGAACATAACCGTCTATAATTTTCCTGATAAGTTAAAAAGTTTGAAGTAAGCTAGAGTTTATTTTTTTAAAATACATTATCTTTTTAATAAGAATTAAGACCGTATTATGCAAAGGAAAAATGTTTTATGCAGAAATTTATGTAAATTAATTTTAATTTAATTTATAAATTTATTTTTTAATTTATGTACCTACCTACTATGATTTTCAGGGGGTTGAAAATTCCTTAACAACAATTTACCTTCTTAAATTTTATATAGGTACCTACTATTAGAATCGGACGAGCAGTCACGCGCGTAATTAACTGACTTTAAAAAACACATACAGTATTTATTATTTATAATTTAACATAAAAAAAAAATTACTAGTTGCAACAATGTCCCATAATAATAACCTTACATAGCGTCCCGTTGAATGTAGGCACAGTTCCTGACGCTGTATAAATCGTCTAGTCAAGATAAAAAAGTAAGTTCGTATGAGCAAGTGGCCAACTCTGGTGACGGAGTTTTTCGGCCGCCTAAAGGCCTCCGTCATGGCTTAACGACTTTAAAAGCCGGGACCGACAATTTAACGTGCCCTCCGAAGCACGGCAGATGAAAATGCCACTTCCGGTCACCCATGCAAGTAGTAACCGCTCAGAACGTTGCTTAACTTCGATCTATCAAGAACGGGTTAGCAAGCTTCGCCACGAGCGCTTCCGTTGAATGCTTGAATGTAGGCACAGTTCCTCACGCTGTATAAATCGTCTAGTCAAGATGTAAAGTATATTATTATGGTCAGTTGAGCCACGTGTCTGCCGGATGTCACTTAATATAAGAATTACTATCACAATGCAAGATTTTTATTGAACAGTACGTGACCGCGCCGCTAGGGACGGGATTAGTCGGTAGTTCATGTCGATATAATATATCATCGATAAAGCGAACGTGCGAGCGATTTCGTTATTGCGATTTCGCTAGCTCAATAGAATTTAAATCTGATTTATTATTGTCGCATAACTTCTGTGTACGTTACAAAAAATTAGTGAGTTGAAATTATTTATTGACAGTTAAAATCGTAAAAGAATTACATTGAGTAATGAGTTTACAAATGAAATGAAATAAAATGAAATATGATCACGACTGTATCCCGGGAGCGATAGACATTTCTTTCAGAACATTAGGCAATTTTTAGATCTTTTCGAAGATGTCTAAGGAGGTAGTCAGAGGTATGTGCAAATACATACACTTTTTGCAGAAGTTAACTTTCCATACGTGACAGGTTGCAAGCCCATCGACGCTATTAAAGAGCTAACTGGTTTCCTCACGATGTTCTCCTTCACCGTTATAAGCTCGTGTTAAAGCGCATATAAATTTTCGATGCGAAAAGTTCATTGATGCACGGCCGGATTCCAACCCACGACCTTTGGATCGAAAATCGAAGTACTAATCCACTTGACCAACACGGCTTATAATGAGTGATGACACTTATGATGAGTTTACAGTTAAAAAGATCATACCAACGAACGAACGAAGTTAAAAATTATTCTTGAGTATAATGTTATTTAAAGGATTGGTCCACAGTGGCCCAAAACAGGGATGAATGGAGAGAAGGAAGGGAGGCCTGTGTCCTGCAGTGGGACATTACAGGCTCATAACATAACATAACATAATGTTATTTGCTCTGTGGTTTCTGTCTGTTGTGCGACCAATATACGTTTTTTCTTTCTTTTCTTACTTAAGAGCGGTCAACCCGGCTCACTTTTCATACAAACGCTCGTACGTGATTATGCCGTTGTAACAGATCTTTCTTTTAAACTTTTGGACTAATAGGTATCTTGTGCACTATATCTAGGTTTCTATCGAAACTAAAAATCAAAATGTTGAGAAACAAATTCAGTATAAGCTTCCAAAAACCTGCTTTTAGCATAAATTTTACCTGAACTTTGGCCGTTCATAATGTACTCATAAATTGTAAAAGTAAAGAAAATATTGTCATAGAAACCTTGCAAATCTTATGGAGATTCTAAATGACAAATATTTATTTTACAAACTTGTAAGGCTTACTGGAAAACACGTATTTCCTGGAACACTTTTTATGAAATTTCCGCACACTATTTTTCGAGTGAGCGAGTGAGCGGCGAAAGTACTTACTGAATGCCGAGCGCTGAGGCGCTATCTCTCTTTTTTCGCTTTGCTTCTTTTTCTAGCATTGCGCTGGATAAAACAACAAGCTTTTCAGCTATGCCCGCGTCGATGATAGACGCACCGGGAAGGGCCACCTTAAGGAAACTAACTGGTGTTTTCATTCACTGTTCGGAACCCGCGTTAGTACGCACCTAACTCTAATCCTCTAATAAAGGTAGGTACTGAGGGTTATTTGAGTTGACAAAGCAATTTTAAGTCCAATGGTTTATGTTCACGTCTGTATGATCCTAGGAATCGTGGTTTGACGTGAAGTTATGAGTTTAGATGAAAATACATTTATTTACATATATATCTTACATTAACTGGTAATCGTTTCTCTTGGTCCTCACGATACAGGCTCGGCCTAGTAAGGTCCGTTGTTAACGCAAACTTACGTAAGATAAAACCTTTCAGCACTAACATTCATAATATACTGTACATACACTAACCTAGATTAATATTTTTACATCCTTCACTTACTTTTGTACTGTGTTATGTTTTTTGCTTAAAATAAATATATTTTTATCTTTTTTTTTTATCTTTATCTTACAAACAAAACTACAAGTTTATGGGTAACCATGGGATAACCTAAAAAAAAATAGAACCAGTTGAGCCATCTAAAGATCGTTGTAACGATCTATTGCTTCATACGTTTAGGAGCTTTGTTGACTCAGACAGTCATACATAGTACCTAGATATCTACACAGATAACTACACTACAAACTTATAGCACCCCTCTTTTTTGACTGAGGTTAAAAATGCTGTGGGAATGAAATTGAATAGGTGAAGGAATTTTAAGCAAATAGTAACGTAATAATTACTATCTATACTTCTATTTATATCTATACTTCTATACTTAATATTACCTATAAAGAGATAAAGTTGGTTTGTATGTTTGGGGTAATCTCCGAAACTACTCATCCGATTTAAAAAAAAAATTTCACCGATTTGTAGCATGGACTTTCCATTATGAACGAACATAGGCTATATTTGGACTTTCTGAATGAACAAAGGCTATATTTTTATCAAGGTAGATACCACGTGAGCGAAGCCGCGGGTGAGTAAGCTAGTGTACTTATAAAGGTATCGATAAAAATATCGATACGATCTCAGCCCTAGCGTAGCTGCGTACGCGCCGAATCTTAGATACCTTCGTTGACAGATAGTGATATATGTGTATGTGAATGTAAGTCCGGATGTTTGCTGCTCTAGTTCTATGATTGTAGCTCCTTCAGCGTAGTGGTGGGCGACGGATACTTGGTCTTTTTTAAACTTTCGCGATCAGAACACATGATAAAACATATAATATTTACGGGTATTTATCGGCACAAAATTAAATAAACGTGAAAAGCGATAAATACCCGTAAATACTTATAGATAAGTTTTATCATGGATACTTGGTCCACTTGGTTCAATACCTTTCAATGATGCGAAGACATCGTAAAAACTGTAGAGAAAATATCATCATCATCATCATTTCAGACGTCCACTGCTGGACATAAGCCTCCCTCAGATCTCCAGCCCCTGGATTGTGTAACTTGTCTCAGATTGTAACCAAGTTGTATCAAAGCAAAAGTCACAGTAAATCGCGAAAATAATGTCAGATTTAACGCTGATTAAGTAAATTAGTAGGTACTTAGTAACTTACTTAATTACTGTCATATTTGACAGTTGTTTTCGCGATTTATACTGTGATTTTAATTTAACGTGCTTCGGAGGGCACGTTAAATTGTCGGTCCCGGCTTTTAAAGTCGTTAAGCCATGACGGAGGCCTTTAGGCGGCCTAAAAACTCCGTCATCAGAGTTGGCCACTTTCTCATACGAACTTACTTACTTTTTACTGTGATTTTTGCTTTGATACAACTGGATACAATCCGAGACAAGTTACACGATCAGGGGGCAGTTGTCTGTGGTCGCGTGGCCTGCATCCATCGTGAACCTGCTTTTACCGAATCATCCGTGCATCTCGTTGGTTGTTTATACTTTTATCGAACTTGAATGAAACGTCGGAAAATAATAAAGTAAAAGGTAATTACGCGATAAAATTTCGTAACTTTAATTTAATTTCTAGATATTTAAAATAAATAATCCATGCGTCAGGACAAAATCTAGAAATATACTTATGTTTATTAACGCTAATAGCGTTAACGGGGATTGTCAACGGGGATTAGTGGAATAAGCCAAAATGTTCTACCAATTAAAGCACTCAATTTCCTAGCTATTAAATTAACTGCTAGGCACTTTAGGCCTTTAGATTTCCGCGCATTGAACATGAAGGCTGCATTGGCTGTATAAAGGAGTTCGCGATTACGCCTATAGAACCTTTCTGAAGAAGCGTGGAGCACGCATGGGTGATCGTAAATGGAAGGTTTGTACACTACGGGACTCGAAATCGGGCCGTGTTATAAATATTAAAGTTTGTTAGGTTATAATTTACGTTAAAACCAACGATAGGTTCTTGAGTCTGGCCGTTAATATCTAATTTTTATCTAGTACTTACGCAACTTCGCAAGGGATCGGAGAGAGTAGCGTGATAAAGAGGAGGCCAATGCCCAGCAGGGGGTGGAAATGGGTGTGTGGTGCCCGCATGAGGATCGATCTTGGGCGGTTATTGGACACAAACGGAGCTTTGCCATTGGCCATTCTATTCGTAGCCAATGTTGGAACCAAGTTGAAGCCAATGTGTGGTTCGTTTGTTTGAGCAAGTGGCCAACTCTGGTGACGGAATTTTCGGGCTGCCTAAAGTCCTCCGTCATGTCTTTAAAAGACTTTAAAAGCCGGGACCGACAATTTAACGTGCCCGCATTAGATAGCATGATGTATGAGGCGTCTGTTCTGGCTGCTATTATTCTCAATTATTAATGTGGTACTTTTTTTGTCCGTCAGTGTAATCTTTTATCGCGGGCACGCGCGGCTGACTCTCAAAAGCTTTCTTTCTGAAAGCGATAGAAAAGCTAACTTGTAGGTACGTTTTGTAGTTAGATGGTACAAGTAGGTAGGTACCAGTATTTGGTACAAGGATTTTATGGGCGAAAGTGTATGAAGCATAGGCCCTTATAAAAATTAGTTGTAGGTATTACATCATACTAGCTGCGCCTCGCGGTCAATAGTTCCCGAATACCGGGATCAAAAGTAGCCTTTTCATTCAATTTCGTCCAGCCGTTTGAGCGTGAAACAAACACACTTACACACTTAAATACTTAAAAAATCAAATAAAAAGGGACGATTCCCGTTATGCTGACATTAAAAAAAGACAAGAATTGAGAACCTCTTTATTTGAAGTCAGTTAAATGTCATAAATAAGTAACACAATGAACTCGGAACAAAGTCATTAATTATCAATATTTAAAAACATCTTGAAATTTTCTCGACAAAACACCTTTTAGGGTTCCCTAACAAACTTAGTTGTACAAAGGTCTGTGGAGTCCCTACGGAACACTGAAAGGAAAGGCGGTAGCTTCCCTAAGGGCGTAATGTGACATACAAACAAACAACGTTCTATTATTTAGTACGGACATTTTAATTTCGCGAAGAAAGAGGGTGTTATTATCTAGGGTTGTCGCAAACAAGTGGAAATTAATAATTCTTCTTGGACATTCTACACGGCGCGTCATCTAGTCCCAAGCTAAGCAGTTTAATGCTTGTGTATGGTAACCAGACGACTGATATACTACCTACATAATACATTTTTTTTGTAAATACATAAGTACAAATAGATTAGTACAAATAGATGGTTTCCTATGTCAAAAACAGTTCATCCATAGCCACCCAATAAATATGTTGTTCAAAGAGAATATAAACACTTGTTGTTCTTCCAGAAATACAGTCTTTCTTCTTCACGCGTCTCAGGCGGGCCTTCGCCCACTGCGCCGCAGAGGTCGGTATCCAGTTGTTGTTAAAAAAAAATGACTTGATGTTTGTTCAAAGAGTGCATTATCGTGGTGCATTTATGTTCATCACTTCGTAATTCCTCGCCAGATCCTTAAATTGTAATGGGAACACATTGGGAGTAGGTAGTTAGGTACGAGTACCTAAACCTACATAAAAAAAATACTTAGAGTACAATATAGAACTTCAGAAAAGAGGAAACTAAGTATACTGAAGTCAGCTAAAATTTTTACAAATGAAAAATCTTACTAAAAGTTTATGACTTCGTCGGGATTCGAACCCGCGTGGCAAGCGATCACGCTTTAGCCGGGTTGCCATTTACCACTCGGCCACCAAGCCTATGACGCCGAAGACTAAACTATCAGTAAGATGATATTCCATTTAAAGCACCGATTAGCGCTACACAGGTATTCTAGAGGAATTAGAAACACCTGCTCATTTATAAAGAAATACCTAAGTGTGGTTTAACACTATAATCCAAAATATATAGAAAACTATAATAATGTCCTGAGTCCTGTCTAAACTGACAGCCCTGTTTCCTTGCATACAATATGCATGGTCCCCGAGGCTAGAGCGAGACAGCAATAACATGAGCGAGAGGCAACTGGGGAATTCCAAAGATATTTGCATATCAATGGATACGAAAATTCTATTCCACGTTCGAATTCGAAAACGTATTTTCACTTGGTTCATAGCATTTATACAAATTGTTCGATTCTCAGCTTTTTAAATGAATAAATAAATACATTACCTACTTTGGGCATTCCATACAGCGTCATCTAGTCCCAAGCTCAGCAACTTAATGCTTGTGTTATGGTAACCAGATGACTGATATACTTAATACAAGCCTACTTATATTTTTGTGAATACATATACTTATACATGTTATGCTGTATAGAATAGAAACACCCGACCCGACTCAAGGCAAATATTTGCAGATCATACAATCATTTATCCCGCAGCGGGGATCGAACCCGCAACCTCTGCGTCTCAGGCGGGCTTTCACCCACTCTCTACATTTTTACTATTTATACAGAGTCAGGAGGTAATATTTGCCTACACTTAACGGGACAATGTTAGTGCCTGGGACATTGTTGAGATGGAATAGGCTTGTTGCACCTAAACCATCCTCTCAGCTGCTGTCGGCCATATCCACAGGAACGACACTATACAATATGTGGGAAGCTGCGGGTTTTCTCACGATGTTTTCCTTTTCCATTTAGAGCTCGTGTTTATTACGCATATTATAAATTTATCCATCGAAAAATCAATGTTCGTCGGGATTCGAATTCGAACCCTTGAAGAATTCGAGGTTCCACACGTGCCGTGTTCAACACGGCTTTTTGACTATGACTAAATCCAAGACTGAATGTCTAAAGTAAAAAGTAGCTAAAATCTCAGCATCTAAACACCATATTGAAACATTACGCCAAAAAGATTTCTGTGTTCTCAGCGATATAAAAAGTAACAGTCTACAGTGAAGGGGGGAAAAATGGGACCAAAAAATTTAAGAAAATTAATAGAATTTAGTAACGGAGTTCCGTTATAAAGCGCCTACTCACTTGCGTAGGTACCTTTGAAATTCAAAATCACACTTATGATTGGAAACAAGGTGTCCGCGGCTCATGGTACCTACCTGAATAAAAGTAGTCTATGTGTTATTTCAGGTCATAAACTATGAACATTCCAAGTTTCAGCTAGATCAGTAGTTTTCGAGTGAATGAGTAACAGACATCCATCCATCCATTCATCCATTCATACTTACAAACTTTCATACAAAAAAAATCGCATTTATTAATTTCATATTAGTAGGAAAGATGTGACATTGTGAATATGTATATGTATGTATGTATGTTGTATGTATGTATGTTATATGTATGTCTCCAATATTACACGTCTAAAACAAAATAATTTGCAAGAACACCCCAAAAAGTACCTACTCAAAATAATTTAAAAACTCAAAAAATAACCGTCCCGAACTCATTAATCTTCGCGTAACTTCCGGCAGCGGCGAACTTACTTCCGGCTATAAAAGTTCGTTCAAGCTCATTCGACGTCTGAGCTCCTTCCGGGGCGGACGTGATTATTGGATCCTTTGGCGCTTAGTAGCTATTGGAACTTTTGTCTGTTTAACTGCGCGATTTCCCTCAAAGGGGTACCTACTACGGTTGAATAAGTTACTTTTATTATGGAACTAGCTGCGCCCCGAGATTATACCCGCGGTGAATAGTTCCCGTTTCCGTGGGAATACCGAGATTAAAAGTAGCCTATTTTTTAGTCCAGGTTATAAGTAAACCAAATTTCATTCAAATCCGTCAAACTGTTTGAGCGTGAAAGAGTAACAAACACACTAAGTAACATACTTACACATTTTCACACTTACCATTGTGTGTGTGTGGAACGTAGGGAGTCGCGTTGGAACAGGCATTAGAATCACCTAGCATGTAAAACGAAACTTAAGTAAGTAATACTTGAGGTCCTACAAGAATAAATGATTTTTTCTTTCTTTCTTTCTTTCACCAACACAGCTTTTAAAAAGGTCTGAGGAAAATATAGTGTAACTCGCTTTTGTGACCGTAAAAATCCAAATTGTAGACAGTTTATGTGTGAACAAACAAACTAGCAAATCCACGTATTTATAAACTACCTAATTTTGAAAGTCGATCGATTGTCCTTGGCTCAGTTAGCGTGATTCATTATGCATAGTGTGACTCATGTAAGTTTACTTGAATTAACTTGGGTCTTAGGCATTATCATCATCTCCCTGCCTGGCTGCGTTTCCACTAGGAATTAGCAATATGTGTGCAAAACATGTAGTACTACTTACTTAAAAAAATATAGGTAAGTAATCGAGAAAAATTTTACCAATCGTATTTTTCAAACACATAACCCAAGATAAATTAAAAGTTCGAAGTATAATTTCTCCAAATATTAAGAATTAAGATCGTAGCTTTCACACATTTTGAGATAAATAAGGATTTCGAACTGGTAAATTGACTTAGGCCTTTACAGTTTACATCTTTACTAGTTGATTTAGGTACCTATAGGTACCTACCATACCAACAGCCTTAAGATAGAGGCAATCTTTGCCTACACTTTAGTGCCTGGGACTTTGTTGAGATAGAATAATCTTGCCCAGCACCTAAACCATCCTCTCAGCTTAGCCGGCCATATCCACAAGAGAAAAGAAAAACTGAAGAAAAAGAAAAAAAAATCCTCACGATGTTTTCCTAAATTATAATTAATAAAGCGTGATTATTACCTAAAGCCACGTTCTAAAACAGATGACCGCACATAGCATTACTTACGTTTCATGCTAAAAACTCCGTCACCAGAGTTTGCCACGAGCTCATACTCATAGAAAGAAACTCACTGAGTACTTAACCAACACGCCTCTTTAAAGGTATATTACGTAGGTATTTCACTAGGTTAATAATTTCTCCCACGTCACTTACCTACACAGGTATAGAGTGCAATTTGCCATTTCATAATTTCGATCCTTACATCGCAAATTGGTATTCTCTTTGACAACTAATTTGACTAATTAGTTGAGAGTGGAGCGTAATTGGCCGGAAGTGGCGCCATCTTGTGTAACCGCGGAATGGCGGCCGGAAGCACGTAATAGAGTTTGCTGAGTGGTTTGTTGCAAATTTTGACCGCGAAAATATAAGAAAATTAAATTTAGGTTGTTTTATTTATACTTTTTTGAGAATAGTATTATATACTTAGGTACCGCTTAAATCTATGATAGTTCATAGCATTTTATTTATGTAAGAAGAATCTAACTAAGTACCGATATCCAGTCATCTGGTTATAATAACATAACACAAGCAAGTTGCTTAGCTTGGGACTAGAATGACCAAGGATATTTATATAGGCAAAGATAATTATATAGGTAGGTAATTATTCTTGATAGGAAATCGAAGTAGGGCCCTATTTTACATCTACCTACTGCTAAATTCATAGTCAGCAGTCAGCAGTCAACTTAAAATGTATGTTTTAAGCCCCAACTGACTTTGCTGGCAAACTATTGTTGCCTAAGTGCCTCTTTTCCCGAAATCACTCTAAATCTCCAGCAGTTTTGTCCCGGCTTACGCCATCTTGTTTTTCACATTGCAAAATGGCGGATCGCCAAAGCCGTTGAGAGCTTTCTGTTGTTTTAATTACAAATTGGGGAATTGATTTGGAATACCTTGATTACTAAGGATTGAAGGTTTAATTTTTAATTGATATTTTAATTAAGAAAATTGTTTAGGTACTTAAATAACAATATTTAAAAGTTGATGAATAAAGATATACTTAAGTACCTACTTATTGGAATGATTGGATACAATTATTGTGTGTGTCACTAGGTTAGTTCTATGTCCGCTATATGAAAAGGCTCTGACGGAAGACCAGCGCTGGTTAACCTGGTTATCCAGTATTATGCTGAGTTAGAGGCCCTTTTTTTGTAACAACTGTATTGTAAGTTCTTGTTTATTTATAAAAAAAAATTTATGTTGTACCTACCTATTGTTGTTGTTGCAAAAATAAAAATATTCTTATTCTTATAGTAGGTAAGGTAGGTAAACCTATCTACTCGGGGCAGAGCCACGTTCGGAGGCTTGTTCAAAGTACCTAATCCAAATCATCCATCCATTGGCTACTTAGCCTCAGACAGACACGCAAACACCAAAATTGTATAACACTCCTCTTTTACGGGGGCTAAAAATTAATGAGTGTCGAAAAACACCAAAAGTGTGTCAGTTCCTCCCATCTCGTCCTTCGCTCGTTAAAATTTAATATTTAATACGACATCGCGTGTAGCGCGGGTTTATCGTCCATTTCGGCTGTTACAGCCATTAAACTGTGTTACACTGTAATTCAGTTGAATGTACAGTGTAGCACAGCTTGGAGTTGCATTGGCAAATATTTTTTTTTCAGTTTTAGTTATATCTTTACTAGCTTACTCCCCCGATACTTAGGTTCGTAAAGTAATGTAATACACAAATTATTTATTATCATACACCTACCCCCCGCAACAGGGCCCGTGGGGGGCCCGCGCAGTCTAGGGCCCGACTGGCAAAAATGTCACCTCGACTTTATGAACAGACCGACCCCGCGTGGTATGATCCATCATCATCATCACGACTGTATGGTCCATTAGTAATTAATTAAATATTTAGAGTTATGCTCAACTCACACTAAAAGAGCAGCGAAGCGGAGCGCAGTTTCGGTGTCATACGAATTTCAACTTTTTTTTAATTACTATAATAGGTACCTACTTATTATCGCATGAGAAACTCGAACGAATCGCGAGGATGCCCGAATTCCGGCGCATTCGAATACGCGCGACACTGTGCAGTACAAAAACATATCAAGATTATTCATACTGGCAACTACCCTATTATATTAGGTACCTACTAATGAAATGCTAACTGAAGCCACACGTAGCTGTACCTATTTTGATATCCTCTGTATCCTGAATATCTGAAGTGTTTTTTAAATTGCTAAACTTATGCACATGTCGTGATTTCACACGAATATCAGCCATTTTAAATTTTTGACAGCTGACACTGACATTACAGAGATCTCAGCCGGAATGAGTTGACTGCGATCAGCCGGCGCACCTTCCGCGGCCTGACTGCTCTGAAGAGTCTCCATCTGGATGGAAACCAGCTCAAATGCATCGACGAGAAGGCGTTGGAGAACTTGAAGAGTTTGGAAGTGCTGTAAGTATCTTATTCAATATTATAATTTTGTAAGTAATAAATAAATATTCTTGGAGATTTCACACAGCGTCATCTAGTCCCAAGCTTAGCAATTTAATGCTTGTGTTATGTAACCAGATGACTGAATATAATATTTATTTACTATGAGACAGAATATAAATTTTATTTACTTACATACATCATTACATTAAAATCTACATACTTACATAAATATATTTTTTTATTTAAATACCTACATATAATTATATTTGTTGGAATGCTAAACATTTAATCTAATTTGGCTCTTATTTGTCTATGGGCACTTTATGTTTGTCTCTGGCTAGGCTAGTCTATGGTCTACTCTAAAATGTCATATTCATATTCCTTTTAAATAATACAACTGAATACAACCGTTACATTGAACTTTACTATCTTTGCGTATTTTATTTCCAATTCCACAATATTATACATAGAAAACATCCAGACTCGAGACAAATATTAACAGATTATGCAAACATTTAATTTTGTCAAAACTAATCAATTTGGATCAAAAGTAGTCTATTTTTTAATCCAGGGTATAAGCAAACCTGGTACCAAATTTCATTCAAATCCGTTCAGCCGTTTAAGCGTGAAAGAGTAACAAACACACTTACACACACAACATTTATAATATTGGAAGAATTGATTTATTAATGTGTTACTTCTGTGCCAATAAACAATTCGATTCTTCTATTCAGCTCGAAGCGCTCTTGGTGAAGCTTGCTAAGACGTTCTTGATAGATCGTCGAAGTTAAGCAACGTTCTGAGCGGTCACTACTTGCATGGATGACCGCAGTTATAATATCTGAGCGCTTCCGTGCTTCGGAAAGCACGTTAAATTGTCGGTCCCGGCTTTCAAAGTCGTTAAGCCATGAGGCCTTAAGGCGGCCTAAAAACTCCGAACTGGCCACTTGCTCATACGAACTTATTCTATTCAGGACCCTAAACAACAACAACTTGACGTACCTGGCTCTGGAGCCGGTGGCCGTCACCAGGCTCAGCACGCTCCGACTCACCGACAACCCGGTGGTCTGCGACTGTCGTATGGCGAGGTTAGCGGCTGCTGCCAAGTCTGCCGGCATCCTGGGCGTTGGAGCCAGGTACGATGAAGAGCTTCTTCGTTAATTGTAATAGCAGTGATGGTAGAGTGAAAGAAGATACGCCTCACCGACAACCCGGTGGTCTGCGACTGTCGGATGGCGAGGTTAGCGGCCGCTGTCAGGTCTGCTGGCATCCTGTAGTTTATGCATCAAGGGCTTAAAGTATTATGTAGCGGGCGCTATATTGAACAATTAACATAGAAAACGTCTGACCTACATAGGTACTAGGTTGTTTTTTTACCTGTGGGAAAGTAAGTACCTACCTACCTATGGGCTAAAAATAAATAAGTTTTACGAATGAATGAGTGAATGAATGAATGAAAATTCTTTGTTGTAGGTACACTCAAATAAGACATTTTAAACAACCAATGTACAGTTTTATTATTGTTTCACAGATGCCAAGCTCCAGCGGCTTTGCGTGGAGCACTCCTCACTGACTTGGAGGTCCACGAGCTGATCTGCAGCGGTAAGAACGATTTATACTGATCACCACCTCTGTCAAAGAGCATGTAATAGTAACCTCTGTCAACACGACATTTTCGATGACCGTCGCTCCATCTCTACTTCATCTTCTTTATTTTGGCTTCGCACGGCTTGTGCCACGCATTTAGCCACTACCATGTCATATTATAATTCAAGTCAGTAGAGAAGTATGTTGGTTATAGGAACCGGGCAATATAAAATTTGGAAAACGGAACTAAAAATACAATGGTTTCACTTTCGAAACTATGACAACTATCGTAAGTTGTATTAGACATTATAATATTATATTACTAGCAGACCCGCGCGGCTTCGCTCGCGTGTTGTATGTATACCTACCTTAAACACTGGTCGTACTGAATGGCTATTTTGAGAAAAGTGAATCTTGATAAATAGAGGTGTACCTACATAGAAGGGATTTCTAGAAATTAAACTCATAATAGAGTGAATTAATGGAGTCGAATTTATATCACTACACAACAAAAATGTCACGTAACATTTATTTTCAAAACTACCTCTCAAATGTGAAGGGATCATAGGTTGTATTAACTTGTAGGTATTTAAAGTGGCTACCTACGTTGATTTTGCTTACAGTGCTCATACAAAAGGCTGACTGTTTGTCGGTTCATATTCTATGGTCTGGCACAGTTCAATCTGCTTGCAAAATATTCTAGAAGCTATGGTGCGAGCGCAGCCAGCTAAACTTTTTTACTGTCACTTGATTTTGCTTACGATTTTCATAAAGAAGCTGACTGTTGGTCGGTTTCTATTATGGTCTGACACAGTTCAGTTTGTTTGCATAATATATGGGAAATTTTTAACGGGCTTAGCGATTTGCTTGAAACTCTGTTGCAATACTTAAAAAACAAAAGCTTCGAACCAAGAACTTCTTTGACTCGGAAGCGAGCCGAATTTTTTTAAGACAAATGCGTCATGTGAAACTTGGTTTTGTTTGTAGTAGTATGGTTATCATAGAAAAGACTGGCTGTTGGTCGGTTCTTAATCAATCGTCTGATACAGATAAATTTGCTTGCAAAATATTGAAGAAGCTACCGGGCGAGCGAAGCGAGCTTCAAAGTTTGCAAGCGTAGTGAGCCGAATTTTTTTTAGACAAATGCGTCATTGAGTCTTAATTTTGCTTATAGCTAAGGCTGACTGTTGTTCGGTTCATACTCTATCGTCTGACACAGATAAATTCGCTTGCAAAATATTGAAGAAGCTACCGCGTGAGCGAAGCGAGCTTCAAAGTTTGCGAGCGTAGCGAGCCGACTTTTTTTTAGACAAATGCGTCATTGACTCTTAATTTTGCTTATAGCTAAGGCTGACTGTTGTTCGGTTCATACTCTATCGTCTGACACAGATAAATTCGCTTGCAAAATATTGAAGAAGCTACCGGGCGAGCGAAGCGAGCTTCATAGTTTGCGAGCGTAGCGAGCCGACTTTTTTTTAGACAAATGCGTCATTGACTCTTAATTTTGCTTATAGCTAAGGCTGACTGTTGTTCGGTTCATACTCTATCGTCTGACACAGATAAATTCGCTTGCAAAATATTGAAGAAGCTACCGGGCGAGCGAAGCGAGCTTCAAAGTTTGCGAGCGTAGCGAGCCGACTTTTTTTTAGACAAATGCGTCATTGACTCTTAATTTTGCTTATAGCTAAGGCTGACTGTTGTTCGGTTCATACTCTATCGTCTGACACAGATAAATTCGCTTGCAAAATATTGAAGAAGCTACCGGGCGAGCGAAGCGAGCTTCAAAGTTTGCGAGCGTAGCGAGCCGACTTTTTTTTAGACAAATGCGTCATTGACTCTTAATTTTGCTTATAGATAAGGCTGACAGACGTTGTTCGGTTCATACTCTATTGTCTGACACAGATAAATTGGCTTGCAAAATATTGAAGAAGCTACCGGGCGAGCGAAGCGAGCTTCAAAGTTTGCGAGCGTAGCGAGCCGAATTTTTTTTAGACAAATGCGTCATTGACTCTTAATTTTGCTTATTCTGCTCATAGATAAGGCTGACTGTTGTTCGGTTCATACTCTATCGTCTGACACAGATAAATTCGCATACAAAATATTCAAGATGCTATCATGCGAGCGAAGCGAGTGTAGCAAGCCTAATTTTTTTTAGACAAATGCGACACTGACTCTTGATTTTGCTTATTCTACCTACTCCTAGAAAAGGCTGGTTGTTGGTCGGTGTATATTCTATGGTCTGGCGTATTGTGCGAGCGAAGCAAGCTTCAAACATTGCGAGCGTAGCGAGCCGATTTTTTTTTTTAGACAAATGCGTCACTGACGCTGGATTTTGCTTATTCTAGAAACCGCCGCGTTTCACTCTTTAAAGGTTTTTTATTTTGTATTTTAAGCGTTACAACTGATTTTGTCGTACAAATCGCTCCACCTTTTAATATGTTTCACTTCAAACTTTTAACATCGAATTTCACCCTTTTTAAGGGTTTTTTGTAAAAAATTAATAAAAAACAAAATAACGCGTCTATTTATTTTGTGTTTTAAGTATTGCAACAGAGTTTCAAGCAAATCGCTAAGCTCGTTTAAAATTTCCCATACAAACTTTGACACCACTTTTTATCCCTTTTTAGGGTATTTTTTGAAAATTCCTGAAACACGTGTCCAACCATTTTGTATTTATAGTATCCAAACCGATTTTCAAGCCAATCGCGCCTCCCTTCAATACGTTTCACTACAAACTTTGACACTGCATTTCACCCTTTCAAAGGGTTTTTTTCGAAAAACCCTTAAACACGTATATATTTATTTTGCATTGTTAGTGTTGTAACCGAGTTTCAAGCAAAACGAACTACCCATTAAAAAGTTCCCATACAAACTTTGACGCCCCATTTTACCTCTTTTAAGGCGTTTTTTTTTTAATTCCTGAAAAACATGTAAATTTATTTATCATTTACAATATTTATACTGAGTTTGAATAAAATCGCTTCACGCATTAAAAAGTTGCATACAACGGTTTTCATCCCTTTTCAACCCTTTAGGGGTGGAATTTCGAAAAATCCCTTCTTAGTGCTCACTTTTGTTTTAAAAGGAAGCTACCTTCCAAATTTCAGCTTCATAGCTTCAGCGGTTTGGTCTGTGCGTTGATTGCAGAAAAATGCTTATTGTTTTATATATATTGATTATTATTCAGCCACAAACGTCCCACTGGCAAAGGCCTCCCTCCCCTTCTTCCACTCACATTATAAGATTATATAATAGACATTTTAATACCACACGGGAAATTACTCACGTAAAATTATCGTCGATTTAGTTACCGACAATGTTTCGATTCTTCCGGAGAATCTTCATCTGGGTGTGTTTGTGGTGTCGGTACCTACAGTGTGAGACGCCACCGCGAGGAGTGACTATTATAATATACCTAGTCTAAGTACCTACTAAGTAAATAAATAAATAAATAAATAAGTAAGAAGTTCGTATGAGCAAGTGGCCAACTCTGGTGATGGAGTTTTTAGGCCGCCTAAAGGCCTCCGTCATGGCTTAACGACTTTAAAAGCCGGGACCGACAATTTAACGTGCCCTCCGAAGCACGGAAGCGCTCAGCTGATAATGCCACTTGCGGTCACCCATCCAAGTTGTGACCGCTCAGAACGTTGCTTAACTTTAACGATCTATCAAGAACGTCTTAGCAAGCTTCGCCACGAGCGCTTATAATTATACTAAAAATGTTTTTGTTTCCAGGGCCAGTGAGTTCGACTCCCGGCGAGTGTTCAGCGGAGCCGCGCTGCCCACCGCCATGCCGCTGCACCCCCGAGGGTACCGTGGACTGCAGGGAGAAGTTACTGTCAGAACTGCCAGCCACCATCCCTCATAGGGCTACTGAAATGTAAGACTCAAGCGCAATTTACGTTGACCGGAGTGAACATAGTTATCTATACTAATCTATACTAATAAATACTTCAATACTAGTGGCAATTCGGAGTGTCGCAAAGGCTAAACTAAACTAACTAAAATTAATGCCATCCTTTTTATTTCCATCGCTATGAAAGGGACGGCGACATTTTTAGTTAGTTAAGTATAGCTTTTGCGACACTTCGAAATCTCCGAATTGCCACTACTAATCTATACTTCAATACTAATCTATACTAATATTATAAGGAGCTGAAATGTGAGCGGAATTTACGTTGACCGGTGTGAACATAGTTCTATACTAATCTATAAATGAAAAATGAATAAAAATTAAAAAGAGTAACAAGAAAAAACATTCTTTAAACATATTATAATAAATTGATAAATCTTTATGAATATGACCATGAGACTATTAACAATTAAAAACAAGCATAACAAAATATTGTCATCTCTTTCTAGCCGGCTAGAACAGAACGAGATAACCGAGGTCGGCACGGGCGCGTTCTCCGCCGTGAAGAGAGTTGCGAGAATAGACCTGTCAAACAACAAGATAGTGAAGTTAGCTGCGGATGCCTTCACTGGCCTTACGCATCTCACTTCATTGTAAGTATTGTGACTAACCCGGTTGCTTAATTAACGGCCGAAATTAATATTCAATTGAATTGAATTGAGGGTGGGCGCCAGTACCTATATTACAGGATATTAAGTTATCTTAGTTTAGGTATTAGTTTGTTCGCTAAAACCTGTTCCTATACATACCTTTAAGCTTGTAATAGTGGCAATTCTGAGTGTCGCAAAAGCTAAACTAAGCTAACTAAAATGGTTGCCGTCTCTTTCATAGCGATGGGAATAAAAAGGATGGCAATAATTTTAGTCAGGTTAGTTTAGCTTTTGCGACACTCCGAATTGCCCCCATTATCTCATATAAATACCTATCTCTACCTAATTATGTGAAACTCTGTAATATATGCTAAAGAGGTGCAAATAAATTTATCTTTATCTTTAATCCACTTTACGGTGGGTTTCCATATTAAACTTACGAATGATCGTAGATTGATCGCCATAGCAACTTGGTTTAGACAACAAAAAATGTAGGACACTTTTTGACAGATAACAATATTACTATGGCGACAGATCCACGGTTATTAGTAAGTTGAATATTGCAACCCGGCAAAGAACGAACGAACGAACGAATCCGACGATCGATCGCAGTTCTATCTCCATAGCAACTTTGTTATACAACAGAATTTGTAGGCACTTTTTGACAGATAACAGCGTTGCCATGGCAACAGATGAAGGAAAGAACGGTGAAGGAAAACATCGTGAGGAAACCCGCGGCTAGTCAGCCCCACACAATATTGATTGTCTCTCCTGTGGATATGTCCGGCAGCTGAGAGGATGGTTTAGGTGCTACAAGCCTCCATCTCAACAATGTCCCAGGCACTACAGTGTCCCGTCAAGTGTAGGCAAAGCCTCCTGACGCTATTTATATCATCTAAAGATGTAATGGCCGAGTTTTTTTTATGCACACAAGCCTAGACAACTACAGCCCCTCTACTCTATAAGCTAAAAACGATGCATCGTGACAATCGTCATCGGTCAGCTTATGTTGGTTTTTCTACCGAATTCAGTATGCACCAACATAAGCTGACCTGCGATTATTGGCACGATACGGTTGGTAGAGTAGACCTACAGCTGATTTATTTGTCAGGGTGCTGTACGGAAACAAAATCAAGGACCTCCCATCAGGGATATTCCATGGACTGTCATCGTTGCAGCTTTTGTAAGTATAAGACGACCTCTGTGGCGCAGTGGGCGAAAGCCCGCCTGAGACGCAGAGGTTGCGGGTTCGATTCCCGCTGCGGGACAAATGTTTGCATGATCTGCAAATATTTGTTTCGTGTCTGGGTGTTTTTCTATGTATAATATGTGTATGTATTTACAAAAAAAAATGTATCTATGTAGTTTATCAGTCATCTGGTTACCATAACACAAGCATTAAATTGCTTAGCTTGGGACTAGATGACGCCGTGTGGAATGTCCAAAGATATTTATTTATTTATTTATTATTTATAATGAAAGCGCTTAAATTGAATTTACAGGATTTTATTACGTCGGGAAATAATAAAAGGTAAATTACGCGATAAAATCCTGTAAATTTAGGTGCTTCGGAGGGCACGTTAAATTGTCGGTCCCAGCTTTTAAAGTCGTTAAACCATGACGGAGGCCTTTAGGCGGCCTAAAAACTCCGTCACCAGAGTTGGCCACTTGCTCATACGAACTTACCTACTTAGCAAGTGACCAACTCTGGTGACGGAGTTTTTAGGCCGCCTTAAGGCCTCCGTCATGGCTAATAATAATGGTGATTTAAAAAACCCTATATTATTGTAATTTATGATTTTCGTTTGCAGATTGCTAAACTCGAATGAAATTACTTGCGTTAGGAAAGACACGTTCAGGGATTTGGAAAATTTGAAACTATTGTAAGTACAATCATCATTATCAAACCTATGAATATATATTTATACTTACCTACCTTTATTAATTTTGTATGAGTATATAGGTGATAGGTACCACAGATTATAAAATACACTATAGTCTTTCCAATCGTTTATTTAACTTTTGACAGATCACGCACATAAAGTTTTATAATAATTTTTGATACAATGTACTACAGGGAATACTGTACGTCATGGACGGGCTCCGCCCACTTAGTGATGTGTCATTCGTAATTAATGACTACAGGTTTTGAAATAAATCGATTATCGATTACCTACCTATATTAAAACATACAATAAAATTATTGTGATTATTTTTTATATCAAATCACGTAAAAACCTTTATTATTTTGCATTAAAATGCCCTAAATGTCTCTGTTTTAATGCATAAATAATTTGCGTAATGAAAACAGTTCCATCGTACTCGTACCTAGTAGGTAGGTAATGGGATCGAATTTATTCGCTGAAAATGAATGAATCTAAAATAATCGTTTAGACTTACTGCAAATAAAAAACATGTGAATGAACTGCGGTACCTACTTGTTATGAACAGGTGCAAAATGTTGAAATTCATAGTAAATAATGAGTGTGTTAAATCGATTAAAACTTCTTCATGAATAAAATCGATTGATAAAATAAATCGAATCGGTAACGGGTCAGGATATCATTATTTGAGTCAGTATTACAGCTGTCAAAAGTTAAATAAACGGTTGGAACGGGTATAGTAGTGATACCTAAATTTTCAAATTAACTCTTTTATTAAAACTTTCTAAAAGAAAACCCCCTGAAAGGCTCTAAGCCTCAATTCACACCAAAAGAGCATCGAAGAGCAGCGAAGCGGAGCGCAGTTTCAGTGTCATACGAATTTCTACTTTATTTTTATTGCAATAATACCTACCTACTTACTTCCGCTTTCAAAAATTCTTTCACCGATGTGTAGCATAGACTTTCCGAATGAACATAGGCTATATTTTATCAAGGTAGGTACCACGCGAGCGAAGCCGCGGGCAAGTAAGCTAGTTATTTATATTTTTACTACATACTGTTATATTTCAGGTCGCTCTACGATAACAACATACGGTCACTTCCCAATGGAACGTTCGACGCGTTGACGGGAATCCAGACATTGTAAGTGATTCCTAGTCTAACTAAAAATACTTAAGAGTGCGCCATATGCAATTTAGTCAATTGACCGGTTCTAAACCCAAGCTATTCCCATTAAAACCTCCATATTTTTAGTCAGTTGAAAGGCAACTTGTTTTACATAAAACCTAATGCCGCATCCAGACTCGCGAGACGCCTCCTAGAGGCTCTCGGCACGAGTCTTGTTGAGTGGAGGCGGCAGGAGTGTTAGCCATCCACACAAAGCGGAGCGCCAGCGAGGCGAGGCGAGGGAAGACGAGGGGACTCGAGTGCACTGTCTCACTTTCGCACTTACGTAGCCTCGTGGAGAGTCTGGATGGGGCACTAAATAGCAATTGTAACCCATTCAGATGTATTAAAGAGTCACAATCTAATAGCTGACAACACTCAAAAAATGTGCGAGCAAATTCAACTACAATGACATTTGACATTTAAATGTTTACGTTATGTTGTTTGTTTTAATGCTCAATGTCGCTTGTACGCAAAAAAGAAAAATTCGGCGCACTACGTAGCGTGCGCCGAGTTTTGGCGTTTACATTTAATTTGTCTGATTGTGGCTCTATAATTACATCTCAATGTTGTAACCCTATCCAGGCATCTAGGCCGCAACCCCTTCTCCTGCGACTGCGCACTTCGCTGGCTGGCAGCGTATCTTCGCAAGAACCCAATTGAGACGTCCGGAGCCAAGTGCGAGTCGCCCAAACGGATGAGTCGGAAGCGCATTGACGCTTTGCGAGAGGAGAACTTTAAATGCAAACGTGAGTCGATTTAATTTTAATAACCTTTAAAAAAATATTTACAGAATTTAAACTACCACAATTAAGTAGTAGTAAGAGAATATTTTTTTACTGTTTTTTTGTCTCTTATGCCCCTTCCCTCTTCCATCTTCCCTCTTCCCTCTTCCCTCTTCCCTCTTCCCTCTTCCCTCTTCCCTCTTCCCTCTTCCCTCTTCCCTCTTCCCTCTTCCCTCTTCCCTCTTCCCTCTTCCCTCTTCCCTCTTCCCTCTTCCCTCTTCCCTCTTCCCTCTTCCCTCTTCCCTCTTCCCTCTTCCCTCTTCCCTCTTCCCTCTTCCCTCTTCCCTCTTCCCTCTTCCCTCTTCCCTCTTCCCTCTTCCCTCTTCCCTCTTCCCTCTTCCCTCTTCCCTCTTCCCTCTTCCCTCTTCCCTTTTCCCTCTTCCCTCTTCCCTCTTCCCTCTTCCCTCTTCCCTCTTCCCTCTTCCCTCTTCCCTCTTCCCTCTTCCCTCTTCCCTCTTCCCTCTTCCCTCTTCCCGCTTCCTTCGCGGAACGTGAACAATACTTTTAAATCTCTGCATGCAATGCAAAATAAACCATCTAAACGTTAGATTTTTCTTCTTCTCTTCTTCTCTACTTTCTGAAAAATCAGCAAATATCCTATTGTGTATTCTAGCCGGAGAAGACACTCCCAATGCGTGTGGCGCGTCAGCATTCTGTCCGCGCGCGTGCACGTGCGAGTACGGGGCGCGCGCCGTCAGCGTGCAGTGCGCGCGCGCCTCGCTAGCGCACGTGCCGCGAGACCTGCCCGTCAACACACTGGCACTGTGAGTATTAACCTCTCTCTCTCTCTTCCAAGCTATGTGTCCCACATGCTGGCGGGGCCAGCTTTCCTAACAGATTTAACTGATTTATTGAACTGTGAGTATTAACCAAAGACGAATAATATCTAGAAGACAGACAAAGGCCATTCACATAACCCTGATCCCGCAGTACCAGATAGCCTGGAAACATTAAAACATCAATTTTATCCAAGAAATTTCAATACATTAGTAGGTAGCAACAATATTCAATATAAAAAAAAAATGTAGGTAATTTTAACTAGAAAGTAATTGAAATTTCTTGGATAAAATTGATGTTTTAAAGTTTCCAGGCTATCTGGTACGGGTTACGATTTTGTGTATGGCCTTTGTCTGTCTTCTAGATATTAATCTTCTTTGGTATTAACTTAGTATTAGGCCTACACTCCGCTGTATAGGTAGAGTTTCCAGGCCAGCGGCGGACGGGGGTCATGTTAAGTTAGATAAGCTCAACTCACACCGAAAGAGTGGCGAAGGGCAGTTTCAGTGTCATATGAATTTTAACTTTATTTTCATTACTATAATACTTATTGTAGTTCATTACTATAATACGTTGGAGTGTGGGTAGACTATAACAATTACTATTTTGTTTCACAGCATCATGCCAGACAACAGTCTAGGGCAGATAAAATCTGATGGACTTTTTGGTCGTCTGCCTGATCTGACGAAGCTGGACTTCAGAAATAACGGTAAGTATAGGTTGTGCCACGTAAAAAGAGCTTGGTCGGGGAAGTAGCGGGGGTATGTTTGCGCCTGTGTTCACTCGCTGACGAACCAATAGCACTCGCTAAATCAATGGTATGAAGTGCGCCGCAACACCTCTCCACCAATCATCGACCACGGAGCAGTTTGACAGACAGCGCTCTTTTTACGTGGCGCGACCTATAATCTTAGCTGATTTCACGCACACGTTCTGAGCGGTCACAACTTGGATTGGTGACCGCAATTGAGATTAACAGCTGAGCGCTTCGGAGGGCACGTTAAATTGTCGGTCCCGGGTTTTGAAGTCGTTTAGCCATGACGGAGGCCTTTAGGCGGCCTAAAAACTATCACCAGACTTGGCCACAGCTCATACGAACTTACTTTATACCATAACACAAGCATTAAGTTGCTTTAGCTGAAGCCGTGTAAAATATCCAAGGATTTGCAATATATTTGCAAGTTCTGCAGATATTTATTCAGGGTCTGGATGTTTTTATATCTATAAATGTATATATTTACAAAAAAAAATGTATTTAAGTATTATATCAGTCATCTGGTTACCATAACACAAGCATTAAGTTGCTTAGCTTGGGACTAGATGACGCCGTGTGGAATGTCCAAAGATATTTATTTATTAATTATTTTATCTTCCTCAGGCATAACAGTGATCGAGGACAACGCTTTCGACGGCGCCGCGAATATACAAGAACTGTTGCTCGATGGAAACTTATTGACCACAGTCACAGATAAGATGTTCTTCGGATTGCATAGCTTAAGCGTGCTGTAAGTATTATATGATGAATGGATACCCAATCACAATAATATTATAAAGGTGAAAGTTTGTGTGTGTGTAAGTGTGTTTGTTACTCTTTCACGCTCAAACGGCTGGACGGATTTGAATGAAATTTGGTACCAGAGTTGCTTATACCCTGGATAAGGAATAGGCTGTTTTTGATCCCGGTATTTCCACCGAAAGCTAACTGGTTTCCTCACGACGTTTTCCTTCACCATTAACACGAGGTTAATGCGCAAATACCTGATACATCATAGAAACGAAAAGTCCATTGAGATTTTGTTTTCAGATCTCTGACGGGCAACAAGATAAAATGCATAACCCCGGGAGCTTTCGACCATCTCAGCATGCTGTCTACATTGTAAGTACCTACCTACACTAAAGGTCAACTCAAGGTCACTAAAGTAAAAAAGTAAGTTCGTATGAGCAAGTGGCCAGCTCTGGTGACGGAGTTTTTAGGCCGCCTTAAGGCCTCCGTCATGGCTTAACGACTTTAAAAGCCGGGACCGACAATTTAACGGTCACTAATAAAGGGCACCATAGTATGAAATCCATACCCATATTGTACAGACACAAAAACGCTCGTGGCGAAGCTTGCTGAGACGTTCTTGATAGATCGAAGTTAAGCAACGTTCTGAGCGGTTAGAACTTGGTTGGGTGACCGCATAGTGGCATACAGCTGAGCGCTTCCGTGTTTCGGCACGTCGGCTTTTAAAAAAGTCGTTAAGCCATGACGGAGGTCTGTAAGCGTCCTAAAAACTCCGTCGCCAGAGTTGGGTGCTTGCTCATACCAAGGACGATATAGATAAGGACTGCTAATGTTCATACTAGGAACCGTGATTCAAATATTGTTATAATCGCGCTCTATTTCCAGATGGCGCTCTATTTTGAGCGTTTTATAAAGTTACCAATAATTACCGATTTGTTCCGCTGTTTGTATTAGTGATGTCAACCAGTATAAGTGATATAAATCTTAACAATTATTACCTACGTTGCGTAAGGGTTGAACGGTAAGGAATGTCTAATTTATTCAATTTTATGGAAAGGAAACTCGTAGCGACATCTATCATGCGTTTTAATAACTAATTTTAGAATCACGTTTTGAAGTATTGGATGAGGCCTTACTCCGTCGCGTCTAGTCGCGTTGGAACAGGCATTAGAATCACCTAGCATGTAAAACGAAACTTAAGTGATCCTTGAGGTCCTACAAGAATAAATGATTTTTCTTTCTTTTCTTTCTTTCTTTTTTCCGGATCAACGAAAACGAAGTTTCGTGACAATTTTCGGGTTCCAATTATGTTGGTGAATTACGAATTCAGTATCCACCAACATAAGCTGACCCCGCAAATTGTCACGAAACTTCGTGTTCGTTGATCCCCAGTACGGCATGACCAATTTATCAATTTTTTTCAATTTTCAACTTTATGGAAAGGAAACTCCCAGCGACACCTATAATTTTAATACCTAATTTTAGAATCACGTTTTGAAGTATAGGATAAGCAGTCCTTTTATCTATATCATCCTTGCTGAGCGGTCACTACTTGGATGGGAGACCGCAAGTGGCATTTATATCTGAGCGCTTCCGTGCTTCGGAGGGCACCTTAAATTGTCGGTCCCGGCTTTTAAAGTCGTTAAGCCATGACGGAGGCCTTAAGGCGGCCTAAAAACTCCGTCATCAGAGTTGGCCACTTGCTCATACGAACTTACTTTACCTACTTTATCCTTGCTTATACGAATTTACGTTTTAAGGAATCTGGACGACAATCCTCTGCACTGTTCCTGCCAGCTCTCCTGGCTAGGTAGCTGGTTGTCTGCCCGCGCGCTGGCGCCGACGGCCGCGTGCCGCTCCCCGCCGGCACTGGCTGCGTTACCTCTGCAGCAGATCGAGCCCCACCACTTCAAGTGCACTCGTAAGTTAGATGACGAAAAAAAGCGTATTAATTTCATTATAAATGAAAAATCTTACTAAAAGTTAAAGGCTCCGGCAGGATACTTAACTTATTACAGGATATTTAACTTTTAGTAAGATTTTTCATTTATAATGAAATATCCAATACGTGTGGTTTAACACTGTAAAATAATAAATAAACTAAAGCGTATTAATATCATCAGAAATATTTTATTGCAAAACTGTTGTACAAAATTTCCGGATTGTAACAAGTATTTAATATGACAGCTTCGTGAAGCTTTTTGTAGGTAAGTAAGGCTCAACTCACACCAAACGAGCATGGAAGAGCAGCGAAGCGGAGCGCAGTATGTGTCATACGAAGTTCAACTTTTCTAATACTTATTATCGCAGAGAAGGCGCGCGTATTCGAATTCGCCGGAATTCCCGCGGAGCCGCGGGCATCCGCGCGACTCGAGTTTCTCATGCGATAATAAGTATTATAGTAATGAAAATAAAGTTGAACTTCGTATGACATTGAAACTAGTTTCCCTAGCGCACCTAGTTTTCTAGTATGCGTTTTCGTCAGGTTATGGATACCTATTAGGTACCGCAATATCAATGAGGTATATATAAACCTTTAAGTACCGATGTGTGGTCTGACAGACACTTCACGCGTTCAAAAATTCCCGTTACCTATGTTAGCGTAGTACTATCACCGCGCGCGTCTACTTACCCCTTACTCAGTCTCCCGGCAGTGTTTGTGGAGAGTGGCAGTGTTGGCACATGTGATTTCGGTAAGTTATGATTGTTATAAGATCGCGAGTGGTCTGTTAGACCACTCGTCGGCACTTATGTAACTTTTTTGGGTTAGACTTATTTCAGATTATATGGTTTTTATATTTTATTTTCAGTCAAATGATACAATAACTCAGCCAGGCTCTTCGGGCAATCGCAATCGACAATACCAGTGTTGCCATAAGATGAAAAAGATATGAAACACGCTCTCACGAAGAAATTTTGGCGGTATGGCTAAATAACGGCTCTGAGGCTATTGAACCGATTTTTACGGTGGCGGAGAGTGATTATAGTACGGACTCTGATCAAAAAGGACCTATATATATCTGCCCCTTGAAGCTGAAGCGCAAGACTGCTTACAAATGCGATAATTGCAGTGCCTTCAATGCAGCAAGCCTGTATACAAGGACTATTTGTAGATTTGATAGTTCATATAACTTGATGCCATGTAGTTTTTGAGAAAACGGCTGATTATTCAAGTTTTCTTTATTATCATAGTTTATTTAGCTATTAATTTTTAGGAATAATTTGTTTTGAGGTTTCAAACAAAGTTTAATTAGTTTTTAATAAATATTAAGGTAATAGTCAGTTTTTTTCCCCAAAGAATCGACATCTGTGATTTTAATGCTTATAATTAATAATAAATGTGTAAACCTTTGTATTTTGTTTTATTTATGCAATAAATAATATGTAAACAATGCTTTGAAGCAATTATTTTTAACTAATACAAAGAGAATAATTGTTTTTTTTATAATAAAACTATGGTGGTCTAGCAGACGTCACGTCGGTACTTAAGTAACAAAACCGGCACGTCGGTACTTAAAGGTAAAACTTAAGAGCTCAGCTCTTGTCGGTGTAATGATGCAATTTCCTCCATAACTTATTTCCAATGCGATCTCTTTTACATCTTGATACGACATGACAGCGACCTTCTCTTTTATCTGACTAATGTAATTAATTCTCGGTCTTCCCCTTCCTCGCCTTCCTTCTACTTTTCCTTCTATGACGTTCCTTATAAAGCTGTCATGTCGTATAATGCCGGGTTCCTATATCCAACTAACGGATGTCCGTACGTAGGTCGTCATAGCAACGTTGTTTATTCAACACAAAATGTATGGCACTATTTGACAGATAACAACGTTGCTATGACGACCGACCTACGGACATCCGTTAGTTGGATATAGGAACCCGGCATAAGATGATCAATGAGGTATACTTGTTTATTATTATTATTAATTGTATTCCCTCTCCGCAGCGGAGGACACGGGCTGCCTTGCCCCTGACTACTGCCCCCGCGCGTGTGCTTGCACCGGCACCGTCGTTAGATGCGCACGCGCATCCCTCACCTCACTGCCGCCTAATATACCGAAGCAGACCACTGAGTTGTAAGTAATCGTTTTGAATCATTGAGATGTATTAAAGAGTCATAATCTAATAGCTGACAACACTAAAAAAATGAGCGTGCAAATTCAATGTTCTACAATGACATTTGACATTTAAATGTAGACGTTATGTCGTTTGCTTTAATGTTCAATGTCGCTTGTACGCAAAAACTAAAACCCGGCGCACTACATAGCGTGCGCCGAGTTTCGGCGAGGACATTTTATTTGTCTGATTGTGGCTCTATAAGATATAACAAAGATAGATTAGATATATTTACGTAGGTATTCGTTCGTTCGTTCGTATGAGCAAGTGGCCAACTCTGGTGACGGAGTTTTTAGGCCGCCTAAAGGCCTCCGTCATGGCTTAACGACTTTAAAAGCCGGGACCGACAATAGTATTGGTATTAAATAAACACATTTTTGCAGATACCTAGAATCCAACGATATAACAAGCATACTGCCCGAGCAAATTCGCCACCTCACCCAGCTTACTCGGCTGGACATCTCCAACAACAAAATCACTGTGCTCGGCAACAATACCTTCGAAGGGATGAGCAAGCTGTCTACTTTGATCGTCAGTTATAATCGCCTGAGATGCGTGCAGGTTGGTCCTTCGTACCGGATAACAAAACTAGTCTTAAAGAGACTATATAGAATTGATGTTAGTGAATAAAAGTAATTAGGACTCATGAGCTTTGGATTAATTAGGAAGCATTGAGCTTGGGACTAGATGACGCCGTGTAAAATGTCCAAGGATATTTATTTATTATTTCTAGCCCATATTGTCCCACTGCAGGGCAAAGGCCTCCCTCCCTTCTTTCCAGATTTTTCTGTCCTTGGCCGCAGTTGACCAATCTGGAAATGTCCAAGGATATTTATTTACTTAATTAATAATTAAATTATTTCACAGCGCGACGCATTGAAAGGTCTAACTCAACTCCGCGTGTTATCACTCCACGGAAACAACATATCTCTGCTGGCTGACGGACTGTTCAGAGACTTGTTGTCTATATCTCACGTGTAAGTATTATAGGTTGTCTGGAAGAGATCGCTCTAAGCGATAAGACCGCCCATTATACTAAGATTAAGTTGTTTTTACTGTAACTGTGTATTCCTATTGTTGGTGTAATAAAGAATTCATTCAGTTGCAGCCATTGAGATGTATTAAAGAGTCACAATCTAATAGCTGACAACACTCAAAAAATGTGCGAGCAAATTCAATGTTCTACAATGACATTTGACATTTGAATGTAGACGTTATGACGTTTGTTTTAATAATCAATGTCACTTGTACGCATAAAAGAAAAACTCTGCGCACCACGTAGTGTGCGCAGAGTTTTGGCGTTTACATTGTATTTGTCTGATTGTGGCTCTATAATACATCTCAATGGTTGCAGCATGTAAATTTTTGCACGTGGTCTTTGCACCGCGAAGTATGTGATATTTTATTTTATATTTTAAGAACTTGTACAACCATATTTCATGCAAATAAATGATTTCTATTTCTATTTCTGTTGAGGATTCATACTAAGTAAGCACCTATGATTTAGAAAACCGGATTCCTTATATTGTTTCTTAGATAAAACAGAAATTGAAACCCCTAGCTTCATATTTACTTTAACTTACATTAACTTATTTAATAAACACTTTTAATTAGATCATGAAACTTTGTCTATTAACTTAACTAACTAAGAAGCAATGGTGTCAATTCAGATGTCGAAAAAACAAAAAAATACTACTTAATTTATCAGCACTAAAAATGACATCTTCAAAAAGTATCAAAACTAAAGATCTGAATAAAATGTCTACCGCTCCCTGGAAATACAATCGTGATCATAATTTTCTTTTCTATGTCTATCCGTCGTCGTCTTTTCTATGTCTAGGAGGCCTTCACCCGCAAATGGGTAGTCCCAAATATACATAATGAATAATGATAATAACATTGAAATATTTAAGTAAACTATAATTAATTCAATTATGAAACAAAGTTGTATCAAAATCAAGTTAATTTAAAGCAATAAAAATGTACTTGTTTATATAATTAAAAATTATAATTTTGGGGAAAAA
Source organism: Xanthorhoe designata (assembly GCA_963582015.1). Classification (NCBI taxonomy): domain Eukaryota; kingdom Metazoa; phylum Arthropoda; class Insecta; order Lepidoptera; family Geometridae; genus Xanthorhoe; species Xanthorhoe designata. Next base: position 1,675,099 of record OY757058.1, read on the forward strand.
AAAGGTTAAATAAATAAATAAATAAAAGTGTATCCGTTATTCACAGGGCCCTAGGATCGAACCCACTATTCTGCGACTGCAGCAACCGCTGGCTCTCAGAATGGGTGAAGTCAGCTGGAGAGTACGTAGAGGCTGGGATAGCGAAGTGTGCCGCGCCCGCCTCTATGAGAGACAAACTGATACTCAGCACGCATTCTAGTGCGTTCGTGTGTAATGGTAAGGATTTAGACACTACCCAATCAACTACTTGCACACTACCTATATTATTATACTATACTATACTATACTATATATTATACTTTTATATTATTTTCCTTTCTGTACTATTCTGTGTTTAGTTAAGTTCTTCTACCTACTCTGTAAACCTTTCCATCTGTGCTGTAATGTGTGTGTGTGTCAATAAAGTATTTATCTATCTATCTATCTATCTACCCAATAAATCAATCAATTACTTGCACACTACCCAATAAATTATGTGATCAACTACCCAATAAACGTGCAAACTACCTGCACACTTCCTAACTACTAACTGAAGCTGCTAACCCCACACTACCCTATTACTTACCGCCCACTACCCGATCTACTATCAGCACACTCTCTCATTAATACCTGATCACTACCCAATCTACTATCCGTACACTAGCTGACTAACCGCACACTGCCCTATAAATTACCGCCCACACACTACCTGATTACTACCCGATGAGTACCCGCACAATACCCCATCAACTATCTGCTGCAACACTACCCAATCCACTATCCGTTGCTCACTACCCAATCCAAAACCCGCTGCACACTACCCAATCCACTACCTGATTACTACACGATAGCACACTATCAGATTATTTTTTGAGAAGAGTTTCCAACATGTTACTCATAATGTGTAACAGTGTGACTCAATGGGAAAAAAATCCAACGAATCACACTGTGACAAGAATTTTTTTTTTCGCGACCTACTGTGATTTTGGTTTTGATGCAATCGAGAAAAGTTACACAATCAGGGGATTGGTGTGTCTCGTTGAAAATCCAAAATGTTACCAAAAACCAATTTAATCTATTCTTACAGAGAAACCCCCAGCGGAGATCATATCGAAATGCGACCGCTGCTACAGCAACCCTTGCCTCAACGGCGGTCGCTGCTCGGCCAGCAATGGCGGCGGCTTCCTGTGCGCATGCGCAAGGGGATACCACGGCGAGACTTGTCAGTATCAGATAGACGCGTGTTACGGGTCGCCGTGCGCGCATGGCGTCTGCCAAGTGCTGGAAGAAGGGAGATTCCAGTGAGTATATTGGTCCTTCGAACCTTATATTTAAGTGGTCCTTCGGATTCGATGTAAGTGATGCGTTAGTCCAGTAAGAGTAAATTTTAGTGGTCATTCGAACCTTTTAATAACTAAGTTTGGTTTCTATCAAAGCCGATTAATATCTAGAAGTCACACTCAACCGATGATACGTTAGTACGCTAGGATGATACGCTCGGCGTATTTTACGTCAGATATGAACCTTCCCTATAGGATCCCGTTTTTACCCTTTGGGCAGGGAACCCCAAAAAGATCTGAAAGAATACGTCTAGGTACCGAAACTAGGGAATACATTCGGGATCATATTTTACTTTAGAATAGAATACAATAGAAAAAGTTTTTATTTTCCATCAACATAAACATGGGTAACATACGAAAAACACTTTTTGACAATCGAGTGACAAGAAAATAAGGCTTCCCCTCAGCATTTGCTCCAAGCAGCATCATGACTGTTGGAGCGCTGGTTTTCAGTGGCACCAAATTTCAATGTTCTTTTCTTCTTCTTTATTTTGGCTTCGCCGGCTTTTGCCACGCATTTAGCCACTACCATGTCAAAATAATTCAAGTTAGTAAAGTCAAGTCAAAGTCATAGTCAGCGTCAGTAAAGATGTGGGTTCTTTACTGAAGCATTACATGGACTTTTTGAGAGAACTTGAAATGCGTCATGTCTATGTCTATGTCTAAATGCAATGTTACTCAGTTTTGTTTTATTTGCCCACACTTATGTACCTACGTTCACGAACACTTATCAGTTAATAATCCACCATTATTACACATTAACATTCGCTAAACACCAATTTTGTAAAATTAAACAAAAAGACAACTTGACATCTCAAATTCCCGTCAAAAAGTCCAAATTTCAATGTTACAGTTGCGCCTGCCACGCGGGCTACACAGGCGTGCGTTGCGAGGTCGATATTGACGACTGTCAGTCAAACACCTGTCAAAACAACGCCACCTGTATCGACCATTTGGAAGGGTACTCCTGTCAATGTGCCCCGGGATACATGGGTAAGTCAAGTATAGGTCGCGCCGCGCCACGTAAAAAGAGCTTGGTCGGGGAAGTAGCGGGGGTATGTTTGCGCCTGTGTTCACTCGCTGACGAACCAATAGCACTAGCTAAATCAATGGTATGAAGTGCGCCGCAACACCTCTCCACCAATCATCGACCACGGAGCAGTTTGACAGCCAGCGCTCTTTTTGCGTGGCGCGACCTATACACATCACACTAAACACACTAATATTATAAAGGTGAAAGTTTGTGTGTGTGTAAGTAAGTGTGTTTGTTAGAAAGAAAGAAAGAAAGAAAGAAACCCGCGGGTAACACCGTGGTATGCAGCTAATAGAATATCATATTTTATTTTGCAACAACAATAAATTACCTACTTATTATTTCGCAACTTTACAAGATTGTAAATTAAAATAACCAAAACACATTTAAATTTTCTACCGTTTTCAAAAGAGGAGAATGTTCTTCGAATTGAGAAACTCCTCCTTTTTGGAAGTCGGAAAAATTAAATATAATCGAGGTACTTACCTACTTATGTATATACCACCACTTGGCCACATGGGTTTTATAGCAATTAGATGTAGGTACTCGTACCTACTATCCCTCTTATTAATAAACAAAGATCAACGAAGTATTAATTTTAAGTTGTATTTGTATGTTTATTCTGTGTACAATAAAGTGCTAATTCGTTCATTCACTGACGTTCTTTGTTAATCTTCGTTTATTAATAAGGGGGTATGTGTACCTATATTTTGTTCATTTTGTCCACAGGCGAGTACTGCGAGCGTAAGATACCATTCTGCAGTGGCGAGTTCAACCCTTGCGCCAACGGGGCTATTTGCACGGAGCACGGCAGCCATTATACTTGCGCATGCCCGAAAGGTTACTCCGGCCAGAACTGCACAGTTAACGCGGATGACTGTGTCAATCATATGTGCCAGGTTAGTAAAGTAACTGAGATAGGTATTTGTAAAGAAAACAGCAGCCATTATACTTGCGCATGCCCGAAAGGTTACTCCGGCCAGAACTGCACAGTTAACGCGGATGACTGTGTCAATCATATGTGCCAGGTTAGTAAAGTAACTAAAGATAAAGATAAAGATCATTTATTTGCATAAACATGTGTAAATAAGATTTTAAAACTGGGTATAGCCGCAACATGTTTTACCGATTTCGGTGTGCAAAGCGAGAGAAATGGCATGCTTTTAGTATACACAATTTAAATATTACAATAATGGGGGCAATTCTGAGTGTCGCAAAAGCTAAACTAAACTAACTAAAATTATTGCCATCCTTTTTATTTCCATCGCTATGAAAGGGACGGCAACAATTTTAGTTAGCTTAGTTTAGCTTTTGCGACACTCAGAATTGCCACTATTGTCAAATTTCCTTAGGTGGCTCAACTGGTTCTAATTGTATTTTGTACAGTTATGTAAATATGTAGTAGTTTAGTTTCTGTAAATAAAAATTTTAAATTAAATACAATAAAACAAGATAATTAATTAATTACATCATTCAAATTATGATGAGAATGTCAAACATGATTGCAGAACGGTGCAACGTGCGTGGACGGTCTGGACGAGTACCGGTGCGCATGCGTGTCCGGGCACGCGGGGCGTTACTGCGAGGCCGCGCCGCACGCCGCGCTCGGCACCTCGCCCTGCGCGCACCACGACTGCGTGCACGGAGTGTGTTACCTGCCGCCCGCGACCCAAGCCGTGAGTACATAATATAGTCCGCGCCACGTTAAAAGAGCGCTGGCTGTCAAACTGCTCCGTGGTCGATGATTGGTGGAGAGGTGTTGCGGCGCACTTCATACCATTGATTTAGCGAGTGCTATTGGTTCGTCAGCGAGTGAACACAGGCGCAAACATACCCCCGCTACTTCCCCGACCAAGCTCTTTTTACGTGGCGCGACCTATACCTGGACCAACAGTGAGCGTGCCGCCGAGAGGGACAAAAAATGCAGTGAATCCATAGTTTCGTAGTACAACATTCGGAGCATCAAGTTTCCGGCCATACAAGCGGCACGCGATGAGGGACAAAAGATATAATGCTTTGTCTCTTTTACTCAAAAATATGTTGTATATATTCGTCTTTGTTCTTGTGTGACTGAGAAAGGAATATACAGCGCTCTATTTCTTACTTTGGCAGGCAGGGTGTTCAAAATTATCTAAGCAAACAAAGCTCTCAGATAATTGATTCTGTTTTTCCATTGAGATGTATTAAAGAGTCACAATCAAATAGCTGACAACACTCAAAAAATGTGCGTGCAAATTCAATGTTCTACAATTACATCTGACATTTGAATGTAGACGTTATATCGTTTGTTTTAATGTTCAATGTCGCTTGTACGCAAAAAAGAAAAACTCTGCGCACTACGTAGCGTGCGCCGAGTTATGGCGTTTACATTTTATTTGTCTGATTGTGACTCTATAATACATCTCAATGTGTTTTTCAGATTATTTTGACTACAATCTTAATAAATTTAGGTATGTAATGTAGGTACACGCTCATAACAATTTATACTGTAGGTACCTACCTGTACCTACCTGAATAATTATTATGAGATGTGTGACAATAACCTTTGTTTCAGGACGACATCATAATGGAAAGACCGCTAATTTCCACCCCTCACGATTACCTCTGTAAATGTGCTCCGGGATATTCAGGTAAGTAGTTATTTTAATACATATTTTGTTTTTATCAAACAAGTGGATTTTTTAGCCTCTTTTCGCTCAGAACCTTCGACGATCTATCAAGAACGTCTTATGCCGGGTTCCTATATCCAACTTATGGATGTCCGTAGGTCGGTCGTCATAGCAACGTTGTTATCTATCAAAAAGTGTCATACATTTTAGTGTTGAATAACAACGTTGCTATGACGACCGCACTTCGGACATCCGTACGTTGGATATAGGAACCCGGCATTAGCGCTTCGTAGTTCGTTCGGTAGGTAAATAAATTGTAATGATAATGATAATTGTCTCCAGGTCGTCTCTGCGAGTACCTGACGTCACTGACGTTCATTCACAACGACTCATTGGTTGAGTTGGAGCCACTTAGAACCATGCCGCAGTCAAATGTGACACTCGGTAAGTTTACTGGAAAATTCAACTAAATACATAATTCATATTCATAATATTCATATTCATATTCATATTCATATTCATATTCATATTCATATTCATATTCATATTCATATTCATATTCATATTCATATTCATATAAATATTCATGCATTTAATGCTTCAAGTTGGTACATAGGTCTTTAAAATTAGGTTTGGCCGCAACAAGAGCCCCGTTGGGACACCACAAGTTTAAGGAAATAGTAGTACAAGCTCGTGTTAAAGCGCATATAATTTTTTTGATGCGAAAAGTTCATTGATGCACGGCCGGATTCGAACCCACGACCTTTTGATCGAAAGTCGAGGTACTAATCCACTTGACCAACACGGCTTAGGGGGTTAAGTTATAAAAGTTAAGTTATTTTTAAGTTAAGTTAAGTTATAAAAGTCAAATTATTTGTCAGTGTTCAGCACGAGTCAACATCACGGTGTGCTAATGTACTTCGGAGAGAACGAGCACCTGGCGGTGGAACTCTTCAACGGAAGGATCCGCATCAGCTACGATGTGGGCAACCATCCAACCTCCACTATGTACAGGTAATATAACACTATAAGCTATGATGTGGGCAACCATCCAACCTCCACTATGTACAGGTAATTTATCACTACACGCTATGATGTGGGCAACCATGCAACTTCCACTATGTCCAGGTAATATAACACTACACGCTATGATGTGGGCAACCATGCAACTTCCACTATGTCCAGGTAATATAACACTACACGCTATGATGTGGGCAACCATCCAACCTCCACTATGTACAGGTAATATAACACTATACGCTATAGTTTATTTATTATTTTACAGTGTTAAACCACACTTAGGTATTGGATATTTCATTATAAATGAAAAATCTTACTAAAAGTTCTAATATCCCTGTAGATGGCGGTGCTTTAACCGATAAAAAATCATCTTACTAATAGTTTCGGGCCTCGGCTTAGAGGGTCCGTAGCCTAGTGGTCAGGCAAGCTCGGCTTAAGAGCGATCGCTTGTATCTACGCAGGTTCGAATCCTGCCGGAGCCTTTAACTTTTAGTAAGATTTTTCATTTATAATGAAATATCCACTATACGCTATGATGTGAGCAACCATCCAACCTCCACTATGTACGTATATAACACTTACTTATACAGGGTGCCTCGTTATAAATAAATATCCTTGGACATTTCACACAGCGTCATCTAGTCCCAAGCTAAGCAACTTAACGCTTTTTTATTTATTATTTCTGCCTCAACGGGGCCGAGTTGTAACGTGTTTTTGTTATATTTCTTGCAGTTTTGAAATGGTCTCAGATGGCAACTACCACAAGGCCGAGTTGATTGCTATCAAGAAGAATTTCACGCTCCGAGTCGACGACGGTCCCGCCAGGTCCATCATCAACGAAGGTAAGTTGTTACGATGATTTCACATACCGAAGTCTTCTTCTTTCTTCTTCCTACCCTTATCCCACTATGTAAGGTTGGCACAACATGTAGTCTTCCATCTCTCTCTATCAGACGTCATCTCAGCACTCACTCCTTTCTTACTCATGTCATCCCTCACACAGTCCATCCATCTTTTTTTGGCCTACCTCTACACTACACCTATATCCATCCACATTCATTAAGGCGCGGGAGAGACAGAAAAGACGTAAGGCGAAGACGCGGCGCGGACAGGGCAGAGACGTGACACGGACGCAACTTTTTGAAACACACAGAAGAGACGGGGCGCGGACGCGACGCAGTGCGAGCGTGCGAGACCCGCCCGGCAGGCATGCCGCCACCCCGCGCCCCGTCCTCGCCCCCGCCACGTCCGCGCCCCGTCTCTTCTGTGTGTTTTGAACAAAAGGCGCAGACGTAAAAGCGTCGCGCCCGCGCCCCGTCTCTTCTGTATGTTTTGCGTCGTGACGCTTCTATACATTTTGTATGAAAGGGACGCGGAAGAGACAAATGTCTGCGCCCCGTCCTCGCCTTACGTCTTTTCTGTCTGTCTAACCTAACACTCTCCTAGTAACGTGACATTCTTCCCTCCTCTAGGTATTTCATATAGGTAGCTAAATGAAAAATCTTACTAAAAGTTAACAGCTCCGGCAGGATTCAAACCTGCGTAGATACAAGCGATCGCTCTTAAGCCGAGCTGCCTGACCACTACGGAAGATTTTTCATTTAGGTATATGATATTTAGCAAATGCTGAGGGGTAGCCTTATTTTCTTGTCACTCGATTGAAAACACAAACTGTTACCCATGTTTGTGTTTTTGGAAAATAAAAACTTTTTTTATTCTATACCTACCTATACTTTTCAATTTCGCAGGAAGCAAAGAGTTCCTTCGCCTCGAGCGCCCGATGTTTCTCGGCGGCGTGCCAGAAGACGTGGCGAAAGACGCATTCTCTAAGTGGCATCTTAGAAACATCACCAGCTTCAAAGGTATATTTCACACACATGTGTAATATTATGACGACCTCTGTGGCGCAGTGGTTAACTACTAAAAACTTAGGCCTTTACATCTTTACTAGATGATTTATACAGAGTCAGGAGGCAAGCTTTGCCTACACTTAACGGGACACTGTAGTGCCTGGGACATTGTTGAGATGGAATAGGCTTGTAGCACCTAAACCATCCTCTCAGCTGTCGGACATATCCACAGGAAAGACAATGGTCGAAATACGTGTGGGGCTGACTAGCCGCGGGTTTCCTCACGATGTTTTCCTTCACCGTTTAAAGCTCGTGTTAAAGTGCATATACATTTTTCGACACGAAAAGTTCATTGATGCACGACCGGATTCGAACTCACGACCTTCGGAACGAACGAAGTACTTATCCACTTGGCCAACACGGCTTATAACTACTACCTAAGTGGGTAGCTATTCGGGATGTCACCAAAACTAAACTAATTTTACAGCACTAAAAATGTTACCCTTTCATAACGATCGAAATAAATGGCATCAAATTTTGTGCTGTCAAATTTTTTAGGCGACATCCCGAATAGCCACCAATTCAATTCAATTCAATTCGTTTATTCATCCATAGACATATTACAATGTGCTTAGATAGGTCATACAGTTTTGAGAAATTACTTATTCATAATAATTAAAAGAATACTTACATAACAATGTAGGAGACACTAGTTCCATGTACATGTTACAATACCTACCTAAATCTTCTATCTATCTATCTATCCTCAGGGTGTTTGAAAGAGGCTTGGATCAACCACAAACGCGTGGACTTCACAAACGCGGCGCGCGTGCAGAGAACCAGCGCGGGGTGCGGGGAGGAGGAGCCTTTGGTCGGGATTGTGCCCGAAACGCGGATCCAGGAAGACGGGGGTCACCACCAGGTCAGTAGACCCAGGGGTTACTCGGACACCAGATTTTATCTGGGTCCCCAAAAGACAGGAGATACCTACAGTCATTTCAGTGGACTAACGGCCAATCTCAATAACATCACACTTACACACGCACACATACTAAACTTTCAATAAATTGGGAAAAGTCTTTTTTTTTCTTCTATTTTTCTTATCTAGAATGTATTTTTCTGATTTTGATGTAGGTACCTAGCGATTCTTTTACACTGTTAAGACATAAACTGTAGATACTATATTTTATCCCGTGGTACATAACACTTTTGTATCCGTTTCCTAAATTGTTTACTATCTCTGTAAACTCATTTGGCCTTATTTATATGTACCTATATTCATTAAGCTCCATATTTACTGTAACGCTGTTGTTTTACCTCAATAAAAATAAAAATTAAAATGTTATTGAGACGGCAGTAATGGTTAGTTCAAACTTTTCCTTGACTCGCCAGTAGCAGTCCGATATTAACAATTAGTGCGTTATTGAGATCGGCTGTACACATCGAAAAACTTTAGTTTTTGCAATATTTTATTAGTGTTTAACCACACTTAGGTACTTATTTGATTTTAAAACCGACCTCTATGGCACAGTGTACGAAGGCCCGGCTGAGACGACCAACTCGGACGACGCACATTATCTTGTAATTATTTTAAGTTAAATTAATTCTCATTTAAGTGACTCATTTGTCTTTTTTGAGACTAAATATCTATGAACTGAAATGAGAAATCTGACTCGCCAGTAGCAGTCCGAGATTAACAATTAGTGCGTTATTGAGATCGGTTGTACACATCGAAAAACTTTAGTTTTTGCTATATTTTATTATACTTAGTGTTTAACCACACTTGTATTTGATTATAAATGAATCTTATAAAATCTTTACCACTTGTTGTCAGGACCCTTGCGTGCCGAATCCATGCGCACGCGGCGGTCGCTGCATCCGTGAGGAAGGCTCCAAGTCGGACTACACTTGTCGCTGTGGCCCGGGGACCGCGGGGCCACAATGCGAACTGAGGGCCTCACTGGGTAAGTTACGAAGCGCTCGTGGCGAAGCTTGCTAAGACGTTCTTGATAGATCGTTGAAGTTAAGCAACGTTCTGAGCGGTCACTACTTGGATGGGTGACCGCAAGTGGCATTTTCATCTGAGCGCTTCCGTGCTTCGGAGGGCACGTTAAATTGTCGGTCCCGGCTTTTAAAGTCGTTAAGCATGACGGAGGCCTTTAGGCGGCCTAAAAACTCCGTCACCAGAGTTGGCCACTTGCTCATACGAACGAACGAACGACTGATTTTTCAAAATAAATCATTAGTACCTATAGATCGCGCCTTGTAAAAAGAGCGCTGGCTGACAGGTTGGCAATTAAAAGAATTTAGAAATTTAGAAATACATTCTAAATTAAAATCTCACTGCGGATTCAGCTCTTCGGCGTTCGAAATGAGTTTACAGAACAGCTCGACTGAGAAATTACGCAGTTATTCATAAATCAACTTCATCTATTAATAGATAAGCCATTACCTTGTCAAATTAAATTAATTATAATTCCGAGTGCTTTACATAATAGGTGAGTTGTAATAATACCTGCTCAGGGCATTTAGAGGTCACCGTCTATTTTTTATTATAGTCCGCGTATGGCTTGGTGATGATAATTGCGATAACTTTTAATCTTCCTATTGAAATCTGTCCATTCATCTATTTGTACAAGCGTAAGTATGCTCGCTTGAGTGTTTCCAAGTTTCCTGCAAACACAACTCGTAACAACAAAAAGATCTAAAAAAAATTGGCTAATGATCTGAAAGAAATGTCCACCGCTCCCGGGATACAGTCGTGATTATATTTCATTTCATTTCACAACTTGTAATTAATTAAGAAAGTCTTAAATCGTAAATAGGCTTACGGCTATATCTTCAAACACAACGAATATTTGCATTGTTTCGGAGGTTCAGTACATGCGAAGTTTCAGGTCCTTTCCCTAGGTCTCTGTAGAAAATTTCATCAAAATCGGTTCAGCGGTTTAGGCGTGAGAGCGTAACAGACAGAGTTACTTTCGCATTTATAATATTAGTAAGATCAGAATGTATAATTATGCTATTATTAAAATACTGGTTTCTTGGTTTATTACATAAGCTAGTGAGCTAACTCGTATGTTTACATTAGCCCTATTGCGACCATTAGGTACGATTGTACAACGTCGATGAAGTTAATTTTTAAAAGACATCGTCTTAAAAAAAGCATCTGCGAAAGCTATAACTGTGGTTTCTGAAGTAATAGCGCGAATTTATAAAACTAACGAAATGGACCAAATAATAGTGCACGGCGGATACAAGTTAAACGGAAGCGTCAAAATCGAAGGAGCCAAAAACGTGGCACTGCCTATCCTAGCAGCTACACTGCTAGCTAAAGACACCTCTACAATTTCCAACGTTCCTATACTCTCAGATGTGTTTGCGTTGAACGAAATATTAAGACAGTTGAACGTACATGTTGACTTCAATGAGGAATTCAATAAAGTTACAGTCAATGCTACGAGAAAACTGAAATCCGAAGCAAAATTCGAACACGTAAGTCGTATGCGAGCTTCGATTCTTGTTATGGGACCATTGCTGGCCAGGCATGGACACGCAAAGGTTGCTATGCCCGGAGGCTGCGCTATAGGCAAGCGGCCCATCGATCTACACATCAAAGGATTCGAAGCATTAGGAGCTACTGTTGTCCAAAACAACGGATATATAGAAGCGTTTGCAGAAAAACTGATCGGAACAAACATATATCTAGACTTTCCAAGCGTTGGAGCAACACAGAATATAATGATGGCCGCTGTCAAAGCCAAAGGCAACACAGCTATCGAAAACGCGGCTAAAGAACCAGAAATAGTTGAACTAGCTAATATACTTAACAAGATGGGTGCTAAGGTCTACGGTGCTGGTACCGATTTAATACAAATCAAAGGCGTTAATACATTAAAAGGGGTGGATTTTACTATAATACAAGACAGACACGAAGCTGGAACGTTTATGATAGCTGCAGCGATGACAGAAGGCAACGTTTTAATAGAAAAAGCAAAACAAAAGCATAACGAACCTCTAATTTCAAAGCTAGTAGTAATGGGGGCGGATATTCGCGAAGAAAATGACGGCGTACGAGTAATAGGACCGAAAACAATCAGTCCTGTAGATATAACAACAGGACCACATCCAGAATTCCCAACAGATATGCAAGCCCCGCTATCAGCTATTCAAATTTCCGCTAACGGAACTAGCGTTGTCAGAGAGACCGTTTACGAAGATAGATTTCAACATTTAAAAGAGATGGAGCTTTTGAATGCTGATATCAGAGTTGTTGATGATACAGCAACTATAATAGGAGGGAAAACGATTGGGAGTGATGTTGAGGCGAGTGATTTGAGAGCTGCTGCAGCACTGGTTCTTGCGGGGTTGAAAGCTGAGGGGGTAACGCGAGTCACTAACTTAGAATATTTGGATAGAGGGTATTATAAGTTTCATGAGAAACTGAGGATGCTTGGAGCAAGGATTGAAAGGGTTAAGGTTGATCTATACTAGGTACCTACAATATTAAATAAATGATTACTGTGATTGTGTTAATTTACTATTTAAAAGGTACTAATCCCAGATGGATACCTAGGCTATCAAATAAGGTCATAAGTAGTTTATGTTATTACTGCGGCATCACTGGAAACCAGCGCTGTAGTTGCTGCTTCAGCTTCTACAGCGAATGCTGAGTGGTGACCGATTTGCTTCACTCATATTTCCTACATAAAATATTTTAATTGTAGGTACCTGTACTGTAATAATAATAATAATAATAATAGATCTTTATTCAGACAACACAGTCCACAGAATGGTTAGTAATTAAACATAAGAAATATGGGTTAGTACTTAATAATTAAAACAGATTTCGTTCTCTGGGTGAGTTTCCACACCAGAGGACACGCATAGTTATTAGCAATTTCTTTTAGGATGCTGTTGCTGCTCGCACGCACTCTGCTTAGTAGTGAGGCCGTTTTTTTCCGCCAGATGGCGTCAAAAGTGTCCGTGCGCGCATCAGCGAACATGCCTGACGCACTACAGAAGCGTGGGAGCCGCAAGAGCACCCTGAAAGCATTATTGAACTGGACCCGCAGAGCATTGTAAGCCTTTTGAGTATGCTGAAACCACAGATTCGCAGAGTACATGGATGTACAGTACGCCTTAAAGAGAGTAATTTTAACAGGGTCTGTACATCGTGCAAACCTGCGCGCCAGCATATTAGCTCTGACTGACAATGCCCTGCGTTCCCGTTCCATGTCGGCATCGTCCTGTAGGTTGTCGGTTACCAAATGTCCAAGGTATTTAAATTGAGACACTCTCTTAAGCGGACTTCCGTAGATGTTAATAGGAGGCACATAACTTGGACATTTGACACCGGCCCTGAAAACCATAAACTCCGACTTTTTAACATTATACAAGAGCCCATGTGAGGCCACATACGACTCACATACGGCAATCAGTTTACGGAGTGCACTCACTGAGGGAGCCAGCAGCACCATGTCATCAGCATAGCTCAGGTTATTCATGCACACACCTCCGACATGACAACCCACCGGCATACTGCTGAGTCTCTCAATCAGTGCATTCACATACAGGTTGAATATAGAGGGCGAACTTAGCCCCCCCTGCCGCACCCCGCATTCCAGCCTGTATGCATCCGAAAACTCACCCGCCCACCTCACTCGGTTTTCTTGATTTAGGTACCAAAATTTAAATGATGATATCAGCTCTGGCGGCAACCCTGCTTCCTCTAACTTCTTCCATAGGATGTCATATGAGACCAAATCGAAAGCCAATAATAGTCAATAATAGTCAATAATAGTCATTTATTTGGTAAACACCTTTACACGTCACATAAAAACAGTTTCCCGTGCATACCTAGGTATGCTTAAGTATCTAAGTAGTACAGGAACATACATTTTAGTGTCATAAGTACTTGAAAAAGGAAATTAGTAGTTTATAATAATAATTTAGTTCTGCGTACTTAACTATAACAATAATAATATTAAATTATAAATAATATGTATTATTTGTGAATAATAATTTGACATGAAATAATAATAATTTGCGCAATTTAACTTAATGTTATATTTTATTATCTATAAAGCCTTGGATAAGTCCAGAAAGCAGGCATAAACTGGAGTCTGTCTGTCCGTATAATACTTGACAGCATGCTTCAAGCTTAGAATGGCCGACTCAGTGGACAATTCAGGTCGAAACCCGAATTGAGCGTCATGTATTTTGATATGCCTATTCAAGCAGGAGTTAAGCACACTGTCAAGCACTTTCGCGATAATAGTAGCTAAAGAAATAGGTCGGTAGTTATTCTTGTCAGACACATCTCCAGTTCTGTTCTTAACAATAGGCACCACCAGAGTCCGCATCAAATCCGGTGGGAGGTACGAGTGATTCAGACAGAAACCGTATAACATAGCTAGTACGCGAGGCAGGTGGACGCCCGCATGTTTTAAGTGTTCAATACTGAGCCCATCATGACCAGGTGACTTTCCTCTTCTCATTTTACTGATTACGGCACGTATGTCCTTAGCCAGAATTATTATATAGTATGTGTGTGAGTGATGGAAATAAATGTTTTTCTATTCTATTCTATTTTGTAATTTATTATTTAAAAAAAAATATATTATTTTTAGGAAAAATGATTGGTCATCTTATACGACATGACATCTTTATAAGGAACATCATAGAAGGAAAAGTAGAAGTAAGGCGAGGAAGGGGAAGACCAAGAATTAATTACTTACATAAGTCAGATAAAAGAGAAGGTCGCTGTCATGTCGTATCAAGAAGTAAAAGAGTTCGCATTGGAAAGAAGTATATGGAGGAAATTGCATCATTACACCGACAAGAGCTGAGCTCTTAAGTTTTATATTATATATTATTTTTAAGTGTTAAAATGAATAGGCATTTTCTACCTTCAGCATTATGCTCGCTTTTTGTGCACTAAGTATCCGCCCGCGACTTCGATGGCATCAATTTTAGTGCTGTCAAATTAGTCTAGATTAGATTTTGCGACATCTGAATTGACACCCTAATTATGTACCTATTTTAACCTAAAAATCTAATGTTTTTAATGTTTTTTATTTATTTAATTGTACAGGTACCTATATCCTCCGTACTTTATCTATTATTATCAATGAATCTTATAAATCGATGGAAACCTACGGCACGCACAAAATATTGTCACGTTCCGCCTGAGCCGAGCGTGCAAGCGAGAGCGCGGCGCCTAACCCACAATGTCTTCCTAGGGACAATAATAAACATTAATTAAGAGGACGACCTCTGTGGCGCAGTGGGCGAAGGTCCGCCTGAAACGCGGAGGTTGCGGGTTCGATCCCCGCCACGGGACAAATGTTTGCATGTTCTGCAGATATTTGTTCCGGGTCTGGATGTTTTTCTTAATGTGTATGTATTTAAAAAAAAAATATCTATGTAGTTTATCAGTCATCTGGTTACCATAACACAAGCATTATTGCTTAGCTTGGGACTAGATGACGCCGTGTGGAATGTCCAAGGATATTTATTTATTTATTTATTTATTGTATACTTACCTATTATTGTTCTTAGATGTCTTCAGACGTTATCACGTAAAATTATCGTCCGTATACCGACTTACAGACAACCAACTTTTAGTTTTATTTTGCTTAATCTTTTATTAGTGGCAATTCGGAGTGTCGCAAAAGCTAAACTAAACTAACTAAAATTAATGCCATCCTTTTTATTCCCATCGCTATAAAAGGGACGGCAACATTTTTAGTTAGTTAAGTTTAGCTTTTGCGATACTCCGAATTGCCACTAGTATACACCTAAATAAACAATTATAAACCACACTAAAAATGTTTTTAATTTTATTTGTGGAGATTTTCCAATGTTAAGTATAATTAATTAGGTACCTACCTACAGGTTAAACTCGTTCTTGACCTTAATTTATGTGGTCAAAGATTGCCTTGAATATTAATGTTTGACTTGTTATTCGGTTGTCGCTTCACTCCCATGGTAGTTATTTGACGACCTCTGTGGCGCAGTGGGTGAAAGCCCGCCTGAGACGCAGAGGTTGCGGGTTCGATCCCCGCCCCGGGACAAATCTTTGTATCTTCGACAGATTTGTTCTGGGTCTGGATGTTTTTCTATCTATAGTATGTATGTATTTACAAAAAAATGTATCTATGTACCTAGTAGGTATATCAGTCATCTGGTTACCATAACCCAAGCATTAAGTTGCTTAGCTTGGGACTAGATGACGCCGTGTGGATTGTCCAGGGATATTTATTTATTTATGTTCATGTAGGTACTACCTGCTTAGATATTTAAGCATACCTAGTGATATTTATTTATTTATTATTATAGACCAAAACATTTTGTATTCTGTCCACCAGGTGGCGCTCCTGTCATCAGCCAGAGTAAGCTTCCACCACGAAAACAAATCTTCAGCAATGTACAAGCCTCACCAGGTAAATAATATATATTACTAACTGCACCCCGCGGTGTTACCCGCGGTGAATAGTTCCCGTTCCCGTGGGGATACCGGATTCAAAAGTAGCCTATTCGTTAATTCAGGGTATAAGCAATTCTGGTACCAAATTTCATTCAAATCCGTCCAGCCGTTTGAGCCTGAAAGAGTAATGGGGCGTCTAAACGGGCTATATTTTACGACAACTTGTGGCTGCAATTATTGGCAAACATTGCCCAGCCATCAAAAAAACATTTTAGTGCATTTTATGGCTAAGCAATCAATTGCAGGCAACATGTTGCAATATGGCTGCAATAGTATGGCCTTTGATTTAGAACAAGATTTGCGAGGCGATCGTTCGGCCACACGCCGGCTACATATAAAAACATTTTGACATACCAAGAAATATGTGGCTATAATGCCGGGCCATCCTTAAAATATTGCATAGTGTGGCTGATATTGCTAGCAATGTTGCCGGCCACAGTATTGCAGCCACAAATTGTCGTAAAATATAGCCCGTTTAGACGCCCCTTAACAAACACACACACAAACACTCACCTTTATAATATTAGTGTGACTTTATAAAATTAGCATTTACAAAATGAAATTCATTGTGTTATTATTTAAATTAATGAAATACCAAAAGTTGACGACCTCCAGTGAGTGACAGCTCGCCTGAGACGCAGGAAATAAAAATTAAAATAAATTGCTCCGAAAATAGGAAAATTTCGGAAAAGAAAAGACTAAATTAAATAATAAATAAATATCCTTCCTTGGACATTCCACACGGCGTCATCTAGTCCCAACCTAAGCAATTTAATGCTTGTGTTATGGTAACCAGGTGACTGATAGACTACATAGATAATTTTTTTTTGTAAATACATACATATTAGAAAACACCCAGACTCGTTGTCCCGTGGCGGGAATCGAACCCGCAAACTCCGCGTCTCAGGCGGGCCTTCGCCCACTGCGCTACAGAGGTCGTCGAAAAGAAATGCTCAGAAAATAAAAGTCTAAATTCCCTTACCCTATTGCAGCTGCGCCATCTCACAAGCAACAGATGTCTCCCGAGTCAGCCAACTCCTCCGTCAGCGGCTGCAGAAAGGTAAGAACATGTGCACAAACACCCAGACCTCTTTGAAGGGCCATTTTTCTTTTTTTTTTGTCCCACTGCTGGGCAAAGGTCTCCAAACTCTTCCAACTATCTCGATCTTTAGCTGCGGGCATGGACCTAGTATAGTACCTGGACGAACAGCGAGCGTGCCGCCGAGAGGGACAAAAAATGCAGTGAATCCATAGTTTCGTACTACAAAATTCGGAGCATCAAGTTTCCGGCCATTTATCAAGTTTCCGACAAAAGATATAACGTTATGTCTCTTTTACTCACATATATTCTTCTCTGTTTTTGTGTGAATGAGAAAGGAATATACAGCGCTCTATTTCTTACTTTCTCCAAGCACCCAGCCCTCTTTGAAGGGCCATTTTTCTTTTTTATTTGTCTCACTACTGGGCAAAGGTCTCCCCCAAACTCTTCCAACCATCTCGATCCTTAGCTGCGTCCCACCATCCTTCATCGAAGGTGACTTCTCGTCCGACCCCGACTTCCATCGTCTGGAACCCAAAACGTTGATATGCGGGCCCTCTTTCTGTCTTAAGTGGCCAGCCCAGTCCTATTTGAGCCTGGCAGTTTTGTTACCAATGAATACTACTTACTATTTTTGATTACTACGTAGGTTCATTATAAAATGATTATTAAAAAATAGTGCTGTGCATGCCTTTAATGAGTACACATATTAGTATTTTTATATGAATGTTTGTGGTGTGTAATATGATGTGCAAGCTTGCAGTAATAGCTTGTAAGTAGTTTACGTAGAATAGCGAATAAGTATTAATGTTTAAGCAGTCAATAAATGGATCCCACGACAAATGGACGTTTCCTTATAAACTCTGCCTAACCCTCAGCCCAATCCTGCATGGCGACCTTGCCAGGATTGGGCTGAGGGTTTAACATGTTTTTTACAATGTGTAATGTATGTGTACTGTTGGCGTTGCCTTAATAAATAAATAAAATACTGAAATAACTTTGAGTTGACGAGCGTCAATCTGTGTTGTTCAGGAGCCGACGCGCGAGTTCATAACGGAGGGCGCGTGCCGCAGCCGACGCGCGGTGCGCGGCGCGCGCTGCGTGCGCGCTCTCTGCGCGCGCGGACACTGCTGCGCGCCGAGGAAGACCAAGAAGAGGAAGGTGAGGGTAGTTCACAATAGAACATAACGTTATAGGACATATAGGACAGGTAGCCTTATTTTCTTGTCACTCGATTGTCAATAAGTATTTTTCATTTGTATGTTAAGTACTCATGTTTATAAATAAATAAATAAATATCCTTGGACATTCCACACGACGTCATCTAGTCCCAAGCTAAGCAATTGAATGCTTGTGTTATGGTAACCAGATGACTGATATATTACATAGATACATAGAATTTTTTTTTTGTAAATACATACATATTATACATAGAAAAACAACCAGACCCGGAACAAATATCTACAGAACATGCAAACATTTGTCTCGCTGAAGAATGAAATTATGTTGATGGAAAATAAAAACTTTTTCTATTCTATTCTATTCTAAATGTCTACCGCTCCCTGAGTGGGAATACAGTCGTGATCATATTTAATTTTTTACCTGTTTTAACAAAGTTTATTTTACTTTCAGATCCGTCTAGTCTGCGCCGACGGTACCCGCTACACCAAAGACATAGAGATAGTGCGAAAGTGCGCATGCGGCAAGAAATGCCCACGCAATAGCCCCTTCTTACACTAATCTGTATCCACGACACTAAATATCCATCGCATTTAATATCCAGAACATTAGCTGGCCTAATATCCACAATACTCACTGAGATTACTTTGTCCAACTTCAGTCACGATTTTTAGAATTAATTGTGTTTACAATAGTGGCAATTCGGAGTGTCGCAAAAGCTAAACTAAACTAACTAAAATTAATGCCATCCTTTTTATTCCCATCGCTATGAAAGGGACGGCAACATTTCTGGTTAGTTAAGTTTAGCTTTTGCGTACTCCGAATTGCCATGTCACTAATATCAAATTTGATAAATCTATCAACTAATATATCCCAACCAACCAAACCAACGATAATATCCACGAAACTTACAGCCGGTATCTAAGAAATATCCACGATACTCAGATAATATCCATGACACAATAAATATATTTCTTAGTTAAAATGAGATTATTTTTAGTCCGTTCTCTCTAGCCATTCAGATAGATAAATATCCATCTCATGAGAAAAAACTGATAAATTGTGAGTGCACAAAAATCTGTAGCAAGTAAAATATCAATAGCTACTTGTTGTTTTTTAGTAATTTGTCAAAAAAAAAACAAAAAAAAACCCCAGAATGCAACATCAAATATCTCAATAACACTTTAATTTAAGATCACTTTGAGAACATAAGACGTGGCGACTCACAAATAACGTGAAGATATATTAAATTCATTTCATGTAATCAAAAAGTAATATTATTGTAAAATGTAAACAATAATAAACGAATTTAAAATTAAGCATGAATTTAACCAATTAGCGGCCTACGTAGACCCCTCACTTTTTGATTAGTGTATTTTCGATAAATTTAAATGGCAGCATTTTTACAGTAAGCGCGATTAACCTTGACCGGGCCGAACTTAGGCTAACTTAGAAAGAGCTAAACATACGTATCGACAGCGCGTGAGACAGAGATAGTTATATTTCCGAGCACTGCGTCGCTAATCGCAATAACTATGTTCACTCCGGTCAACATAGATGGCGCTGTACCACAAACTATGAAACTTTTATACACCTAACAATATGGCAATAATATACCTACCAAATATTTGATTTTTATTTACACGGATTGTAACAAACATTGATTGCTGAAATAACATTAGTAAGGAAAAAAAAACTAAAGGATGTTGGGCAAAATGTATGAAGTATAGGACCACGCCCAGCATGGGCATACATTTATGCCCATAGAAGTATAGGACCACGCCCAGGATGGGCATACATTTATGCCCATAATTCCTTAATAGTAGCCATTTGAGCTATAGGAAACTTTTAATTAACTATCAGCAAGAAATATTGGCGATTTATGCTTTTTGAAAAAAAACTTATCAATCAAACTTAGAAATAAAATCGTAATTAAATGTACTCAAATTTCGGGTTTTAATTAATTATTGTGTTCATAATTAACTTATTTATTATTATTATTTGTGTAAGTAGATTTAATTATTAGTAATAAGATGAAGCTGCCATGTACCTTGTTTCTTGCCCGTAGAGTCTAAAATCCTTTAACAATACGATATTTTATAAAAAAAGATTAATGAATTACTTATTTATTTCAAACCGCAAGCTGAATAGTATTTTAATTCCGCCTTATTCATCAACCTTTAATACTTAGCTAAAAAGTAAAGTGAAAGTCTTAATAAAAGAACACTATAAGTATTAATACAACACGTTATGAATAAGACTCTTAGCTTTTAACTAATTATTCGTGCGCTATTTTAAAACTGTAAATTAGTAGATTATAATATTTTGTATGATATCATCAGTATTTAAGTTATTTTAAGCATTCCGTAATTTTATGCATTGTCCAATCATATCTGGTACTGTACATCGCATTAACGACCTAATTATGTCAGTATTAAAGTTTTATTCATTAATTAAATTGGGAAAATTTATAATAAATAAATAAAATTAAATTTTTTTTTTAATAAAATACTTTACCCTTTTTCTATTATTTTATTCATAGAAAATTGTTTTTTAAGAACTAATTATCTTAACAAAGGCTTTGATATCCCTGCCTCAGTTAATCTATTACACCTATATTGTAATAATATTATATGGTCAGATTTTTGTTAAATAGGTAGATTTTCCCAATTTAAGTAGCATAAGGTATTAAGCTTTAAGTTATAGTACAATCAGCTCCAAAAATATCTACTTAGCATAGTTTTACATAAATATTTCTGACACTAAATAATCAAATCAAAGCCATGTTCATTGTTTCATTCGATTTTCGCCTTCGCTGACTAAAATACAATGATTAGATTTAAATGTTTAAAGAAACTGGTAGATGTTTCTCGAGCTGACTGTACTCAGTTCGATGTGTTGCTTCAGTGGTTGCCTCTCGGCATAGCGCTTTTATAAGATAATAAACTTTATTTATTAATTCGAGGTATTAAAAGATGTTAGATATAGATACTGTGTTTTACTCGAACATAGGAAATCATTTATTTATTTATTTATTTATTTAAGGATTCCCAACATAGGGTTACACTGTACATGCATATTATATAAATATTCGATATAAAAAACTAGTGCTCCCATAATTATAGGGTATCACAACATGCGTAAGAAAAAAACCATCTTAATTCTAAGTAGATAATTAGGTTATTATAAATTAAAAGTTAATCATAATTTGTTAATCATAGATGCAATAGTAAAACACTTTCCCCCTCATAAATAAATAAATAAATATTCTTGGACATTCCACACAGCGTCATCTAGTCCCAAGCTAAGCAACTTAATGCTTGTGTTATGGTAACCAGATGACTGATATACTAGGTACTTAGATACATTTTTTTTGTAAATACATTATGTATTATATATATTATAGATAGAAAAACATCCAGACCCGGAACAAATATCTGTAGAACATACAAACATTTGTCCCGCGGCGGGGATCGAACCCGCAACCTCCGTATCTCAGTCGGGCCTTCACCCAACTGCGCCACAGAGGTCGTCAATATATTGGTTCAGTAAACCTACTTAGCTAAAAGGTATATTAAATCTGTTGCTATCTCTTTTCATTGACATAAGAGTAACAAGAAGCATTCTTTAAAATTTAAAAAAAATTTACAAACCTCTATGAATAAAACCACTTTTTAAAGTTATTACATAATTTTAATTAAAATAATCTAGGTAGATAAATTTCTAAGCAGTTTGTCTTTTTCTTATCGGCTCAGTTTTCAGCTCTCTCAGCTCGTCCAACGTCAGTAACACGGGGTTCGATTCCCTGCCCTGTCCCGTTCTGTGCAGCTCGTACTTCGGCGAGGGGCCTAAGGCCGCGCGGCCTACTACTATCACATTTGGGTAGCCCATTCTGTAAATAAAGATTAATTATATGAAGTGGGTTTAATTAAAGGATAAAGTAAAGATATTTTATTTATCATAAATAAATAAATAAATAAATAAATATCCTTGGACATTTCACACGGCGTCATCTAGTCCCAAGCTAAGCAATTTAATGCTTGTGTTATGGTAACCAGATGACTGATAAACTACATAGATACATTTTTTTTTGTAAACACATACATATTATACATAGAAAACACCCAGACACGAAACAAATATTTGCAGATCATGCAAACATTTGTCCCGCAGCGGGGATCGAACCCGCAACCTCTGCGTCTCAGGCGGGCTTTCGCCCACTGCGCCACAGAGGTCGTCATCATACACTCATACATAGTTCACTTTATATGAGATAGGTACTACATACAATAGTGGCAATTCGGGGTATCGCAAAAGCTAAACTTAACTAACTAAAAATGTTGCCGTCCCTTTCATAGCGATGGGAATAAAAAGGATGGCATTAATATTAGTTAGTTTAGTTTAGCTTTTGCGACACTCCGAATTGCCACTAATACCTATTGAAGCACGATATACAATATTTATTTTTAAGTTGTATTTTATGTTTTTTTCTGTGTACAATAAAGTGTTAATTCATTCATTCATTCATTCATTCATTCATTCATTCAAAAAGAAAGAAAGAGAAAGCATTTATTTCATTATTTGACACACACAAACTAAAACAATACACAAAAACATAATTTAAAAATACACAATTTATCCCAAATAGGCGTCCAACTCAGCATTTGGTGTTTTGCGCAAGACAAGACAACGCTGATCTTCCGTTGGAACCTTTTGCGAGTCACAGATGTCCCTTTACAATGTAAAGGGACATCTGTGACTCGCAAAAGGTTCATACCTATCTACTTCTTTCCTATTATGTAAAGTTTACATAATAGGAAAGAAGTAGATAGGTATGAAGTTACTAATAAGTTACCAATAGACAATCAAATATCAAATCAAATAGCTTGCAGGGTTTTTATTTCCATCGCTATGAAAGGGACGGCAACATTTTTAGTTAGTTAAGTTTAGCTTTTGTGATACTCCGAATTGCCACTATTGTTATGTAAGTTTACCTGTCAGCCATGAGCAGGCGTTTTCCAATAGTGAGATGATGCCTGTCGTCTAATATAGCGTCCCGTCCCGAAAGTGTCACGGTGTTGTAAACGTCCCGAACACGCTCTTCGCAGCTTGTGAACTCTTTTGAACCTTCCTGCCAAATAAATAAATATCCTTGGACATTTCACACGGCGTCATCTAGTCCCAAGCTAAGCAACTTAATGCTTGTGTTATGGTAACCAGATGACTGATATTAATACTACATAAATACATTTTTTTTTGTAAATACATAGGTACCTACATATTATAGATAGAAAACACCCAGACACGAAACAAATATTAGCAGATCATGCAAACATTTGTCCGGCAGCGGGGATTGAACCCGCAATCTCTGTGTCTCAGGCGGGCTTTCGCCCACTGCGCCACAGAGGTCGTCATAAAAAGTAAATTCGTATGAGCAAGTGGCCAACTCTGGTGACGGAGTTTTTAGGCCGCCGTAAGGCCTCCGTCATGGCTTAACGACTAAGGGACCGACAATTTAACGTGCCCCGAAGCACGGAAGCGGTCAGATAAGTGTCATCAGGTGTCATGGAGGATTTTTAACCTAAAAATATCAACTTTTTCGAATTTGAAAAACTATAGCTAGACACACAATAAATTTTGGCATAACTAATATTATAAAGGTGAAAGTTTGTGTGTGTGTAAGTATGTAAGTTACTCTTTCACGCTCAAACGGCTGGACGGATTTGAATGAAATTTGGTACCAGAATTGCTTATAACCTGGATTAAAGAATAGGCCACTTTTGATCCCGGTATTCCCATGGACACGGGAACTATTAACCGCGGGGCCGACTAGTTGAATAATACAAGTCACTATTATTCGAGGCCCATTTTGGCCATTGTCCTTTGTCCCATACCTTTGGTCCTATGATGAGTGTGTGAAAGGGAGCGATGCCTGCCGGCCAGCGTAGCGCTGTCTCACTCGACAAGGCCTCCACACCCGCCGCCAACAACCTGACAAACAATCTTTACTATACTTCTATATCTATAGATAGAAGATAGATAGAAAATACTTTATTGCACACCATAATTTATAAATTAGCTCTCTAATAGCGTCGATGGGCTTGCAACCTGTCACGTATGGAAAGTTAACTTCTGCAAAAAGTGGGCATGTACCAAATATGTATGTATTTGGACATACATCTGACTACCCCCTTAGACATCTTCGAAAAGATCTAAAAAATTGCCTAATGATCTGAAAGAAATGTCTACCGCTCTCGGGATACAGTCGTGATCATATTTCTTTCTATTTTATTTCTAATTTACAAATACATCAATATACTTACATTAAAAACAACAAAAAAAATCTTTCCTATGACATACAATCGGCGGTCTTATCGCTAAAAAGCGATCTCTACCAGACAACCTGAGGATGGATAATGGATAATATAAAATAGTATCTATACTTCTATATCTAAGTATTAATACTTAATAAGTATTATAAAGAGGTAAGAGGTAAAGTTGGTTTGTTTGTATGTTTGGGGTAATCTCCGAAACTACTCATCCGATTTCAAAAATTATTTCACCAATTTGTAGCTTAGACTTTCCGAATGAACATAGGCTATATTTTATCATGGTAGGTACCACGCGAGCGAAGCCGCGGGCGAGTAAGCTAGTCATATAATTTTGATTTATTTAAGATATAATATATTATACTTATTGATTATTGATTCCGCCTGTATTTGAGCGGTAGAAATCTTTTCAGATCTTTAGGTAATTTTGGATTCTTTGACGATGCCTAAGGGGGTAGTCAGAGTCCAAATACATATTTGGTACATGCCCACTTTGCAGAAGTTAACTTTCCATACGTGACCTCAAGCCCATCGACGCTATTAGAGAGCTAACTGATTTCCTCACGATGTTTTCCCTCACCGTTATAAGCTCGTGTTAGGGAAGGTTCATATCTGACGTAAAATACGCCGAGCGTATCATCTAGCGTACTAACGTATCATCGGTTGAGTGTGAACGGTCAAGTGTTTTTCTATACATTTGTCTGTTCTGGCGTATAATACGCGACGCATGTTCCGTCAGATATGAACCTTCCCTTAATGTAAATAAATACACGACTCACCTAGTAAGTCCAATGCCGTAACAAGACATGAGAAGAGCCTGCGGGGCTCCAGAGGGCGGGATGTAGGTGGCTCCGAGAGGCTCCGAGTATCTACTGCCCAAGATGAACGTATGCCCTACCTGGACACATATTTATACCTTGCATTTTTTGATTTTTGAAATAAAGTAAGGTATGCCAAATAAATGTACAACCGTGCAAAGCCAAAAAAAAAAAACTAACAAACTGTAGACACTCCAGATATTTTTGATTATAGTGTTAAACCACACTTAGGTATTTCATTTTTAAATGAAAAATCTTACTAAAAGTTTTACGACTTCGGCAGGATTCGAACCCGCGAGATACAAGCGATCACCCTTAAGCGTTATCTCTAGTCATTTGAGCTGAATGCAATTTCGGACAATGAGCAGGTGTATCTAATTCCTCTAGAATACCTGTAGATGGCGCTCATTGGTGCTTTAACCGAAATATCATCTTACTGATAGTTTCGTCTTCGGCGTTAAGGACTTCGTGGCCGAGTGGTAAGGCAGCCCGGCTTAAGGGTGATCGCTTGTATCTCGCGGGTTCGAATCCTGCCGAAGTCGTAAAACTTTTAGTAAGATTTTTCATTTAAAAATGTAGACACTCCATTTCAAATATTATATGGAAGGGCGTACTAAACCGATACGCCGCAAACTCAGCCACTGTTAAGAAAGAAAGAAAGAAAGAAAAATCATTTATTCTTGTAGGACCTCAAGGATCACTTAAGTTTCGTTTTACATGCTAG
The DNA here is from genome assembly GCA_963582015.1 of Xanthorhoe designata. Classification (NCBI taxonomy): domain Eukaryota; kingdom Metazoa; phylum Arthropoda; class Insecta; order Lepidoptera; family Geometridae; genus Xanthorhoe; species Xanthorhoe designata. The sequence continues at coordinate 1,701,510 of OY757058.1, forward strand.
GTGATTCTAATGCCTGTTCCAACGCGACTCCCTACACCAGGGAAAGAATCAGGCAAGAACCTGGTGGTGTGGGCCTAGCTTTTTTTTAAAAGCGATCCCTTAACAATCTAAAATAATCTAAATAGTTACTTGGGGCAAACACAGCCTTAAATGTTGCCACAGGATATACCTCAATGCTACTCTTCAGTTCTGTCTCCCCTCCACAAGCGGTGCATGCCGTCTCGCTCTCTCGCTCGGCGTGCGAGCAGGACGCACACACTCTGACCGTGTCTTCGCCCGCCGTTGCGCAAAGTTGCCATTCGTGGGAGAGAGAGCCACCCATATCTCCGCTCGGCGCCGAAACTATAAAAAAAAATATTATTTACTAGTCTTAGAGAAAGTAAGAAATAGAGCGCTGTATATTTCTTTCTCGGTCACACAAAAACAAAGAAGAATATATACAACATTCCTGTGAGTAAAAGAGACAAAGCATTAGACCGTCCGTCCCTCATCGCGTGCCGCTTTTTTGTATGGCCGGAAACTTGATGCTCCGAATTTTGTACTACGAAACTATGGATTCATTGCATTTTTTGTCCCTCTCGGCGGCACGCTCACTGTACGTAACTAGGTCCATGACAGACATCGACGTGTTACAGTTTTAATGTAGAGAAGAGATGAGGTACCTACCTACTTAATTCTTTTTAAAGTCCAAATGGTGTACAATCTATCATTACATTATTATATTTACTTTTTGATATAAGATACCTAACGACTCTCTTGATTTGATACATTGAATATGAAAACTGAAAACCATTCCAACTTGAAGCAATAAATAAATGAATGAATGAATTAATGAAAAAAAATTGATCAAAAAATAAGACTAGACTAGAACCAAAACCTTTTTGAATTGAAATCTACCTTTTGGCAGCACTCTACTAAAAGTAAAGTAAGTAAGCACTCTGTTTAGGTATAAATGTTTACCTCTGTGCACCTTCAACTGTAGTTTCTCAAATAGGCCTCTGTAGGCCTCCGTTAGGGTCCCATATGTAGCCTCGGCGCAGTCCTCGCTGCCGTGGACTCCGTACGCGTCCATCATGAGAAACTCTCGAGCGCGGAGCAATCCGTGCTTCGGTCTCAGCTCATCACGGTATTTGTTGCTTAGCTAATGTTTAAAATTAAGGGAAGGTTCATATCTGACGGAACATGCGTCGCGTATTATCGGTCGCGTAACGCCAGAACAGACAAATGTATAGAAAAACACTTGACCGTTTACACTCAACCGATGATACGTTAGTACACTAGATGATACCTACGCTCGGCGTATTTTACGTCAGATATGAACCTTCCCTAAGTCAGGGTTATAAAAACAAATTTTGACACTTGTTTATAGTGGTAGATAGATGTATAAATATAAATAAATAAATAAATATCCTTGGACATTCCACACGGCGTCATCTAGTCCCAAGCTAAGCAATTTAATGCTTAAATAAATTATTTTAATTGAATATTAAAGGTAAAATTCGTGATAAATACCCGTTTGCATATGTTTTATAATTTAATGCTTGTGTTATGGTAACCAGACTGATAAACTACATAGATACATTTTTTTTTTGTAAATACATACATATTATAGGTACATAGAAAACACCCAGACACGAAACAAATATTTGCAGATCATGCAAACATTTGTTCCGTAGCGGGGATCGAACCCGCAACCTCTGCGTCTCAGGCGGGCTTACGCCCACTGCGCCACAGAGGTCGTCATGTCAAGCTTTTGTAGCAAAGCTAGAAAAGCGGGACATTCTCTTACTGGGGACAGCGGGACAGTCCCGCCCAAAGAGGGACGTATAGTCACGTTATCAACACCCCGTCATGACGTATGGAAATTTAACTTCTGAAAAAAGTGGGCATGTACCAAATATGTATGTATTTGGACATACCTCTGACTACCCCCTTAAACATTCAAAAAGATCTAAAAATTGCCTAATGATCTGAAAGGAATGTCTACCGCTCCCGGGATACAGTCGTGATCATATTTCATTTCATTTTTTTTGTTAGTTTAGTGTCAGTAAATAAATATTGATTGTGTTGTGCCATAGTCACCTGATACAGTATGAGAGGCAGTTGTTTGTATGACAGGGGTCCAACGTCCGCTAAGAGGTCCGCAATGCCTTCTTCATGAGTCTGCAATAAACATCACACTCACATTATAAATGTGAAAGTTTGTGTGTAAAGTGTGAATGTTTGTTACTCCTTCACACTCAAACGGCTGCACGGATTTCAATGAAATCTTGTACCAGGATAGCTTATATCCTGGATTAACACATAGGCTACTTTTGGAGGCGCAGCTAGTATTCATATAAGCAATAAACGCTAGACATTTGACACCACAGATACAAATTCTTTATTTAAGTACAAAAAAAACTACAACATCACAGAACAATTCCAAATCATTATAGTTAATTAATTAATTAATAAAATATACACTTAAGAGCGGTCAACCCGGCTCACTTTTCATACAAACGCTCGTACGTGATTATGCCGTTGTAACAGATCTTTCTTTTAAACTTTTGGACTAATAGATATCTTGTGCACTATATCTAGGTTTCTATCGAAACTAAAAATCAAAATTTTGAGAAACAAATTCAGTATAAGCTTCCAAAAACCTGCTTTTAGCATAAATTTTACCTGAACTTTGGCCGTTCATAATGTACTCATAAATTGTAAAAATAAAGAAAATATTGTCATAGAAACCTTGCAAATCTTATGGAGATTCTAAATGACTAATATTTATTTTACAAACTTGTAAGGCTTACTGAAAAACACGTATTTCCTGGAACACTTTTATGAAATTTCCGCACACTATTTTTCGAGTGAGCGAGTGAGCGGCGAAAGTACCTACTGAATGCCGAGCTCTGAGGCGCTATCTCTCTTTTTTCGCTTTGCTTCTTTTTCTAGCATTGCGCTGGATGAAACAACAAGCTTTTCAGCTATGCCCGCGTCGATGATAGACGCACCGGGAAGGGCCACCTTAAAGCAAATATCAATAAAAAACAAAGAACTAAATTAATATAACTCAAAATAAGAATGTATTTATTCAGTAGGTACAATCGTTTATAGACCACTTTAATGTCACATCCTTAAAACTAGGGGATTCTACTGCCTGTTCCAACGCAACTTCCTCCTAACAATAGACATCCAAAATAAAATAACATTAATAGCATAATTTAGGCCCAAAACAAGCAGAGCCTGTTCTTAAGAAAGTAATGATCAACCTTCCAAGGAGTGTCAAACACATAGACACAACAATAGATAACTCCAAACTTATAAAGCATAGTTTACACGAAGCCAACATTGGCTGCCAAAAAGACTGGCAAGCGCTGGCTTGGCTTGAAAAACTGTTTACACTAGGCAAATACCAAGCCAGCGCTGGCTGCCAGTCTCATTGGCAGCCAGTGTTGGCTTCGTGTAAACTTAGCATTACCCCCTTTTCAACAAGGGTTAAAAACTTACGGGAGCCAATAGATACTTCTTTCCATGTCGATCATCAACCTTTAATAATTCTGCGGGTGCTGATAGCAGTCTACCACTGGCCTCCCAAAGACCGGAAGCTGACAATGCAGGGAGAGATATAGGCTGTGCTCCGATGTCTTCTAATGAGGTTCTGACGAGTGTCTCCAGTTTGTGTAGTGATCTCCGAGCGAGAGGGAGGAGGGCAAAGAGACCGGAGGATGTGGGACGTACCAGCCCACATTCCAAGAGCAACTGTAGCAATTACAACATGTATAAGAAACAAATAAATATTAGACTATTTTTGAGTTTGTGTATAGTTCTAGCTATAACCACAATTTGTAAACTTAATTATGCTAATTAAATAAAAAGTTATGTAGAAAACTAGGAACTAATTATTAAAAAAAATCTTAATAATTTTTTTTCTTTCTTTTTGAAAAATAGTAGGTATTTATTTACCTTTTGGCTTTTGCAGGTTATATCCGTATTTTTTATTTTGGCGTTCTTTGGTATAGTAATAATCGGCTGAAATACTTTGGATAAACATCTCATAGTTTCCACAATTTGTTCTAATAGAAATTATGATTGTAATAAAAAACTACACTTATTTTTGTTTTGCACTAAAAACAGGTTAATTGCACTACATTTTCCTAATATAGTTAGCAGTCACGCTAATTTTCCGATATTGTGTCAATATGGCTGAATGTCACTGTACAGCAAAGTGCATGTAACTGTACAGTCCTTTTTTAAAAAAAATATACTTATTACATCCCTATCATTGAATGAATGACAAGCCAAGCCAGTGTCATGTCATTCATGCCATCTTTGTTATCATTCATTCATTTTCTTGCGGTGACATGTTGATGGTTTCTGCGATGCTGTTTGTGTTTCTTCTTTTCGAATAAAAAGCGATAATTTCGTGTTAGAATAACCAATTTCCTAATGTAACCTTTCGAGAAGTGTTATACCATGGTGTCCGTCGATAAATTTTTCGTCTACGGCGGCGGACGATGGCGGGAAGTGGATTCTGCTTCTGGGAGGATTGATGGTTGGGGCAGAGCAAGGTTCCTTGTAACTCGTGGTGGAAAGCTTGAGGCCGCGCGGTCTAAGCCTGTGCTAGCGGCTCTACGTGCGCTGGCTGAAAAGAAACCATCAGCTGCTAAAGAAGGCCCACAGTTGCCATACAAGTATGTTTTGTAAATCTCCCGCCTTTTTTAACTTTTCTAAATTATGTTTTACGGCTTGTTGCTGTGCTAGAATATTCTATCTAAAAGACAAGTAGAATATAACGCCCCGAGATATAGTCTAATAGACTCCCGTAAATCATTTGCAACTCTCTTTAACATAGTGGTTATATTCTCTTTGCTTTGCTGGGTTGGGTTAGGTTAGGTAGACAGTAGTACCTACAAACTAGCTGCTCCCCGCGGCTTCCCAAGCTTGAGACTGGATCAAAAGGTAGATGTCATGTCCTTTCCCAAAGTCTAGTGCATGACTTCCCAACCGGTGGAGCCTAGAGAGATCAAGGGGGGCATGACATTTTTGGAAATTTACTTATCAATATTTTATAACTATTTTAGTTTGAAACCCCAATAAATACTTATGTTGGTTAATATTCCGAATTTTTCACCAACATAAGCTGACCTGTGATTAATGGAACGATGCATCATTTTTGGTTGGTAGAGTAGACAGGCAGTTTCCTATTTTACTAAAGATCAACTTCTCTCTTGTGGTGTTCTTCTAGCTACGATTTGGTCTCGGTAGAAAAATGATGTACATTTTGAACAAAACATTCTAAATAAATAAATAAATATCCTTGGAAATTCCACACAGTTCCAAGCTTACTTAATGCTTGTGTAACCAGATGACTGTTATACTACATAGATACATTTTTTTTTTGTAAATACAAAAAACAAATGTATATTATTGTATATAAAGATAGAAAAACATCCAGACCCGGAACAAATATCTGTAGAAGATACAAACATTTGTCAGTGTAGTTGGCATATTTGTTTTATAATTGGTTTATTTATTCTAATAAACTGATGAATGAATATAGTAAAACAAAATATGCTTTCTTTCCAGGTATCCTCGATTCAAGAGCAGGGAGAGGACGCACCAGGGATGTGAACACCAGTGCTGTCACCACAGCAACTCCGGGTAAATACATTATTATTACCAAAGACGATTAATATCTAGAAGACAGACAAAGGCCATACACAAAATCGTAACCCGTACCAGATAGCCTGGAAACTTTAAAACATCAATTTTATCTAAGAAATTTCAATTACTTTTTAGTTAAAATTACCTAAAAAAAATTTTATATTTAATATTGTTGCTACCTACTGCTAAGTATTGAAATTTATTGGATAAAATTGATGTTTTAAAGTTTCCAGGCTATCTGGTACTGCGGGATCAGGGTTACGATTTTGTGTATGGCCTTTGTTTGTCTTCTAGATATTAATCGTCTTTGTTATTACTATTACTAGTAGCCCATACTGTCCCATTGTTGGGCAAAGGCCTCCCCCCATTTTCGCCAGTCACGCCGATCCAGTGCCTTCGTCCGCCAGTCCCTTTCAAAGGCGTCTAGTTCGTCCCGCCATCTCAATACATCATTATTATTATTAATTATTAATCTTATATCTTTATTACCAGCACTAATACGAATAAAAAATAAGCAATTGAATCACATCACATTTGTTATGCAATTTCTAGAATTAATCAAAAAAACTTAGGCCTTTTCATCTTTACTAGATGATTTACAGAGTCAGGAGGCAAGCTTTGCCTACACTTAACGGGACACTGTAGTGCCTTGGACATTGAATAGGCTTGCCCAGCACCTAAACCATCCTCTCAGCTTAGTCGGCCATATCCACAGGAAAGACAATGGTGAATATGTGTGGGGCTGACTAGCCGCGGGTTTCCTCACGATGTTTTAATTATTAGCAATAGCTAGGTTTTTCAGCTGAAACTTGCATATACATTAAAATTTATATTATATACTGAAATCTAGCATACTTTTACACATTTATTTGCTCTAAACAGACAGAGGTATACATGTAAAAAATATATTTATTTCAGTATTATGTATATTACAATAATAATTATATATGCAAAAGTTTGTATGGATGGATGTTTGTTACTTTTTCACGCAAAAACTACTGAACGCAAATTGCTGAAACTTAAAATATACATAGCTTATGGCCTGGAATAACACATAGGCTACTTTTTATCCAGGTAAGTAGTATCCGGCTTTCACTAAGTAGTACTAATATAAAATAACTAATTCATGTATTATTTTATTACATGCAAAGACATAGAAGACTCTACTGCAGGTAATTAACAATTTAATTAATTCTTCTTTTTAATTAATTTTAATTTTATAGAAAGTTAATTAAAAATAGCGATTTTCCGTGAATGTGAAAAGAAATTGCTCTGACACATCTGAACTCGTAAAATTCTTATTAGATTTGATTAGGCCCCAACAAAAATGAGTGAAATAATAAGTTAAGTGCATCTGCTGTCTTTCTATCATACTTCTCCATGAATGGTAGTAGTTTTTAAGGTAGGTTGAAAAAAAAAAACTAGTAGTTTTTTTTCTCTGGGAGCCTTTAAAGTTAGTAGAAAAACTTCATTTGGGTTTTGTTTATGCAAAGATTATTTTTTATTTGGAATTTAATCAAATAAAGACTCAAACCGATATTGTAGGACGATAGGTCTACTATTGAGCTACAAGCTAAAACAAAAATTATGGTCCAGTTTTGCCACATTTGAGACATGAAGCATAAAATCGGATTTTCACCAAAATTTCATAAAAATCAGAATAACTTTTGAACAACTGAAAATCACGGAACATACAGGGGGGTTTATTATAAAAAAAAAAATCTAATTTAAAGTACTCTTATTAATGAATGACCAATGATTGTGAATTGAATTTTAATTACAATGTAGGTACTTACCTAACTATTTGTATGTCATGACAATGACTGAATATGCAGAACTATACTCCGCGCAAATTAATAGGTCCCCTTGGACATATGTCATTGTGATGTAGCTAGTGATGTAAACCTAAGACTCGGTACACGATACTCACGAAAAATTGATTCAATTTGTATGAGTATTTGATTATATTGTAAAGTGCATTGGATTTAAGTTCTAATTAGAAAATTTGAATTAAACTTTAACACTGTATTTTCTTTTGATGATGATGAGCCAAAATCGTCAGATGAGCTATTTTCTTCTATAATTCGTTCGTTTTCTATAATATTTATTATCAATATTGACATCTCTGTCATAATCTTCCTTTATTATTTTTCATGTTCTTTCTACCACTTTTGTTTGTCAGTCTTCATAAGTGATTTTGGTACAAGCTTGTTTCAGCAAATCATCATTTTAGTAGTGGAGAATGGTGGCTTTGTATTATAGCGTGCTGAAGTACCTTTTGACCTAAAGTATTTCATTTATTTATAAGTATTATTTTTATATTATAATACATAATAGTATTTTGTGTTATAAAAAAGACAAATGCAACATCCTAGTGAAAAATATTTCACAAATTAAAAAATACTCACGACAAAATAATATGAAACTGGTGAGATTCAAGCATGAATTGGTTACAACACAACACTATTATTCAAAAAGACTGAGAATGTAACTGTTTTTGATACGTTTCGTAATAATTTGAAATTGCATGCTACTATAATTATATTATACGTGAAAATAATAGTCACAATATATTCTATCATGTTATTTATCGCACCACAAAAAGTATGTATGTTTGAGGAACACTCTAGGACTCTAGGTAATGAATTATTATTTTGTTGTTTCTTTCAGTTTCGTTCCAAGTTACATTCTATGGTCTTTCTCAAACGTCAAAACGGGCTTCTAATTTTATTTTAACTATATATGATGTATGTACCTAACATGCTTGTGACATAACCATATTCAGAACAAATAAATAAATCTTTATCTTTATCTTTAAATGGATAGGCATTGAGGTCACAAGGTCACAAAATAAAATGTATTTGTATTTAATAATATTTATTTATTTATTCAAATAATATGTATTTCAGAAGCGCCTGTACATCAAAATCAAACGACAAGAAAGCGAGCATCGCTATCCAATGTAACAAAGTAGACTTATCTACGCACAAAAAATCCGACAACACAACTACAACTCGAAACTCGACTACACCTAAACCTATTATTTCAACTACAAATGAACAAACTAATCAAAAGAGGAAGAGGATAAGCTCTAGTTCTGAAGAGCTATTCCACTCTAAGGGTGTGACAGTAGCCACTGTTCACAGTCCTAAAAAACCTGATCCGAAAAGACCTAGAATCAGCTCAAATACTCTGATAACTATAAACAAAAGTACCAGCTCCAATGAAACCTTAAAACCAGCGAAAAGTCCCCGCCTCCTTCGAAGAAAACCTTTGAAACGCAGGCGCAGTAGTTCGGGACAGTCAATTATACTTGAATCTAAGTCAAGAACGAACCAATCAAGGAGGGTGAGAAGTTTAAATGGAAGTCAGTTACGAAGGTCTGCTCGACATAATGTCAGTATTGTCATATCCGACTCAGACTTTGAAGACTCACAACGATCAAGACAAGTGCAATACAGACAGAGATCTAGTACAGATGAACCGTTAATGAAAAAACTTAAAGAGCCGAAGCGAATCGCAGAAAATAATGCAACGGTTAATAGAATCACAGATTTATCTACCGGTGAGCCAATTAGTTCAGGTCAGAAACGTGCAAAGCCTTTAAAAGATGAACAGATAAAGCACATGTTAACGAAAGAAAGGTTGTCTAAACTTAAACTAGGACAGAATTCCAGTACAGATGAACCGTTGAATGAAATAGTTAAACGAACACCAGGGAGATCTGACGGAAGACTTTTGAGAAAAGCGAGTCCTAAAAAGTCTTTAGAAAGATCTTCTACTGATGAACCAATCAACTTGAGCGAAGCGAAGCTTAAACAGAAACTTGGTACCAAAAACATTGATGAAAAATTGAGCTCCAGAACAAGAAGTCAAAAAAAGGGAAATACCCAAGATACGTCGAAAGAACTTATCATAGACGAAAAAGACGTGGCAATTCTACGTCTGTTTTTAGAGAACAATTATCCTGACGAAGATTTGCTCCGATTTGACACTGATGACGATTATAAAAAGATGCATTTTTACAGAATCAATCCGTTGGTTAACGTTGAGCGCTGTCCGCGGATTGCTAGAATGATCCTCGATAGTCAAGATGATAGGGATAGCTTAGTTGTTTTTGCGTCGAAACTCGGACTGAGATCGATTTCCGAAGCGTCTTCTGTTAAAAGATACAGGACAAGGCGAAGAGATGACAAAAAGAGAGTCGAAGATATTGATAAGGAAAACGAGAGACCAAGTAAAACTAATGTACACAAAGCTGTGAAAAAAGAGAGAGAAGATAGGAGGGAGAGAGAGGAAAATGAGAGACCAAGTAAAACTAATGTACACAAAGCTGTGAGAAAAGAGAGAGAAGATAGGAGGGAGAGAGAGGAAAATGAGAGACCAAGTAAAACTAGTAATGTACACAAAGCTGTGAGAAAAGAGAGAGAAGATATGAGGGAAAGAGAAAACACTGTAGACACTGCCGTGAGAAGAAAAGAGAGAGAAGATAGGAGGGAAAGAGAGGAAAATGAGAGACCAAATAAAACTAGTAATGCACACAAAGCGAAAGCTGTGAGCAAAGAGAGAGAAGATATGAGGGAAAGGGAAGACACTGCAGTGAGAAGGAACGAGAGGGAAGATGATAGGAGAGAAAGAGATAACACTAAAGACACTGTAGAGCTGAGCAATGGTAGCAGAGAAGTTAAAATATTGAAGAAGAAAACTAAAGCAGTATCGAAACGGTAAGTTTATTGGATTATTGGAACATTTTAGATTTTTTTATTTGTTTGACAGAATACATTCCTGACGTCTCATAAAATTTGGTGAGCATCTAACTAGGATATTCGGAGCTATGAACAGAAATGCATATTGTGGGTGCAGAATGCTTTTTACGAAATAAAATATAATTTATGGCATATTATGTGTCATGCAAACAAACCTTTCCGAAAGTAAGTCATTATAGCCCCACGGTCTAGCCGGGTCATAATGTTGTACTGAATATCATTTTTTCCTGTGGGAAATAATGTGATTTGAATTTGGAATGCAACCCATGTGCTTGATTGAGGTTGGTTTAAAAAATGTTTAGGTGCATGCAGTGAGATTTTATTCTAAGTTAGGCTGTATGTTATTATTTTCTTTGCACTGCCTACAAATAAAAAAAAAAGAAAAACATTTTAAGAAATTCATTTCATTAAGAAATTCAAAACCCGCGCACCAAGAAGGGTTTATTTGAATGTCGAACTGACCACTCCAGATTATTATTCTAACTTCAAATAAATATTTAGGTACTTTCTTTATAACAGTCATTGGTTTCAATTGCCTCGCAGAAAGTATAAAAGTAGAGTATGCATCACGGGCTTAAAAGTGTATTTGTCTTGGGCGATCTTGAACCCCTCGTACTCGGGGTTCAAAGCGCCCGGGACTAATACACTACTTTAAGCCCTTGTTACATAATTTATTTATTTATTTATCTTCGGAAAACCAACAGCTTTTACAAGGTGTCATTAAAAAACAAGATAGAAATAGTGAGGCAATTAAAGGTTTTCACTAATAGCAACAACTTTACTTAAATAACTTTAAAAAATGTGAACACTTACACACTTACACTTACATCCCATTTCGCTATTGTGTCCCGCAGACCGCCTCTGAACGAGTACTCTAACTTGGAGGACCACGCTATAGTGTCGTGGGTGTCTGTGGGTGCGCGCGCTTGCTGCGTCAACGGCAATAGAATCTGGAGGGAGCTGCAGGGGCAGTACCAACGGATCACAGGACACGGTGAATACATACAGAATATCGTTTTATACTACCTGCTCGTCAATGGCATATGTGTCATGCAAACCTTTACTTAAGTAAGTCATTACAGCTCCACGGTCTAGCCGGGTCATAATGTTGTACTGAATATCATTTTCCCCCATCGTTCGTTCGTATGAGCAAGTGGCCAACTCTGGTGACGAGAGAATGAATTTCTCCCCATGGGAATAATGTGATTTGAATTTGGAATGCAACCCATGTAGTCGTGCTTGAGCGAGGTTTGTTTCAAAAATGTTAAGGTGCAATGAGGTCTTTAATTTATTGTTTGTCTTGTACCTATTTTTTTTTTGTTACTCTTTTTAGTGAATATTCGTGAAAGTTAATCTGATTTATGTGTTCGAACCCGCAACCTCTGCGCCTCAGGCGGGCCTTCGCCCACCGCGCCACAGAGGTCGACTAATAAATGAATAAATGTTGCGTGTTTCAGAGCGCACATGGCATTCTCTCCGCAACCGCTACCTGCGCTACATCCTGCCTCGCCTGGGAGCCCTGGCGCTCCCGCCGCCCCTGCAGACGAGACTGAGAGCCGCCGCCGCCACGGGTGACCATTTACTCTAAACAAAATAATTAAATTAAAGAATGAAATATGATCACGACTGTATCCCAGGGAGCGGTAGACATTTCTTTCAGATCTTTTAGGCAATTTTTAAATCCTTTTGAAGACGTCTAAGGGAAGTAGTCAGAGGTATGTCCAAATACATATTTGGCACATGCCCACATCATGCAGAAGTTAACTTTCCATACGTACGTGCAAGCCCATCGACGCTATCAAAGAGCTCACGATGTTTTTCCTTCACCGTTAAAAGCTCGTGTTAATAAAGTGCATACCTATAATTTTTTCGACGCGATAACATAAAGATGTAGGTGTCGCTATCACGACTAAACTGTCAGATTTGACGATAAAAATGGATTTACTGTCAAATCTAACAGTTGTTTTCGCGATTTACTGTCAATTTTGAAGTTCATTCGTGATGGCGATGAATTTAGTTTCGCGACAAGTTAGACAAGCCTTGCAGTGCCGAATAAGATTTGATAATGTTATTCTACCCTCAGGTGAGCTAAAAGCTAAGAGACGCGGCGCCAAGCGTAACTCTATCTTCAAGCCGCCGACCCGGGGCGCCTTCTCCCGCCGTCCTGGCTTGGAGACCCACCAGGATACTGTGGAGATAGAGAGTGGGCACGAGGAAGATGCAGGTACAAGTAGCTAAATAAATAAATATCCTAGGACATTCCACACGGCGTCATCTAGTCCCAAGCTAAGCAACTTAATGCTTGTGTTATGGTAACCAGATGACTGATATACTACATAGATACATTTTTTTTGTAAATACATACATAATATAGATAGAAAAACATCCAGACCCGGAAAAAATATCTGTAGAAGATACAAACATTTGTCCCGTGGCGGGGATCGAACCCGCAACCTCCGTGTCTCAGGCGGGCCTTCGCACACTGCGCCACAGAGGTCGTCAAAAATTAAACAAACTCACTTTTTTAAGAGCAATTTGTTGCACTAAAAATGAGAAAGTGGTGTGAATTCTGATGTCGCCAAGACTAATTTGACAGCACTAAAAATGTTGCCGTCCCTTTCATAACGATCGAAATAAAAAGGATGACATCAATTTTAGTGATGTCAAATTAGTCTAGTTTTTGCGACATCTGAATTGACACCAATGCTTAGCTCAAAATTTAATTAAAAACTAATTTAGTGAAAAATACATAAAAGTATTAGGTTACTCGATATTTATAACATAGTTGATACTATTTCTTAACACCAATCCGCGATAGATAATTAAATAAAAATTCCAAATGTTGCAGTGACTGTATATAATCTCTGAACATGCCTCAAAACATAACATATAAATTGTCAAAATAGAATGTGACCAACTCATTTACTTGTTTTGCGTCCCTAGGGATGCAAAGCACTGTTTTCCACCCTATGTTCTTCAAGTTCAACTTCAAGCATACTTTCAAATGAATATTAAATATTAATATTAATAATATTTGTTCTAGCCCCTTCTCCCCCGCGCCGCCTGCGCTCCCCGCGCTACTCTGACGTCACACGACAGTTCGCGCGCGAACATCGATACTCCAGCGAGAGCTCAAACAAATCGACAAGACGACGAAACAACAACAATATCACTGAAAAGCATAATATTGCTAGTGTCCGTGAAAAATCAACGCGTTCATCAAGTGCAAAGGACGTACTTACAAAATCTAGAAATAGGAGTGAACAATCCAAAAACAGCTCACCGAGTGCCAAATCTAGGGACGTGCAAGGAAAATCTAGAAAAAACATTAGTGACGAATCAAGCAGCGGCACTGAAGAACAGAACAAAATAATAAGAAAACGGAGTTTTTCACCCCAGAGAAGAAAGCGTAGATCGCCCAGTGATTCTAGCCACACAGACAGATCTAGAAGTAACTCAAGTGACACTGATTCTAGTGATCCACCAGACCCGCCTAGACGGAAGTCTGATAGACTTAGGTCACCTAGTGGCTCGCCAAATAGGCGTAGATCGAATAGGATCAACTCACCAGAACCCAACAGGCGTAGATCGAATAGGATCAACTCACTAGAATCAAACAGGCCTCAATCAAATAGGATCAACTCACCAGAACCCAACAGGCGTCAATCAAATAGGATCTCACCAGAATCAAACAGGCGTCAATCAAATAGGATCAAGTCACCAGAATTAAACAGGCGTCAATCAAATAGGATAAACTCACCTGACTTCAACAGGCGTCGATCAAATAGGATCAACTCACCACAACCTAACAGGCGTCAATCAAATAGGAACAAATCACCGTTAGATAGACAAAACAAATATAGGGACAGCTCCGCTGATTCCAGTGACAGCTCATCAGTTCAGCTTAATAAACGCAAGTCAAATAGGATCAACTCACCAGAGACAAGACAATCTAATCGAGTCAAATCGCCTATTAAAACAAATAGCAATTCACGCGATGAGTCTAAAATACAAAATTCATATAATTCACTGGGTGAGTCGAGGCGTAAACAAGATAAGAGCAACTCACCAGAGTTTAGGAGCGACTCACGGCGCAAGTCGAGTAGGTACAAACCTGAAACGGCTAATTCATTAGCGAGTTCTCAAGAGAAACATGATAAAAGAGACGATTCAAGCAAGAATATACGACCTCGGACAAGAAAATTATTTAATCCTAAAGAAATATTGTGATGTTTGAAATTTTTGTTTGGTCTGAAAGAATTAATGTTTGGTGCGAGTTCAATTATATTTTCTTAAAGATAAGACATATCCCTTAGTGTAACATGTGAATGTTTCTACTAAGTAAGTTCGTATGAGCAAGTGGCCAACTCTGGTGACGGAGTTTTTAGGCCGCCTAAAAGCCTCCATCATGATTTAACGACTTTAAAAGCCACTGAGTGAGCATATCTTGAAAATTAAATTAAAGTTTGCAGTCTTTTAGAAGTTCTAAATCAATTTTAGAACTTTGTTCACAACAAGAAAAATATCAGTAAATGTACCAATTTAGTCGATTTTTTTTTTATGTTAGGGTTTTGAATCACAGGTCGCATATTGCCGTATTTAAAAAGTTACAAATGATTTACGCTCACTATCCACTTTCACAAAACCCTATTTCTTATTTCCCACTAGAAGAATTTTATTTTATAGTCTCATAATTGTAAAATACGCTTGCAGTTGTACATAGGGTGGAAAACAGTACTTTGCGTCCCTAGGGCTGTAAAATAACGCAAAGTCCCTAGGGACGCAAATAAATGTCAAATCATTTAAAATGTCACCTACAATTCTTTTGCGGCATGTCGAGGCATTCTAAACAGCTGAACAGATTTAAACTTTATATTTATCTAGAATGGAAAATTTCTTTTTTTATTTTTAAATACGGCATAACGGCACTATGCGACCTGCAATTAAATACAAAAAGTTCTACTAAAACCTAGTACTTAGCAAGGACGATATTACCTATATTGTACTTGGTAGTAGTAACACATATTTATTTCGTAAACTTATTATTATTATATTAATATAAGCTGTGATGATCTGCTGGGCAAAGGCCCCCACTTATACTTAATACATTCTGATATAAATATCTCTTGTTCTATTTTTAAAAATTGGGAGTATCTTTATATTCTACTATTGTTTTGGATCTTCTATAAAAGAGCTTACTATAATTTAATTTTCAGGAGAGGGACATTGTTATTTGGTCTGTTTAAATAGTTGATATTAAAAAATTGAAAAATCAATTTTACAAGTTGTAACATAGATTTTTCGTATTTGACTTGACATATTGTAATTTTATTTGTTAGTTTTTTAGTTCTGTTAGTTTTTAAGTTACAGTTTGTATCTACTTCTTAAAAAATCTTATGTCTGTTTATTTTAATTATGTTTCTCAACTCGTATCATTGTTAAGGTTTTTATTTCTAATCATCTGATTTTGAAAGGTTTAATAATAAAAACATAAATTACGTCGAATATTCCGAGTTTTAATTAACTAAATTATTTCTCCTCGTTAGCTTACAAAAGTCTGAAATTCTAACAAAACTTTAGCGAAAGTTGACATGACAATTGTAAACATCAATACTTTTTTTAAATATTTCTCAATTATTGGCAATTTGGGACAACCTTTAAAATAAATTACCTACATCAAATAGGTACCTATGTCAAAAGCCCCAACAATATATTAAGGTTCAACTCACACCAAAAGAGCAGCGAAGAGGAGCGCAGTTTCAGTGTCATACATATTTCAACTTAATTTTCATTACTATATTACTTATTATCGCAAAGAAGGCGCGAGTATTCGAATATTTCGAATTCGCCGGAATTCCCGCGGCGCCGCGGGCATCCTCGCGACTCGTTCGAATATCTACTCGAATTATAGTAATGAAAATAAAGTTGAAATTCGTATGACACTGAAACTGCGCTCCGCTTGGCTGCTCTTTTGGTGTGAGTTGGGCCACAGATAAAAGAATATTAGTAGTTGGGCCTAAGCAGTACAATTTTATGAGTGACAGTTTACAGAATTGGCATGGTTAATTTGGCTAGAGTATACCTAGTCCTAAATTACTTTAATGTCTGCAAAATGTGATAGTCAGTGTTTTTAATAAAAAAAAATTGTGTCTAACTAAACTAGCAGTTACCCTGACTTTGTCCATGTCAATTGCGTCTTGGATAAATAAAATAAAATTATTAAAAATAATAAGAAAAAGTGGATTAATCATTTTGAAATATTTTGATACATTTCATTACTTTTAAATCGTTTTTAAAATAAAAGTACTATCACCGTCATAATTGTGTTTATTTGTTTAGACAAGACCTTTACAAAATTTGTCATTTCCAAGATCATCTTACTATACCGAAATATCATCTTACTGATAGTTTCGTCTTCGGCGACAAGGTCTTCGTGGCCGAGTGGTAAGGCAGCCCGGTTTAAGGGTGATCGCTTGTATCTCGCGGGTTCGAATCCCGTCGAAGCCGTAAAACTTTAGTAAGATTTTTCATTTAAAAATGAAATACCTAAGTGTGGTTTAACACTATAATCAAAAATATTTCCAAGCCCTCTCGGTACTTTAGAAAAAAGTACTATGTTTTGATCTGAATGTACTGTTCACATTCTCTTACACACATTTCAATACTCTAACTTAAAAACATCATTAAGCTCATCATAAGTTTGAAACTGTACTATATCTCGGACTGATTTCACCATATCTAATACATTGTCTTCAGTAAACTGCAATAACATCGCTATTTTCTCCACTTCAGTTTTCTGGAGACTCATTAGATAAACAGATAGTGATGTTTTTGGTAAGTCCAGAGATTGTAAAGGAAAGCTTTCGTATATCCTTTGAAATTGTACTTTATTTACATTCATCCAGTATCTAAGATATCTGGTTGGTATACGCTCTATTTCCTCAAAATCTAAAGACGCCAGCGATGCTCGTTTAAGCAATAAAAGTAGGTCTTCTATATCAGTAGCAGTAAAATCGTTAAAGGTACACATGAGTAGGTCCTCCCAATTTTGATCTCTCATATGGGTTGAGCAAACTTCACTCGACTTGAGCACATAAAGTTTGTTGTCTCTAAGTAGGTTAATTCTGACTAAATCAGGGATGACTGTGGTGTTTCTAAGAGTGCAATATTTGAAGATGCAGCCGTCATGCTTGATGGTTCTTGTGTAATTCTTTAAGTTCATTTTATCATGTGTAATACTTAATTCTTTGCTTTTGTCAAGTTTACCCTTTGGTTCGTAATCTGGGTCAAATTCTTTTGTATTTACACCTTTCCATTTACGAGGTGGTGGAGGTGGAACCTCAATTTCGTCATTGTCATTTGAATCTGTAGAACTTTCAGGCGAAGTTTCAAATGTAATTTCAAATGTAACTTCAACTACTTCATTAGCAACTTCAATCAATTCAACAGAACTTTTGTCTGAATTTTCGAGATATTCATATTGTGTTTCTTCAGTAAAAGAGTGAGTATCAGTGTACGAATGTTCATGAGCAGGTTCAAGTTTCACTTCTGATAGGAAGATTTCAGGCTCAGACTGCTCACCAATAGAATTTTCTTTACTGAAATCCATTACAATTATGTATTGTACCGTAGAGTATGAGTAGAATTTGTTCTGTGATTGTAGATACTTCTAGATAAAAATTGAAAAAACAGTGTCTTTGTGGTTATAGCCAGCAAATTACAGGTGAGACTTTAGAAAAGATATTTATTTGTTGCTGGGCAGTAGTAGGCAATAAAAATTCAAAACAAAAAAAGCAACTGGGTTATTTCCACTCAACTTAACCACACCACAGACTACTATAGCTAACGTAACGCTAGTGATGTGATGTGTGCACAGACTACTAGGATGCTAACGCATGATGTGTGTGATCAAAGAGAATAAAATCACTACGTTTAGTGGACCGAAGCTTTTTAGTAGTAAGCCATCTTAGAGAAAGTAAGAAAGTAGAGCGCTGTATATTCCTTTCTCATTCATACAAAAACAGAGAAGAATATATACAACACTCATGTGAGTAAAAGAGACAAAGCGTTATATCTTTGGTCCCTCATCGCGTGCCGCTTTTTAGCTGATGCTCCGAATGTTGTACTACGAAACGTATGGAATCACTGCATTTTTTGTTCCTCTCGGGCGGCACGCTCGCTGTTCGTAGTAAACACTACGTTATTCGTTTCTTTGGCTTTTTTTCACCCGATGGCCGTTCGATGGTTTGATTTCATTCTTCAGTTTTCCCAATTCATGTTCATTCATTCAGTTTATTTAGGCAAGTCAATAAATTGTGTGATGTCATGTCAGATGTCATGTCAGTCATGCATGTCATTTATATTCTCTCTCTTTGATTGATGTCAGTTTGTGTTGGTTTGTGGATTGTGTTGATATTTTTTATTTGCGCTCTATTAGTTTCTGTTAGAACTAAATGTAAAATGATTGCTGTTAGATTATTTTGATAGTTCTGCAATATCAAACAAATATCGAGGTAGCTAAAAGCAAGATGAATGTGGTCAAAAGCAGAGGTCCTATTATCGAACAGGGTCTGTGCAGATGTTGTGGTACTATCAAAAGATGCCGAATTCTAAACTTAGAATATGAATGGCAAGGGCAGAAGGAGGTGTATTCGGATATGTTTATGGACTGCTTCGGTTTACTGGTACGTTCTTATTTACGTGTTGTAAACATAAAAAAAAATTTGATTGTTTCGTAATCTCTGAGTAAACTTCCAATCCAACCCCAAGTACGCTAACTGGCTGAAGTGAAGAGTATTTAATTCTATTCTGCCATACAAAGCTATTCCAAAGCAGCATAAACCAGCTGTCCTTACAATGTGATATTGGAAACTTTTACTTGCACATTCACTTAGATAATTATCAATTATTATTGAGAGAAAACAACCTTAGTAAAGTCTTACTGTTTCAGCTATCACATTTAGACGGGGAGGAGCTTGAAAGAGTAATTTGTGCCACCTGTGTCACTCGGCTCCGTGATGCCACTGCCTTCAAACACCAGGCTAGTATTACAGCTTACTCGGCGAATGTTTTCGTACATACATACAATGGTGGCTATTCGGGATGTCGCTAAAGCTAAACTTAACTAATTTGAGAGCACTAAAATTGATGCCATCCTTTTTATTTTGATCGTTATGAAAGGGACGGCAACATTTTTAATGCTGTCAGATTAGTTTAGTTTAGCCGACATTCCGAATAGCCACCAATACTTGTTTATGAATATGTGTATTGTACTTGTTTATTACCTATGTTGATTTCTTTTCGTTTTTGATTTACCTATGTGTCCTGGCTGTTAAGCCTAATAATAATTATTCTATTATGTAATATCTAAGTGTACCTATATAAATAAATACATACAAAATATTAAAATTATGTATAATTTTGACAGGTGCTGCAGTGTGAGAATAACTTGCTGAAAAATAAAATTCACTTCCATGGAGAAGGTATGTTTCAAACCTCATTTAATCCCGAGCTGAGCAATTTAATGTTTGTGTTATGTTATATGGTAACCAGAAGACTTATAAACTTAGGCCTTTACATCTTCACTAGATGATTTATACAGAGTCAGAAGGCAAGCATTGCCTACACTTAACGGGACACTGTAGTGTCTGGGACATTGTTGAGATGGAATAGGCTTGTAGCAGCTAAACCATCCTCTCAGCTGCTGGACATATCCACAGGAAAGACTATGGTCAATATGTGTGAGGCTGACTAGCTCGGTTTCCACACAATGTTTTCCTTCACAGTTTAAAGCTTGTGTTTATGTGCATATAAAGTTTTCGACACGAAAAGTCCATTGTTGCTAACCGGATTCGAACTCACGACCTTCGGATCGAAAGTCGAAGTTCTTTTACCCACTGCGCCACAGAGGTCAGAGTTCGCTGCTAAGTCCTGTTACTCTCATCATCAATAGTTATAAAGCCTAAATTACAGATGGTATCAGGATCGACTTGAAGACAGAGGTGAAGGTTGAGACGATTGAGAGTGCTATCAACCCGAAAGAGATTCTTCACGAGCTGTCTTACGACGGACATAGCGACGTCGACAACGAACCGATGATCGATGATGGTGAGTAAACTTGTTAATCAACGAAAAAAAGAAGGTTCTGTGTTCCATTTTATTACAAACTGGCTTAATCACGCGAGGCTTCAGCCCCTTTGAAATTTTACCCAGGTATCACGTGACATTGAACACCAATGAGAAATTATGACGTCACGGCCTTACAAATCCCTTGCCGTAGCATCACAGGCGCAATAGAAGTTTTGTAGAAACTGAGTCAATAGTGGCAATTCGGAGTGTCGCAAAAGCTAAATTAAAGTAACTAAAATTAATGCCATCCTTTTTATTCCCATCGCTATAAAAAGGGACGGCAACATTTTTGGTTAGTTAAGTTTAGCTTTTGCGATACTCCGAATTGCCACTATTATGCAGTTAAATCTAAAAACTTGTAATTTTTAGTTTTAATTTTGATTATACATAGTACCTACTTGTAAGTCGTATTGATATGCATTGTTTGTATCTTGTTAATGGTTTTTTGTCATAATTCGAACTGCATATTTACTTCATCTTCGCCAAAATGTTCCTTACTAGGTGATGCTTCTATTCTATCGATATCATTAAAGTCGCCATGACAGCTGGGAGTGTTTTGGTGCGAAATATAAATGAGTTCCTAGAAATGCAAAATATACCATCTAAACGTTAGATTTTTACTGAAATATTAATAGCAAGGGGATATGTGACTGCGATACACTATAAACTACTATCTGAAAAATCGGCATCTAGCCTATTTTCGTGCCCTCCGAAGCACGGAAGCGCTCAGATTTTAATGGCAATTTTGAAGTCATTAAAAATTGATATGCATTTAATCTAGTTTCAGATAGTGAACCTAAAAAGCCAAAAGTGAAATCTAAGAAGAAGAAGTTACTCAAGAGCAAAGCGAGCAAGGTGAAGAGTAAAGTGAAGGGAGAGTACTTGAAGAGGAAGAAGGAACTGAAGCAGAAACTGATGGAAGAAGAGGAACTATTTATTGAAGGTGCAAACTCGTACAAACATTTGCTAAAAATTAACCATAATATTCTTGTTGCCGTGTTGGCCAAGTGGATAAGTACTTCGACTTTCGATCCGAAGGTCGTGGGTTCGAATCCGGCCGTGCATCAATGGACTTTTCGTGTCGAAAAATTTATATGCACTTTAACACGAGCTGTAAACGGTGAAGGAAAACTCCGTGAGGAAACCCACGACTAGTCAGCCCCACACGTATTGACCATTGTCTTTCCTGTGGATATGTCCGGCAGCTGAGAGGATGGTTTAGGTGCTGGGCAAGCCTATTCCATCTCAACAATGTCCCAGGCACTACAGTGTCCCGTTAAGTGTAGGCAAAGCTTGCCTCCTGACTCTGTATAAATCATCTAGTACAGATGTAAAGGCCTGAGTATTCTTGTTGCATGGCCGGAATTAAAGAAACATGGCACTTTGCATCTTTACTAGATTAATACAGAGTCAGGAGGCTTTGCCTACACTTAACGGGACACTGTAGTGCCTGGGACATTGTTGGGATGGAGGCTTGTAGCACCTAAACCATCCTCTCATTATTACTCCTTCACGCTCAAACGGCTGGACGGATTTGAAAGAAATTTGGTACCAGAAGTGCTTATACCCCGGACTTACCCTGGACTTGATCCCGGTATTCCCACGGGCCCGGGAACTATTCACCGCGGGCAACACCGCGGGGCGCAGCTAGTGTTTTCTATTCATTGTTAAACCCCGAAGAAAAAGCGGGATGTTATAAGTTTGTATTGTGATCTGTTGGTCTGTGGCACTATATAATAGCTCCTGAACGAATGAATCTATTTTGATGCGGTTTTTGTTAGTAAGCCACCATTAACAAAAACCGTTGAGACAAGAACAATCGAGTTTTTTATTTGAGTCAAAAATTTCTTAATTTGTCCTACTAAGTGGGGTAGCTACTAATTTATAGGTACGAATGGAGAGAGTGGGGGGAGGCCTTTGCCCAGCAGTGGGACACTGAGGGCTGCTAATAATAATAATAATAAGCCCCATCCATGCCTATCAAAGGTCCGGGCCTCCATAGTTCCGAGATACGAAAGTTGACAAACATAATAATAATAGGAACTAAGTATTTTAAAATGTTTGTTGCAGGAACACCAGAGCTCCCAACACAACCGCGCCCCAAAATAGTAGAAACCGAAATGAAAGCCTATACTAACACAATCACTATAGTAGAAAACTCGTATGTCTGCCCGTTCTACACTTCCTTCAGTGACTACTACTGCATCTACTGCCGAGAAACATTCACAGACCCATCGAAACTACGTGACCACACTCTGGAACACGATCCAACTAGCTTTAGGGATATATTGTATGAAAATAAAAAGTTAGCTCAAGTTGATATAGCGAGGGTAGACTGTAGGCTATGTCCTCAAGGTATTATCGATGTTGATGTACTAAAAGATCATTTGCAGAATGTCCACGGAAAGTTTCTGTATCCGATAACGAATGAGTTCTTAAAATTCCGATTGACTATCAATCATTTAACTTGCACAGAGTGTGGGAGATCTTTTAAGTTCTTCCACGCGCTAAAAAAGCATATGGCCGAGCATTTTGGGACCTGTATTTGTGATGTATGCGGCGCGCATTATTTCGAAGAGCGGATACTTTTGATACATCAAAAAAAACATCAAGAAACCAAAGCCGAACTGCACTCTTGCAGTTACTGCGAGAAATCTTTCAAATCGCGTCACAACAGATATTTACACGAAGCTAAGGTACATAAGAAAGAGTCTGCCTACCCTTGCAGTAAATGCGACGAGATTTTCTTCACATACACATTAAGATACCGACATTTGATAGAAATACATGGAGAGGAGCGGAAGTACCCGTGCGATGCTTGCGGAAGAATTTATGATTCACGGAAATCTTTAAGAGAGCACAACAGGCGGTCACATCTGAAAATAATGAAGCATCAATGCGATTTGTGTGAGAGGAGGTTTTATTTGCCTTCTCGACTCAAGGAGCACATGTCCACTCACACCGGAGAGAGGAATTATAGATGTGAGTATTGTGGGAAGAGTTACCCGCGACTCAGGGGCTTAAAAGTTCATATGCAATCACACACAACGGAGAAAAAGTATAGATGTGTTTTGTGCAACGCATCGTTTACTCAGAATGTTAACTTGAAGAATCATATGAAGCGACAGCATCAGAGCTTGGATATGGATGAGAGTGATTATCAGAATAGTATGATGTTGAATGTTAAATGAGGTCTAATATTTTCATTGGAGTAATAAAAACCCTATCCCTACAAGCATGACCGTTTTTAAAAAAATACATGTACCAAACTTTTTTATTAGCTTTCGCGATACCTCGACGTTTCGGACGACATGTATTGTTACGGTCACCTTGGTCACGAGTTGACTGAAAAAAAGTTTTAGGTCGAAAGAGCGAAGCGAGCATCGAGTTCAGGGGGCCTACCACGAGCTCTTAGCGCGATCCAGTTTAGGACCTAAACTGAATTGTTCTTCTTATGACTTCAGTTTTACGATTCAATTTAGCACATGACATCTGAAAGCGATTGAGTTTGATAAGGTCATGGTACGGGTCCTGGTGTACCTATTCGCAGTTCAGCAGGCTGTTTTAAAAATAAGTTTATTAGGTACCTACCTTCTAAGATTATTTATCAAGTTTTAAATCAGTCAGCAAGTATAAAAAAACCACCAATGGTACGCGAGATCTTGTTTAGGGTGAACTACTAGTTTAACAGGATTAAGTATACATGCTCTTTGGGATTAAGAGCGTGTATCTCATTTTACATACCTACCTAACGTACTCGCGCATCGGGGTTTCTATTGCACTCTGTACCAAGTGAAGAAGATGCTTGTAAATTAATGAAAGGGAATATTTTAGCCTGCCTTAGTAGCAAAATAGAGCCAAAGTATTAATTAAGTAAAACCTCCTTACGATGAGGTAATCTAAGGATTCCGGTTTTATATGTAGGTAAGTAGGTACCTAGGTACTTACATCTAGTTTGTTGTAAATAAAATTATGTTAGAAAACTGTGTTTTTATTACTCCCATTTTATACGTTAGCCCTTACATTTCGGCCAACGCTCTACCCTACCACCACACCATCTACCACTGCAGAGTGGTTTGAACCTCCACTTTTGTTCTGAAGGCGTGGGTTCCAAGCTTAGGTGCAACAATGAAATTTTCGTTTCTAAAGAAAAGAAGAACTAGCTTTCAAACAAAGAATTTTCAAAATCGGTTTAGGTAGTAGGTACCTAGTCGAAAGTGAGGTAGGTAACAAACAAAAAAAGTACCTCCTCCTTTTCTCAAGTCGGTAAAATATAGGTGACGGTCTTAGAGAAAGTAAGAAATAGAGCACTGTCTATTATTCCTTTTTCAGTTACACAAAAACAGAAAAATTCAACATTCTTGGGGATTATGAGAGACAAAGCCTTATATATTTTGTCCCTAATCGCGTGCTGCTTTTATATGGAAACTTTATTGCTCCGAATTTTGTATTCTAAAACTGTGGATTCAAAGAGAATATAATAATTTCGTAGTACTGCCCCTGGATTGTGTTACTTGTCTCGTGTTGTATCCAAGTTGTATCAAAGCAAAAATCACAGTAAATCGCGAAAAAACCTGTCAGATTAAAGGCTGATTAAGTAAATTAGTAAGTAACTTACTTAATTACTGTCATATTTGACAGTTGTCTTCGTGATTTACTGTGATTTTTGCTTTGATACAACTTGGATACAATCCGAAACAAGTTACACAATCAGGGGGCTGGTAGTACCGCAATCGATGCATCTTAGAATAACATCGGCCATGTTACGTCATAACTGACAAAACAATCAAACCACTGACATTGACACTTTTACTCACGTCAGTAGATAACTGTCAGTCAGTTTGTTTTGTATTGGTGTGACTGCTGTATTACTAAAACTGTAAAACATTTAAAACTTATTTTTCCATCTGAAACAATGAGACAAATATATTTATTTATGAAAAGATTGAAGTAACGAATCAAGGATGGATTCGGAAATAATGGTGGAGGCCTTGCCTCTTCTGGGCATCTGTAATTTGTGTCTGAACGAAGGTGCAGTGCTGAGCATGATAGCTCACACAGTTGATGGCTCGTCGGTTGCTTTTACAGACATGCTAAACAAATGCTTTGCTATCGATGTAAGTATTCATTCAGGCAGTTATTCTTCAGGCTTACGACTGAGGTAGAGACAAAATTACAAGCTTTCTTAAACTTCCATATATTTTCTGGTACCATGTAAATTGTCTCTGCTAGAAACCACATCGAGATTCTCAGTACCTTTTGTACATCTCATAAAAAAAATAGAAACCAGTTAGACCGTTTAGACTTTGACAATAACCCCCTTATGCATATTAATTTTTTTTTTTATTTTTTTTTTATGCATATTGGTTTAGTAAACCTACGATAGCTAAAACGGATATTAAATCTGTTGCTATCTCTTTTCGTTGACATGAAAGTAACAAGAAAAAAACATTTAAATCTAAGTAGGGTGATCGCATGTATCACGCGGGTTCGAATCCCGTCATAAAGATATAGTATTTTTTTCATTTATAACAAAACTCAAACTAACATTCTTTATGTGTTAGCTGATTTGCCCGTCGACTTACTCTAATCCTTACCTGTTTCAGATAACGCTCATAGACTATGGTGATATGAAGAGGTTGATATGCAATGCTTGTGCAGACAAGCTACAGGACACGCTGCTCTTTCGACGGCAGGTGGAGGCCTCACTGGCTACTTTACAGGATTCTTACAAGATTCAGAGTAAGTATAGTACACAACAAATATGATAGACATCAAAAAATGACAAACATAAAAAGGTGAGATATAAGCGAAGGGAGGCCTATGCCCAGTTGTGGGATGAGAAGGGCTGATGATGATGATGATAAAATAAATAAATATCCTTGGATATTCCACACAGCGTCATCTAGTCCCAAGCTAAGCAATTGAATGCTTGTGTTATGGTAACCAGATGACTGATATAATACTTGGATACATTTTTTTTTGTAAATACATATTATAGGTAGAAAAACATTCAGACCCGGAACAAATATCTGCAGAACATGCAAACATTTGTCCCGTGGCGGGGATCGAACCCGCAACCTCCGCGTCTCAGGCGGGCCTTCACCCACTGCGCCACAGACATAGTTTTATCACTGATTGTATTTATGTCTTAGAAATTAAAGTGTGCAATATCGAATTTTCTTTCTTTCTTTCTTTATTCTTTATTGTACACAAGAAAAATACAATTAAAATAAAACGAAATTAAAAGGCATGTACAAAGGCGAGCTTATCCTAACTAGAGTTTTCTTCCAGCAAACCTTTGAGGATAGGGAAAGCTGATACAAGTTGTGGGTAACGTGTACATAAAACATTAATTTACTTGTTTTGTATTCCAGAGGAGATCCGGTCACCTGTCAAGGTTGAAATGGATTCTGAGCCCGACCTTGACTTGCCTGACATGCTGGACACTGACAATAATGACGATGATGAAGATGATGATGGTGACAAAGGTATTATTTTTTTGCCTAGTTTCTTTTACTACATTTTCCTTTATAAAACACTAGCTTACTCGCCCGCGGCTTCGCTCACGTGGTACTTACCTTGATAAAATATAGCCTATGTTCATTTGGAAAGTCTAAGCTACAAGAATTTTTGAAATCGGATGAGTAGTTTTGGAGATTACCCCAAACATACAAACAAACAAAGAAATCAACTTTACCTCTTTATAATATTATTATAAGTAAGTAAAGTAAGTATAAAAGTATAGATCTTCTTATTTATAAAGATTTGTCAATTTAATATAGGTTTAAATAATGTTTTTTTCTAAAGTAGGTTTACTAAACCAATATGGGGGGTTTCTATACTAATATTATAAAGAGGTAATTTTGTTTGTTTGTATGTTTGGGCTAATCTCCGAAACTACTCATCCGATTTCAAAAATTATTTCACCAATTTGTAGCTTAGACTTTCCGAATGAACATAGGCTATATTTTACCAATGTAGGTACCACGTGAGCGGAGCCACGGGCAAGTAAGCTAGATATATTATAAAGAGGAAATATTTGTATTTTTGTATGTAACAAATAAACTCAAAAACTACTGGACCAATTTCATAAATTCTTTCACCATTAGAAAGCTACATTATCACTGAGTAACATAGGCTAATTTTATCCCGGTATTACCACGGAAACGGGTACAAAGCATGTGAAACCGCGAGGCACTGGTGTATAACTGGTGTATATTATCTATACTTAAGTGATCCTTGAGGTCCTACAAGAATAAATGATTATTTTCTTTCATTTTTTCTATAATAATAATTTCTCATTTCAGATTACAAAGTCAAAATAAAAGTGGAGCAAGACATCAAAACAAAAAAGGAAAGGAAGACATTGAAGAAAAAAACTAAATCCCACGGCATCAAGCACACAGAAGAAATGCTTGCACAAGGCCTCTTTCCTTTCAAAATCAAACGAAACCAAGTCTATGTTTGCTCTATATGCCCTCAGAAAACCAGCGTTCTAAACGAACTAAAACTTCACATGACGCATCACAAACTAAACAACATACATTTGGCATTCAAAAAGATGATATTCTCAGACTCACATAGATTCTACAAGAATGTTATGAAGCTACGCTGCAAGATATGTACTACAGATCTTTCTAACTTCGAAGAGTTAAGCGCGCATGTTGAAAATTGCCGAATCAAAACAAACGGCAATGACAAATGGAATAACTTACCTTTTAAACTTGAAAAAGATCAGACTGACTGTCCTGTTTGCAAAAAGAGATTCTTAAACTACGTGAATTTGAACACGCATATGAATATTCATTACCCTAATTATATATGTGAGAGTTGTGGGAAAGCGTTCGCGTCTAAGGCGAGGTTACGAGGTCATATGCGAACGCACGAAGAAGGGAATTTCCAATGTAGATACTGCAGTGCTACTTTTGATCGTGTGACTAAAAGAGAAAACCATGTATCTAAGGAACACAAGTCAGGGGTAAGGTACGCTTGTAAACGTTGCAAGCTATCACTACCATCGTTCTACGCTCGTCAGAAACATCTAGCTGAAGTTCACAATGAAGAACTAAAACGATATAAGTGCAACGCGTGTTCGCAAAGTTATATAACGCCCGGTCATTTGTCTAGTCACGTTAGGAGGGATCATTTGAACGAAAGGAACCATAAGTGCGATAAATGCGATTTGGCGTTTTACACAAAGAATGCTTTGAAAATGCATCAGATTAAACATGACGGGGAGAGAATACATGTGTGTACTATTTGCCAGAAGTCGTATCAGAGGAAGAAAACTTTAAGAGAACATATGCGGATCCATGATAATGATAAGAGGTTCATTTGTCCGGTTTGTGGGAGAGCGTTTACTCAGAAGTGTACGTTGAAAGGTCATTTGCGGGTGCATGAGAGGAAGATAGATTTAGATGATAGAGTCGGGCAGCCATTGCATTCTATATGAAGTGAGATTCTAAGAGAAAGAAAGAAGAGAAAAATCATTTATTCTTGTAGGACCTCAAGGATCACTTAGGTTTCATTTTACATGCTAGGTGATTCTAATGCCTGTTCCAACGCGACTCCCTACACCTAAGTTGGCTGTTGACCTATGCTTAGTCTAAAATTTTAACTTTATT
Source organism: Xanthorhoe designata (assembly GCA_963582015.1). Lineage (NCBI taxonomy): Eukaryota > Metazoa > Arthropoda > Insecta > Lepidoptera > Geometridae > Xanthorhoe > Xanthorhoe designata. The sequence continues at coordinate 1,730,680 of OY757058.1, forward strand.
TACAGAAACTAAACTACTACATATTTACATAACTGTACAAGATACAATTAGAACCAGTTGAGCCACGTGAGGATCGTTACAAACGATCTATAGGTAGCTCAACTGATCTAAACCACTGCCAGTTGAGTTTGGTATCTACATCTGTCCTCTACTATGACAAGTTTAAAAAAAACAATTTGTACTTATCTCTGAGGATCCTTAAACATTTTTTATGAGACCACACGTATTAGCTTTTAAATGAAGCGCTCGTGGCGAAGCTTGCTAAGACGTTCTTGATAGATCGTCGAAGTTAAGCAACGTTCTGAGCGGTCACTACTTGGATGGGTGACCGCAAGTGGCATTTTCATCTGAGTGCTTCCGTGCTTCGGAGGGCACGTTAAATTGTCGGTCCCGGCTTTTAAAGTCGTTAAGCCATGACGGAGGCCTTTAGGCGGCCTAAAAACTCCGTCACCAGGGTTGGCCACTTGCTCATACGAACGAACGGACGAACGAGCTTTTAAATAAAAAAAGAATCATCAAAATCGGTTTACCCAGTCCAAAGTTCTGGATCCAAGCGATGTGAGTTTGTTAGTTATGATTTAGTGTCAATAGATGGCGGTGCTCTTTTACCGTACAAACGTATCGTGTGATATATACGTAAATTATTCAAATTGTACCTACAGTAGGTAATATTTGTACTATCGGTCACCCATCTATTATCCGTCTAACGTCTATTAAATAGGTAGAAGCTGCAAGCGCTTTACACAACTAAAAAAAGCTCACGAACATAAAGCGCTTTATAAAACTGAAGCTCGTGATTTTATTAGGCATTTTCCTAATTTTATTCCACTTGGAACATAATTTCCGAAAACAAAAAAATTGCCATATTGATCAAGCTGTTCTCAATCAAGTGAAACACGTAGGTACCAACGGAGTTCTGCAAATAAAAATAAGTATAATTATTTAAATGAACATAACTGGCAGAGGATGTATACTTACCTACATTGTTATAATGTTGTGTATATAATGGTATCAATTCAGATGTCGCCTAAACTAAACTAAACTAATTTGACAGCACTAAAAATGTTGCCGTCCCCTTTAAAACGATCGAAATAAAAAGGATGGCATCAATTTTAGTGCTCTTTAAAATTAGTTTAGTTTTTGCGACATCTGAATTGACACCAATGTCCTTTGAAGAGTTTTAGGTGTAAAAACTTTAGTGCAATAATGAAACCGGCCTAATATTTTTATTTACTTATGTTTTTGTTTCTTAATATATGTATATTTTCAGAGTACCATATAAATAAAACAAGTATCACATAGAAACTATAATAGTTAAACGCTATGTAGACTTCTTGAATGATATTAAGTATAGATAGGTACCTACATACTTAAAGTAAATTAAAATGTTTTTGTAAAGAAATCTTATAATTGTATATAATGTGCTATTATTTACCTAGTACCTACTTGTTTTGTTGTAAATAAATATCTGTAAGTTCTGTAAACTTGTTTTCATTAATTCGAAACTTTGTTAGCAAAAAAACACAGTTTTAAATTTTCATAAATGTATATTCAATTACAATTTACATTAATTTAGTTATCGGTAGGTAATAATGCAGGTAATGCATACGCATTTAGGTACCTACCTAAATCAGATAGGTGAGTAGTATACTTGACAAAAATTTGCCTATTCTCTACATCCGTGTTGGCCGAGTGGGATGTAGGTCCCTCGACTTTCGCTCTAAAGATCGTGGGTTCGAATTCCGGCAGTGCATTAAGGGGCGCGTCTCTAAAAACGCGCAAACAGGCACTTACCATTTTAAAAAATAAACTAATGAAATCACTTCATAGAATGACAATAAAAAATAATCGAGTTCTCAATAGATGAGTCTACACTAACACCGTGTGATAATTCTAAAATAATCCTTAATTTTTGAGAAAAAAATCGTCAAAATCCACCAAAAACATCGAAATCGACCTTTTCTATTTGAACTATTTATGATATTATTGTTGTTATTATTGATAATATTTTTTGATAAATCGTGAGTCAAAATAGTAGTCAATACATTCACCGTGAATGTTTTTTACTAATTAAAACCAAAAAGCATTAATCTGAGCTTAAACATCATTAATTTTTTTTGCAGAAATTTTTTCCCGCCGCCATACATTTTAGTATGAAGCAGTGCCTGACGTAATTGTCTTTTTATTAGAATACACGCTGCAGAAATATTCAGAACCCGCTGGGTTTCCAAAGTGACCGCACGTCCGTCATAGATCTCGCCGAGCTTCTTTTGTTTACTTTGGACTAGAAAAAGGGTGGGTTGCGAGTGTTGGAAACTATCTGTTCCTATTCATCGAGCAAGTAGACGAACTAGGTAGATACGTGACTTTTACTTTGTAGTATTTTTTCTTTTGAATAAATTATCAAACCCTAACCAATGAACTATATAGGTACGAGTTATGTCGTAACTTATTTTTTTACCTATTTCAGAGAGATATGGGAAAACGTATAGAAAATTACTTTAAACACAAAGAAATTAAAGAAGTATTAAAATAATGCAGTAAGCACCCACATATAATGCACCTACTCATCTTTTTACCCGACCGTAGCAAAGACAAAACATTGTTGTGTTTTACCTTTTTTTATTTATTATCTCGGACCTCTGTGGCGCAGTGGGTGAAAGCCCGAGACGCAGAGGTTGCGGATTCGATTCCCGCTGCGGGATAAATGTTTGTATGATTTGCAAATTATATTTTGTCTCCAGTTTGGGTGTTTTCTATGTACAATAATATGTATGTATTTACAACAAAAAATGTATCTATGTAGTATATCAGTCATCTGGTTACCATAACACAAGCAATAAATTGCTTAGCTTAGGACTAGATGGCGCTGTGTAGAATATCCAAGGATATTTCAAAAAATACAAAAATTAGGTATGGAAGAAAAGTTAAAAATGATTTAAGTACCTTGATTGTATCTCGACTATCACTGAGAAAAACAAAAAAATTAACAAATAAAAACAGGTTCAATAAGGTAATTCATTCATGATCATCATTGGCAGCTCAAATTATAACCCACTGCTGGGCATAAGCTTCCTCCCTCAAATGCCACTCTAATCGGCCCTGTGCCGTTCGCATCCATCGTAGTTCATTACAGCTAAAATATCTAAGGTTCGGGTTTCCGATTTATTACGATTATTCAACCAGTCTTACTACCAACGTTCCACTACAGAGTGAAGGCCCGTCACTCATGGTCATCGTCCCCGTCCCCCCTTTTATAACTAACAGTTTTTTTTTTTACTTTATATAAATAAATAAAAAAAACCAACACCAGGAATCGATTTTTAACATAATTGTTGTAACAGTTTTATGTGGATATCGAGTGTTCGTATTTTTGTCTCATTTCCGATCCGAGACGGATTTAATCGAAGTATTAAATAGGTATGTTTCGGAGTACCTACTGTAAATAAGTTGAAGCCGTCCTAATCTGTACATATATTCCATGTTTGTACTAAATTGTCTTATAAGTAAACAAATAATTTTGATAAACGATTTTTTATCTATTATTGCACATTTCTCATATTATTATTATAACACAGAACATTGGTTTGACAAATTATCTTCAATTTCTCAAAATTTAAAATGATACCAAGAAGCATACACTGTGACCCAACCCTTTGCCGTGCTGGTAACTAATTGCAGGCCGCGTGTTGCTAATACATTGCGTGTTTTATTGTGATATTTATATACATCTCACAACGACAAACGCGTAATGGATGTGTAACTAGTGCGAAACTTCGAAAGTAGTTTTATTCGTCTTCAGGTTGTAAATGTTAATTTCGGGATGCACTTGTGTGAGTAGAAAGTGTCAATGTAGGTGTTAATCAGAAATTCCCACGCTCAAGGACTGCAGGCTTAATGAATTTTTCGTTTCAAAAAAAATATATGCGCAATAACACGAGCTTTAAGCGGTGAAGGAAAACATCGTGAGGAAATCCAGTCAGCCCCACACGTATTGACCATTGTCTTTCCTGTGGATATGCTAAGCTGAGAGGATGGTTTAGGTGCTACAAGCCTATTCCATCTCAACAATGCCAGGCACTAGCCTAAAGTGTAGGCAAAGATTGCCTCCTGACGCTGTATACCTATCATCTACTAACTTAGCGCTTCCGTGCTTCGAGGGCACGTTAAGTTGTCGGTCCCGGCTTTTAAAGTCCTTAAGCCATGATGGAGGTCTATAGGCGGCCTAAAAACTCCGTCACCAGTGTTGGCCACTTGCTCATACGAACGAACTAACTGAGTTTTTTCATTCTCAGCAAAAATTCGTTATTAACTAACCACTGACCGCCGTTGTGCTTCTAGCCGCGCATTTATGTCGTCTAAGCGACTTTCTATATCTGTAAGCTTTTTTGCAAATCTGACACACGAAGTTTCTGCTGCCCGTGTGCACTGGCATGTGTGATTTCAACGTACCTTCAGTACCAAAACACTTTGAACAAACCTCGCACTTGTGTTTCTCTGTATGGTGCTTTGTGATATGCTCCGTTAGCCTCCTCTTCATGGTAAACGTCGCTTTACACATCTGACAATCAAAAGCTTTGAAGATACCATGAACATCTTTCAAATGAAGCATTTTAGTGTAATACTCTTTGAAGGTCTTAGGGCAGTGCGGGCACTTTTTGAGCCGAACCCGGTCTTTTCCTTTGTGCACGATTTGATTGTGGTAGAGATATTGGCTGCGCTTGTAAAATACTTTCTTACAGATTTCGCAAGGGAATGGCTTGACGAGATGTTTATCTTTATGTCGCATTAGTAAGCTTTGGTTAAGGAATGTAGCACCACAACTTTCGCAAACCGCTTTCCCGACATGCCACGTCATGTGCACATTTAGCTCTGGAAAATTCTCGAAGTTCTTATTGCATATATGACAGACAAACATTCCATTGATGGTTTCCATATTGTACTCTGTCATGCGACTGCTGACGGGGTAAAAGTGTGTTTTGTGTGTTTTCTGCAGATGATCCTTGATTGAGTCTAGATTTGAGAACACTTTGTTGCATTTCCGACATTTGAGGTTAGAAATGTCGACTTTGAGCATTCGTTTCCCAAATGGAATGTAGTTTTCTATGATAGATTCTTCGCTTTCCGTCGTGTGTGTGGACGTGTGCTGCAATAGTAGAGTTATATCTGAGTAGTATTGTGAGCAGTAGAAGCATTTGTAGCCGGCACCCATAAACATAAAAGGCCGAACTGTAGTGTTGTGAATGAATGTAGCGGCGTTGTTCCTTTCAGATATTGTCATTTTCCAAAGGCTGCTAACAGGCGTTATTTCTGCAAAGAGATAAAAAATATTAAGTAATTACTTACGTAAGTACCTAGGTACCTATAGCTACTTATTAGTGGTAGGTATAATGGCCTATGCCCAGCAGTGAGTAGGTACTATAAGATGGCTAATGATGATGATGATTCGTGGTAAGTATATGGGGCCATCCATAAAGTCACACCAATTTCATGAGTTTTTGACCCCTCCTCCCGTTTGTCACAGCTCATTTGAGACTCTCCCCTCCCTAATGAGACGTGACGTCACACTAGGGAGGGAGTCACTGTCGTCACATGTTCACTGAGTAACTTATGCTATACCAGCTATACGCAGGTGAAACCGCAAGGCACTACTAGTGATAAATAAATAGTTATTTTAATACTTCGCTTGGATTTTGGATTAACTGAAGTTGGTAGATAGGTACCTATAACTATAACTACCTAATGTCAGTATCCAAATAGCTCTATATATTTATTACCAGCAGGGCCTCATACATAACAAAAAGATACCTAAAATGCATAAAAAGATGTAAAAGAATTTGTCTACGCACCTCGGGAAAACAGTCGTGATCATTAGGTTCATTGAGTTATAGGAAAAGACGACAATAATTTGTAATTTATAATTTATGTTTATTTTGTCACGAGTCTAGGTGTTTTCTATGTTCCTATCCTACCTAAGTATAAATAATTGTATGTATTTACAAAAAAATACGTAGGTAGATAAGTACCTACATAAGTACCTAGTAGGTAAGTACAATATTAATAAGAAGGTATTATTATTTTACCTAAACCGCCATTACTTTTCACAAGTTCTCACTACAAGTAGGTACACGAGTACCGATGTAGGTAGTACTTATATTATGTGTAGTGTACCTAACTAATATTATAATGAGGAAAGATTTGTATTTTTGTATGTAACGATTAAACTCAAAAACTACTTGACCGATTCAAAAATTCTTTCACCATTAGAAAGCTACATTAGGTATCACTGAGTAACATAGGCTAATTTTATCCCGGTACTTCCACGGGAACGGGAACTACGCAGGTGAAACCACGAGGCACTGCTAGTGTGTAATAATAACGTTACGCAGACCAATTATAAAGGTAAGTACCTAGGTAGGTCTATTAAAAAGAAGGTAACTATCAGATTAACCTCTCAGAAATAAATAAATGCTATTAAAAGTTTCAAGTTTGATTCGCACTGATTTCAGTTGAAAAGTTTATAAGATTTTTCTTAAACGGACAATGAGGATGCCATTGCTTCATATGCTTTCCAAAATCATTTCTAGTCTGGAAGCCGCTACCACATTCCGAGCAAGTAAACCTATAGGACGTGTGAGCCCTCACGTGTTGCCTTAAAGTCTTGGCATGCATGTATGACTTCTGACAAACATCGCAAAAGAAATTTCTCTCTCCTGTATGCCCCCTCATATGCATCTTCAGAAGCGATTGAGTCCCAAAACATTTCTCACAAACTGTGCACTGAATTTTCTGCGTATGTAGTTTCGTTGTGTGTTCAGTCAAAGCTCGCCTCGTCGGCAAAATCGCTTTGCAAACTGGACAGTCGAAAGTAAACGATATGCCATGAACAGTTTTCAAATGAGTCATTTTCTTGTAGTGTTCCGTAAACCGCTCCAAGCAATGTGGGCATTTCAACGGCTTTATCCGTTTCATATTTGTTTTTTCGTGCTTCTTGAATTTGTGGTAACGTAGCTTGAGTTTTGTCGGAAACACGTCCTGGCATTTATCGCATGTGTGCACTCCAACTTCGTGAACTACTTTGTGGTTCACAAGTCGTTGGTGCGACATGAAACCAAGTCCACAAGTCTCGCAGACAACGCTGAAGTGAGCGTTCATGTGCTGGTTAAGCAGAAAAAAGGAGTTGAAGCTCTTCGTACACTTATGGCAGGAGAGCATACCATTTTTTAAACTCAAATCGTACGCCATCAAGCCATTCCCGGCAGAATTAAACTCCCTCTTATGTGTAGCTGTTAGGTGCTTCCTAATAGCGTCGAGATCGGAGTATTTCTGTTGGCACAGCCTGCATTCGAGACCGGATATGTCAACTTTGATGACTCTTTGTCCTTTTTTGAGATATTCCTTGAGGATAGTCGCTTTGTCGGGAGGGGAATGAATGGCGGTGTGTTGCAGCATCGACTGTATCTCAGGGAACAGTTCGACGCAGTAGAAGCACTTGTAATTGGCCTGCTGGTAGAAGAATGGCTTGACAGTCGTGCACTCGAGGAAGGTGGCTGCGTTCTGGCGCTCGCATACGGTCATTTGCCAGATGCTTGTACGTCCTTTTGAACTTCGTTTGTCCGGTGTTCCTGGGAAAACAAATTTGCCGCTATAATGCAATGTTTTATTGGACGCTAATTCAAAGAGTTCGTAGAGCTACTGGCTAACTCTGGTGACATATTTTATTAACTACTTGGGCATTCGCCCGTGGGTTTGCTTGCATATCTCTCTGAAAATGTACCTACCTACTCTAGGTAAGTATATCACTTACCTGCTCTATCTAAAGCTTACTTGGAAATTACATCATCAGAATGCAACGAATTCGATACGAAGATTTTCTTCCAAACGTTTTTTCATTAAAGAAACTTCAATCAAAAAGTGTGGATTGCCCACTGTTCAAGCTTTATAGCGTGATAGTGACAGACAGTGAGCTCTCTCAGATAATTTCATATATTGTATGATAGGTGCAAAAGGGCTAAATAGACGAGTGACTATTAGTTACATTGTAGGACTTAAAAAGGATGCAATAGCTCAAACAAACTTACTTTTAGGCATAAAAAGACGTCCTCACATTATACTGTAGGTACCTACATTAAACAGTTAATCGACAAAATGACACTTGGAGTGTTGTTTTAAATGCGCCTTCCTAACATACGACTTCCCGCACACATCACACTTAAAGTTTCTGATCCCAGTGTGAATAAGCATGTGTCTACTCAACAGATACTTTGAGAAGAATCTCACATGGCAAACAGGACACTCCTGGTTCTTTTCCTGAAAGTGGACGGAGCGTACGTGCAGCTTTAACAGATATTTCAAATCAAATTCCTTCCCGCATGTCAAGCATTTGTTCAAACCAGCTGTTTTGTTATGAACGAGGCGTAAATGCTTCGCTCTCATGTAATCGGATTTAAATCTCTCGAGGCAAATTGGACATCTTCTTGGGAACCGCTTTAGATGAACCCCTCGTATATGAAGGGTTCTTTTTGCTGAATTGTTGAAGATCTTGTCGCAACTTCCGCAGGGAAAGTTTCCAGTCTCGTGTGTTTGTAAATGACGGTTTAGCGAAGTTTTTGTGGTGAAGACAGACCCGCAAAGCTCACAGCTGCAGTTATTAAAGTGTTTGCTCATGTGTATAATTAGCAATCTCAGTTTATGATACTCTTCACCGCATATTTGGCACGGAAACGGTTCACATGCGAGACTGAAGGGTATGAGATTGTCCTGTGCGTTTGAGTTGAAATTATTATCATGGTTTTTCAAGTGCCCTTTCAATTCTGGAAGACTGTGGAATAATTTATCACAAACTCGGCATTGTAGATACGTAATATCTACTTTGATTACGGTATCGTTTGCTGTGTTGTGTAGCCTTTGCTTTATTTCTTTGATATCGTGGCTCACTGTATGCTGTTTCAAACTGTTTACGTCAACAAACGTTTCTAAACAAACAAAACATTTGTATCTATTGTTTTTATATATGAAAGGGTACACGTATGATAGCTCAAAGACTGTTGCAGCATTTCTCATCCAATCCTGTAGTTTATCATCAGTTTTGCATTTCCTTGGTAGTTTGTTAACTGGCCGCTCAACTGTTTTAACATTGAAAGTCAAAGAGTTATTTCCTTCAAAATGTATTTTATCGAGCGATATCGGCTCTTTCAGAAAAGTCATAGTTTGAATTTCAGTTGTAGCTTTACGTTGTTTAGACATTTTATTGCATTCTTCTATATTTATAGTTTCTTGTGTTGATGAATCAACGCATATAAGACTATCAAGTGGTATTGGATTTTTTAAGACTGTTAGTTTGTCATCGCCGTTGTCTTTGAGAATCATCGATGAAGCAGGATGGACTGTTCCTCCTAGAAGAACAGAAAGAACAATGTTAGTCCTCCTGGCTGTTAAAAACAACAAGGAATTTCGTAATGGGCAGGTAACTTACATTTTTTATCCTGTCGGAAATTAGGAATTGCAGGTCAAAAAATAATAGATTTGGTAAAGCTTAGGTAGGTATTTATTTCAGATCTTATTAATTAATATCATTGAGACGTAAGGCAGAGACTTTCAGTATCTAGAACTACAAGGTAATGTACCTATGTATGTTCATTGTTCTATTTATGAGCAAGAATAATGCAACACATTATCATTATAAGTGATTTCATCGAATTTCTATTAATAATAACTCAATGTATGCACACTTTGTAGTCCAGTTTTATCAGTGACAAGTCGAACATTTTTTAGCGTTAAAATTTAAATAACTTGCAAATTACTTACTACGTTTTTTATAAAACCTAATTTTTTTTTATTTTTATTTAAAAAAATAATGATTTGGTCGGAGGATGTCCGATTCTCACTAGACCTTTAGGTCAAAATCGGAAAATGTGTGTTTCATTTTCAATTTTGACTGCTTTTGAAGGTTTTTAAGTCTGTGTATTGATATTTTTATTCCATGACCGATGTCAATGTGCCGAATGAGACGACATTGTGAGGGCGATCCGGCTGGCACAACACCGCCAAGGGTAGCATGTTAGAGATGAAGCTTTAGCCAGCTGTGGGTGCTATAGGTCACGCCACGTAAAAAAAGCGCTGAGGGGAAGTGGCAGGGGTACTACGTTTGCTGTCGGAACTAATAGCACTCGCTAAATCAATGGTATGAATACGCCGCGTTACCTCTCTACTCTACCAATCATCGACCACGGCGCAGTTTGACAGCCAACGCTCTTTTAACGTGGCGCGACCTATAGGTACCTACTAGCCAAATATAAGTGCGGCTACTTTAATGAATATCGTGCAAACGCAAATGATCCTTCAAGTTCTTCCTCCTCAGAAACGCCATACCGCACACCTCACAATTATATTTCTTTTCCCCCGTGTGTATCACCATATGCTTTTTCAAAGACTCCTTGTTACTAAACCTCTGAAGGCACACATCACATTGCTGATTCCTTTCCTGCAGATGAACTGACCTCACATGACTTATCAGATGATACTGTAAATAGAAACCTCTACCGCAAGTTTTGCACTTATAAACTCGCGTTGATTGGTTGTGTACGTCTTGCAGATGAATGGTGCGTTTGTAATTCGAATTGAAACGTTCGGGGCACATCGGGCAACGTCGTGGATAATGTTTTAAATGAACTCCACGGACATGAAGCGCTCGTTTCTGCGCTGAACTGAATACCTTCTCGCAACGATCACACGGGAAGTTCCCAGTCTCGTGAACTTTTAGATGCTTCTTTAACAATTGCAAGGTCATGAACCCCGATCCACAAACTTCGCAACTGTAATTGCTGAAATGATCGCTCATGTGAATCACTAAAACACGGACTTTGATAAAGCTCTGTTCGCAAACAACACACCGGTACCCTTCGTTGCCCTGCATTGTCAAGTCGTAAGGTATCAAGTTGTCCTGCAACTCTGTGTCTACAGCTTTATCGTGAACATCTTTGAGATGCCGTTTTAAAGTAACCAAATCTCTGAGAGTTAGAGAGCATAGATTACACGTTAGATCGCTCACATCAACTTTTAGAACATTCTCTTTTCTGTTATTCACTAACCGTTTGATATGTGCAAACGGGTGTTCAGCCATATGCATCTTGAGATTAGGAACGTTTAAATACGACTCAGAACACACGAAGCATCTGAAATTATTGTTCGAGAAAATAAACGGATACGCGGTAGAGTTTTCAAAGACGATTAAAGCATTCTGTCTGCAATCAGAGATTTTCTTTGCGGGTTCCTTAACTAAATACTTTTCTGGGGGATTAGTGTCTTCAGGTTCGTAGGGCGACGGCGATCTTTCGTTTTCGACTGGCGACGGGCTTCGAGAGCTTTCGTATGCTAGAGTCTCGGGTATATTTGGAGTTCTCCTTTTCAGTTTTGTGAAGTCTGTGACAGTCCCCAAGGGTTTGCACAGGCTGCGATCGTGATTCACTTGGAACAGTGGGACGATCTTCATTTCCTTCATCGCGTCAGGTATTTGCTTGTTTCCTAGAAAACAGAAATTATATTGTACTTATAAGCTCATGTGTGCTGTTATGTTAATGTGCTTCCATATTCCAATCCAATATGTACAGAGTTATTTTTATTTACCTGAATAATGATAATGAGCATAGTATGCCAAGTTAGGTGGAGGTACCTAGTTCGGACGAGCCATGAAATGCTACCCTTTTTTAGACCTCTTAAAAGGATCGTGAAACCTAAGGCGATCTCAAATCTGAAAGACTATTGAGCTTGGGTAAAATAAAGTCAAGGTTCAGTTTATTGAAAAAAAAAAAAAACCTTTTGTTAAACCTGCTGCGTACATTTTGTTGTGGCTGCAGTGTCCAGAATATAAAAGTTAAAGTTGATTTAAAGAGTTGTATTGATAAAAATCCTGTAATTTCGAGTAGGGTAATAAAGATAAAAAAAACTATAAATGTTATATTGGTACTCTACCAATCATCGACCACAGCGCAGTTTGACAGCCAACGCTCTTTTAACGTGGCGCGACCTATAGGTACCTACTAGCCAAATATAAGTGCGGCTACTTTAATGAATATCGTGCAAACGCAAATGATCCTTCAAGTTCTTCCTCCTCAGAAACGCCATACCGCACACCTCACACTTATATTTCTTTTCCCCCGTGTGTATCACCATATGCCTTTTCAAAGACTCCTTGTTACTAAACCTCTGAAGGCACACATCACATTGCTGATTCCTTTCCTGCAGATGAACTGACCTCACATGACTTATCAGATGATACTTTAAATGGAAACCTCTACCGCAAGTTTTGCACTTATGAACTCGCGTTGATTGGTTGTGTACGTCTTGCAGATGAATGGTGCGTTTGTAATTCGAATTGAAACGTTCGGGGCACATCGGGCAACGTCGTGGATACTGTTTTAAATGAACTCCACGGACATGAAGCGCTCGTTTCTGCGCTGTACTGAATACCTTCTCGCAACGATCACACGGGAAGTTCCCAGTCTCGTGAACTTCTAGATGCTTCTTTAACAATCGCAAGGTCATGAACCCCGATCCACAAACTTCGCAACTGTAATTGCTGAAATGATCGCTCATGTGAATCACTAAAATACGGACTTTGATAAAGCTCTGTTCGCAAACAACGCACCGGTACCCTTCGTTGCCCTGCATTGTCAAGTCGTAAGGTATCAAGTTGTCCTGCAACTCTGTGTCTACAGCTTTATCGTGAACATCTTTGAGATGCCGTTTTAAAGTAACCAAATCTCTGAGAGTTAGAGAGCATAGATTACACGTTAGATCGCTCACATCAACTTTTAGAACATTCTCTTTTCTGTTATTCACTAACCGTTTGATATGTGCAAACGGGTGTTCAGCCATATGCATCTTGAGATTAGGAACGTTTAAATACGACTCAGAACACACGAAGCATCTGAAATTATTGTTCGAGAAAATAAACGGATACGCGGTGGAGTTTTCAAAGACGATTAAAGCATTCTGTCTGCAATCAGAGATTTTCTTTGCGGGTTCCTTAACTAAATACTTTTCTGGGGGATTAGTGTCTTCAGGTTCGTAGGGCGACGGCGATCTTTCGTTTTCGACTGGCGACGGGCTTCGAGAGCTTTCGTATGCTAGAGTCTCGGGTATATTTGGAGTTCTCCTTTTCAGTTTTGTGAAGTCTGTGACAGTCCCCAAGGGTTTGCACAGGCTGCGATCGTAATTCACTTGGAACAGTGGGACGATCTTCATTTCCTTCATCGCGTCAGGTATTTGCTTGTTTCCTAGAAAACAGAAATTATATTGTACTTATAAGCTCATGTGTGCTGTTGTGTTAATGTGCTTCCATATTCCAATCCAATATGTACCTACAGAGTTATTTTTATTTACCTGAATAATGATATGAGCATAGTATGCCAAGTTAGGTGGAGGTACCTAGTTCGGACGAGCCATGAAATGCTACCCTTTTTTAGACCTCTTAAAAAGATCGTGAAACCTAAGGCGATCTCAAATCTGAAAGACTATTGAACTTAGGTAAAATAAAGTCAAGGTTCAGTTTATTGAAAAAAAAAACCTTTTGTTAAACCTGCTGCGTACATTTTGTTGAGGCTGCAGTGTCCAGAATATAAAAGTTAAAGTGGATTTAAAGAGTCGTATTGATAAAAATCCTGTAATTTCGAGTAGGGTAATAAAGACAAAAAAAACTATAAATGTTATATTGGTTCAAGTGTACAGTCAATTGGCAAGGTTTTAAAATAGGTTTTGGCTTAGTCCAGCAAAAACGTTAGTTTTCGGACACGGATGATGAATTTTAGAGTGGTGTTTTAAACTGCAGCTTTGGACGAATGTTTTTCCGCAAATCGTGCACACAAATCGTCTGTCATTTTCATGTATTCTCATGTGCTCTCTTAGCGTATACTTCCTCGCATAAGCCTTCATACAGACATTACATTGGAACTTCCTCTCTCCACTATGTTTCACCATATGATACTTAAGCTCACATTTGGAATAGAATTTCCATTCACAAACATTACAGGGGTACCTTTTCTCTTTTAAATGTGTGTTCCGTACGTGTACTCCTAGCTTTCCACTTGCTGTGAAAACCTTCGGGCAAAGATCACATTTGAACTCTTTCAACTTCATCCCATGGACCGAAGAAATGTGCTTCGATCTTTGGAAGTAGTTACGGAATGTCTCAGGACACTCTGGACATCTGTGTCTTTGAACTTTTAGATGTACGTTTGCAAAGTGTTCGTTTTTCGCGTTGTTACAGCGAAACACTTTCTCGCAAGCGTCGCATTGAAAGGATCCAGATTCATGAGTATAGGAATGTACCCTCAACCTTTCTGGAGTTATAAAACCAGCCCCACATATTGCGCAAATGAAATTTTGATAATGAACGTTCATGTGGTGATTGAGAGACTTATAATCAGCATATTTCTCATCGCATAAAGTGCACTTATAATTGTTTAAGTTAATTTTGAACGGTAAGATTCCTATATCCGATGTTGAATTGATATTTTTTCGATGTTGTTCAGATAAATGTCTTATTAGATTATCTAAACTATCTATCGGTGTATCACAAAGTTTACAGCTAACGTCTGTTATGTCTGCTTTAATCAACTCTTTCTTCTTAAGTTTGGATAAAGCGTTTTTGATCATTGCAGGTTTAATATCTTCATGTTCGATACAATGTTCTCTTAGTTTGGCAGGATCTGCGTATCTTTGATCACAGTAGATGCAGAAAAATAGGTTCTTCATCCATTTAAATGGACATATTCTAGAACACTCTAGTAGTGTCAGGATGTTTTGCTTCATTCGCTTGGCTGTGATTTCTGTGTTGTGATTAGTTTGTATCTGCTGTGCTGTTTTCGTATCAGTTTGTGTGATCGTGTCTTCTTGAGTTTCAACCGGAGGCTCATCAACACCTAAAATAAGAAAATGAATGAGATTTTTTTTTCCCGTTTTAACAATAAGTAACTAAAAATAAAAACGTATCGTCAATTAATTACAAACGAATTGGCCACGTTAATAAATAAAATATGTAAGTACCTACCTACTTAGGTAAATGAATATTTTATCAATCCTTGAAAAAAATAGGTATTGTCTAGCTAGATTGTCACAAATGGACAACATAATTATTCAAAATGAATAAATATTGAAATCGTATTATTCATTATTTTTTTCCTGCTTCTTGTATCTAAGGTTTACAACCTGTAAGTTTAAATCGAACAACGTAGGTAGGTAAGTTGTGATAATTTTATTTATTTAGAACAAATGCTAAGATAATTTACCTCAACTATGTTTGATAGATTATATTCTTCAAAATCTTTTAATCGTAATGATCAGCTGGGTTCGCTTGATTAGGGTGATTCGTTTTACCATGATGCTTTAAAACATTTTTCTGCGTAAAGGAACTCCCACAAATATTACAGACAAATCTTTTATCGTTTGAATGAGTCCGCATATGAGTTCCTAAAGTAGACTTCTGCTTAAATGCTTTTTGGCACACCACACACCGATAGTTTTTCTCTTCTGAATGTGAGAACATGTGATTCTTTAGCAAAGTTGAGGTAAAGAATTTTGCCTCGCAAATATTACAGGTATGACGTTTTTCTTTTAAATGCGTGTTTCGAATATGTGCGTAAAGCTTTCCACTTCCAATGAAAGCCTTTGGACACAAATCACACTTGAACTCCTTCACTTTCATCCCATGGACTGACGATATATGCTTTAGTCTTTGATAGTGGTGCAAAAACGTTTCGGAACATTGTGGACAGCTGTGTCTTTTTATTTTCATATGTACGCTTTCAAAGTGTAGTTTCTTGGAATTGTAAGAGCGAAATACTTTGTCACAGGCCTCGCAGGGAATAGAACCTGTTTCATGGGAAAAAGCATGCACTCTCAACCTCCCTGCGGAAACAAAACCTGTACCACATTGTTCGCAAACAAAGTTAGGAAAATGTATATTCATATGACGCTTCAGAGTAATATACTCATCATATTTTAAACCACAAATCGTGCACTTGTAATCATCCAGTGTATTCTTAAAAGGAATGATTCCTACATCAGAATTAGGTTCTATTTTCTTTTTATGTTTTTCAGATAGGTGTCTCACGAGTGATTCTATTGAACTATCTATCGCATCGTCGCAAAGCTTACAACTGGCATTAGTGATATCAGCTTTAAGCAATTCCGTTGTATTGATTTTAGCAATAGCCCTTTTTATCTGGAGATGTTTGATATCTTCATGCTCAGAGTTATGCTCTCTCAATTTAGCAGGATCCGCGTAACCTTGACTGCAGTAAATGCAGAAAAATGTATTCTTTTTCCATTTAAAAGGGCATATTCTGGAACACTCCAGAAGTATAAGGACACGTCGCTGTCTGGCTTTGATTTCAACGCTGTGAGGTTTGTCTGGGGCCTGTTTGACTCTCGCATTGAAACGTATGATTGTATTTTCCTGGTTCAGATTGGGACGTTCATCGACACCTATAAGTGAAAAAATATGTATGTAAATACATTTCTGCGAGCAGATACCTACTTTAGTAAGAGCATTTAAACTATAAACTTTCTAAGCGTTGTAGATAGACCTACATAAAGCATTAGAGAAAAAATATATTTATAAAAACATGCATTTTATTGAATTGGCCCATCGGTGCTCACTTTTTTTTAGTATTTTAATACATGCCTATAGGTACAATTATTACTTTAGGTTAGGAAAGTACCTACCTATGTAAATGTAAAAAGTATCTAACTTATTTTCCCATTGCTGTAAGTAGGTACATATTATATCTGTGGTCCAGGCTCACCAATGACTCTATTTAACTAACATTTGCATGTTATTTCTGAACATGAAGATATCAATAACATAAAAGTACCTACCTACCTATTAAGACAGGTAGCTATAGCTAGGTTATAGGTAAATAACAATAGAAATAGGTATCTTATTTATGCGTTATCGCTTATTTAGGTACTTAAATAACAATTTAAAATAAGCTTAAATATAGAAGCTGCCTACTTATGCGTTTTTTTCAAATGCACAACTAACTGTGTTTTTCGTCCAAACGATTTCTGACAAACACTGCATTGATATTTCCTCTCTCCGGTGTGTGTCACCATATGGTTTCTTAGTCCACTTTTACAATAAAACTTCGCCTCACAAATATCGCAACAGTGACGGTTCTCTTTCAAATGAAGTTCCCGAACATGTCTGCCTAAAAGCCCTCTAGTTTTAAAAAGCTTCAGACAAAAACTACATTTAAATCTATCCAAATTTGACCCGTGAACCAATGCCATATGTTTGAGTTTTTGGTTGTATAACAGGAATGTTTCAGAGCATTGCGTGCAACTGTGTTTCTTAACTTTCATATGTAAATATTCGTAATGTGCTTTCATAGCTTTTTTAGAATAGAATACCTTATCACATGCATTGCAAGGAAACGAACCAGTTTCGTGAGTAATAACATGTGACCTCAACCTCATCGATGTGACAAATCCACTACCACATTGTTCACAAACATATTTTTTATAATGCACGTTCATATGATGATTCAGCGTCTTATAATCTGTGTATTTATCATCACATATCGCACATTTGTAGTCATCTAGGTTCATTTTAAAGGGAAGGATTTCAATATCGGTACTGCGATCTATTTCCTTATCGTGTTTTTCAGATAGATGTGTAATAAGATCGTCTAATATATCTAATGGAGTGTCGCAAAGTTTGCAACTGACGTCTGTTATATCAGCTTTAAACAGATGAGTATGCAACCTGCCTAAGGCTTTATTAATCTCTATCGGTTTAATATCATGTTCTGCATTATGCTCTCTAAACTTTGCAGGATCTTCGAACCCCTGATCGCAATAGATGCAAACAAACAAAGACCCTTTCCGTTTAAAGATACACATTTTAGAATATTCCAGAAGTGTTAAGACGCGTTGCTTTCTGGCTTGGACCGAACGTCTTGGTAGGACATGAAGTGACTTCAAGCTTGAGATATCTCCTTGAGCGATACCTAGAAATAAGAAGAGTAGTAGTAAATAAATAAGAATTACGTTTTTATATATTTATTAGGAGTGTCTGTTTATAAAACCTTACCTATATAATCACCTAGCATGTAAGACGATACTGATGTGATCCTTGAGGTCTTACCAGAATAAATGTTTTTTTTATATTTCTTATAAAGTACCTACTTATATTTTTCAAAGTACCTACCTACAGTAAACCCGTGCGTGTTACACGACCTTTTACGTTCTAATAACAAATACTGGATAGTTTATTTAAATAATTTTATTTAAAATTATTACTTTGACATCATAAGTACCTAAGTACATATTTCAACCAAAACTTAACACACATTTCCTTCATTACGATTTCAGACACGTTAAAGGAATGATCAGTTGGCGAGAAAAAGTGTGGGCCAAAAGTCTCTATAGATGGCCAATGAAGCACACATAAAACTGGTGTTTTATTAAGCACTGTATTAAAGCCGTCGATTGGAAATCGAATGTCTGTGGATGCAGCTTTAGAGGCAGACAGAACCAGTCTCTTACACATGTGTTCTCATATGTCTCACTAAATGATAATTCCTGCCATACGATTTTTGACACACACCACACTGAAACTTCTTTTCCCCTGTATGCATATACATATGTTTAGTCAATTCGCTTTTGCCAAAAAACTGCGCGTCACATACATCACAAGCATGGCGCTTTTCTTTTAAATGCGTCGCGCGAATGTGCATTCGAAGTCGACCCTTGAGAGCAAAAACTTTGGGACAGAAATTGCACCTGAATTCTTCCAACTTGAACCCATGAATTGCAACAAGATGCTTCAACCTTTGAACAACATTTGAGAATTTCTCTGGACATTGAGGGCAACGGCGGGTTTTCACTTTCAAATGGATACGTGCGTAGTGAGAATTCATTGCGTGTTTTGAGCTGAAGACCTTATCACAGTCATTGCACGGAAAGGATCCTGTTTCGTGTCTAAATACATGTGCTTTTAACCTCATCGCAGTCACAAATCCAGACCCACACTGCTCGCAAACATATCTCGGGTAGTGCACGTTCATATGATGATTGAGTGTTTTATAATCCGTGTATTTCTCATCGCATACAACACATCTATAGTCATCTAGGTTTATTCTGAATGGAAGGATGCCAATATCGGATTTATCAATTTTCTTTTTATGCTTTTCTAATAAGTGTGTAATAAGATCATCCAAGCTGTTTATTGGAGTTTCGCAAAGTTTGCAGCTGACGTCTGTGATGTCTGCTTTATATAATTCTGTTTTGTTAATACCAGCAATGGCTTTTTGTATCTCTATCGGTTTAACTTCTTGGTGTTCAATATTGTGTTCTCTTAACTTCGCAGGGTCGGTATACTTCTGATTGCAATATATGCACATGAATAAGATTCCCTTTTGCTTAAAGAGAAATACTCTTGAGCATTGCAGCAGTACTAATATGCGTTGCCGTTTAGCTCGATTAGCCTGGATGACTTGTGTCTTCGAATCGACTGTCGTAAAAAAATCTTCTTGAAACTCGATGGTAGGCTCTTCAATACCTAGAAATAACAAGCATGATCAAAATGGGCTTTTGAATTCGAGAGAGCCTCTAAAGAAAAAGTGCCTCTAAGAGTACCCTAAGGTAAAGTCTGTTCGTCGTATCGCTCAGCTGGATTTTGATGGTCAGGATGGTGTACTTTGCCATGTTGTTTAAGACTGCATTTCTGTACGAAGGAATTCCCACAAATATAGCAGACGTATCGTCTATCATTTAAATGAATTCTCATGTGCTGTGATAATGTATGCTTACGACCAAATGCCTTTTGACAAACACTGCACTGATGTTTCTTCTCCCCTGTATGTTTAAGCATGTGCCTCATTAAGCAGGTTTTGTCAAAGAACGTTGCATCACAGGCACTACAGCTATGACGCTTTTCCTTTAAATGAGTCGCGCGAACGTGTGCACTTAAAGGCCCTCTGGCGTTAAACAGTTTTGGACAATAACTACATTTAAACTTTTCCATCTTCGTTGCGTGTAAGGTTGCTACATGCTTTTGTTTTTGAAAGTAGCTTACAAAAGTTTCCGGGCAGTGAGGGCATTTTTGTTTTCTGACCCTCTTGTGCATATAAGCATAGTGTCTATCTGTGGCACTTTGGGAACTAAACACTTTGTCGCACAAGTTGCAAGCATAGGATACTTCCTCGTGAATAACAACGTGTGTCTTCAACCTCACTGCAGTAACAAAACCGGCCCCACAATCTTCGCAAACAAATCGCGGACAATGTACATTCATATGATTATTAACGGTCTTGTAACTCCTAAACTTTTCATCACATATTGCGCATTTATAACCATCTGATACCATTACAAAAGGGACCACTCCTAATTCATCAATTGGCTCAAAATTCTTGCCATGTTTTTCATGTAAATGAGTTAGAAGATCAGCCAATCGTTTTAAAGGAACATCGCAAAGTTTGCAGCTGATTTCGGTTATATCGGCTTTTAAGTAATCTGAAGATCTAAAAGTGAAGACAGCTTTTTTCATTTCCGAAAACTTTATATCGTGCTCTCTATTGTGTTCTCTGAATTTTGCAGGATCTGTGAAACCCTTTTCACAATATATACAAACGAATGAAGACGCTTTACGCCTAAAAAGGTAAATACTGGAACATTCCAATAATTCTATGACTCGATGGCATCTGTCACGGTTAGCTAGGATCTTTTGTGTCTTCGTAAGAGATGCTGTGCTATCATCTTCTTTACTCGCGTCCGGACGATCATCGACACCTTAAAATGAAAAAAATACGTTTGGTCAGATTCTGTAGTAGATACCTACCAAGAACTTACTAGAACTTTTGATTTATATTACTGAAACGCTACTCAAATATAATTGCGTGCGTATTTACATTTGTGACTTTCTTTTTTTATTTTTATAGGTAGGTAGGTACACAAACGTCAATTTATGCGAAAGATAAGCATCACTTACATTAAGTAGAGTTTCAGTATTTGGATGTTACTTAGTGGTTTTTGTAGGTATTTGAAGTTTTAATAGCTATTTGTTAATAGTACTAGTGAGCCATAGTAGTATCACTAGTATCATTAATGGAACAAATCAATGGTTCTATTGACACAGGCGAAAATTCGCCATTACTTTGTGTATTTACATGTACCTACCATTTCCGGTTATTTGAGAATCTATCTTTTTGAAAACAAGCGAACCTATCGCCTCTCACAAAATCTATTGTTTTTAGGAGCTTCCTTATTCGCCCTATTGCTATCGCTAGTGCGATCGAGGGACCGTGCGTTCAAACATTACTGTTATCTACTGAATGTCCTATTGATAATCGTGCGATCATGCGATGCGATCATGGGACCAAATTGTTTAATTTTCGTCTCGCGACCAATCTTTGTTCCACACTTATACAAGTAGGTGGGTATACGATTACAATCAATTCGAGAGCGGGTAGACTAGACATTTCTTTTCAGATCTTTTAGGCAATTTTTAGATCCTTTTTGAAGATGTCTAAGGGGGTAGGTAGTCAGAGGTATGTTCAAATACATATTTGGTACCTACATGCCCATACTTTTAAATAGTTCACAGGATTTTATCGCGTAATATACCTTTTATTATTTCCCAACCTTTCGGCTGTGTTACAACAACCGTGGTCGCGGGCGAACTCATGCCCATATCTTGCAGAAGTTAACTTTCCATACGTGACAAGTTGCCCATCGACACTATTAGAGAGCTAACTGGTTTCCTCACGATGTTTTCCTTCACCGTTAAAAGCTCGTGTAAAAAAAAGCGCATAATAAATGTTCTATGCGAAAAGTCCATTGATTATTTTAAATCCGTTGTTTAAAAGATTTAGTTATGCTTTAAGACGGCGGAAAGAGACTGTTTTGTAGTACTTAGGTATGTAGAGCTCGAGATGTTTTTCTTCGAAGTCAGGCGATTCCACGTGACAAATAACAAAGAAATAACTTTTAATTAGATTAATTCATGATTATATTTCGCTTAAATTCTTAAATACAACTTAAATTTATTGAGACCAAGTATTAACCTAAAACATGTTTTTCATATTAGTGGGGTGGTGCACTCGTACATGCTGCTTTAGACTACAGTTTTGTATGAACGACTGTCCACAAACTGGACATATAAACCTCCGATCATTATTGTGAATTCTCATATGCTCTCTCAAAGTCTTCAGTCTGGCGTAAGATTTCTTACAGACATCGCACTGGTATATTCTCTCTCCGCCGTGTTTTATCGCATGCTCTTGGAGCTCATACTTCGTAAAGAACTTCATTCCGCATATAGAACAGATGTGGTTTCTTTCCTGTAGATGACGAAATTTTATATGAGCTGTCCGTTGGCTGCACAAGTCGAAAACCTTCGGGCATACCGGACAAGGAAAGATTGCAGTTTTCTCGCCATGTATAGTATTCAAATGTTTTAACCTATGCTTGTAGGATACAAATTTTTCGTCGCAAATCGGGCATTTGTAGCGTTTATTCAGTCTGTGTATTTTAGCTATGTGCGCGTAAACTGCCGCGTACGAGGTGAATATTTCATCGCATCTTTTGCAAGGAAACTCTCCTCTTTCGTGTGTACGTGAATGGTTCACCATTCTCTGCGACGTCGCGAAGCGTTTGCCGCAAGTCTCGCAAATATAGTGTTCGTAATGCTCGTTCATGTGCTTGTGGAGGCTCAGGAACATTTCGTATCTCTTTCCGCAAATTTGGCAGGAGTGTTCTTCTTTACTGAGTTTGTAGGGAAGGACGCTGTCACCCCAAGTGCAGTCAATGACCTTTCCATGCTGTGCTATCAAATGATCTTTGAACGCAGCGTAGTCTGTGATCGTGATATTGCAATGTTTGCAAGCGGTTTCTGTGAAATCGATCTTCAACGGTTCGTATTTGCGTGGTTTGAGAAGGTGCTTGGTTGCGGAATGTTGCATTATGTTATGCTGCCGTAGTTTCTCGGGTTCAATGAAGGTAGCTTTGCAGAAGAAGCAAAGGTACGCTCCCTTCCTGTATTTGAAAGGATAAGCGGTGCTGAGTTCCAGAATAGTAGAAATGTTATTTCGGAACGCGGCACGCCGCTGTGCGCCATCTTTGGGTCTGGATTTATTTTCGAAGTCGGATTCCACTTCGAGTTTTACCAGAATATCTTCTGTTTCCATTCCTACAAACAGAAAAACATCCGATATAGGGTTTTGAGTTTCAATGGATTTCCATTCAATCATGTTGTTTAATTCCCATATTCGATTAGCGAATGATATGAGTGTGATTTAGACTTATAGAATATTCATAGCATAAAAATACTTAAGTTTTTACGAAAGCAGGCACTCATAAAATAATAAAGATCATTCAGCTTCGATCATCATGAACTACAAGTAAAATAGTTTTGAATAGGTACACATTTATGTATATAACACATTTATATATATAAGATATTTAGTAATCTTTGCATTTGTGTAAGCGTTAAGTTAATATCAATAAGCTTTCAATCACTATGATGTTATAAGCGTTGGTGATTCTTTTTTACCGATCGGAAACCAGGAGCTCTTTATATCTCAATACGATGTTTCTGTGGGAAGCCGTTTAACAAAATTAAATTGATTTTGATTTTAGAGATTTTGAATTTACCGCTCTAAATTAATTGTATTACCTAACCTGAACCTGTATTATTTGCGTAAAATTTTTACGCTAATAATACATGTTAAGTACCTACCTAATTAACCTATTCCAAAGGCATAAAATGTCTTTAAAACTCAACAGTCATAAATGCAAAATCAAATAGTAGTTATCTACGTCCAATCTTAGTAGGTTAATACGAATAAAACAATTACGTATAATAGGAACATAAAAACAATTTATTCAGAACATTTATCTAAAACTATTATTGCAGGTAAAGAACCTAACTAAACATAAAATATTCCAAGCAAATAATAAGCTGCGTTAAGTTAGCAAAATGTTTGACGAGTAAGTGAGCACATAAAGGTTGATACGTGTTGTAGGTAAGCATAAATTGTGACAATTTGTCACTATCGGAAAGACTTTAAACTTTCGATGATCAATGAATAAAGTGCAGTCACGTGGATAAAGCGCCGTCAAATGTTTCAGGCTTTTAATCACACTGACTGGAAAGAGATGTCATTGGCCTGTCCTTGGAAAATGGCAGCCTCTGGGAATCGATTTTAAACGATTCACAGCTTCAACTGTCTCGACAGCAGTTCACAATTAAGATGTGCGCTCATATGACTTATAAGACCTCTCGCAGACGGTAGACAGTTTAGTCGGGCTCTTAATCATTATGAAGATGTATACAAGTGCGTACACTAGAATGATTCAGTATCGGTCTTGTATGTACTAGTACTAGCAGCATAACACGAACAAACTATCGGCCGTTAGCAAGTTTGAAGATTGTGTGCTGTCTAATGCCGGGTTCCTATATCCAACGTACGGATGTCCGTAGGTCGGTCGTCATAGCAACGTTGTTATCTGTCAAAAAGTCTCTACATTTTGTGTTGAATACACAACGTTGCTATGACGACCGACCTACGGACATCCGTAAGTTGGATATAGGAACCGGGGGTAAGCCTACATTCTGATCAATGCATTACACATGCACAAAGTTTCAATTATTGCTGTGTGTGCGCATATGTTCCTTCAAAGTATTAACTCTAGCGTAGCTTTTTTTACAGACTTGACATTCGTACTTTCGTTCCCCGGTGTGGCTTATCATATGACGCTGTAAATGATAAGATGTCACAAATTTGTACGGACAAACGGTGCAGCTGAAACGTTTATCTTTTAAATGAACCTGCCGGATATGCTTCGTTCTAAGACGCGTCATACTAAAGACGGCAGAACACATATCGCAAGGGAACTCTATTTTGGAATTGTGAACACTTTTCAGGTGTTTCAATCGGTCCGAGTAGTTTTTGAAGCTCTCGTTACAATGAGGACATTTGTAGGGCATTTTGGAGTGCTTCACCGACATTCTGTGTTTGCTTCTTTCGTAAGCGCTCGGGAAGACCTCGTCGCATTTCGTGCATTTAAACTCTCCTTTGGTTCCGACACCATGGGTGTTCATATGCGCAGTCATCTTATGGCTCTCCGAGAATGCTTTGCCGCAAAGAGAGCACACCGAATTGGGGAAATGGCAGTTCATATGCATATTCAAACTTGTGAAAAATTTAAATTTTTCATCGCAAAACGTGCATTGTAAGTCCCCTTCACAAATTAACTTAAATGAGAAGATACCAAAACCAAGGTCGCTAACAAAAGCCTTATTATGTACATCCTTGAGGTGTTCTACTAAAGTATCCAAGTCTTTAGTGCTTTCTGAACAGAGCTCACATTTTAGATCTGAGATATCACATTTAAGCGTTCGTTTGCCTACGATTCGGAGGGCCTTGATTTTGTTGGTATGCTCTTTGCTGTGTTCTCTTACAGGTCCAAATTCAGGAAAGGTAAGAGAGCAATAGGCACATACGAACACGCCTCGTTGCCATCGAAAGGGACAAATATTAGAACATTCTAGAATAATAGCTGCATTGTCTCTTTGATCGTGGAACTTTCGCTTCGTTGTCCATCGACATGTCCCGTCAGTGGATCCTAAAAAAGAAAATGAACAGTCAGTCGTTTTTCTATGCTGTGGGCATTTCGACCACACAGTTGAGGATACTATGAGTTATTTTACTTACAGTCTGAACTTTTTAGACATTGTTAGGTCTTCAAAAATATTTACCAGCTCTCCTACTTACTAATTAATTATTATTTTGAATTCTTATCAGGGAACGCAAATTTGTAAGGAGTCCTAATCCTAAAGGGAATTAGTCGACTGTACGAAAAGTAGCACGGAAGATCGAGAAGATGCAGAATTGCAGATTGGACGATATTTATGTATGTTTCAGCATTATTCTTGTATATCGACTTGTTAGGCAGTACGTACGAATACAATTAGGTATAATAGTAGTGAGAGTATAATAGTAGTGGGAATGGGCAGGTCACGTGCGCCGTATGCCGGAAGAATTGTGGGCTAAAATCACCACTGAGTGGGTCCCACAAGGCATTAAACGGCCTCGTGGTCGGCCCAAGCGGAGATGGCGGGACGAACTCGACGAATACTCCACCAGCCGGCTGACAGAAGCCCTACACCGAGGCGAATGGAAAAAGGGAGGGGAGGCCTTTGCCCAGCAGTGGGATCCAGTGGGCTATTTAGATTAGATTAGGTTAGTAGTGAGAGTAGTGTGTCTTGCCTGCCAAGACATCGATATCTGTCAAAAAGTGTGTCATCAAGTCATCACATCAATGTTAAATAAAGTTTAAGGTAAAAACTAATAAAACCAGTTTATAGGTACATTATCAAATTTTATTTAGAACACAATCTAAAACTCTTAATATAGGCGTAGGTAAACAGAAATTATTCGGTTTCAATATATCATTATGTACCTAGTACTTACCTACAAAATACATATGATGTTGTTAAAAGGATCGTGCCGCAGGATACATACAATAAAAATGCATTCACAACATCACAAGTGTGATTACAGAGAACCTAGTTTTAGTTTTTATTTGAATAAGTTCGTATGAGCGAGTGGCCAACTTTGGCGATAATATAATTATGATATTTGAACAAAATAATTGGAGATAAGGTAATTTGAACATACCTACTTCTTAAATATTAAGATTTGTTAATGTTTTATGTGGAAAAATACATTGTGATTCAGGAGAAATAATGGGTGATTAATACCTCTACCATGACTTGCCAAACTACGCGCGCGCTAGTATATCTACAATTTAGTACTTTATGTATCCGCTAGAGGCACTGTGACTAGTTTGCATACATTATTCTGTCAAATAGCTATTCTCGTAGCTTAGGTATAATTGTTTGGGACATAAGGTAGAGGTACAATTCATCAGTATTGTGCTGGTATTTAGAACTTTATGACAAAAGTACCTACCTACTCCTATGTATCTTCAAATAATTACTATTTATTTCAGTGTTTCTTTTCATCCGAAAGCGATTCACAGTTCGGATGGTGCGTCCTCATATGACTTTTAAGGCTACATTTTTGCACAAACGCGTTGCTACAGTACACGCACACAAATCTCCTATCATTATTGTGTATCCGCATATGTTCCTTCAATGTGTTTACTCTAGAGTACGACTTCTTACAGACTTGACATTCGTACTTTCGCTCCCCCGTATGGCAAATCATATGTCGCTGTAACTGATAGGCAGTCACGAACTGGTACGGGCAAACGGTACAGTTGAACCGCTTATCTTTAATGTGAACCTGTCGGATGTGCTTCGTCCTGTGATTCGACATCCTAAAAACAGCAGAACACAAACTGCACGGGTACTCTACTTTAGAATCGTGAACATCCTTCAAATGCTTCAACCGGTTCGAGTAGCTTTTGAAGCCTTCATTGCAATGTGGACATCGGTAACGCATTGTAGAGTGTTTTACCGACATTCTGTGTTTATTTCTATCGTAAGCGCTCGGGAAGACCTCGTCGCATTTAGTGCATTTGAACTGCCCTTTGGTTCCGACACCATGGGTGTTCAAATGCGCAGTCATCTTATTGCTTTCCGAGAATGCTTTACCGCAAAGAGGGCACACCGAATTAGGGAAATGGCTGTTCATATGCTTATTTAAACTCGTGAAGAGTTTGAACTTTTCAGTGCAGTACGTGCAATGAAAATCACCATCTGCAATGATTTTAAATGGGAAGATACCTAGACCAAGGTCGGTAACAATAGACTTTTTGTGTACACTCTTTAGGTGTTCTACTAAAGTGTTGAAATCTTTTATGCTTTCGAAGCAGAGCTCGCATTTTAAATCTGTGACATCACATTTGAGAGTCCGTTTGCCTACAACAACAAGGGCTTTAATTTTATTTGTATGTTCAATGAAGTGTTCTCTAAGAGGTCCAAACTCGGGAAAGGTAAGTGAACAATAGGCACATACGAACACGCCTCGTCGCCACCGAAAGGGACAAATATTAGAACATTCTAGAATAATAGCTGCATTGTCTCTTTGATCGTGGAACTTTCGCTTCGATGTCCATATAAATGTCCGGTCAGTGGATCCTAAAAAAGAAAAGAAGTGTCAGGCGTCTTTCTATGATGTAAATATCCACAAGGTTCATGATTCTTCTAATCATTAGTATCTTTACTTACGTAATTATTGCGGTATCGATAGATATTAATTTAAATTATGAAAAGATAGGAAAAGTCTTAAAAGTATGTACTGGTAGCTTTAACATTAGCACGGACGGGGCACTGCATGATTTCAACGAAGTGCTGGCTCTGTACTGTAGATAAACAGCTTTTTCGCTGTATACACAAGTTTAACTCGCCAATCGTCAAATTCACGCCTAGTATTGAGCCTTCATTCACAAGCAGTGTAAAATTTCATATTCAATTAATTTAATCTATCCCATCTGTTCAAGTATGTAGATTGTAGGTGCATTCAATTAACTATGTATTCAAATCCAGTAGGTAGGTAGGTACCTACAGTAAAATTTTGAACTATGCGTTAATTCCAATATCCTTCCTCTTTCTTCGTTTTCTTTCAGTGTCTTCGATATCACCTTTTCTCTTTTTCTTAATTTTCAAATGCACTCCTTGCTGGTGCAAGTATTTGGAATTGCTAGTCTTGAAGACTGCCGGACAATAAGAACAATAGTACTCAGACGACTCTCCATGTGTCGCTTTAAGATGTTTCAGCCTACTGTAGTATGAAGTAAAATGCTCGTCGCAAATTGGACAGCGATACCTGTCTTTCGAACGATGCTTCATATCGACATGGGTGAGCTTACTACTTCGATTCGGGAAAACCATATCACAATGTGTGCATTTAAATTGACCCAAATCGTGAATCGCTTTGTGCGAACGAAGCTTGTATTCTGCCGTGAAACCTTTTCCACAAGAGTCGCACACAAAGCTTGGAAAGTGTTTATTCATGTGCATAGACAGAGTAGGAAATTTGTCGAACCGCATATCACAGCAGGCGCAGACAAACTCCTGCGCGATCAAACGGTACGGTACCACACCATCCGTGCAGTTTGGGTTCATTTTAATGTTATGCGAGTCATTTAGATGTTTTTTTAACTCATCAACATAACTGATGACCGCAGCGCAAACTTTGCAGTTAAGATCTGTGATTTCTATGTTCACCGGCAGACGCAGACGGATTTTGTTTGTTTCAAATACATCTAACTTGCTATGTTCGGATGTGTGAGACCGAAGTTCAGTCATATTGATGCTTATTTTAGGACAGTAAGCGCACATGAACTTTCCTCTTTGACATCGAAAGGCAACAGCGTTTGAATACTTTAATATAAGGGCTGCGTTTTGTTTTTCTGCTGGCACGACTCGTTTCCGCTTCCAGACTATTTGACGGTCCTCTGTTTCCGGGCTGGAAGCGTCCATTGCCAGTCCTAAAAATAGAAATAAAAAAATAATGCTTCTATTAACACTTCATTGGTGTTTTATGTTTATAATCGGTGATGATAGCATAGTAGGTATATTTCAAGAGTTGATAGATGGTAGGTTAGGTTCTGTATTCAATGGCTGGCACTGGCAGCTACTGGTGATACGTACGATATTACCAACACAGGAGCACATTGCCTACGCTACGGTCTATTTATCTGAGACCATGTTGAGTTGAAAATTCACAAATGGAAATCTGAAGTTACTTATACCTACTACCTACCATCAATTCCTAGAAACTATCAAAATAATCATCACGTTTTATGCGATTTCAAGTGCCTTGCGAGCTTTGACTTAGTGACAAAATGAGCTGAACAATAATAGCACTGATGGCTTTCCTGTGACGGTGAGCTATGGACGAGTTTGCAATGAGCTGAACGTTTCGAACTCGTACTGAACGACTTGTTGCAAACATTGCACACATATACCAAGCTTCGCTGAGCATGGAATTGCACCAGATGGTTGGACCTAGCGTTGTAAGAAGTGAATACTTCTGAACATCGTGGACAGCTGTATCGAACTCCCTTGCGGTGCACTCTCAATCTATGACTCATTCTAGCAGCTTTTGAGCTAAGCACTTCGTCACATATTCCACAAGGAACGCTATTTTCTTCAGTTAGATGATTATTCTCTCTATGATTATGTGCTCTGAATCTTGATTTCGAGATGAATCCTTTACCGCAAGTATCACAAACGTAGTTCTGGTAATGAGAGTTCATATGTTCGTTTATTTTTGTAAACGTAAGGAAGTGAGATGAGCACATTTGGCAGTAAAATCCACCTTCATCTAGCTTAAAGGGCAGTACTCCATCGCTGTAGTTTCTTTTAACAAATCTACCGTGAGATTCTAAATGAGTTTTGAGATATTCTATGCTACCGAGACTAACATCGCAGAATCTGCATTGAAGCTGAGTTATGTCTATTTTGACCATGTTGTTTTCTCTGAGTTTTGAGAAAACTCTTTTCGATGGCGGTTCGTTGAGATGAATCGCTATAACATGATCTCTTAGCAGTTGAGTATCAATGAATTTGATATCACAATAAGCACAGTAGAATGCTCCTCGGTACCACCGAAAGGCCCAGGCCGTGGAACACTCTAGAAGTGTGGTGGCGTTTCGCATCATCATCGTCTTCGAGATTCGCTTGTCAGATTCTTCAGGGAACTCGTTGTTGGCACGACGTCGCCTACGCATCTGACGTTCGCTAACATTTTCCTTCAACCTCCTACCATTTTTAGCCACATTTATCGACTGAGCTTCATTATCTGAACCTAAAAACATAAAAAAATACTAGATTACTAAGTGGCTTTGCTCTAAAAAATAAAGACTTGCATGCGCCCGATCAAGACTTTGTCGTAACGTAAAGTACTTATGCGGGTTCAATCCCCGCTACGGGACAAATGTTTGTATGATCTGCAAATATTTGTCTCGAGTCTGGGTGTTTTCTATGTATTGTATAACAATCTAAGTATGTATTTTATCAGTCAACTGGTTACCATAATACTCGTACAAGCATTGAGTTGCTTATCTTGGGGCTAGATGACACTGTATGAAATGTCAAAGGATAGTTATCTATTTATTTATAAGTCAAGGAGAAAATCAAACAATTCTCCAAGATTTAAGGCATTTTAATACTTAATTTATAAAAATATTGTTAAGATTACGAAAATAGTCACTTATATTTTTATTTCTATAGGCGTCAAATCAATTAACTCCGGATGGATCGTTCTCAAATGTAGCACTAACTGATTTCTCTGCTTGAATACTAGTCCACACCACTTGCAGTTCAGATCTTGATGGGACTTCAAATGGACAGTCAACGCCCTATTTCTATAAAAAGATTTCCCGCAAACGTTGCAATGGAAATTTCTTTCCCCTGTGTGCCTGACCACATGCCTCTTCAGTTCATAGTTGGTTTTAAAGTGCCAACCGCAATAAGAGCAGTTGAAGTCATGCTGTGGGGGGAAATGAACAGAACGGACGTGGCTGGCCCTTTTACCGCTAGTTTTGAACGACATATCACAATGCGAACAACTGTAGACTACTTCTTTTTCACTATGAGCCTCTTTCAAATGCGTCATTCTATGGTAGTAACTGTCGAATCGGACGTAACAGTGAGGGCATTCGTATCGAGAACCCTTCGCATGTGCCATGGCTTTGTGAGAATCTCTAGCGGCGCGCATCGTAAAGACCCTTCCACAATCAGCGCATGGAAACGATCCTGATATATGAACTTCAGAATGCTTCCGCAACCGAGGTGCGGTCATATACCCCTTGCCGCAGGTAGCACATATGTAATGCTGATAGTGAACGTTCATATGTTCGTAGAGTTTGAGGAAATTGTTGAATTTCTCATCGCATATTACACACTTCCAAGATTCCTTATCTAAGTAGAAGGGTAGCACTCCGTCTGGATGGCTGGTATCAAACTCAAATCCATGCTGGATGACGTGATGACGCATTTGAGCGATATCCGTAAAGGGAGCGGAACAATAGCAGCATATAGCTTCTGTACTATCCACATTTATAAGTGGCATTTCCTTAAATTTGTTGTAAATATCTTTGACGCTGTGCTGGGTAGAGCAAAGCCTGATGTGTTCCCTGAGGGGATTACATTCTGTGAAATTATCTTCACAGTATGCACACTTAAATTTATTCTTTCTCCATCTGAAGGGACTTAGCGTCCAGCATTGCAGTATGGACGTAGCATTCTTCTTCATAGCGATGCGTGCTTCAGATCTGGCGCTCCTCTGGTACTTGGATTTAGGTTTCACTTCTAAACAAATGTTATTGTCATCCTCTACTTTTAAAGTTTCGTTGCTGTTTTGTCCACGTCTTCCTAAAAATAAAAGAAATTTCACTGTCAGATTCCCACTTTCCCAAGTAGGTATTCGTTTTGGTAGTTTAATCAGATTTATTTAAAATTACCTAGCTCTTAAAACGTATCAATGTGATTTGAGAGGACCTACTGATACCTACTGAATAAATATACCTAAGTAAGTACCTATTTAAATGTTAATTATTTGATTTTTGGAGCCTGCTATCTTATGGTTGTTTCAAGGGATAAAAAATGAAAATTCACAGTTAAAATTAAATTCACAATGTATTTTGTTCCAATGGCAATAAAGTTTACAAACCTTAAATAAATAATTTCCATAAAATTTACACCTAGATCTACATTTTCTAATGGGTTTATAAGAATGATTTCAATACTGACAGAATCTTAAAACACTATTTACCGACTCATAATTTACCTACAGAACAATATTACCCTAATTATAAATAGAAAGAGTATTATCTATGGCGCTCAAGACAGTCACAATAATCCATTACATATTTGCTCGAAAACATAATTTATATCACATTACTTACAACTAGGAGTACAATATTTACAATACTAAACATCTACCTACATGCTAACCCAACGATCTCGGTTTTATATTTGTAAGACTATAATTACAAGGAACTCTTGTAAATTAACTATTTGTGCTCTTGACTTTATCCAAACATAGGAATGTCTATTACGTAGGTCTATTTACATACCTACTAAACTCAAAATTGTCAATGACAAGTAGCTTTGGTTACTGTAACTTGGTATGACAGTCATACCAAGTTACAGTAACCAAAGCTACTTAAAGATACTCGCATAAAGAGGAAATACACGTAATTCGAGAATCGAAGATGAAATGCATCTGTATTAAACACATTAGGAAGGGCTGAAGCGTTTGGGGCGAAGCTTGCTAAGACGTGTTTGATAGGTCGTTGATGTAAAGCAACGTTCTGAGCAGTCACTACTTGGATGGGTGACCGCAAGTGGCATTATCAGCTGAGCGTTAACCCTTGAATAGGCAAGATTTTTTTTCTTTAAATCAACAACAACAGCAAGTCTTTTAAACATGAAAATGCTTTTTAGCAATATGTTTGTCCAGAGACATTTTCGAGGCGAACGCGCGAGCGCAACTTCCACATTGATAGCTATACTCAGCCTCCTTTTTCGTTCTATGCGCTTTAACGTTATGGTGGTATTTCTGAGACCGAGTCTTAAACGTCATATGGCAAGTGGTGCATTCATACATATCAGCACCGGGCTTATAATTGTGGAATTCCATGAGATGCCGTTTGCGGAGCTCCCACGTCGCAAACCTAGGGTTCTCTTTGCAATATATGCACATGTATGGAAGAGTTGTGTGCTGGGTTTTTATGTGAATACTCCTCTCTTCGAGAGTTGAGAAGGTGGCGACGCATCGGCCGCAAGCGTACTTGTTACCATGCGGTATTCTTGCGTGTGCAATCAAAGCGGTCTCAGTAATGAAACCTTCGCCGCATGTGGCACACACATAGTTCTGGAAATGCTCAGCGGTATGTTTCTTCAGAGATATGAAATCTGAGAACTGAATGGAACATATCGCGCATTGCCAGTTGGACCCATCTTTTAGTTTAAATGGAAGAACTCCAGGCTGTACATCTGTACTTA
Source organism: Xanthorhoe designata (assembly GCA_963582015.1). NCBI lineage: Eukaryota > Metazoa > Arthropoda > Insecta > Lepidoptera > Geometridae > Xanthorhoe > Xanthorhoe designata. The sequence continues at coordinate 1,764,668 of OY757058.1, forward strand.
TAGGCTGCTTGTGATCGCTTTTAAGATGAACCATCAAATCGTCGATGGAATCGATCCGCATAAAACAAAGCTTGCATTGCAAATCAGTGATGTCGACTTTCAGGAACTCCTTCCGTAGTTTCCTGTTGAAGACTTGACCGATATCAAAATCAGCATGACGTGTAGCCATATGCGTTCTAAGGCCGTTCGGATCGTTTGACTGGACCCTACAGAATATACAATTGAAATTCTGTCCCCAAGTTCTGAAAGGGCAAGCTGTGGAACACTGCAGTATTATTTCAGTATTACTTCTATGTTTTAAAGTCTGTCCGAAACGAGGTTTATAATTCGTTTTGTAGCACTTAAGACTGCGTTCGTGTTGTCTCAAGCCATGAACCGATAGGAATGTAGCCGAGCACTTATCGCATGTGAATATCTTCACGTGACTTCGTAAGTGCTCGTTTATTTGGGAAAATTTTACGTAAGTCTTGTCGCAATAAAGACACATCCAAAGCGCCGTAGAGCTTTGACGATACGGCAACACTCCAAACGACACTTCAAAATTCACAGGGATATCATGAGTTTTTGATAAATGTGTCATCAGTGTATCGATATCCGATATTTCCGTGGAGCAAATGTTACATTGCATTTGGGTAATATCAACTTTTAGTCCGTCTATCACTTTATAGAATGCACTATTGAAATCAGCATTAGAATGTACATTCTTCACGTGTTCCCTTAGTGCCGACATCGGTTCGAACTCCTCTTGGCAGTAGGAACAAATTATTCTGTTAAAGCACGTCTTAAAAGGTATCGCAGTAGAGTGTTTAAGTACAAGCACAGCATTTTTCCATTGTGGGTTCTGGTTTACTTGTCTTTCGAATAATCTCTTTTTTGGTTTTGTTTCCTTCTTTAACCCATCAATTTTCTTTCGGCGCCCTAAAAAAGAAAAGAACTTCATCATTATTCCATACATTCATGCTTTTGATACAGTTTGCACATTAGACAATATAAATCTCTGTACCTAATTATCTATCAGGAGTTCAAAGTACTTTTTCATAAAATCAAGTATCAAAATGCTTCTTAGCCATATGTTTGTCTAAAAACAGTTTGGTTGTGAACGCTTTCGGACAACTGATACACGGATAGTTAAGTTCTGCGTCTTTTTTAATTTTGTGCGTCCGCGTCATATGGTTGAACTTTCCAGACCTGGTTTTGAAGGTCTTTTGACAAGTAGTGCATTCATATTTATCAGCTCCCGTTCTATAGTTGTGCACTTCCATAAGATGCTTCTTTCGCAATTCCCAGTTAGCGAACCGTGGCTTTTCTGTACAGTAAATACACATATACGGCATCGACGTGTGTTGAGTCTTTACATGGACATTTCTTTCTTCTAGAGTGGAAAATGTTGCGATACATCTACTGCAGTTATATTTGTTTTCGTGTGGTATTTTTGTATGGGCTACCATCGCAGACTCAGTGATAAATCCTTCACCGCAAGCATCACAAACATAATTTTGAAAATGATCAGCGGTGTGTTTCTTTAATGATACGAAATCTTTGAATTGGTTCGAACAGATTGTACATTTCCAAATAGAACCATCGTTTAATCTGAAGGGCAGTAAACCTAATTGAGCCTCTAAATTTAATGGTTGTTGATGATCATTTTTCAAATGATGCGTTAGAGAGTCAATAGTTTGTATGGGCGCCAAGCAAAGTTTACATTGGAGATCTGTTATATCTACGCTAAGGAAGTCTTTACCTAGTTTCTTATAGAAAGCAGCTTGTATATCATAGTTAGCGTGTCGAGCTGCCATATGAATTCGTAAGCTGCTGGGGTCGTTAGTTTGAATGCGACAGAAGACGCAATTAAAATTGTTTTTCCACGTCCTAAAAGGACAGGCGGTCGAACATTGTAATATAATCTCAGCATTGCCACGGGATCTCATTATTTTCCCGTTGCGAGGATGATAGGCAGTTCGGAAGCATTTCACTTGACGATGATGATCCCGCAACGCGTGATCTGATAGAAAAGTGGTTCCGCATTTCTCGCAAGAAAAATTCATGAAGTGTGTGCCTATATGGCGTTTGAAGGCAACGAATTCAGTATAATTTCTCTGACAGTACACACATAGCCATTGGTTATCTGAATTCTGTTTGTAAGGAAGTACTCCGAAACGGGCATTGAATTTAACTGGTTTTTGATGCTCCTGAGACAAATGGCTCATCAATGAATCTATATCGGGAACTTCGAGCGAGCATATATTACACTTTAGTTCTGTTATATCTACTTTAATTAAATTATCGTTTATTCTATAGAAAACGTTGTTGAAATCAGAGTTGACGTGATCAATAGACATGTGGTAACGTAACTCTGACAAAGTATTGTACTCTTCATGGCAAAAAGCGCATAGAATTTGACTAAAACGTGTTTTGAACGGATACGCAGTCGAGTGCTTTAGAATCAGTTCGGCATTACGCCTCTGTGGAGTCTGGCATACAAGGACTATTTTCTTTTTTGCATCGGTTTCACCCTTTTTACGTCCGGTTATTTCCAATATGGCCCCTAAAAACAAAAAAGAAAATTGTCAATGTTGCGCGATGTGAGTCTTAGTAAAGTAATTTTTTTAGACACAATAACTAGTTACATACAACTAATCATGCATAATATTTGAGGCCAAAAATGGCAAAAGATAGTAGTTAAGATTATGTTTTAGTTAAGAGTTTAATGAAACGAAATACCTATAAGATCGTATGTGTTCAAAACCGAACGAAAACAATGGTTACGTTACGATTACTTATTCTTTATATCTTGAGATGCTAGTATTCTGCACTTCGGCGACATTTTGACATGCTGTTTCTTCTCGTCTTTAGTTTGAAAAACCTTCCAACATTTTCTACATGGAAATTTTCCCGAATGAGAAGACTTGACGTGATATTGCAAGTTATCAACTTTTAAATAACTTCGGCCGCATATATCGCAAACATAATCCGCGTAATGCGAAGACATATGTCTACGAAGTTTAGTCAATGAAGGTAACTTCATGTTACAAATGACACAGAACCATTTGTCTTTAGTTAAACGGTACGGGTGTAAGGCAACTTCAAAGCTCAAGTCCATCTGTTTTATGTCTTCATTGACGTGAGTGTCTTTAAGATGCTTTGCGATTTCAACGACAGTTGTAAAAGGTGCGTTGCATATTCTGCATTTGAGATTGACGCAGTCTACTTTAAGGTAGTCTCTATTTCTGCCAGTGTGAGCGAAAGCAGTGTACAGAATTGCTTCTTTATGCGTCGAATCCATATGACATCTGTAGTTATCCGGTTCTTCGAATTCGTCACAGCAGTAAACGCAGATCAAGATTTTTCCGCGCAACCTGAACGGGTACAGTGTCGAATATTGTAAGACAACTTCAGCGTTCCTTTTCGCCGTATCACGAACTAGAAAAGAAAAAATCCCTTTGTCACTCGCAGATCAAACTGATACAAAACAGCTGAACTTGTTGAAGTCTTGGGTGCTTTAAGGTGGACAAGGACAAGTAAAACAACCTCTCAAATTCACATGTTTATTGGTAACAAATGGTTGTACAGTTATCTTATGATTATCATATTATAGAAAAGAAACGTTAACTGCATTGTTACTGTTAGCGACGTACATAGCAATGTGCTAGTTAGCGAATTCTGGATGAAGAGTTTTCAAGTGAGCAGTTAAACTAACTTTCTGGCTAAACGTCCTATCGCAAAACTTACAAGAGAATCTCTTTTTGTCACTATGCGTCCACATATGATCTTTTAAACCCTTTTTTGAAGATAATGCCCTTGAACAGACCGTGCAGTGAAACGGTTTTTCCAGCGTGTGACTGAGCATGTGGTTATCAAGCAACCTTCTTCTTGCAAATTTCTTTCCACAACAAGAGCACATATGCGCAAGATCCGAGTGCGTCGTATTATAATGATGATAGAAGCGTCCTCTCGAATCGAAAACCACACCACAATCCAAGCACGGGTATGACGGCGTTTGGACGTTGTGATTGCTAACTAAATGCTTCTGTTTACGTTCCCAGGAGCAAAACCTTTCCTTGCAATGAATGCAAGCAAAACCCCAGCACTTTGATGATGTTCTCAAGTGTTCTTGTTTTTCTTTTAAAGTGGAAAACTCCATCGCACATTTCCTACAGGTATAGTTCTCTGAATGGTTATGCTTGACATGAAACCGTAAGCTTTCAATGTTTAAATAGCTTTTATCGCAAATGTCACAAGCAAAATCCGCGAAATGCGAAGACATATGTCTAGTAAGCTTCATAATAGTAGGTTGTTTCATATTGCACACAAGGCAGAATAATTTGTCTTTATCAAGTCGGTACGGGTGCAGTCCCACTTCATAATTCAGATCCAAATCTTTGATATCCTTATTATTATTGTGTCTTTCTTTAAGATGACGAGCCATATCAGCTACTGTTTCGTAAGACTCTCTACACAATCTGCACTTAAGATTACCGCAGTCAACTTTAAGGTAGTCTCGGCCTCTGCGGCTAGCACTAGTGTGTGTGAAAGCTGCGTCAATATCAACGATATCGTGCGTCTCATCCATATGACTTCTATACTCATCAGGATCTTCAATTTCATCCCAGCAGTAAACGCACATCAATTTGTTGCCCCGCAACCTGAACGGGTACAGTGTTGAATACTGTAACATAATTTCAGCATTCCATTTCGCCATATCACGAGCTAGAAAAGAAAAGAAAAAACCTTTTGAACAACTTAACCCATTAAAACTACCTTACCTACTTACCCGATGTCAAATTCGAAAGCTTAAGTTTCGTAGTACCTACGTGGTATCTATTTATAAACGCGAAAGTTTGTGTCTCTTTCACGCGAAAACTACTGAACGGATTTGACTTGAACCTGGAATAAACATAGTCCTACATAGTGACCTAGCAATATCCACGTAAGTTTTTAATATAAGTAGGTACCACGCGAGCGAGTAAGTCCTATCATAAACTTTTTTTTAATACCTCTGTAATCATTTCATTTTGTATAGTTTAGGAAGAGTAGCGAAGTTGCACTTGGTGGCCACCAAACTCTGTTTTCGCTACTCTTCCTAAACTATACAGAACTAAACTATTATAGAGGTATTAAAAAAATCTTATGAATGAATGAATGAATGAATGAAAATACTTTATTGTACATTTATAAAAGAAACTTAAGAACTAGTAAACCTTAAGAATAATTGTACAATGGGCAGTCTTATCGCTAAGAAGCGATCTCTTCCAGACAACCAAATAATAACCAATAAACAATAATAATAATAAACAATAGGTAGGTATATCAAACTGAACATTCAGTTTTTTTAAATTCTTTTGTTCAACGTAGGTAATAATAAAATAAAATAGGCGGCGGCGCTAGTTTGACGCATGCAACCACCTTAAATAGAAGCTGTGATTATAGGGGAATTATGTACCTATGTACTTTTAAAATCCGTCTTCTACAGATCACTTAATTATATCTTAACCTACTAATATTAAAAACGCGAAATTTTGTATGGATGTTTGTTACTCTATTATATCATCACGCTACTGAACGAATTTGGCTTAAACTTGTAATGTAGGTACCTAGTTTGTTACCTGGAATAATAGGTACATACTTAGGGTACTTTTTATCCGGGTTAGTGCCACTCAAGCAAAACCGCGGGAGGAAGCTTGTTACATAATGGAGCATTAATACATATTGTGGTCTAAAAGTCTAAATATAAGAGTACCTACGTATACGTATTATGTACATGTAAGTACCTACTTACATGCCCGTCCCTGAGTATGCCGAAGCAGAGCCCCTCGTGTCTAAACACAAGTTATTACTTAGTTAGAACGAGGAGTAGACGCATTGACAGCACACAGGTTTTTTCTTACTGGGCAACATAAGCTGTAGTATTTTTTCATAAATATTACTAAAATTGTTATAAAAGCATTAACTCAGTCGCGCACACGCATAGCTTGTGAACGGACGCGTCGTATCGAGCGTAGTGCCATTGTTATCGTACAAACATGGCAGTTACAGTAAAGTGCAATACGTGTAACATAGTTATTGACGAATTGTTGGCATACGTGCAGAACAAAATATCTATTATTGACGAAGATAGTTTGACGAGGATTTGTGTGACGTCCTTTAAAAGTGAGGAAATAGAACGATCAAAATTGTTACTTTTTGATTCTTTGCCGACGGAAAAACGAAGAATATTACGTAAGAGGAAGGGAAAGGAGAATCGGGATGTCGAAGACATTATATCCCTGCTGAAAGGGACCGATCCCGAAGTTATACCGGTGTTTGTCGCCCGCGATCTAGAAAAACTTCCGCCAGTAACTTTTGATCATCTGGATGTGACTAAACTGCTCAAGGATCTACTTATTCTTCAAACTGAGCTGAGTGATATCAAATCAAAATATGTTACGTCCGAAGAGTTGGAAGAATTAAGGATGGAAATGAGAAATAAGGCTTGCGCGTTCGATGAATCAACGCCAAAACAATATCGGAATATTCGAGTAAATACAAGACGGGGAGGTGCTTGTTTGGATAGTGGCCCTGTGGGTTTATCGCATTTCAATATGACCATAACGGATAATGTGAATACGAACACACAAAATTTGTCCGAAGAAAATAATGTGGAACACACAAAAGTTTACCCTCAAGTTTCGCTGAGTAAAATTGATGACTGCGTCATGCTAACCGACAGGCCCGTCGCGCGAGCGGGAATCGCGCCGAGCCCGCCCGCGCCGAGCCCGCCCGCGCCGACATCCTCACACAGCGCCGCGGCGAGTCTCCAAACCGGTTTGCTATGCCAGCCAGCCGTAATAGATCGTGAAATGCTCAACTTATCTTCGCGTAGCGTAAATAACAAATCAGCCAACATTAATATGCCGAAAACATCGTACGCTGCAACTACAAGCGCAGAGGGTGAATGGAAGTCAGTCCAACGCAAAAAACCTAGAAATAATTACCGTTATCTCGGGACAAAGGGTTCTTCCCAGGATTCGGCGGGAAATTTTAAAGCCGCAGTTATGCGTGTGCCTATATTTATAACTAAAGTGCACAAAGAAACAAGTCAGAAAGATATAAGCGAGTACATTCATAAGAAAACGCAAGAAAAGATTTCTTTGGAGAAAATAACCTTTAGACGAGAAAAGGAATATAATGCCTTTAAGTTCTTTGTGTCTGAATGTAAATTGCCATTATTTTTGGATGACAAACTATGGCCACAAGGAATTATTTTCCGTCGATTTGTTCATTTCAAGCCAAAGAAAATCATGAACGGTGATGACACTGTGAACGGCCTACCGAAACAGAATGTGTAGTAAATGTACATACAAGTTTGCTAGCTTTAACTGTAAGAGTATAAAACGCTCTGTTGATCACGTGAGAGACTTGTGCAAATTAGCAGACGTGATTGCGCTACAGGAGACCTGGCTCATGCCGGATGACATTCAGTTCTTGAACACCATAGACCAGCGGTTCGGATGCACGGGGCCCTCCGCAGTGGACACGGCGGCGGGCATGTTGAGAGGCAGGCCCTACGGAGGGGTCGCCCTGCTATGGAACAAAAGTGTCTTCCAAAAAGTGTCTGTTGTGCAGTGTCAAAACCCGCGGGTGTGTGCCATTAGCATTACAATGGGCCTGAGGTCGTTTTTAGTGTTCAGTGTATATATGCCTACGGATAAATCGAGTAACTTAACGGAATTCACGGACTGCTTGAGCCTGGTGAGTGCTATTATAGTAAATAACAATACCGGGCCAGTGTATATGTTGGGAGATTTTAATGCTCATCCAAACGAGTCATTTTTTGATGAGTTGACAAAGTTTTGTTGTGAACAAGAGTGGATTTGTGCGGACGTTGAACTATTAGGATTTGACTCAGGTACTTATACCTTTATTAGTGATGTGAACGGATACTCCGAAAGATGGCTTGACCATTGCGTAGTAACTAAGGCGGCCGCAGGTTCGATTCTTAATATATTTTCAAAAATTGATGTAGTTTGGTCGGATCATTTTCCACTAATTATTGAATGCAATTTGGGTGAAATTAAACAGGAAGTAATGAATTGTAAAAACCATGTTAATAATAAAGTTTTATGGGGGGACAGAGACCAAGATCAAATTAAGTTATATAATAAATTATGCCATGAAAAATTAAGATTAATTAATTTCCCTAATGAATTTTTAAATTGTGCTGACTTTAAATGTAACAATATAAATCATAGACATGTTATTGACCAATTGTATTCCAATATTATTAATATCTTGTGTAGGGCTTCTTCTGATTGTTGTAATGTAAATAATTTTAAAAAGAAACGACCTGTTGCGGGATGGAATAGGCATGTAAAGGAGGCACATAGGGAGGCGAGGTGTAAATTCCAAATGTGGGTTCTCTGGGGTAAACCTAAAGTGGGTCGCATTTTTAACGAAATGCAGGAAAGTCGAAAGATTTTTAAGAGTCGTTTAAAATGGTGTCAGAACCATAGTGAGCAGCTTAAAATGGACAAAATTACATCGGAACATGCTAAACTCGATTTTAAAAGCTTCTGGAAATACACAAATAAGCTGAATACCAAGCCGAGCCTTCCTGTGTGTGTGGATGGTCTCACCGAGTGTAAGGAGATAGCTGATATGTTTAAAGCTTATTTCAATATAAAATCACCATTAGGACCATCACAGTCAGTGATAGATGTCGGGCAGCATGGTTTGGAGAAATACACTAGTTTTACAGCAAAAGATGTTAGGAATGCTATTAAGACTATGGCACGCGGTAAATCTCCAGGCCACGACGGTCTCAGCATTGAACACTTGAGAAATGCGGGCCCTCACCTAGCCGGGTTGCTTGCAATGTTCTATTCCCTATGTGTAGGACACTCGTATCTACCTTCGGATATGATGAAAACTGTGGTGGTGCCAATAGTGAAAAATAGAACAGGGGACACAAGTGATAAATCCAACTACAGGCCTATCTCATTGGCCACTATTGTAGCTAAGGTTTTTGACAGTTTGCTTAATGCTCAATTAGATGAGCACCTTGAAATACATGATAACCAGTTCGGTTTCAGAACAGGTCTATCAACGGAAGCAGCAATCTTGAGCCTTAAGCAAACTGTCAAATACTATACTAAACGTAAGACGCCAATCTACGCATGTTTCCTTGATCTATCTAAAGCATTTGACTTGGTTAATTACGACATTTTGTGGCGGAAGCTAGAAAAGATTAAATTACCTGAAGAAATAAACAATATTTTTAAATTTTGGTACCAAAACCAGGTCAATGTAGTAAGATGGTCGGGGACATATTCGGAGCCATACAGATTGGAGTGCGGGGTGAGGCAGGGGGGGTTAACCTCGCCGAAGCTTTTTAATCTGTATGTCAACGCACTGATAGAGGAGCTCAGCAGTGCACGTGTCGGATGCTATATTGATGGAATAGCAGTCAACAATTTTAGCTACGCTGACGACATGGTTCTGCTGAGCGCTTCTGTCTGTGGTATGTCGAAACTTTTAAGTATGTGTGAAAGATATGCGCAACTACATGGCTTGATATATAATGTAAAAAAAAGTGAATGCATGGTTTTTCAGGCCGGAGGTCGCCAATGTCCGGAGCCAATGCCTGTTGTTAAACTGTATGGCACACCGCTTAAGCGAGTATATCAATTTAAATATCTCGGACACTGGTTGACCGCTGACCTGAAGGACGATGTGGACATTGAAAGGGAGCGGAGGGCGCTGTGTGTTAGAGCGAACATGATTGCCCGCAGGTTTGCTCGTTGCTCAAGGGATGTCAAAATTTGCCTCTTTCGAGCCTACTGTACTAGCTTCTATACGAGCAGCCTGTGGATAAAGTACACTCAAAAACAATACAGCGCCCTACGAACCCAATTCAATAATGCATTCAGGGTGCTGGTGGGGCTGCCCCGGTTTTGCAGCGCGTCGGGGATGTTCGCCGAGGCGCGTGTGGACTGTTTCTACACCACCATGCGCAAGCGGTGCACATCCCTGGGGCGCAGGGTCCGGGCCAGCGACAACAGCATACTGAATGCTTTCGCATGTAGGCTCGATTGTGAGTATATCAATCACAATAGTGAAGTGCATGCGCACTTTATAGGATTGTAAAACATGTCTGTGTAGTTTATGATTGTCTGGTGTATTTTTTGATGTGTGGCAAATTTTTTAAATTTTATTTTTGTTATTATTTTAATATGGATGTACTTAATTGTTGTCTGAAATAAATGAATTGAATTGAATTAACTTAAGTTAGTTATAATTTACGCACTGTAACTTAAACCTTTCGTAAATAAAGACATTTATTATTACGATTATTATACGTGCCGTTACAATGTGTCCGGGTGGACAGTATTCATGTGAGAGTTCAAGCTAATTTTGCGACAAAATGCGGCATCACAAATCCCGCAAGGGTATCTCTTTGTCTCGCTGTGCGTCCACATGTGATCTTGCAAGCCTTTCATTGTATTAAAAGCCTTTTCGCAAACATCACATTGGAAAACCTTTTTCCCAGTATGAATGTTAAGGTGACTCGCCAAGTAACTCTTGTTTCTGAATTTCTTGCCGCAGTACGAGCATACAAGTGCCAATGCAGAGTGTACAGTATTATAGTGATGGTAGAATTGATATCTCGATTTAAAGATAATACCACAATCCGGACACGGATATGTAATAGGTTTGACATTGTGTTTGCTGACTAAATGCTTTTGCTTTTGGTCCCAGGACGAGAACCTTTCGCCGCAATGACTGCATATAGTGCCCCAGCATTGTGTAGACGTTTTCAGGTGTTGTTTCCTTTCTTCATGAGTGGGAAACTCTAAAAAGCACTTCCTGCAGATGTGCTTCTCCGAATGGCTGAACCTGATGTGCGATTGCAAATTATCTTCGTTCGAGTAGCTCTTATCGCAGACATGGCATGCGTAATCAGCGTAATGCGAGGTCATGTGTCGTGTGAGTTTGGTCAACGTCGGCAGTTTAATATTGCAAACAAGGCAAAACAAATTATCTTTTATGAGTCGGTAAGGATGCAAGCCCACATCATAGTTCAAATCCATGTGATTGATGTCGTTATTGTTGTTCTTGTGTTTATCTATAAGATGCTGGGCTATATCAGCTACGTTGTTGAAAGGGTCAGCGCATATTCTGCACTTTAAATCAATACAGTCGACCTTTATACGGAAGTCGTCTCTAATTCTAGTATGCGCGAATGCTGTAGGTATATCCGCAGTATCATGAACCTCGTTCATGTGGCATCGGAACTCGTCGGGGTCTTCGATTACGTCGTAGCAGTATACGCACAACAAGTTTTTCCCCTTTGTCCTGAACGGATGCAGTGTCGAATACCGTAACACTATTTCAGCGTTCCGTTTTGCCATTTCGCGCCCTAGAAAAAGAAAACCGTATGTCACTAGCCAAATAGCAAACTACTTAATACACAAGTAGGTACATTTATTATAAAAATAAAAATCGGACTGCTATGTCATTCCTGTACCTATGTATTGATTCATTCTTGCTGGAAAATAATAGTTCGAGCGTCCGCGCGTGACAAATTGTGTTAAAACAGTAATACTTATAAATGTTTTATGATATACCTACCTATATATTTTGAAATGGTATTTTCATTAGCTTTCATTTCATACGTGGTAAGAAAAAAACCTCTAGGTAGTTACACTCCTTTTTTTCAATTGCAAGCGCCATTTTAAAAATGTATATCTATTGCTTAAGTCACTATGATAGTTTTGACAAATTCAACGACGCCTCATAAGTCAAAATCCGTCCAGCCATTTGGGCTATAGTGCGTGCCAATGGACATAACATACGCTCGTAAAACATTACCCTCCTTCTGGCGCAGTTGGGTAAAAACTATCAATTATGAACAATGATCATCAGTAGGTAAATTTAGATTATTAAAGTAGGTAAGTTATTTAACCCATTTTCATAGTTTCTTTTACGCCCGCGGCCTGTCCTGTTGTATAGATGTGCCAAGATGTAGGTAGGTAGGTACCTAATTAATTAGTTAACGTGTAACCTAGGTACCTACGAGAAAAGCTTACACTCACGTAAGTATTCGAAGCCTTTGATGAATAAGATGTCTTATTTTACGGCTCATTCATAAATCAAGTCAAAAGCCAAAAATCATTTTATTCAGACCTCTAGAATCATGATCTTGTTTATAAGTTACCTTGAAGGATAAGGACTAACGTTGACAGCTATGACGAATGAGGTTTTCCTTAAGGAATTCCAAGTGAAAGATGAGTGAAGTCACGATTTTGAGGCTGAGTCGAGTTGGGTTGAAGGTTAAGAATCGGTGCAAGGCTTACAGGCGCACTCGAGAGACATTTAATTTAATCGTTCGTTCCTTAGCATAGATTCTTTATATAAAATCTTTACAAGAAGCGAATTAACTAACAACGCATCTGACTGCGGCCTTTGGTCAATCCTAAAGTGGTCTCACTAAGATTGCTTTTATAATTTACATTCAGGGTCCCAATATGTAGGTACCTATACAAAAAAACTATAAAAGCACCTAATTCTTCAGGTCCACCGGCCCTTAACCAGTCGACAGAATTTTTAGGTCTTTTTAACCTATTATTTGTCATCTATTTGTGACTATGGCGTCCAATATGTAATCCCTTAGTCACTCACTATTGGTCTTATTCATAAAGATCTCTCAAAGAGAAGGAGTTGTCCAAGGATATTTTTTTTTATTTATTTAATATCCATTTCAGCTAAAGTAGGTTTACTAAACCAATATGCATAAGGGGGTTAATATCTTCCTAAACAAAAAGATCTCTGTAAATTTGAAACACGAATACATTTTTAATCAGTTTTATTAAAAAAAACTAGGCATTAACACTATAACATCTCACATTATTATAAACGCGTATTTTAGTTCCATAGTTAGGCAATAGTAATTTAGTGATACAATTGCTTAATATCACCAATTTTCATCGGTTTTATTACAAAACCAGGCATTAACAATATAACATCACACATACAGGGTGAGTGTTTTAGGGCTACTGAGGCTAAGTCTGAAACCGTGAGAGTTATCGAAAAGTCATTAGGCTGACGTGAGTTTTCGATAACTCTCTGTGCTCGTTCGCACCAGAGCTTTTTTACCGTCCGTTAAAAAAGCGTCAAATAGAACAAATGTATAAGTATGTTCACACGTCAACGCTTTTTAAACGCGACGGTTTTTTATCGAGCAGTGTTGTATTTTCTGCGCTGGACGTTGGACGTTAAAGCCCATATTCGCACGAAAGCTTTTTTAAAAGCGCCAATGCCGAGTTTTGACGCAACGCTTTTTTAGCTCTCGTGCGAATGGGCGCTTACGGTTTCAGATTTGGCTTCAGTAACCTTAAAAAAAACCTCACCCGGTACTGTATGCATGAGGCGTATTGTGTTTGTGGTTCCATGGTTGGCCAATATTAATTTAACGATTTTAATAATTGTTTAGTATCTACAATGGCATTGCTAAAGTAAACTGTATGAGCTAGTAACTACTAGGTCGAGATTTAGGTCACCCTACATTATATTATCTCAAATCATAAAAAGTTGGATGCAGAAGGAAATCCTTCTGAAACTAACATCCGATTCTAGTCTATCAATCAAGGTCCTATAAGGTTTTATTAATATTATTGGTACGAAATCGCGTATTAACGTCGAGTTAACAAAATATTTACAATATTTTTGTGTAAGTTGCGAAAGATAGTATTTTAACTCTTATCAAACTCTATCACGGAAAGCTATAGTTTCCTTGAGTTTCTATATCTTGAGTTATTGAGTACTACTTAGAGCGAATCTGCCCCGTTGTTATAATTCGTTTGCGCTCTTAAACACAGACGAGATATGTTGGTAACATTTTCTAGCGATCATTGATCGTCGCGTCGATTGACAAAGAGATGCAGTAGCACTTTTATTAGTGTTGAGCATTGGACAATTATTGCTTATGATTGTTTGTGAACATTTTTCATGTGAGACTTCAAGTTAACCTTAGCAGTAAACGATTTATCGCAATACAAGCAGTCCAACCTCTTTTTCTTTAGGTGGGTCTTCTTATGATCCCACAAAGTTTTCTTGGTAGAGAACGCCCTTGAGCAATCTTTGCATTGAAATTTCTTTTGATTGGTATGCTCGCCTAAATGATCTTCAAGCTGACTTTTTTTCAGGAACCGCCTACCGCAATACGAGCACATATGCGGCAACTCGGTATGCGACATCTTAAAATGATAGTAGAAGTTAGAAGCAGAGTCAAATACAGCCCCGCAATCCGGACATGGGTACGTGATAGCTTTAACATTGTGTTCGCTAACCAAGTGTTTCCGTTTGCTATCCCAATTAGAGAATCTTGCACTACAATGAATACAGGCGTAGCCCCAACACTTCGAGGAAGTTTTCAAGTGTTCCTTTTTCTCTTGTAACGTAGAAAACACCATTCTGCATTTCCTGCAGATGTGATCCGTCGAATGGTAGAACCTTTTGTGATATTTTAAACTTTGAACCGTCAAGTAGGTTTTTTCACACAAATCGCAGGCATGATCCGAAAAATGCGATGACATGTGCCTGACCAGATTGGTCAACGTTGGGAGTTTAATATCGCACATCATACAGATCCATTTGTCTTTAACTAATTGGAACGGATGCAAGCCAACTTCATAGTCTAGGTCTAAATCTTTGGATTCGTTATCATGTTTTTCTTTAAGATGTTGTGCAACGAGGGGGATTGTATCGCATGTTTCATTGCAAAGTCTGCATTTGAGATTAGTACAGTCTACTTTCAGGTAGTCTCTTTCACCCGCTCTGTTTCGGGATTTAACGTGCGCGAAAGCAACAAATAGATTGGCGTTCTTATGCATATTATCCATATGGCATCTAAATTCTTCTGGGTCTTCCATTTCATCGCAGCAGTATACGCACATCAAGTGTTTGCCGTGTAGTCTGAACGGATACACTGTGGAATTCTGTAGCACTAATTCAGCGTTCCGATTCGCCTGATCGCGTGCTAGAAAAGAAAAAATCCCTTCGTCAAAGCTAGCCGTCAAATGATTATGAAAAGGTTGGTTACAGTTTAGGATAAATCCTCATCATCCAAGTATATTAGAATATAACCGTTGTTTTCGTTCTTAGTTTTATTGTGATTCTGCACATTACTTGTATAACGAGTGGTGGGGCAAACTACTGGGTAATATGAACATTTAAATATTTTTTTTTAAACAAAACAACGATTTCCTAAGGTCAAAACTTTCTCACTACAAAAGAAAAGGTATGTAAGTACCCTTAAGGACTCAAAAATGTTTCCAACCTGTATACAAGATACTTAAATCTATATAAAACACAACTCACAGTCTCACTCAGCGCAGGTAGTACAAATTCCTAGTAAAGTAATAATCTTAACATCGCAGCGAAAGAGACCAGCGTGTTAAGGCCTGTTTGGACCTACGCGGTATTCGCTGCCGCTGCGGGAAGCGAAAATAACGCGCAAGTATTTTCTATGAAGTTCCGCGGTGCGGTATTTTAGCTTCCCACAGCGGCAGCGAATACCGCGTAAGTCCGAACAGGTCTTTACACTAATATGAAAACCAACCTTAACTTATAGGTACATCTAAAACTGGTCTACCGGTTCATCTGGATGTACATTTTTCATATGACCATTGTAGCAAACTTTCTGGTTGAAGGTTCTATTACAAATGGAGCAGGAGAATCTCTTCATCTCGTTATGAATCCACATGTGCTGTACCAATGACTTCTTTGTAGCGTAGGATTTAAAGCACACAGTGCACTGATGCATCTTCTCTCCGGTGTGGACAGTCTGATGTTCGTCCAACTGATTCTTATACTGAAACTTCTTGCCGCAGCATGAGCAGTTCAAGGCTTGATCAGAGTGCGTTGTAGAGTAATGATTGTAGAAGTGTTTTCTAGTTTTGAACACGACACTACAGTCAGGGCAAGGGTATGTCATCTCTTTAACGTTGTGCTCAGCGACCAAATGTTTCTGTTTCTGTTCCCAAGAGGAGAATCTCTCCCCGCAATGAACGCAACCAAATGACCAGCACTTCCTTGATGTTTTGATATGCTCCTTGCGTTCTTCCTGCGAGGGGAACTCAGTTTTGCACTTCCTACAAATATGTTTATCGGTGTGGCTGTACCTCACGTGCAACTTCAAATTCTCGTTATTCAAGTAGTTCTTGCCGCATACTTCGCAAACGTAATCGGCGTAATGAGAGGACGTATGCCTTGCGAGCTTCGTCAAACCCGGCATTTTCATATTGCAAATCATGCAATTCCACTTATCTTTCAACAAACGATACGGGTGCACGCCTACTTCATAATCCAAATTGAGGTTTTTATTTATTAATTCGATACCGTTATGAATTTCCTTAAGATGTCGAGCAACATCATCGACTGAATTAAAAGGCTGCATGCACAATTTGCATTTAAGGTTAACGCAGTCAACCTTGACGTAGTCTCTAGCCCTAAAATTGCTTGTGTGCGCGAAAGCAGTGATCATATTAAATTTCTTATGCATTTCATCCATATGGCCTCTGTATGCATCTGGCTCTTCAAATTCTTCGCAGCAGTAAACGCAAACCAAAGTCAGGCCTCGCAATCTGAATGGGTACAGAGTCGTATACTTTAACACGAGCGACGCGTTCCATTTCTCGTGAACTAGAAAAAAAAAGAAAAACCGATTGTAACCATTTTCTTTTAGTTCATTTATATTAACTCCCGACCATTTAGACATCTTTAAGAGCTCCAAATCTTTCTTCAATATTATCAACTTCGTGTAGGAACTGGAAAACCCGTATCGTAGTCAATTGATCATCGTTAAATTACATCTGAATAGGATAGGTACATTATGAAAAGAGAACTGTTTCTGAAGGATAACAAAATAACATAGCTAATTTTATTCAAAAATCACGTGTGTTTTAAAACTTGTTTTTTTTTTTACTTCTAATTTTATAGTGGTTTTAACCAAGATAATATAACTTAATCCTCCAAACAACAAAGAGTTTGTTTGAACCCTGCTAATGTGTGGAACTAGCCAGTCAGATTTCTAAAAATATTCATATTTTTTTGGAGAGGGTTATAAGCTAGTTTTCATCGACATTATACCATGACTACGCGGGTAGCACCGGTGTAGCTAGTAAGTAATTAATGAAAATAAACAAAAAAACTATACTTTTATCATTTATTTAAAAACTACATAACCCTTACAATAAACAAATACTTACTAAATATACTATTAAATCAGGATTAAGTTAACGACACTGATATTACACAAATTCAAAGACTAACCGCCGGTTTCAAATCATCATTTCAAAAATTTACTGATCAATGATTAAATCACGCGACAGTGTCGAATTTGTTCCTAATTTGATTCTTGCCTGTCACGTGATTTGACCATTGATTAGTTTTATTTGGGGATGATCTGCGGCTGTAAGGCCGTATACAGAAAGAAAGCTTGAAACTTAAAAGCGCTTACCGGCGCTTGTCAACGCTGGTCCGTTCTACACAAAGGAAGCATGTTGAAGCAGACCAAGCAAAATGTCGGACTCATCGGACGATGATTTTGGCATTTTTTAAATGGCAGCGCCCAGCGTTGACCAGCGCGTGTTGAAGCTTGTCGGAACTTGTCGGCATCGTTCAGTGCTTATCGGCGCGCGTTCATATATTTTCCAAAGCTGGTAAGCGCTTATAAGTTTCCAGCTTTCTTTCTGTATACGGACTAAGAATAATACAAGTAAATAATTTATATAACAAGGGTGTTAAAACTTATGATGGGAGCATAAGGAGACATTAATTAAGTCGCAGTGAATAAAATCTTTCAATAGGTTTTTTTTTAGTTCTAACTATACTTTAATTTTTATATTAGTATAAATAAACATTGTCATTCGCTTTGGATCGAGTTTTCAGCATTTAGTTAACATAGCTTATAAGATAGTAACGAATCAAATATTTTTTTGTGGTCATAAGTCAATAAACTCATGTTTGTGGACAGCAAGCCAAAATTTAAAAATAACCAACCCATATAATAACATCATTAACTTAGTTTTTTTAACATGTTTGTATTGAATGTACACAAAAAACACAAGCCACATAAAGCTTTTAAATAATCGACAATAGTTTTGATATAAAAAAAAACTAACTTCACTTACTGTTATTTTGACACTACTAGGTACCTACCTACCTTATCAAATTTATAAAAAAAGACATCATAATGGTTCTCCGTAAATTGATGGAGAATTTGCTGAACATACATACAGGACAAAGAATTATTTTGTTGGTTAAAAAGCAAAGATAGGATAGGACATTATGAAATCAAATTAGGTTCTTAGTTAATTTATAAACACACATTTTTAGAAATGTTTTAAACAAAAAACAATTATATTAACAATAAAATATTAAAACGGGACGAACTAAGCGAAAAAGAAAACACGTGAAATACAAAATATTGAAAAGTTAACTTCTTTAAAATAGAGCAATTGGCTAATTGGAATGATAAAAGAATACAACGTCAGTATAAATGTTTACCCGCAAAATGCTACTAACCAAACCTTACAGATCTTCCTAACAAATTTCAATATCCTATCTGAGACGTTGCTTACCGTGGTCAAATTTGACATTAATTTCATACAAAAATGACAAATAACACAGTAAGCAAAAACAAAAAATTGTTAACATATCGAAACTGGTCTTTATGTTCTGGGGATTTTATCATTGTTGTGGATACAGTACAGGCCGTGTTTTAAACAAAAATGTACCAAATGTGGACGGTAAATACACATGTGTCTTACAGAAGGTTTTTTTTATGGTATGCGAAACTGTTATGGTAATCTGAGCTATGATGACAGTGAATCCAAATACCGTACGATTTAATTATCAATCATTGTTTGACGACCTCCGTGGCGCAGTGGGTAAAGGCCCGCCTGAGCCGCTGAGGTTGCGGGTTCAATCCCCGCGGCGGGACAAATGTTTGTTTGCTCTGCAGACATTTGTTTCGGGTCTGGGTGTTTTTCTATCTATAATATGTAGGTATGTATTTAAAAAAATATATATCTAAGTATTATATCAGTCATCTGGTTACCATAACACAAGCATTAAGTTGCTTAGCTTGGGGCTAGATGACGCTGTGTGAAATGTCCAAGGATATTTACTTATTGTTTTTTGTATCACATTTTACAGGACACAATTTCTTAACGTGACGTGACAAACCATTACGAGATGCGTACGCTTTGCCACAGTGCTCGCATATAAATGTACTGTAATGTGTTTGAAGATGTCTATTCAGCAAGCAAAGATTGCTGGCATTATGCTGACATATTAGACAAATCATGGTGTCCAAGTTAAAAGGTTGCAATCCTAAATCACAATCTAGATTGATTGCTATCGAATGTTTCTTCTTTAAATGAATCGCTAACTCATCGAGCCTTTCGAACGGATTAAGGCATATTCGACATTGTAGTTTCGTAATGTCAACTTTGATTGTTGGGGTACTCTCATAAATATCGGCCAGAACGAAATGCAGTTTGATGTTTGTATGATTATCGGTCATATGTCGTCTGAATAGAGATGATTCTTCAAAACTTTCACTGCAGTATACGCACACAACTTTACTGCCTGGGATTCTAAATGGATATGCAGTTGAATTTTCAATTATCGTGCGCGCGTTCTGTTTTGTTAGCTCCATCTGATTTAGTTCTAAAACAAAAGAATAATCTGGATTCATTTATGCATGGGCAAAATTGAAAATTAAATGAAATAAAATAGAATACAATCACGACTGTATTTCCAAGGTGCGTTATACATATTATTTTCAATCTTTTTAGCCATTGGATCATTGGAAGCTAGTCCAAGGGGTAGTCAGAGGTATGTCCAACCCAAATACATATTTGGTTTGGTACACACCCATATTTTGCAGAAGTAAACATTCCATACATGACAGGTTGAATGCAATGAAAGCCCATCGAAAGTCAAGGTACTATTCCTTTCGGCCAATATGAACAAAATTGTAATATGTTTAAGACGAAAGACAACAACTTGCTCGGCACCTTCGAGTCTTTGACCTGCCTGACCGACATCCAACGCGCGCCGCGAGGAGTCCCCAAAATCGAAGAGGAATGTTAAGGGAAAAATTGTAACGGCCAGTTTCAATAATAATTCTCCCTGTATTTTTGCTTAATGTAGTAAGATTTTTGACATAACATGTGTTTTGTATAGAAGTAATGTCAAATATTATACTACTTATAGAAACTTGTAGTCAAAGGCATACCACTCCACTGACTTTAGTATAAAACTAAGTAATTAGTTTGTGGCAATTGCGAGAAGAAAAACTTATAAAACTGTTCTCAAAAAGCTAATCCTGAGGTAGAACAGTCTTTAAGTGTCGACCAACGTGTGTTTGTAAGTGACGATTTAGTTTGGACTTGTTTTCAAACTTAGCCCTGCAATGTGAACAGAGGTAATCGTCCGTATGAGCCAATTTGTAGTGACGTCTAAATTTAATTCTATTGAAGAACACGATATCACATTCAGGGCATGGATAAGTGAAAAGTGATACGTGAACCTCCGCCATGTGAGCTTGCTTTTTATCATAATATGAGAATCTTTTTCCGCATATGTTGCAAACATAAGGACCGCAAGACTCAGAAGTTGCCAGATGCTCTTCCAACGAACTAATAACAGCTTTACACTTCCGGCATCGTTTAACGCCATTGTTAGTAATTGTACATTGGTACTTCACGTGAAACTGGAAGGATGACTTAACAGCATAAGATTTTCCACAATTCTCACAAATGTACAAACGATAATGTGTTTGGACGTGCCTGCTTAACGAGCAAATGTTTTTAGCCTTGAACTCGCATAAAGGACAAACGAATTTGCCATTTGCCAACAGATAAGGTTGTATACCTAGGTCAATATCAAGATCTAATTTTTTTGAATGAATTTCAACTAAATGTTCGGCAAATTTTTGTAGGTCGCGGAACGGCAGATTGCAAATACGACAACACATTTTTGTGATATCCAGTTTGAGATGGCCGTGAGAGAGATGTGTAAAAGCATGTTCTGGGTTGAATTCTTTATGTTCCTCGTCCATATGAGTCCTGAACTGCATGGCTTCTGTGAAGCTCTCGTTGCAAATGACGCACATTATTTCGCTTCTAGGAAGTCTAAATGGATATGCAGTGGAAAACTTGACAATAGCTCTCGCGTTCCGTCTTGTGTAGTTCGGCAGATTTGACTCTAAAACAAAAAATGTCCTTGCTTCATTTTCTCGTGTTTTGTTTGTTTCAATTACAGAGGTTTTGTTAAAACACACAGTTCCGGATGTCTAGACCTCATGTGCGTTTTCCAACTAACTCTTTGATTGAAATGTTTATCGCATATAGTGCAAGAATGTCTTTTGACTTCACTATGTATCCACTTATGTTGCGTCAAGCCCGACTTTCGTAAGAAGGACTTATCACAAACATTGCAAATGAAAGTTTTTTCCCCAGACTCGACCAAAAGGTGAGTTTTCAAACTACGTTCAGATGAGAATTTTAGATCACAGTGCCCACAGGAAAAATGTTTATCCGTATGTGTTACAACAAAATGCTCACGAAATTTGGTTTTCGTTTCAAAAATAATGTCACAATCAGGGCATGGAAAGGTTCTAACTGGCTTATTGTGTTTTTCTTTCATATGATTTTGTTTCAAGTTCCAAGTAGGGTACCTAATTCCGCAGTCATTGCAAACATGCTGACAACACTTGCTTGAAGACATTAAATGTTTCATTCGTTCTTCCAAGGAGCTAAAAGACTTTTTACATTTTCTACAGAACGGTAAATTTGAACTACGGGAACATGTATTCCTAACGTGCGAATTAAGGGCCGTAACCGAACTATAGGAGTTACCACAAGATTCACAAGTATATTTCGTGAAATGTGTGTTAGTGTGCCTGCTTAGAAATCGGATATTTGCAAATTTGCTGTTGCATACGCAACAATAGTATTTGTCTTTATTAATTTTAAATGGCAGTAATCCTAATGAGAAACTAAAGTTTATATTTATTTCGTGGTCAGCGCTGAGATGTTTTGCAACGTCCTCTAAACTTTCATAACTTGCAGAACAAAGTCGGCATCGCAGATCGGTACAATCAACTTTGATGCTAGTCTCATATCTGAAGCAATACTTGGCAATGTTAATATTAACATCTTTGTGTTCTTGGTGATTGTGCGATCTGAACTCTGCTGGGTTATCATAGCTTTCAGCACAAAACACGCAGACCATCGAAGAATCCGGAAGTCGAAAGGGATACGCAGTGGAATATTTTATAACGGCAAAAGCGTTCTGCCGCGCGGTGCTTTTGCGTTTAGTGTCTAGAACAAAAAAGAAACGTCTATTATGAACTAGCTTTCTTTAGAAAAAAAAGTTCTTTGTACACAGAATCCGAATTTAGACTATTTGCAACGGAACATGTAATGCCAACATTAAACGGACGGTTTTTTGACGTCCACTCCGCAATATAAATAACTTCATGGAGGAGTGATTTTGAAGTTTTGAGTGTCTCATAATTTTATTAATGTACTAAATTATTTAAATTTAACGCGGTTAATTTTATGTCTTACTTATTATCGTTTGAGTGGTAAATACAAGACAACATTTTAGAAAAAAACTGTACTTGTAAAACTTTTAAGTATGTACTTATTTATACATTTTGTATTAAGACAAGTATTCCATACTTCTAAGGTCGAAATAAATTTCGTTTCAATATAACATCAATTACAAGCTTTTGAAAATCATGCATTTTACAGTCCAATGCACTTCAAACCAATTGGACTATTCGAATTGACTAAGGGTCCCTTTTTGCACTCCATTATTAAAATGACGGTGGTGTTTTTTCTAGCTTAGTAGCTTAAACTTCTAGCATTATCATATAGTAGAAACTGTATTAGATTGTGCGGTTTGATTCGGATGGTAGGAAGCCATGTGAGTTCTCCAACTCACACGCTGATTAAACTGTTTATTGCATTGTTTACACTCAAATCGTTTCTTCTCCATATGGTTCCACATATGTGCCTTCAAAGTTTTCATCCTCGTGAACGATTTTAAGCAGACGTCACACTGGTACAACTTCTCAGATGTATGTGATACAACGTGATCGGTTAGCTCTTTTTTGCAGCTGAACTTTTTATCACAATAAGAGCACCGGAATTTATCGGTATGCTCCGTGTTGAAATGCCTAATTTGTACACTCTTACGAGTGAAAATTACTGGACATTCTGGGCATGTGAAAAGAGGTGGCTTATGGTCATGTTGGGATATCATATGGCTGGATTTAGTTTTCTTTGATAAACATCTCTCACCGCAATAGTTGCATACGTAAGGCCAACATTTTTGAGAGCCGAGCGTATGTAACCTTTTCTCTTCGGTAGTATTGAAACCTTTTCTACATTTCAAACAGTATGTTTTAAACTGGCCATGGGCATACTTCGCATGAACTTTAACACTGGCTTCGTTACCATAAGCCTTGCCGCAAGTCTCGCATGTATAATTCATATTATGTTTCTGAGAATGCCTACTCAATGAACGTACATCATTGCACTTCTCACCGCAAATCAAACACGAATAGTTGTTTCTGTACAATTTAAAAGGTTGCACTCCTAAATTTCGTTTTAAATTGATACCGATATGATGAATCGAAATTAAGTGGGCAGCGACATTTTCGAGAGTGTCGAATTTTTTTGAGCATATTCGGCAGTTCAGTTCTGTTATGTCTACTTTAATATCGTAGTTAGAGCTGATGCATTGTAAACTACGCCTAAGTTTGGGATATTCGTCTTCCATATGCTTCCTAAACTCTTCGGGTTCTTTGAAGGGGGCTAAGCATACCAAACAGGTCATGAAACACCCGGGTAGTCTGAACGGACAAGCCGTCGTGTAGCGTACTAAGAGACTGGCGTTTCCTCGAGTGGTGTGAGTCAGAGTGGTGACACCAGAGGGCATTTCTAGAACAAAAGAAATGTTTATCGGTCATTTACTTTATAAGGGACTATTGATTACATTTTTAACTGAAACCAGACCGTGGTAGGAACTGTAATTTAAGAACATGAAATAGATCGGTTTTTGTTCCGAAGTTTGTTCTTCAATTCTAGCAATGATCTCTTATAAATGTACAAACGAAAAAATTAAAATCCTTTTAAATAATTTTGCACCTCAGCATCAATTTAGATCTGTTTTTTTTGTATTTAGAGCTCTAGTCCATTAATTTTAAGATTTCATTATTTCTAACACTATTATCGTAATCCTGTTCAAAATTCGTCAACTCAGGATGGTTACTTTTATAATGAGACTTCCAACTAAATCTTTGATTAAACTTTTTGTTACAGAGTTTGCATTCAAATCTTTTATACTCGCTATGAATCCACATGTGTTGAATCAAATTTTTTTTTCGCGGAAATTGTTTCGAGCAAACAGTACAAGGAAAGGGCTTTTCGTTAGTATGAGTAACCTTATGGTCTTCGAAATGTTTTTTCGACGTGTATTTCTGACCGCAGAACGAACAAACAAAGTTATTGTTGGTATGAGCTATTTTAAAGTGGTCTATAAAGGTATTCTTTTCTGTAAAAACTAGTCCACATTCAGGGCAAGTTACTAGCTTCTTTGCGACACCGTGTGCGTCCTTCATATGATTTTGTTTCATGAAGGTATACATAAACCTATCACCACACACGCCACAAACGTATTTCCGACATCTTTGTGATTCTTGCAAATGACGTTTTTTTTCATCTGCAGAATCGAAATTGGTTTTGCATTTCATACAATAATGCTTTTTAATTATCATATGTGAATGTTTTATGTGAACTTTCAAGGTTGCGCTGTTGGCGTAGGATTTTCCACAAGACTCGCACGTGTATCTTAAAAAATGAGTCTGCATATGCCTACTAAGTTGTCTTAGACTGTACGCTTTTGATTCGCATATAGCACATCTAAGTTTTTCCGGTTTAAAATTGAAAGGTTGTATTCCCAACGGAGCTGTTAAGTCCAAGGATTTTGTGATTAAACAATGTTGCGTTCGTAAATGACTGGCTATTTCTTCCAGATTATCGCTTTGATGGAAGCATATACGGCACCGGATATCGGAACAGTCTGCTTTTACGAAACCCTCACTGCAATGCGCGAAAGCAAGACGTACAGAGAAGGTCTGGTGTTCCGTATCCATATGCTGTCGAAACGCGGATGGATCCTCATAACTTTCGAAGCAGAACACACAGACCATAGAGTTTTCTGGAAGCCTGAAGGGGTACACAGTAGAATGTTTCACTATAATCTTGGCGTTGCACTGCGCCGCGGACGCGAACGGGTATTTCATTTCTAGAACAAAAAAAACGCCCACAGTCAAACATCTCATTTGGCCGTGCATTAATTTACGTCATCCCTATTTATTACGCATTATTTAAATGATGCGCGAGTCAATGTAGCTGGGAGAAGAAGACTGTTTAATTTTATGGCGCACAATATCTACCGAGATCCTTATTATATTTTAAAATATTAAGTTCGCAATTTTTATAAATGTAACACCAAAACATGTGATAGATAATGTTTCCATTTATGTATTTAATTACATAACATTGTTATCTTTAAGTAAGTCATTGTAACGCCTACACTAACGACATTTTGTAAGATCCTAAAATACACAACAAGATCCCCAAGGCACGGTAGACCTATAGTATACATTCTCATTAGATTCTGAGGCATACTAAATCTTTTGAAGATTACAGGCTCATCCAAATAGACATTTAACAAAACAGTTGCAGTAGTAAGCATCCCGTTAAAGTTTTTACTTAGTTATGTACCTAATTGGAAGAAAGTTATTGCAACTAAGATTTACGATCGTATCGATCACTTCTTTAGTACAGACATTAGAAATTTTACACTGCTCTCGTTCTCCTGCTCAAAGCTCAACAACTCTGGGTGATTAGTCTTATTGTGAGACTTCCAGCTTACTCTCTGATTAAACTTCTTGTTGCAAAGTTTACATTCGAACCGTTTGTATTCACTGTGAATCCACATGTGTTGCGATAGATTTTTCTTTCTAGAAAATGATTTAGAACAAACTGTACATGGATAGGGTTTTTCATTAGTATGAGTGACACGATGCTCCTCAAAGTATTTCTTCGTAGCGAACTTTAAGCCGCAAAATGAGCATACGAAGTTATCGTCTGTATGCGTTATTTTGAAATGGTGTCTACAAGCTTTCTTCTCAGAGAAAATCTTTCCGCATTCGGGACAGACATGATTCTCCTCAGCGACTCCGTGAATTTCTTTTAAATGTATTTGTTTAACATTCCACGATATAAATCTGTCTCCGCAAACATTGCACAGATAGGACCAACATCTCGGGGAAGCTTGTAGATGTGTCCGTTTCGCTTCTAACGTACTGAATCTAGATTTGCATTTTCTGCAGTAATGATCTTTGATAATGTGAGAGTATTTTATATGGACTTGTAACGCGGTGTTAGTAGCATAGGATTTCCCGCAAGACTCGCAAGTGAATCTGAGAAAATGGGTTTGGGTGTGCCGACTGAGCTGTCTCAAACTAAATGCTTTTGCTTCACATAAAGCGCATTTCAACTGATCCGGTTTGAACGGCTGTATCCCTAAAGGTTCCGATAAGTCTAAGCCTTTCTGGTGGACCGTGCGTAAATGGACAGCGATTTCTTCGAGATTTTCGCACGTCTCGTAGCAGATACGGCAGCGAATGTCAGAGCAGTCGGCTTTGACGTAGCCTTCAGAGCAATGCGCGAAGGCAATTCGGGTGGAGAAGGATTGGTGCTCGCAATCCATATGCTGCCTAAACGCTGACGGCTTCTCGTAACTTTCGCAGCAGAACACACACACCATACAGTGTTCGGGGAGTCTGAAGGGGTACACGGTTGAGTATCGCACGATAAACTCGGCGTTGCGCTTCGCCGCAGACACATTCGGGTATTTCATTTCTAGAACAAAAAGAAATGCCCATAGTCAGATACTTTTCTATCGCACTTCTTTATGCGGTAACTTATAGTTACTAATGCAACCATGGCAATGGGTATTTTAAGTAAGTATGATATTTGATAATGAAAAAGCCGAATGTCTTATTTTTCAAAATATTTGCAAATGATTTACTTGCATCGTAAATATTCGTGCGTGACTCATGTACCCCTTAGAATATAAAGGAAGGGAGATGATGATAATTAAGATACTAATATTTGATTATGCCTATTATGAGTGCACTTATAATAGTTTTTTGAAAGTAACTCTTGCCTATCTGTTTACATCTTGTCCGGGTCCAACGAGTGGGAAGCCGCGGGGAACAGCTAGTGTTGTTAGAATTGTGTACTATTGGTGTTGCTTAGGTATAAATAAATGAAAACCTTGAAAATTATATTGTTGGCATAAAATTATCAAACGAGTAATGTAGCCGTGGCGTTTTATTAAGAGATGAATGAAGTAAAGAAACAGGTTGTGCCCACCCCACGTAGTGGGAAAGGGGAAATGATGATAATGATTTTTTTAATTCAAAGATAAATACTTAAAAGAGATTTTATTTACAGCCAGTCTCAAAAACCTATCTATAAAAACCACAGTAAGCAAAACCAAAGATAGATAGATTATTGAGATTGGCCGTAAATGATCTATTGTGTTCCAGTGCTCTCTAAAGGTTTCCAACAAAATTATCCACTGATTATGTCCTGAGAGAATTAATAAATAAACAAGTGGCAAAATTTAATATTTTATGAAAACCGACTTCAATTTCATGCGAGGAGAGATATAAGTATTAATCAAAAAAAATTGTTATAAACAAACAAAGACACTAAGCTGCTGAGGACGAGGAATGTAATTTATTTTATTAAAATTTGTCGTATGTAAGCGAGGTACCTAGAAAATAACATAATGCTGATTGTGATATTAATAATAAATACTTAATTTTCTTTTGATCTCATAATAAAAGTACTGCCAATTTTTATCGATATGTTTTATTACAAACCCCATCACTAGAAGCTGCCGTTACGTAGGTTCTCAAATGGGAATAGCGTGGGTGCTCAATGCATAGGTGCTCAAATGGGAATACTTTCTAAATTTTACATAAACAAACATGAGTTTTGGTACTGCTTTTACATTTGAAAGCTCTTTGACAAATATGACATTTATAAGGTCGCTCATCTGTGTGCACTAGCATGTGATCTCTTAATGTTCCAGATTGTGGGAATCTTTTGCCACAACGTACACATTTGTAATGATCGGTATGTTCTTTCTTGGTATGGAAGTATAACTGGTTTCTGGTCTTGAATACAATATGACATTCAATACATTTGTAAAGTCTTTTAGGCGTTTTAGCAAATGTTCGGAGGCAGGGAACTTTATGTTGCAAATTTTGCATCTGGCACCGACACGGGTGCAGCCATCTCTCACATGTTGTCGTAACTCCACAGAGCTTGCAAATCTTGCCTTACAATTCCGACATGGAAGTCCCTCGCCATGGTGTATTCTAACATGTCTACGCAGTGCTGAGGTGGACTCGAACTCTTTCCCACACATCTCACATAAATGAATGGGAAAGTGAGAACCAGAATGTCTGTATAAATCTCTAAACCTCATGCACTTTTTTGAACATACAGCGCATATGTACTGACCAACGTGAAGGAATTTGAGGGGCACGAGACCCAGTCTCTCTGCAAGATCAATGTTTATTTTGTGTTCTTGAATGAGATGTTGCGCTGCGGCTTCTAAGGTGTCTAATGTTTCTGTACATTCAGTGCAGGCCAAGTCAGTGATATCTACGCGAGTCTGAACGTTATTATACAAATGCATGCCTTTAGTTTTATCAGCATTTTTATGTTCAGCGATAAAATGATCTCTGAACGCAAATGGATCATCGAACTTACTTTCGCACACAAAGCAAGCGACATCTACAGAGGTAAGTTGGATCGCTGTAGTGTGTTTTACTATAAGGCTTGCGTTTTTAAGAAACTTTTTGTCTATGAAATATCGGTTACGTTTTGGTAGACTCTTCTTATTGTTAGCTGTTTCATAAACACGCTTTTTTATAATTTCATTATTTTCCGTCGAGGATTTTCCGTTTGATACATCTACTTTCACTATATTTTTCCTGAGACGCGTACTGATCGTCTTGTCGCTAATTTGCTGTGACGTTTTATCGTTTTTTAGACGTGAGTGGATATTTATATACCTACTTAGAAAGCTCCTCACTAGCTATAATTTTATAAACTCCTTTGTTTGTATTTTTCTTTGAGGCTTTAGCGTTTGACACAACTACCTTAGCAATTGTGTCCCCGAGATAATATGTCCAGATCGTCTTGTCTCTTATTGAATCCAACGCATCAGAGTTTTTTGGTTCAAAGTGAATATTGTTATAGCTGTATACCCTTTTATTAGTTTTGTTCTGCAATGATTTATCTACTGTGTGTTTTTCACTGGATTGCTTATTTTCTATATTAACAGATACTTTGTTTTGTCCCGTTACAGAAGAATCTGTAACTATCCATTCATCTACGTTTGATTTTGGGTTGTCATTGAGTTCAACCATAACCGATTCACTAAAGTCTCTAGTGATCCATTCGCTTGGATCTCGACTTGTCATTGAGTTCAACCACAACCGATTGAGTAAAGTCACTAGTGATCCATTCGTTTGATCCTGGATCAGTGGATTTTACTTCATTGATCTCAGTCTGAATGACGTATCTACTATCCGTAGCGAGCGATCCATTCGTCTCGGGACTTGCTATGCGTTACTTCGCTAACCCAAGCGTCAGTTGTGCTCCACTCATCTAGAAAAAAAATTCTCGTGTTCTTATGCTTGTCTAAAATTAACTTTGAGTGTAAACGTCGTTAATACTTTCCTCCTAATTTAGGGGTTTGGAATTTATAGTTTATGTATATTTGTGGTATAAATTGCCAGAATACGATGAATGTTAGAATTACAGTTTCAGCGCCTATTTTCATGGAGGACACATCGTTTTGGTTCGTCGGACTGATTGAAACTACAAAAATTCAGTTTTTATTTTTATACATCAATAAATAATTAACTTAACTTAATAATTAACACTTAATATGATACACACTCTAATCTCTATACTATCTAGGTTACGAAAGGAATAACAAAGTATTACATTTTTATGTATGAGTACTTCGATATCGATATTTAAGGATAGTGAAGAATAATATAGGAATTGCACACCATATTAATCATTACAGATCCAGTGCATTCTAATAAAATTAATTAGGTCGCATGGCTAAACTTTACATTTACCAATATGAGTTTTGTAATAGGATCTATTTTTGAAAGCTTGTTGACAAATGTGACATTTATAAGGTCGTTCACCTGTGTGCACTAGCATGTGATCTCTTAATGCTGTAGATTGTGGGAATCTTTTCCCACAAAGTGCACATTTGTGATGATCGGTATGTTGTCTCTTGGTATGGAAGTATAACTGCATTCGTTTCTCGAATACAATATGACATTCAATACATTTGTGAAGTCTTTTAGGCGCTCCGTGTACAGTTTCATTATGTTTTAGCAAATGTTCGGAGTCTGGGAACTTTATGTTGCAAATTTTGCATCTGGCACCGACACGGGTGCAGCCATCTCTCACATGTTGTCGTAACTCCACAGAGCTTGCAAATCTTGCCTTACAAAACAGACATGGACGTCCCTCGCCATGGTGTATTCTAACATGTCTACGCAGTGCTGAGGTGGACTCGAACTCTTTCCCACACATCCCACATAAATGAATGGGAAAGTGAGAACCAGAATGTCTGTATAAATCTCTAAACCTCAGGCACTTTTTGGAACATACAGCGCATATGTACTGACCTATGTGAAGGAATTTGAGAGGCACGAGACCCAATCTCTCTTCAAGATCAATACTTATTTTGTGTTCTTGAATGAGATGTTGCGCTGCGGCTTCTAAGGTGTCTAATGTTTCTGTACATTCAGTGCAGGCCAAGTCAGTGATATCTACGCGAGTCTGAACGTTATTATACAAATGCATGCCTTTAGTTTTATCAGCATTTTTGTGTTCGGCGATAAAATGATCTCTGAACGCAAACGGATCATCGAATTTACTTTCGCACACAAAGCAAGCGACATCTACAGAGGTAAGTTGGATCCTTATGGGGATCGCTGAAGTGTGTTTTACTAAAAGCCTTGCGTTTTTAAGAAACTTTTTGTATATGAAATGTCGGTTACGTTTTGGTAGACTCTTCTTATTGTTAGCTGTTTCATAAACACGCTTTTTTATAATTTCATTATTTTCCGTCGAGGATTTTCCGTTTGATACATCTACTTTCACTATATTTTTCCCGAGACGCGTACTGATCGTCTTGCCGTTAATTTGCTGTGACGTTTTATTGTTCTTTAGACGTTTTATAGGCTGGAAATTTATATAATTAGAAAGCTCCTCACTAGCTATAATTTTATAAACTCCTTTGTTTGTATTTTTCCTTGAGGCTTTAGCGTTTGACACAACTACCTTAGCAATTGTGTCCCCGAGATATGTCCAGATCGTCTTGTCTCTTATTGAATCCAACGCATCAGAGTTTTTTGGTTCAAAGTGAATATTGTTATAGCTGTATACCCTTTTATTAGTTTTGTTCTGCAATGATTTATCTACTGTGTGTTTTTCACTGGATTGCTTATTTTCTATATTAACAGATACTTTGTTTTGTCCCGTTACAGTAGAATCTGTAACTATCCATTCATCTACGTTTGATTTTGGGTTGTCATTGAGTTCAACCATAACCGATTCCCTAAAGTCTCTAGTGATCCATTCGTTTGATCTCGAATTGTCATTGAGTTCAACCATAACCGATTGAGTAAAGTCACTAGTGATCCATTCGTTTGATCCTGGATCAGTGGATTTTACTTCATTGATCTCAGTCTGAATGACGCATCTACTATCCGTAGCGATCCATTCGTCTCGGGACTTGCTATGCGTTACTTCGCTAACCCAAGCGTCAGTTGTCCTCCACTCATCTAGAAAAAAAATTCTCGTGTTCTTATGCTTGTCTAAAATTAACTTTGAGAGTAAACGTCGTTATACTTTCCTTCTAATTTAGGTTTTATTATACTAGGGTTTGAAATTTATAGTTTTGATTTTTGTAATGGGACCTTTAATGTTGTAAGCTTTTTGACAAATGTGTCATTTATAAGGTCGTCCAACTGGGTGCACTGCCATATTATGTCGTTTTAAACTTGAAGCCAGTGCATGATTTACCACTAAGCTACTTACGAGACATTTTTAAATGTAAACACTCATTGTAAGTGACTTACTGTAATTTTTACTACTTTCGTAAATTGGAAAATTACAAGTCTAAACGTGTTCGAGTTTGCTTACGGAAGCGACTTGCAGCTTATTGAACTCAATTGATAAGTTGAGAACTTACAGCCTACTACCTGTAGCCAGAGCCTACTACCTGTAGCCAGAAATCGAAGAGTGACCATAAGTTTCTCAGCTGGTGAAATTGCTTGTCGAAAATGTGTATCTTTTTTTTATTATTGGTGCAACTTGTTGTTCCAAGAGGAATTCAAAATTTGTAGCATTCATTCTAATAAAATTGAAAAATCCGTCTGTCTTCCATTCTCAACTCCTTCAAAAGATTTTCAAAAGCACCTTGTGCCATTCTATTTTCTAACCAAGGTTTTACCCAGCATTTTCTTTCAGTATTATTTTTCTGTCGCCTTTTATTGGTTAAAATTATATACGCAGCAGCCGCTTGAACCTCGTCGTCTACGAGAAGACATTTTTATAACTGATTTGTAAATGGCCGGCTTTACAAAACTTATCAATTTAGTTCAATAAGCTAAAAGTCGCTTCCGTAAGCAAACTCGAACACGTTTAGAACTTTAGACTTGTAATTTTCCAATTTACGAAAGTAGTAAAAAATTACAGTAAGTCACTTACAATGAGCGTTTACACTTGAAAATTTATCGTAATAGCTTACGTAAGTAAAACTCACAGGTGTAAAGCCGGCCTTAGACATTTTTTTTTATTATGTGCCTAAATATGGTGTGCAATAAAGTATTTTATATCTTCTACCTATTCATGAAAATAATATAAAAAAAAACACAAAAAGTAGAGATAAAATAATTTATTTTGTTTATGAAGTAGCAGTAGTAAGTACTTGATTCCTTTTTTGTTTTGCGAGTCCATTCCTTTTTTTCCTTCGAGCCGAAAGACGTAAACGCTTTTTGTTACCTTTTCGGACATCTGGCTGAGTGTGATCTGTGGAGTAGGTAATCAGTACTTAGGTAAAACATCGATTTGTTGTTGTTTAAAAAAAAATTGCCAGTTTGACATTAGCTACATAACTAAGTAGATCTCATGAAGGTCTTTCATTTGAGCTCACAACGGAAAGTCTAGGACGAGTAGTTCTCCAGATATCGGCGTTTGAAGTTTGACAGCTGTCATCGAAAAAGTAGATCTCATCAAGGTCTTTCATTTGAGCTCATAACGGAAAGTCTAGGACGAGTAGTTCTAGATATTAATCGTCTTTGGTTGTATGTACATAAAACTGTAATAAGTAGGTAGGTACTATAAACATGATGTGGTCAATAAAAATTGGTTTAATATTTTTTAACACTTAGCTACCTACTGTAGCTCTTGTATAATTATTTAATTATGTAAAACAATCTACTTACTTACCCATTTTACACAACGACTTTTTATTTAAATAAAATCGAACAAAATGTCCATAGCAACTAATGTAGTAGGTAAAACAGAATTCACTAAAAATAAAATGCAACAACTCATTCGCGTTATTCGCGTAGTACGCGCTGTCAAAAAAAATCAATATCTACCAAGGAAGATGATTACCTATCTACCTACTAACTGACAGACACTCTGAGTCTGACCAAAGAGAATATGAATGGCGCATGGCGGCGCGGCGCTCGTCATTTAATGATTCAACCGTCTCACTCACCCCGCCCGAATTCCGCACACACGACTCGTCCCCGCGTACCTCACCGCCAAGTGTCTAACAAGCAAGTGAGAACGCGATAACATTGAACAATAAATAGTGTGCTGAAATTTTATAAAAAGTGTTCCAGGAAATACGTTTTTATCAGTAAACCTTACAAGTTTGTGAAATAAATGTTTTTCATTTAGAATCTCCATAACATTCGCGAGGTTTCATCACAATATTTTCTTTACTTTTATAATTTATGAGTACATTATGAACGGCCAAAGTTCAGGTAAAATTTATGCAAATAAGCAGATTTTTGGAAGCTTATGCTGAATTTGTTTCTCAAAATTTTGATTTTTAGTTTCGATAGAAACCTAGATATAGAGCACAGGATACGTATTAGTTTAACATTTTAAAACAAAGATCTGTTACAACGCCATAATCACGTACGAGCGTTTGTATGAAAAGTAAGCCGGGTTGGCTGCTTCTAAGTATAGGGGGTACTATTCTTAGTATTCGTACACGCCTATATATTACAGAACTATTGCTTAGTAATAAATTTAATTAGATCACATGGCTAAACTTTACATTTACCAATATGAGTTTTGTAATAGGATCTGTTTTTGAAAGATTGTTGACAAATATGACATCTATAAGGTCGTTCATCTGTGTGCACTAGCATATGTCGTTTTAAACTCGCAGAGTCAGTGAATGGTCTACCACAGAGTAGACATTTATGATGATCGGTATGTTCTCTCTTGGTATGGAAATAAAGCTGCATTCGTTTCTCAAATATAGTAGGGCATTCAGTGCATTTGTAGACTCTTTTAGGTGCTCCATGGACAGTTTCCCGGTGTTTTTGCAAAGGTTGCGAGTAAGGGAACGTTATATTGCAAATTTTGCATTTGACGCCAGTGCAGCCACCTCGCACATGTTGTTTTAGTTCCAGAGCGGTTGAGAATTCCGCCTTGCAATTTCGACATGGATGCCCCTCGACATGATTTCGACTGAGATGACTACGCAACGATGGGGTGGACTCGAACTTTTTCCCGCAAATCTCACATACATGAATAGGAAAGTGAGAACCAGAATGTCTGTATAA
This sequence comes from Xanthorhoe designata, assembly GCA_963582015.1. Taxonomy (NCBI): domain Eukaryota; kingdom Metazoa; phylum Arthropoda; class Insecta; order Lepidoptera; family Geometridae; genus Xanthorhoe; species Xanthorhoe designata. The sequence continues at coordinate 1,799,727 of OY757058.1, forward strand.
ATCTCGAAAAGATAAGCACTTTCTGGGACATACAGCGCATATGTACTGACCTACGTGAAGGAATTTGAGAGGCACGAGACCCAATCTCTCTTCAAGATCAATACTTATTTTGTGTTCTTGAATGAGATGTTGCGCTGCGGCTTCTAAGGTGTCTAATGTTTCAGTACATTCAGTGCAGGCCAAGTCAGTGATATCTACGCGAGTCTGGACGTTATTATACAAATGCATGCCTTTAGTTTTATCAGCATTTTTGTGTTCGGCGATAAAATGATCTCTGAACGCAAACGGATCATCGAATTTACTTTCGCACACAAAGCAAGCGACGTCTATAGAGGAAAGTTGGATTCTTATAGGGATCGCTGTAGTGTGTTTTACTAATAGCCTTGCATTTTCGAGGAACTTTTTGTCTACGAAGCGCCTGTCACGTTTTGGTCCGCTCTCGTTGTTCGTAGTTGTTTTATTAACACGCTTTTTTATAGGTTTAGATTTTTCCGTTGAGGCCTTTGAGTTTGTCACAACCACTTTGACGATTTTTTTCCCGAGACGTGGCCTAATCGTTTTGTCCCTAATTGGATCTGTCGCTTCATCGTTCTTTGGGTGGGAGCGGATATTCTTTTTATCTTTAGAAAACGTTTTACTAGTATTCATATTTAAACATTTGTCAACAGGCTCTGAGGATTGTTTATTTTCTTTATTGATGACTTTGTTCTGTCCCATTTTAGTGGCATTTTTAACGATCTGATCATCTAATTTAGATTTTGAATTGTGATTGAGTTCAACTTTAACCGTTACGTCTCTATGGACCCATTCGTTTGGCCCTGGATCAGCGGATTCAACTTTTATCTCGGTTTGAATGGCGTCCGTGTTGCATTCGTCTTGAGACTTGGTATGCGCTACTTTGCTATCAAACGCTTCTGTTGTGGTCCAAACATCTAGAAAAGAAATTCTCGTGTTCTTATGCTTGTCTAATATTTATTTACAAAAACTCTGTGAGAGTCGCCTTCTAGTTTAGGGGCTTGGAATTCATGGTATTCGTATAATTATGGTACAAATTCTGGTTTTCTGATTAAAAAATATTTTCAGCAACGATTTTCGTGTAATATGGAGGTAAATTTAGTTTCGGTTGGTAGGATTGATAAAAACTACAAAAATTACGTCTCAGTTATTATAATAGGTATATTAAATAAATAATTAAACAGCACACTTCCAATTAATACGATTCATACTCTAAGTAAAGAAAGGGAAATAGACTAAAATGTTTTTCATATACAGCATTGATGAATAAATAGTGTATGATTATCATTATTCTAATGAGAAAGATACAATATACTCGAAACACAACTACTTCATCCTACTATTAATTAGATCTCATGGTTTAAAATTGTAAATTGTACGAACTAGGTACAACAACCTTCTTATAGGCACTAGGCTCCACAATTTACTGTTAGAAGATATACATTTGAGAGAGCAGATTGTCGAATACTGTTATGTAATTTTTTCTATTCTTAAACGATTTTGGTTATCACCGCACACCAGCTATCAATTCATAAAAACCGCATTGAATTGCGTCATTTATCAGTAGGTGTTTCATTAGTTTTCAAGTGATTTAGTTAACTAACCTAGGTACCGGGTCAAGTATCTCAAATGAATGAAATTATTAGTTCATGCAAGTTGCCGGAAGCGGCGCTGCGCTTAATTCTCATACATTTGTTGAACTTTGACTCGGTATCATCGAGGAAGTATTCAATACTGCGGTAAACCACGGGGCGGGTAAATAAGAACCATTTTAAATATAAATCTTTTACATGTTATGCTTAGCAAGATGCCGCTTCAAACGATAAGCAGAGACAAATTTCATACCGCAATGTTTGCACACAGCACAGTTATCGGAATGCTGAAGTTTAAAATGATTGTAGTAAGCGACATCGCTCGTAAAATCGACATTACAATCCGCACATCGATACGTCCTCTTCGCTTGCCCGTGCTGAGTCTCCATATGTTTCTGTCTCGTCTTCCAATCGAGGAATCTGTCTGCGCATTGAGGGCACGAATAAGGCATGCAGCTTTTGACTGTGCGTCTGTGCCGTTCTTTAGCGTCCATATTCGGGAATTTCGTACGACATCGGTTACAGTAAACCTCGTAATCTTGGTGTTTTGAACGCACGTGTTTAAGAAGACCTGTTGACGCTATATAACTGCTTCCACAAACATGACACACGAAACTTAGGAAATGTGTGATTGTGTGCCGGTTTAGATGTAGAAGCGAGGGTAGAGTCTTGTCGCAAACCGCGCAGTTAAAGGAGTCCTTTCTCAATTTGTACGGCATAACACCGAGTTTTGAGTTGAAGTCGATATTTTTGTTGTGATTCGAAACTAAATGCGCAGCGATCGTGTCGAGATCAGGGAAGTTGTTACTACAGATTTTGCAGGCGAGATCTGTCAGATCCGCTTTGATGAATTCCGATTTAGGTAGATTGTAGAATACGACCTCTAGAGTGCAGCTATCGTGATCTTGCCTCACATGGGTTCTGAAAACCGCCGGGTCGTCGTACAACTCGTGGCAATATACGCAGAGTATAGACTTGTCGTTGACGCGGAACGGGCAAGCGTTCGTCCAGCGAAGTACTGTCTCCGCGTTACTGCGCGTGGGATCGTTTACCGCTAAAAAAAGAAAAATTCTCTGTTGAATCATTCCGGATCTTGCAGTTTTAATATCCTTTCTATGTTCGACAAATCTGTGTATAATTCTGATTTAGGATGGTTTAGGGCAAGGCCATTCCATATCAAATGTCCGAGGCACTACCGTGTCCCGGTGAATGTAGGCTTACTCTTTGTTCTATAACTGTTGTATTGTTTTGTTTACGCATTTGATATTTCGCTCCTGTGCTGTGTGCATACGTTTAGTAGTTACGTTACGCGTGAATAAAAAACTTAGTAAAATGAGGGTAGTTTATAGTTTAGTTATAGTGCTTATGGGCGCACAAACCCAGCTCATATAATAAATCTATATAATCAAGTATGAGAAACACGTTATAATCCGATAAGTTTATAAAAATCTACGCTGAAACTTAAAAAGAAATTCAATCACTCAATTCGGCTATTTTGCTGTACAGTATCGTTTTCACTGCACGAATTCATTAATAACAATTTCAAAGCAATAGTAGCCAAATTATGTGACTGAAAAAGCATGAACGAAATTGTATGAATTTTAATATACAACTTTCAAAACTACCCACAAAACATGTAAATTTAAATTATTAATACAATTTCACTCAAAACTTTAGGGTTTTCACATGGATACGTTTCTTTCGACAGCAAAAAATATTCAGAGCGTTACTACAAAGTAATTAACTGTTGTCTGATTTGCAGTACTAGAAAAAAGATCGACAACAGTTAACTTAAAGAAATTCACTTACCTTTCAAACTTGAAGACGGCGATAGTAAAGAGTTCCCATGAGATTATCAAACCTATTTTTAGATCATCGTGCGTTATGCGGGCACCACACATTGGAGGGTTGGAACGTGTTGGTTCCAACACTCCAATGTAGGGATAGATCTTGGACGGTTATTGGACACAAACGGAGCATTGCCATTGTCCATTCTATTTGTAACCAATGTTGGAAGCAAGTTGAAACCAACGTGTGTGGTGCCCGCATTATACATTCACAAACGAATTGGAAACTTGGAATACAATATGACCTAGATTTTTTTTTAATCATGTTTTCACATTTCTGACCGAGTGACTATCGTCATTGAATGCCTATTCTGGAAATGTTGAATTAAGGTGCCTCTATGGGTGAAACTAGCGCCACCGCCGATTTTATTTTATTATTACGTTGAACAAAGGTGTTTTAAAAAACTTAATGTACAGTTTGTGAAACCTATCATAAGCTTTTTTTTAATACCGATCCATACTCTAAAATGAGCCATAAAATGAGGTATATCCATAAATTATGAGAGTAATAAAAGATTAAAATTAAAATCTCATGGGAACAAACACATGGGAATCGAACCCTGTATACATGACTCGTCGCTCGAAGATCGCAGCAGTCGCATGCGTAGTGGAACAGCACCGATATTGTAGATAAATACACGTTCGAAAAGAATTAGTGAAAAAGTTTATAAATTCAGTTTAAGGTTGATTTTCCAATAAATAACAAAGTAAATGATTCGACAGTTATTTGGACTGTTTTTTTATGCAACAACTGAATAATTAACTCTTCAAATAAAATTAATAATTAAACTAAATAGTAAGAAATATAATAGCATATTCAGATTGAAAAATTTAATAATTATTTGGAATACGCATTCTCAACATTTCTTAATTCCGAATCGAAATCAATTTAATTATTCATATAAACAAAACTATATTTTTAATTTTTTATATACTTTTAGATTATTATTTTTAATATAGCAACTGTAATTTTAAAACCTAGAACCTGTGGGAAAACACAAAACCCTGTAAACCTAAGAAATACACAAAAATACAACAAACATGATCGAAATAATTCGAAATAGACAAAAACTTATATTATACAGCTCTGATCAACCATGTTGCAAGATGAAAATATGATCAATTGTACAGTTTCAGTCACATCGCGTAAAAGACATACTCTATTTGTTGACTACTGATTGTTTGAACATACATCTCTGTTTTGTTAACCTTTCTTTGAAATAAATAACTTTATTATTATTCATATAAACTAGTAAACTTATTTAAGCTAAAACGAATATTAAATCTGTTGCTATCTCTTTTAATTGCCATAAGAGTAACAAGAAAAAACATTGTCTAAATCTACTACTAATATACTGAATCAATATGCATAGGGGGTTAGTATTCAAATATTGTTTCTCTTTCGTATACTACAAAAAAATGCTAAAAAAAAGTCTGAGTTTTAAAATCATTGATCATATTTTCATTCAATTTAGTCACATTTAATAATATTTAAAGTAAAGTTTGCAGCATAGTTATCTACGAAACATATCCATGTGAACACATGCATTATAGAAATCAAAACTAATTTTGATTCCTCGCAACAGTTTAGCGGAGGCAGGATTCTTACCAGAGATTGATGATATATAAATTAAGTTAACTTTGACTTTCATTTTAGCGATAAATTATGTGAATTAATAAAACAATTTTCAAAATAAAAGATATATGAAAACAGATCCTCCAAATTTTTTTCTTAAAATTGGCATCATGCATGTACATAATTACTGTCATATTTGACAGTTGTTTTCGCGATTTACTGTGATTTTTGCTTTGATACAGTCGAGACAAGTTACACAATGGGGGGTAGATGGTGAGGACCCTACTTTTTGGGAAATAAATGTTGCCTGTGGTTGAAGAAGTTGTCATTAGGCTCAACTCACACCAAAAGAGCATCGAAGAGCAGCGAAGCGGAGCGCAGTTTCAGTGTCATACGAATTTCAACCTTATTATCATTACTATAATCTGATCTGATCGATGATAATGATGATGGATTTATTTTATAAGTTCTCTCTAGTAAATATCCTGCCACACAGAGTAAAGTCGAGAAGTGTAGTTTCAGTGAACAGCATTATAAGTCCTTTTTTAAATGAATAGTCCTTTATTGTTTTGTACTCTTGTCTTTTAAGCTGTTAAGTGAAGGAAAACATCGTGAGAAAACCCGCAGCTAATATATTCTTATATATCCAACGTACGGGTGACCGTCGATCTATCTCTATAGAAACGTTGTATAGACAACACAAAATGTATGACACTTTTTGACAGATAACAACGTTGCTATGACGATTGATCTACGGTCATCCGTACGTTGGATATAGGTACCGGGCATTAGTAAGCCACACACGTATTGAGCATTGTCTTTCCTGTGGATATGTCCGGCAGCTGAGAGGATGGTTTAGGTGCTACAAGCCTATTCCATCTCAACAATGTCCCATGCACTAGTGTCCCGTAAGTGTAGGCAAAAATTGCCAAAAACTGTATAAATAATTAAAGATGTAAAGGCCTGAGTTTATTGTTTTGTATTGTTTTTGACCAAATCAGTAATAAATATTGACTATTAAAAAAAAAAAAAAAACTATTCTTACCAAAATTTTAGAAAAATTAATTTGCTTGAACTTTTGGCCTACAAAGACAATCTTTTCAATATTAATGAGCTAATCAAGTAAAAAGTAAGTTCGTATGAGCAAGTGGCCAACTCTGAGGCCGCCAAAAAGCCTCATGGCTTAACGACTTTAAAAGCCGGGACCGACAATTTAACGTGCCCTCCGAAGCACGGAAGCGCTCAGCTGATAATGCCACTGTAATTGTGGAATTGTAATTGTTGGAGTACTGAAATTTGTTTTTTAACTATCTGTTGACAACCTCTCAAAATATTTGTCTCAAGTCTGGGTGTTTTCTTTACCTCTGACTACCCCCTTAGACATCTTTAAAAAGGATCTCAAAATTGCATTAAGATCTGAAGGAAATGTCTACCGCTCCCTGGGATACAGTTGTGATCATATTTCATTTCATTTAATTTCTGGGTGTTTTTTATGTATAATATGTAGGTATGTTTTTTTTTAAATGTATCTAAGTAGTATATCAGTCATCTGGTTACCATAACACAAGCATTAAGTTGCTTAGCTTGGGACTAGATGACGCCGTGTAAAATGCCCAAGGATATTTTATTATTTGTGTACTGTAATTTGTGGAAATCTGTTCACAAAAACTCAACTCCATCAACAGACATACAAAAGAAACATAGCCTACCTTTTTTCTTTTCAGCCTGCTTTGCCGCCGGCGGTTTGCTGGCGGAAGGTTTAGCGACCACCTCCTTCTTCTTCACGACCTTCTTGGGCGGCGCTTTGAGTTTAAGGTTCGACTTGCGCTTGACCGTGATTTGTGATGAGTCAAGCAATTCAAGGAGGTCCACAGACTCTTTTTTGGGTATCTTGCTGGCCAGTTTCGTCAGCGGCTGGTCGTCAACTGGAATACACAAAATTAGATACTTATAGGTCGCGCCACGTAAAAAGAGCTTGGTCGGGGAAGTAGCGGGGGTATGTTTGCGTCTGTGTTCACTCGCTGACGAACCAATAGCACTCGCTAAATCAATGGTATGAAGTGCGCCGCAACACCTCTCCACCAATCATCGACCACGGAGCAGTTTGACAGCCAGCGATCTTTTTACGTGGCGAATAGTATAAAGATTTAAAGGCCTGAGGTGCTACAACATTTTACTGAGTGACGACCGATTTTGATGTCTGACCTAAACCATCCTCTCAGCTAAGTCGGCCATATCCACAGGAAAGACAATGGTCAATACGTGTGGGGCTGACTAGCGTGGTTTCCACACAACGTTTTCCTTCACCATTTAAAGCTCGTGTTAAAGTGCATAAAAAAATTTCGACGCGAAAAGATTGATGCACGGCCTGATTTGTACCCACGACCTCGGGTCGAAAGTCGAAGCACTTATCCACTTGGCCAACTATTATACATAAATAATTTATGGGGTGTAGGTAGGTATCGATCCATACTCAAGCGTAAATCGTGTCTCAAGCGGCGATTTATCAGAGAAATGTCATAAAAACGATACTTGAGCGTAGACTCATACGCAGGCCTAAGGTAAGGTTATCTGACGGAACATGCGTCGCGTATTATCGGTCGCGTAACGCCAGAACAGACAAATGTATAGAAAAACACTTGACCGTTCACACTCAACCGATGATACGTTAGAGTGCGATGATACGGTTATGATGATACGCTCGGCGTATTTTACGTCAGATATGAACCTTCCCTAAATCTGCAGAGATAGGTGAAGTGTACTCACGGTCATCATCACTGTCAATGTCTAAGAAGTCTGGCCGGTCATCAAAGTCATCATCGCTGTTGGCATCCTTCTCTCGCTTCACCAGCTCTATCTTGACCTCGCTGATTGAGTCCACTTCTGAAATAGATGCTGTGTTCAGTGGTGGTGTTCTAAATCAATAATTTTTTTATAACAGATTTCAACAAACGACTAATGTTCAACTGTATGTCGAAATCGACTTAGTTTTCATAATCAATAATCATTATTTTTTTGATGTTGTTTACCAAATCTATCTATAGGTACTAATATTATAAAGAGGTAATGGTGACTATTCGGGATGTCGCCTAAACTAAACTAATCTGACAGCACAAAAAATGATGTCGTCTCTTTCATAATGATCGAAATAAAAAGGGATGTCATCAATTTTATAGCTGTCAAATTAGTTCAGTTTAGCTTTAGCGACATCCAGAATAGCCACCAATGTTGGTTTGTTTGTATGTTTGGGGTAATCTCCGAAACTACTCATCAGATTTCAAAAATTCTTTCACCAATTTGTAGCTTGACTTTCCGAATGAACATAGGCTATATTTTATCAAGGTAGGTACCACGTGAGCGAAGCCACGGGCAAGTTAGCTAGTCTATAATAAGTATGTTTGAATTTTATTTAATACCGTCGCCACACATTGGCTTTCGACTTGGTTCCAAGCTTGGGTACTAATAGAATGGCCAATGGCAATGTTCCGTTTATGTCTAACTAGCTGCGCCCCGCGGTGAATTATTCCCGTGGGAATAACGCCTATTTTTTTAATCCAGGGTATAAGCAATTCTAGTACCTAATTTCATTAAAATCCGTCCAGCCGTTTGAGCGTGAAAGAGTAACAAACACACTTACACATAAACTTTCACTTATAATATTGGTAGGATAACTGCCAAGAATCTGAACATTATGATTAGTGTATTGGATCCAAGAGTATAACTTTGAGCTAATACAACGTGATTCATAAGTGGTATGCTATCCCGAAAAGGGGTCATTCACCTCATCAGTGTGAACAACATTAGTTCTACGACTTTTTGAATTTCGATGTTTGTCATTGCAGATGACTAGCAAAATAAACACAGGGCAACCCTGAACTTTGCCGGTGACCCTAACCACTGGCCAGTGGTCCATATGTGGCACATTAGACGTAGCTAGTAGGGCATGCAATTATCGAAACTTTTCGATAATCGATAATCTGAATTTTATCGCTTTATTTTTCGATAAATATCGAGAATTATCGGTTTTTCAGTTTCTAATTTAACTGCTCTATTTGTGCAATCTGCTGCACTCAACAAGAAGATTTAAGTTATGAAGATTTCCTAATTTTACATTATACATTTAGCTATTGATAAATGATAATGATAACTCACTATACAGGGTGAATTTTTGAGACGGGACAGTAAGGGCAACAAAAAGTTTGGCTAATTTAGAAGTTTGGCTCTTCTACCGAAATGTATGGAAAAAGTTTTTAGCGATTTCTGACATTTCTAATACTCAAACCTCAGTCGGTCTAGTAGAGACTTTTGATCCTTATAAGGAACAGGATCGATTGGTATCAAAAAAAGTTTTTTTTCTTGCTGACTGTACATTTTTTCCAAAATCTGTAAATGCAGTTCAGAATATTTAAAAAAATTATGGATAGTCTCTTAAAAACGTTTTCCTGTAACTATAACGTTTAAGATACTCGCCTTTACTGTCCCGTCTCAAAAATTCACTCTGTATACTCAATAATATAGTTTTATTATATACGTCCAAAAACAAAATGAAAGAGCTATTAATCTAAGGAACGTACCGTATAGTTAAAGTTATACAATGTATAGATAAATAGATACCTATAAGCTTTTAAATATAAATATTTGTGAACAAAACAAAATTTAATGAAATATTTTTCTTACAAACAAAAAACAAAATCCTCCATTAGAAAACTATAAAAATCAACTATAATTCACTTAGTGCATAACATTTTTGGTATCATTATGAATTAAATGAACTAAGTATTCGTATTAATAGATTCATTCATACATTTTCATCACCAGAAGGTGATGGTATGAATTTATCGTTTATCGATATTTTTTATCGATTTCTTCGATAATTATCGCTGACGAAAATGAGCCGATTACCGATAATTTATCGATTATCGATTATCGGTTTGCATGCGCTAGTAGCTAGCAAGAATACAATTTACCTCGAGCCTTGCTTGTGCTCCCCGGATCAAGATGATGCATAAATGTCTTCTCACAGTCAATAACCTGCCGCTTGAACTCCGATGCATCGCGAAGACGAGAGATGCAAGGCTCGCAGATCAACCGGCTGTTGCTGTTCGGCCCACCCGATTTTGAATAGGCAATCTGTGGAATTCAAAATCTGCTTAGTTTAGAAATAACTGTGTTCTGAGTAGTTACAAGCTATACACCCATTTTTTTAGCTGCGGGCTATTCGGTAAAGAATGCCAAACCTTACCATTGGTTATCAGTGTGTCATTTATCTAAGAATTGTGTGATTGGAATGGACAACTTTTTGGTCTCATTACAACTCTCTTATCTAGTTGGCCAAAACCATAATTATCAGTGTGTCATTTATCTAAGAATTGTGTGATTGGAATAGACAACTATTTGGTCTCATTACAACTCTCTTATCTAGTTGGCCAAAACCATAATGAGCATATCTCTAAAATAAGTTTTGATATGTATGTACGTACGGCCACAAGAAAAAAATTGTAGTACCTTCTCGGTAAAACAAAATAAGTTCTACGGATACAAATGCTGGCTCGGTAAGTTGGATATCATTTTATATGTTGTGTGTAAGGTGCCTTCTGGTAAGATCGGACCAGGAGTAAGTCCGGATACATCATGTAACTACGTAATTAGCCGATATTTTTAAATTATGGCAAAATCGGCTTACGCGCAATTTTGTTATGCCCCTCCCATTAGCCTGCATCTAACTCTACGACCACCCAGATGTGTGTTATCGTCGTTCTTGTGAAGGATGGACCAAAAGTGCAAAAAGGAGATGATCCGATCTTTTACCTCAGACTTTTACGAGCAATTTGGTAAGTCATTTTTGTTTATTTTTGAAGTTTAGCTGTTTTATCACTATGCGCGTTGTAAAATGCATTGATTAGTATTATACAATCGTGTCTAAGACGTTTGTAAACAGAGATCCGATCTTTAGCCTCGGAAATTTCAATAGGTGAAGTTCGGACTATAATTAGCCGGTCTTTCCTTTCACAGTGAATCTCAAACTTTTTTTAAATGTCATTTTTTTTGTTAAGGCACGTAAGCGTAGCAAATCCATTTTCGCATTAAGTATGGTATTTATTATGATTAAGATGTGAGGATTTGTTCTAAATTTATTACACTTTACAGATTCGCCATGCCCAAAACATCACAGCGAGCAACGGCTCCTAAATATGTAGTTCTTATTGTAGGTACTTTAAAAAAATAAATAATTAGGCATAAGTTCAAAAGTGATTCTAAACGATATTAAATAAACGGAGCGAATAAAGTTGATTGATTTATATTTTTTGTTATTATTTGAGTTTGAAACTGCAAGTTTTAAAACTGACTTCTATTTTACTAATTGCCTGACTGCTATACAACAGAATAGCTTCTACTCCTTCGTAGCTTAGCTTTCGTTAGTAACTGAATAAAAAAAAACATAAAATTGCTAAGAATATTGCATAGGTTTTAATAAGCACATTATATATAAATATAGTCGTAAAAGTTTGAGAAACACAAAAATCAGAGTTTTATGCATGCGGGGTAAGATCGGACATGAAGGGTAAAAAATTATATTAAATCGTAGCTACAACTCAATTTTGACAACAGATTCAATTCATTTTTTAATATGTTTTTACTTAGGTAAGTCCGAATATTTTCTTGAGATAGAGCTTATTCTAGCTGTGACAGAGGTGGTTTTATTAGACAGTCCGGTCTTACCTCAACAAGGTCCGATCTTTTCCTTGCCATTCTGAAAAATTATGCTCGGTTCTATCATTCATAAAACATCAACCGTTGTGTTTATCGAAACACTTTAACTATGAAATGAAACCTCTGTATTTTTACTTTAGTTTAGACGCTATTGCGTTAGAAAAGAATAACCAGAGGTGATACAAAAAAATATTTTCTAACACTCTTGAGGTTTTCTAAAAAATAGTCCGATCTTACCAGAACGCACCTTACACATAAATACATGAATAAGCTCAACCCCAGTACTCGCAATAACAAGGCTCTAGCTGAAAAAGGTTCTTCTTTGTTGCTTTTAGGCCGGAGAAAAGAGTCTGCAACAGATTTAGCAGCAACACAAACAACGCAACGAATAACATGGGTTGGTTGTCCAAACTCTTTCCAACTGCTAAGCTGCTAAACATTGCCATTACTTGGACTTAGGATTTGACTGCATCAGTGAATAATGGCATTTATCTAACACAAGGTAGCTTGTATCTAATAAGTACCTACTTAGATACAATGAGTGCAGCCTGCTAAAAATCCGAGCATGAAAATGAGATTATTTGAACTAAAGGTCTACGACTCAAGGCAATTTGATGGACAAAAAGCCATGGCTACGCTAGGAAGTGTGGATAATAAACTTTATTGATTTTATAATCCAACTAAGTTCAAAAGCCGATCACTGCGCAACACATCGAACAAAGATACCACTGCTCAACTTGAAAGCGTAATGTAATCGAACGCGTTCAAACCAAGATGGAGGTCATTTTTAAAGAAGTATCAGGGACTTACAGAAAGATTGAGGGTGTCTGCAAGCATTTCGGCGTACACCTCACGCTTTCCCATCCAGAAGTATTCAGTAGAAATGTCCTTGTAGCACCCTTCTGTTAGGCAACAACGGCAAACAGTAGGGCCGGGCCTCCAGTCGGAAGCTTTGCCTTCCATTATCGTAACTTTGCGTATCTTACAAGAAAAACTAACAATTACTTAATAATAACACTAGCTAAATTACAGCTTTGTAAAATTACACCATGTTACACATTATTTAGCAATAATTCAATGAAAAATCTAAAATTTTGGAAATGCAATGACGAAAGCGACGCCATCGAAGAAGAGCAATGGCGGCCGGCGCGGCGGCGCGGCTCGGTCGGCTAGGCCAGCAATACTGCCGTGCTGAGCTTAAACCGCAGTAATAGCAAAAACGCGGTTTTGAGAAAACGGCGTTTAAAGTTTAGATTTCATAAAAAACAATCTCAAAGGAGATATTTGACAAAAAAAATAATGCAAAGTGAAAGGAAAATTTATAAACTATCATTAGATGCAATAATACAATATAATTTCTTTAAAATAAAATAGTTATAGGCATTAATTGATTTTAGCCCCTATTACTGCAAACATTTTTTTCAAGAATTCTGAACAAAAACTTACTAAAATGCAGTAAAATCTTCTATTACTGCATGTTGGACCACTTTTTTTGTCATTTTACTATTTAAAGTGCAGTATTCATGTGATAATACTTCATTTTAAAGCGGTTTTCTATAGGAAAATTCTAAAGTTTCTCGCTTGCAGTAAAATAAAAACTAGCTTTAATTTAAAAAAGATGTTTATTCTCTCTTAGAACTGCTATTAAAACATAGTTTTTAGAATAATTATAGGAATCAGAACTCATCAATATTTAATTACCTTGTTTTTTTGATAATCTCAGCATTAATGATTACGACTTCATCTAAAATAAAGTTTCATAATCTTCTACATTTTCTCATTTAAATCATTATCTATGACAATGAATAAAAAAAGGTTAAGATTAGATTTTTAGAAGAGAAATGAAAGGCTTTTTGTATGATTTTATATTAAAGTTATTGAAATAAAATAAAATTTAATCACGGCTGCACTCACTAAGGTAGACAAATTCTTACAGATATTTATTATAGGATACAAATACCCTGAGGTAGGTAGGTGCTAATAAAAAATGACTGTCTTTTTGACTAACATAACTAGTTATTAATGCTTCATATTAATTAAACTCAGTCATATTATTATGTAAGTTACACTTTTTTACACAAACACCATTGTTAAATTATACCTTGGTATTCATTAAGTCAGATTTTCATGTTTAACAGTATGCAAAGTTTTAATTTAATCCGGAACTTTCTAGGCATCATTCACATATGGGTCATGGGCACTGAACGCGTTAAATTATTGATTGTCTTTACTGAAGAACTGTGTCGTTTGGCGATGTTTTTCGCAGTATTTTGCGAGCCAGTCTTAATTATTTCGTAAGGTTACTTACTAAAACGCAGTATTAAGGGAATATTACTTCACTTTACGTAAATGAGCTAACATAAATCAGTTACATAAAACTAACTAACATGCAGTAAAATGTATCAATATTGTGAATACTTTGGTGTTTGCCTTATAACTTTAAGCACCAATACCTACTAAACTGCAGTATTATTTGTTAAAACTGCGTTTTACTTGGTATGGGGTACAGGCATTTATAAATCATTTACTAGTTAGACTGCAGTATACTGTGTGTAATACTGCAGTTTAATTGGGAATACAAGTAAAAAATAATATTTTTACAGATTGCAGTAAAATTAACTTGTATGGAGTGAAATAATACTGCATTTTAATTGGTTTTATCTTTTAATCTTCTAGATCAAACAACCACCTAAAGTACGACAAAATGTTATGTAATACTGCACTTTAGTAAGGAAACACATCAAAATCTCGTGCAGTATTATTTTTACTGCGGTTTAGCTGGGAAACATTGTAAAATTTGCGTGAATTTGTTGCAGTTTTGACTTTCCTTCTTCCTTAAAAACATAAAATAAAATACTTCCATACCGTTTTACGAAAAAAAGAATAGTTTGGTATGTAGGTATTGAAATGAGGTATCAAGCTGTGTATTTATCTCAAAACCGACCAAAAGCCTGTTACTGCGGTTTAAGCTCAGCACGGCAGAATACATAAAATCAACATGCCTCTAGGTTTTATTGTTGTAAACGCTATCTAGCGTGAAATAGCAGTACCAAAAACACCTAACATTCACCGGAAGTTATTTCAACGCGCCATCTGTCGTCGAATAGTAGAAATAATTTTATTATTGTGTCTTTTGGTTGGCATTATTGATGCATGAAGTTAGAAGCAAACAAAACAGAAATGTCAAAAATAATTTGTCATGTCAATTTCATTTCATTCATTCAAATAATTTCAATTGCTTGCCTTGCCTGTTTTTTTCTTCGTCACGTCAAATAAAATTGTTTACGATGTTTTTTCGTTCATTTCACGATCTTTTCAAACCCAAACCCTACTTACTAAAATTAATGTGAGCTTTTTTAACGCACAACAATGAAGACACTAACATATAAATAAAAGTTAAATTTATTAGTCGCAATGTTAAAGCTGAAGGCGCTTGGAGGCCCTAAGTGTTAAAAAATGAGTGCCACAAAGAGCAAGGGTCCTGTCTTCGACCCTGGACTCTGCAGGTGTTGTGGAACTATGAAGAAATGTCGACTACTGAACGTAGAATACGAAAGCTTTGGACAGAAAGAAATTTACTCAGACATGATCATGGACTGTTTTGGCCTCCTGGTAAGTTCTTTAGTCTTACCTTCTACCTTGTATGTATCTATTTATGCCTATCATCATTATCATCAGCCCTTCTCATCCCACTGCTGGGCATAGGCCTCTCTTCCGCCACTCGACCCTGTCTTGCGCCAATCTAACTCATGTCCGACCTGCAGTTTTTACTATTCAAATTCAAATTCAAATTCAAATTCAAATTCTTTATTAATCTTAGACTAACATTACAGACTTAGGATCTAAGACGTTAATCTATTGAGATCATTATAATATGGCAATTACCTAAAACTAAAAACAAAATAAAATACAATAAGACATTTAACCTATCTCTAACAATAAACTGACAAATTAACTACTAGGTATATAATTTACAATATAATAAACATAACAAACAACGAATAAGTAACAACTATTATAAAGAAAATGTTACAAAAATAACAAAAGCAACAATAAAATTTAGTAAATATAGCAACGAATTGAGTAAGCTCAGCAGTTAGGTATATTAAGTTACCACGGTAGCAAGGAGTTTGTCGTCTACTATGTCATCGACCCATCTTGCCGGCGGACGACCTACATTCCTGTACCCTTCTCTAGGCCACCATTCGGTAAGTACTCTGCTCCACCGGTCATCACCACATATGCCTATATTACTTGATAATTTCAAATCAACTTCAATAATAAGTAAAAAAATAATTCATAATTTTTAGAAAGTACTTGGTACCTTGTAATTTTCGGTAGTTTATTCGTCCAGTGAGTTTACGAAAAACAAATGTAAATCTATTTTATCCAGCTATCACATTTAGAAGAAGGCAAGCCAACGGAGCGGCTTGTCTGTGCCACGTGTGTGATGAGGCTGCGGGAGGCAAACACATTCAGGAAGCAAGTGGTGCAGTGTGAGGAGGCCTTTATACAGATGAAGATGTATGATACTAGGAACCTAGGTTTGTATGACTATTATAATCACACTAATAATATAAAGGTGAATGTTTGTATAAGATGTATTTGATTTTTACTTGTTCATGCAAAAACTACTGAATGGATTTAGCTTAAACTTGGAATGTATATAGTTTATAACCTGGAATAACAGATAGGCTACTTTTTATCCAGGTATAATCTTTCAACCAATTCTCAAAAGCAAATTGTACAAATAGGCCTTAGTACCTACTAAAATATGCTAACTAAGTACATACTCTAGTCTAGGTTATTTTATTACTAACCAATTATTGTAATTATGCACATCCGAAATGGATAGCTGTATAAACTTGTACCTATCATTTAAGTCTCTTGTACATCAGTTTTGTAATAGAATATTTCTAATTCTGAGTGAATTTTTCTCTTTGCAGATACAAAGCTGCCTCTTGAAACTGCGTTGCTCGATGGGCCGTTTCATCTTGAGGTGAAAATGGAGGTTGAACCGTTGGAGGATGAAAAGGACAGTGATGGGGACACTCATGATGCGGCAGACACCATCCTACCAATAGGTATATTCAAATAATTCTCAAATCCCTAATCCCTATAAATCTATACATCTATACTTTTATACTAATCTTTACTAATATGCTTATCTAAGATATAGGTCGCGCCACGAAAAAAAGCGCGGTTGGGGAAGTAGTAGTAAGTAGGAGGTATGTTTGCGCCTGTGTTCGCTGACGAACCAATAGCACTCGCTAAATCAATGGTATGAAGTGCGCCGCGTTACCTCTCAACCAATCATCGACCACGGAGCAGTTTGACAGCCAGCGCTCTTTTTACATGGCGCGACCTATACCTGGACGAACTGCGAGCGTGTCGTCGAGAGGGACAAAAATACACATTATTTACCCCAAGAACATACGTAGGTATATATAACAGAATACAAAAAATATTATAGGTAGGGTGACACGGGTAACAGTGAACCAAGGGCATACAGTGAGCCACCCCTATTGGGTAAACGCGATGTTGCCGCTTAATGTGAAAAACATGTTTCAGAATACAAACCGCCTATAAACGAGAATTCTAACTCCGCTGATGACTTGCCTCTCCGCGCCAGTCAGGTCAAGTCAGCCGCGAGGGTGGCCATCAACAGACATCGGTGGTGGGCGAAGACACAGCCGCCCACTGCTAAACCTAGTAAGTAAACATTTTTTTTTTGTATTATCGGCGATACGGCGCAAGACTATAAGCTGATCTGTTGGGTGACTATGGCATGAAAGGTGAAGACGCCAGCGCCTCTTCTACCTTATCAGAAAACATCCCTCCTTTTCAATCTGTTTGTCAGTGGGGGCTTTAGGAGTTCTGTTGCTAGGGTATTTGAATGAACAGAAAGCCGTTCTGCATATATTTAAACCTCTAAAAAGTCAAAAATTTACTAAGAAAATCTGTTTTTCACGAAATCGAATAGTTCCTGTTCTCGTGGGAATACCGGGTGCAGAAGTAGCCTATGTGTTAATCAAGGATATAAGCTGGTACCAAATTTCATTCAAATCCGTCCAGCGGTTTGAGCGTGAAGAAGTAACAAACATTCACACTTACACACAACACGCAAACTTTCACTTATAAATATAAGTGTGATTGGTTAGGAAAAGACAAAGACATTTGAAAAAATTGGAATACTAAAACCGGATAGTGCAAACGCCCTTAGGTGTATAATTTTTTTTTTTTATTAACCTATCATGTCCCACTGCTGGGCAAAAGTCTCCCCCTCTTTATAATATCATTTATAAATGAAAAAATTGTGATACAATTAATTATAAATTTTCCTTGTTCCAGAACTTCCCATCGCAAAAGTGCAAGAGCTTAACCGTCAAAAAGACACCTCATACATGATCGACACCAACTTAATAGCCATCGTCGAGAACTCATACATATGCCCATTTAAGTGCCGTCACAACAACCTCCTATGTTACTACTGTGGCACAAACTTCACCGATCCTGTCCTAATGAGAGACCACACTTTAAACCACCATCCGAAGAAGTTCAGAGTCAACGATCACAAAAACATGGTCAAATTTGACTTAACAAGAATAGACTGCAGACTATGTCAAACTAAAATTGATGATTTAGATGAGTTTAAGAGGCATTTAGTTAGTGTGCATGGAAAGAAGTATTATTTTGAGACGAAAGATTGTGTTTTACCGTTTAAGCTGGTGAAAGATGATATGAGGTGTGCGCTGTGTAACATTGGATTTCCGTACTTCCATGCGTTGAATAAACATATGAATGAGCATTTTAGTAACTATATATGCGAAACTTGTGGATTAGGTAAGTTTTGAGACTACTTTGACATGCCTTATGTTTGACTGGCTTTTCACCGAAGCTTGACTATTTAGATTGTCAAGGGATCGCTTTTAAAACTAAGCTAGGCCCACACCACCAGGTTCTTTCCTGATTCTTTCCCTGGTGTAGGGAGTCGCGTTGGAACAGGCATTAGAATCACCTAGCATGTAAGACGAAACTTAAGTGATCCTTGAGGTCCTACCAGAATAAATGTTTTTTTTTTCTTTCTTTCTTTCTTTACTAGGTATATACATTTATTTACAGAAACTAAACTTTATAATAAATAAATAATATCCTTGGACAATCACACAGCGTCATAATTAAAAATATAATTCAGACAAAAGTCGTAGAACAATTTTATGTTGCTTTTAGTAATAGGAATTATAGAGAAGGTTTCTTCAGATTTACAATTCTTTTATTTCAGGTTTCGTAGACAGCCATAGGTTTGTGATGCATCAGACGAGGCACGAGGAAGGCACGTACCCTTGCGAGACTTGCGGGAAACTATTTAAGTCTGTGTACAACAGGGAACTGCATATAGACAGGTACAGTTCAACTGATTAGTACTTTTGTAAGCTGCCGCTTCTCGTCGAGCCTACCCACATTCTCCAGTTCGCCCGCGACCACGGTTGTTGCAACTGCCAAAACTTTGGGAAATAATATTAAAAGGTCATCATCATCATCATCATCATCAGCCCTTCTCATCCCACTGCTGGGCATAGGCCTCTCTTCGCTTCCGCCACTCGACCCTGTCTTGCGCCAATCTAACCCATGTCCGACCTGCAGTTTTTACTATGTCGTCGACCCGTCTTGCCGGCGGACGACCTACATTCCTCTACCTTTCTCTAGGCCACCATTCGGTAAGGTTAATATTAAAAGGTAAATTACGTAAAATCCTGTGAGTTCAATTTAAAAGTAAAAATACTTGCTACTATGTTGTTATGTACCTACCTACTAAATTATGTTTGACCTATGAGTTACTCTAGCACCTAAGTACGTAAGTAAAAGTAAAAAAAGTAAGTAAAAGTACTACTACTTACTACTTACTAAGTAGTAGTAAGCAATTAAGTACCTAAGTACTGTTTTTTTGTGAGAGAAATAAATGCATTTATTAATATATTCATAAGCATTTCTTGCTACAGGGTGCACAAGAAACGAGGTCGCGTTTACTGTCCCAAATGCGACGTGAAACTGATGTCCCACCCGCAGAAACTAAAGCATCTTGTGGAAGTACACGGAGAGCAGCCTACTGTGCTGCCCTGCACTTATTGCGATAAGGTGAATATATATCCTTGGATGTTGCACACAGCGCCATCTAGTCCCAAGTTAAGCAACTTAATGCTCGTGTTATGGTATAGGTCGCGCCACGTAAAAAGAGATTGGTCGGGGAAGTGGCGGGGGTATGTTTGCGCCTGTGTTCACTCGCTGACGAACCAATAGCACTCGCTAAATCAATGGTATGAAGTGCGCCGCAACACCTCTCCACCAATCATCGACCACGGAGCAGTTTGACAGCCAGCGCTCTTTTTACGTGGCGCGACCTATACCTGGACGAACTGCGAGCGTGTCGTCGAGAAGGACAACAAAATGCAGTAAATCCATAGTTTCGTAGTACAACATTCGGAGCATCAAGTTTTCGACAAGCCTTGGACATTGCACACAGCGCCATCTAGTCCCGAGTTAAGCAACTTAATGCTTGTGTTGTGGTAACGCCCCTGATTGTGTAACTTGTCTCGATTGTATCAAAGTTGTATCAAAGCAAAAATCACAGTAAATTTTTGCTTTGATACAATCCGAGACAAGTTACACAATCATCGATACATTATTTGTAAATTTATTGTAAAAAATATATCCGAATTGATCCAGGCATTCTCGAGCTTTTGAACGATAGGTGTCTTATATATATATATATAGATAGATAGATAAGAACCGTTTCTGCCGAGTGGGATGTCCACTTTCGATCCGAAGGTTGTGGGTTCGAATCCCGGTCAAGCATCAATGGGTTTTAAGTTTCAAAATGCGACAACTCGTATAATATAATCATTATTTATACCATAATCGACTTTATTATTTCAGGTTTTCGACACCCGACGCAATTTGACAATTCATTGGCGGAAGGAGCATTTGAAAGATTTCCGGTAAGATAATAATAATTTATTTAATAAACATTTTTTTTATAGAAAAAAAATTATCCCCCTTAGAAATGAAATAAGATCACGACTGTATCCCGGGAGCGGTAGACATTTCTTTCAGATCTTTAGTAAATTTTTAGATCTTTTCGAAGATGTCTCAGGGGGTAGTCAGAGGTATGTCCAAATACATACATATTTGGTACATGCCCATTTTTTGCAGAAGTTAACTTTCCATACGTGACAGGTTGCAAGCCCATCGACGCTATTAGAGAGCTAACTGGTTTCCTCACGATGTTTTCCTTCACCGTTATAAGCTCGTGTTAAAGTGCATATAAATTTTTAGATGCGAAAAGTTCATTGATGCACGGCCGGGTTCGAACCCACGACCTTCGGATCGAAAGTCGAGGTACTAATCCACTTGACCAACGCGGCTTTTTTTATTTATATTTAGCTGTACTTAATTGTATTTCTAGTTACGACTGCCAAGTGTGCGGCCAGAAGTTCTTCACTCGCTTCGCTCTCAACAACCACATGCCAACGCACACCGGGGAGCGAAACTACAAATGCAAGGTTTGCGAGAAAACATATCCGAGACTGAAGACGCTGAAGGAACATATGCGAATACACACTAATGACAGGCGATACAGGTAACACTGAGAAATACAACCATATAAATGCCCCCTGATTGTGTAACTCTGATTGTGTAACTTGTCTGGGATTGTATCCAAGTTGTATCAAAGCAAGAATCACAGTAAATCGCGAAAATAACTGCCAGATTAACGGCTGATTAAGTGCCTCTTTCACGATCTTCAAGTAAAGTTCTGAGTAGGCTAGTCATAGTCACCAAGTAAAGTGTCGAGTAACCTCCTACGGCTAGTCTAACTAATTTACGGCTAGTCTCAATAACCTATCTATCTTTGGTTTTGCTTACTGCGGGTAGATATTTGACATTTCTTCCATACAAAAAACGTCAAACAGCTACTGACAGTAAGCAAAACAAAAGATAGATAGGTTATTGAGATTGGCTGTTAGTGCCTCTTTCACGATCTTCAAGTAAAGTTCCGAGTAGGCTAGTCACCAAGTAAAGTGTCGAGTAACCTCCAGTCGCCTCCATAGAACGAACGAATTATTGCTTTGTTCGTTTAACCTGTAAGTACTTACTCAGAGGTTGGATTTTGTTGGTGAAACTAAATTATGATACTCGCGGGCGAAGCCACGGGCTAGTAAGCATGTTAAAAAGTATTAGTGTCAAACTACACTTAGGTATTACTCTTATTTATTTATTTATTTATTTACACATACACACATAGAATATAACATTACAGCAGTTGTACTAATTCGTTTAATTGGCCAGAGTTGGCCACTTGCTCATACGAACGAACGAACGAACGAACTAATTCGTTATATCTATTTAACAACCAACAGAATATAAAATTAAAGGTAGGTATGGCAAGGCACATAATCAATGAAAAAACAACAATCTATTAACATATCAATATTACATAGTAGGGTACGTTGTCGTACAATGAACCAGGTAAGTTTTGAAAGCCATTATCTTCGAGTTTCTTGGGTTTTTAAGTTCGATTTTTTCACTGTTCGTTAGTGAATTTATCTGTCTTTCATTTTGCATTAAAATTTAATAAATCTTATTATGATCTTACTGATAGTTTCGTCTAAGGCGTCTAGAGCTTCGTGGCTGAGTGGTGGCAGCCCGGCCGCTTGTATTTCGCTTCGAATCTCGTTGAGGCCATAAAACTTTTAGTAAGATTTTTCATTTTATTCGTTCGTTCGTTCGTATGAGCAAGTGGCCTACTCTGGTGACGGAGTTTTTAGGCCACCTAAAGGCCTCCGTCATGGCTTAACGACTTTAAAAGCCGTCAATAATTTAATATTAATTAATACTTTTTCATGTAAAAGTATTAAGTTCGTAATTTCTTTTTAATGTTTATTTTGTCCACAGATGCCACATTTGCGGTCAAGCGTTTATCCAAAACTGCAGCTTAAAAGGTCACATGAAGAGTCAGCACCCTGAATATGGATAAACCATTAATTAAATAATAAATAAAATACTAAATAAATAAATTGAGAGGGACTGACGAAAGTGGGAGGCCTTTGCCCAACAATGGTAAAGGATGGGCTAGTAATAGTAATAGTAGGTAATAATAGGACAATCCACACAGCGTCATCTAGTCCCAAGCTAAGCAATTTAATGCTTGTGTTATGGTAACCAGATGACTGATATTACTACATAGATAATTTTTTTTGTAAATACATATTATAGATAAAAAACATCCAGACACGAAACAAATTTTAATATTTGCAGGTCTTACAAACTTTTGTCCCGCAGCGGGGATCGAACCCGCAACCTCGGCGTTTCAGGCGGGCTTTCACTGTGCCACAGAGGTCATCAGAATTATTATCTGTTATTGATTGAGGCTCGAATGCTCATAATTTTTTAAATATAAATTATTTGTTGATTCGTTCATTTAACGCATAAGGGCGCCTTCAAATTAGCCGCAAATTGTCGCGCGGAGGCAGCGCGGCTGCAGCGCTGCACACATTGGCTTGAACTTGGTTCCAACATTGGCTACGAATAGAATGGCCAATGGCAATGCTCCGTTTGTGTCCAATAACCATCCAAGATTAATCCCCATATTAGAGTGTTGGAACCAACACGTTCCAACACTCCAATGTGTGATGGGTGCAAAAACTTTGACGCACCCTGTATAAGTATTAGGGCGCCTTCAAATTAGCCGCAAATTGTCGCGCTGAGGCAGCGAGGCTGCAGCGCTGCAGCCGCCGCGCCGGAGCATTGCCATTGGCCATTCTATTCGTAGCCAATGTTGGAACCAAGTTCAAGCCAATGTGTGGTGCCCGCATAAGAGACAACATCAACTTTTTTTGCATGAAAATTATTTACTGAGCCTCTATGTAGATATTTGAAAAGTGTAAAATAATAAAAACAAATATTTTTTTTTTCAAAATAATAAAATAGTTTTCTAAGATTTATCATAAGGACTTTTGGAGGCCCCCTCGAGGACTGTGAGTGGGAATGAGGGGCCTCTGCGCTAAGTCATGGCAAAGACGATTAAGTCATGGTAATGACCTCAATGTGATTTGTAAGGCAAGCTAAATTGTCGGTGCAAGTGAGACATAGCAATAAACATAATAATGTATTATTAATTATTAATTTATTATTAGTGAATGCACATTTAAATTTCTAATTGTAAATAATACTTATATAAATTATTGAAAAAGTTTTTTTTTTTTTTAATAATAGAAAATTAGGTACAATTATAATAATATAATTGTACCTAAGTAAAATTAGCTGTAAGTAAATAAGTTGGTATGGTACCTTTCATTCAAATCCCTACTGCTGTTTCCTAGTTCCTTTTTCCTTGGGAATACCGGGATCAAAAGCCTATGTGTTAATCCAGGATATAAGCTATCCTGGTACCAAGTTTTATTCAAATCCGTCCAGCCGTTTGAGCGTGAAGGAGTAACAAACAACACACAAACTTTCACCTTTACAATATCAGTGTGATATGAAAAGCCACCCGTTCCTCTGCTTACCCCCTTAGAATCTAAAATGCCAAAAGATCAGAATGTAATGTTTACCTACTGCATCATAAGAAAACAGAATATTATATTTCTTACATTTAAACAGTTGAATGAAACATACTTAGTAAGTACACATTAGTTATTAATATTTTATTTACCTACCTTTAAGTATTAGGTATTTATAGCTAGTCTCAGCTTTCGTTTTTTTATTATTGTTCTTACTTTAATAGTTTTTAACAAATGTCACAGATTGATATATAATAGTAATTATATCTTAGACTAGTTTGCGTGGTGCGCGTGCTGCAAGCAGCACGCGGTTTTCTTTTTCCATGTTTCTGACAGATGGTAATACCCTTTAAAAATTTTGAGAATCCATAGGAGATTTAAAATATTTAATAAACCGCTATGGGAACCCCTAAATCAGTATGAAAACCCTTTAGGAGCCCTTAGCCATTAAGAAAAAAAAAAAAAAAGAAAAAAATTTACCAAGTCGTCGGCCCTGAGTTACGCTCACCCACTCGACCTTCGTTACGCTACGGGGGTCGGCGGCTCGCTTCGCTCGCCACCTCCCCCCTCCGCTCCACTCAGGTCTCGTAGGTTCGCTCCACTCAGGACCTCCGACGCCTACCCACTATAATATTTGTTCAAACACCTAATGGATATCTCTAACCGTTGTGAAGTTACAGCCCTTTCAATTTTAGGGGAGGTTGGGGAGGTGGGGGGTGAGTTTTGAAAAAATATTTCGACTATCTAGATGCCCCTTGATAAGAATCTGAAAAAAATTTTGTTTTAAGTCGAAAGGTTTTCGAGATTCGAAAAAGGGGGGGAGAAGGGGGGCAAAAGGGGCAACACTGAAAAAAAATTTTTACTTCCCCGAGCCTCCTCTATCCGATTCCGCAAAAAAAATTGTTCCAAGTCTTAAGGCGCTCGAGATTCGAAAAAGGGGGGGGGGAAGGGGGGCAAAAAGGGGGGGTTTGCGATTTTTCCCAAAGTCACCAGACCTACCTCTATACGAATCCGTCAAAATATACATACCTCCCCATCCACCAACAGGGAGAACAATTCTGTCAATCAGTCAGTGAGTCAGTGGTAGTCTAAGTTTATATATTATAATGTTTTTCTACGCAAACTTTGAGCACTGTTTTCTGAGCGGCCCGGGCGGGATGCGAAGCGACGCGACGCAACTCTTCGTGGCTGACAGTTCTTTCCTCAGACGCACTATGTCGAGTTCCGCTTGTCTCTTACGCTGAAAAAAACAATATTTAACTTGTTTGTGTGCGTTTGCTCGTTCGAAAAACGTGGTGTTGGCCCACCAACACTCACTGCGCGATTTTGTTGTGCCCGTCACCTGCTAGTGCGCAGCGCGTTTCACACGAGGATAGTGTGATAGTGTGCATCTTGTTCGGCAGGCGTTTCTATCGATACATACAAACGCGCAGTCACTGCGTTTGAGGGAACAGGGCGCGGATATCGCGAAGTATTTACGAATGGAATTCATACTCCTGTGTCGAAGTTCTTTTTTGTTTTCTTTTGTAAAGTGTGTCGCGAATTTGCGGCTTCGCGCGCAAAGCGCCATGTATTAAAGCAAGTTACCAAAGAGAATAAAAACAAAAAACAACAAAGACAATAAAAACACTACGTTTACTCAAGTTACCTTGAGTTCTGTAGACAGGCGCGCCTCGACCTGCGCCACGCGCTGTCTCAGCTCGGCGATGTCGCGCATGAGGCGCGCGGCGGCCAGCTTGTTGTCAGCCTGGGGGCAAATGTTAATGTCAGAAGATGGCGCGAATAGATAGGTACCTACCTAACTGTGAAGTGAAGACTTGAAGAGCTAAGTAAGAGCCTCTAAGACCAAAGATGCAGAATTGCAAAGTTAGTGAATCCATGTTACCCTTGGACAATTTAACGGCGTCATGTAGGTACCTAGTCTAGTCCCAAGTTAAGCAACTAAATGCTTGTGTTGTGCCGGTATCACACATTGGCTTCATTTAGGCTCCAACATGGCAATTGCCATGTTGGAACCAAGTTGAAGCCCATGTGTGGTGACCAGATAACTCTAGTAGGTAGATACCTACCTACCTACATTTTTTTTTGTAAGTAAATAAAACATAAATACCTACCTATTATACTTAGACTGGTCCTTTTTGGCACCAAAATCTTTTTGTTACTTTTTTAGTAAGTAGGGTAGGTAGTTCTAGATTGAACCAGGCAGCCACAATTAACCATCGATATTTCTCAGAAATCTGACGTTGCCTATTTGTGCTTCTACCTGTAAATGATAGGCGCATGTGTCCCCCCTCCGCACACCAGCTTGTGCAAGGCACCCACTAATAACGGTTGTGTGAGAAGCGTTTGTTTGAAAATTGAACCAAAAATTAAGTTTTTTCTGCAGGCATCTTTGATTTTTAGTGTGAATTGTGTACCTAATAGATAGCATTTTTTTTTATTACAATTATTAAATAACCATTTAGTTAGCTTTCTCATGTACCGTACCTACTTAAGCTTGAAATAATAAGACTAAACCGTTGAAATTTTCAGATTAGTTCAAAGTATGTGCTGTGTCTCTCATCGAACCACATCAAATAGTTCACATTGAACCAGGTTTTTATGCTACTTGCTTAGAGTAATTTCCTAAAAAAATATAAAACTTGCTGATTTTGATTAAGGTTAAGACAATAAATAATAATTTTGATCTCTTTAACGTGATTTAAGTGTTTTTCTATTAGATATTCATATTTTGTATAGGTTTAATGTTAATTTTAACCGATTAAATTTAGAAAAATGATAAAAAAAAAGAGAAAAATGTTTTATGGTATCAAACCACAAATATTGCAATAAAAAGCATAAAACTATATGTATTTTCATATGTTGCCCTTTATTAATGTATTATAATATAATTACGGTACCCAAAATAAAGTGGTACCTACACCTAAGAGTAGGTACACAATGAACTAAATCTCATTTTTTCTTAAAAACCATGTATCGACTAAACCAATAAAAAATGTAAAGAAATTTAAATGCAAAATGAAAGACAGATAAATTCACTAACGAACAGTGAAAAAATCGAACTTAAAAACCCAAGAAACTCGAAGATAATGGCTTTCAAAATTTACCTGGTTCATTGTACGACAACGTACCTACCCTACCTACGTATGAATTTTATGTGTTTTCTCTCTGTCACAGGCACATTTACGCCTTCCAAAAACAAACATTAGCATTGCAATTAATAACTTACAACTCTGGAAGGCGCGTTTCTGGCGACGCTTCTGCTAACGACGTTGGGCAGGTCGGCCATTGAGCACGTGTTGAAGAAATTTTCCGGGGGGTTTGTTCTCGTCACCACGCCTTGTATTGCCTGGTGACAGTGGCTTAGATTTCATTTAAATTAAAAAAATCACGATCTCTTACTCTTGAGTGATGAAACGTGTGAGGCAGAGAATTATTGCGTGCTCACTTTTACGTCTTTTGGCGGAAAGGAAATGTACCTAGTTAGTACCTAATATATAAAGCGGAAATTAAGTATAAAAATTTTGCACTATGCTCTTTAAATGAGCCATTTGTTATTGTAGTAAGGGACCGTCTCCACAAGCGTGAGAATCGCGGCGATATTATCGTCGCGCCACGTATTTCTATACACTCTCTATGAACGTGTCTCCACACGGTGATTTCATCGCGACGGTGCTACGAGTAACATTGACAAGCAAATTTGATTCTTATGATAATCATCTTACCGTGTAAATTACCCGATGATAGGAGGACGGAATCGTCGCGATACACTCGCCCGTGGAGACGGTCCCAAAAGCTTAGAGCAACTCTAACTAAGCAGTAAGGGCGCGAGAGAGAGTAGACAGCCATTATTTAAGGATTTTGATCTATATCTTTACCTACTGGTAACTGTAACTGGATAAGTGTGAAATAACTAAAAAAAAAGTGAGGGAATTACTCGCTTTTATAGTTCGCGCCACGTAAAAAGAGCGCTGGCTGTAAAACTGCGCCGTGGTCGATGATTGGTGTGGAGAGGTAACGCGGCGCACTTCATACCATTGATCTAGCGAGTGCTATTGGTTCGTCAGCGAGTGAACACAGGCGCAAGCATACCCCCGCTACTTCCCCTCAGCGCTCTTTTTACGTGGCGCGACCTATACTCACCTCATGACAGTAAAAGCTAGTAGGTAGGTACTTATAAGTTTTTTTAAACCTGCGCGACCGCGGTCCTCGCGTGCGCCATGTGATGCAGCTCCTCTTTCTGCAGATGGCGCTTCAGATGCTCGAGTTCGGAGATGATGTTGAACTTCTCTTTTTCTAGACGCAGATTGGCTTGTTTCAGCGCCTGGTGAGAAAGAGACAAAAATATATTCCACAACACCGGAGTCGTTCAGATTTATAAGTTTATAAGATCCATAGCTTCAGAGGATCAGAGGCATATTTTGGATTCAAATTAAGAAGTTTTAAATCGTGCCAGATTGCAAGTAAGAAACTGTTTATCCTCATGCGGGCGCGGGCACCACACATTGGCTTCAACCTGGGTTCAACATTGGCTACGAATAGAATGGCCAATGGCAATGCTCCGTTTGTGTCCAATAACCGTCCAAGATCGATCCCAACATTGGAGTATTGGATCCAACACGTTCCAACACTCCAATGTGTGGGGCACCCATCACGACACGATGCCGTTGTTTAAAATCCGTCCGGGGGGGGCGTGGAATTCTAATTCTTCGGTTACCTATTCAGTCCCTGGTTACCTTCATCCGATCCTTCTTCTCGAGGTGGCACTCCTCGACCCGGCGCCGCAGTTTCTTGCGCAAGTCTTCCAAAAGATTCGTGAGCGTGATTCGATTCGACTCAAGATCTGCGCGCTGTTGCACGATCGTGTTTATATTCGTTAGGAGCTTGATCCCTGGAATAAAGATTTAAATTACACTGTAGTAAGTAGGTATGTAATTTCAAATTACTAATTTGTATGCAAGGTCCAAGTTGCATGCAACGCTCCGTGAGCCGTGACATTGATTGGTTGCGGGTTCGATTCTTGGGACAAATTTTAATGTTTGCATGTTCTGCAGATATTTGCTCCGGGTCTGGATATTTTTCTATCTATAATAAATAATGTACATGCACTACAGTGTCCCGTTAGTGTACCTACGCAAAGCTTGCCTCCTGCCTGACTCTGTATAAAATCATCTAGTAAATATATGAAAAGGCCTAAGTACCTACCTACCTACCCATGCAAGTGTGACATCGAGAGTATTTCGATGCAGATTTGTGTGGATATTAACTGTCTACTACTTTACTAGACTCTGCATTATCAACTATCATACTTTGTTCATTGAGCCGCAGCCGCTGCACCGCTGGCGTGAAGGAGCAAGCGTCCGGGCTGGGGGCGCCACTGTCGTGCTGGTTATGTGACGCATAGTTCGTGTTGCTTTCTGACGAGTCCTGAAACATCTGCCATTTTAATGGAGCATAGGTAGTTTAGAGATCGAGGACGTCGGCGATAAAACTGCCAAGTTGAAGTGGGCGGGCCATGTACAAGTCGTTTGGATGGTGACAGGTGGGCGGGGATTGTCACGCCATGGCTGAATCTGCAGATGGGTGACGAAGCCTGGGCAGGCCGAGAAGACGCTGGCGCGATGACCTTGACTGACACCTTTCAGGTGGGTTGGTGGGACATGGCAAACAACCGAGACAGATGGAAACAATGAAGAAGTTTCCGTTTTTTTACTTAAATAAATCGTACTAATTGCATTTCATGAAGCATGGTGAAAGAATTTTTTGAATATCTTGAAAAATGACAAAGTTATTCAACTTTTACGGCGGCATAAAAATAATTTAATCAAGGATCCGAGATGTTATCGTGTGTGTGACGTTACACGGCCCCATACATGCTCTTTGCACGGCCCCTTAGCCACTGATTTTGTTCGCCGTTTCGGAAGTTTTTATACCGGGAACCCATTTCGTCTCCGAAAATCGATTGTCCGTAAATCACAATCAATAACAAGTGTCTCCGAAACATAGGAATCCATAATATTATGGTCCCATAACTATAGTTTGTAATAAGGTATTGTTCATCCTTATGCTCCTAATCCATAAATTTATGTTACCTAATATTATAATCCCTAACTTTAATCGTTATAAACATATGTGTCATAATAATAAAGAATCATAATACTTCCACTTCCGATTAATAATGTTTTCGAACGTTTATAAATTATGTAAAACAGAAACAACTTCGGTTGTATTCACCCAGATCGAAATCAGTTGGTTAGGTTAGGTTTGAACAGTGACCACTAACGTGCGAGGCGAGCGAGCGTAGCGAGCGTGCCGCGGTAGCGGCCGCCGAAGCGCCAATTAAATGTGGGATAAAAGTAATCAGCCACCCAGATCGAAATCAGTTGATTAGGTTAGGTTTGAACAGTGACCACTAACGCGTGAGGCGAGCGAGCGTAGCGAGCGTGCCACGGTAGCGGCCGCCGAAGCGCCAATTAAATGTGGAATAAAAGTAATCAGCCACCCAGATCGAAATCAGTTGGTTAGGTTAGGTTTGAACAGTGACCACTAACGCACGAGGCGAGCGAGCGTGCCGCGGTAGCGGCCGCCGAAGCGCCAATAAAATGTGAAATAAAAGTAATCAGCCACCCAAATCGAAATTAGTTGGTTAGGTTAGGTTTGAACAGTGACCAAAAACGCGCGAGGCGAGCGAGCGTAGCGAGCGTGCCGCGGTAGCGGCCGCCGAAGCGCCATTAAAATGTGGAATAAAAGAAATCAGCCACCCAGATCGAAATCAGTTGGTTAGGTTAGGTTTGAACAGTGACCACTAACACGCGAGGCGAGCGAGCGTAGCGAGCGTGCCGCGGTAGCGGCCGCCGAAGCGCCAATAAAATTTGGAATAAAAGTAATCAGCCACCCAAATCGAAATCAGTTACATTCCCTATGCTGCCTTGTGCTTGAGACACAATGCTCTTATGTTAAAATTATTCTCATAAACTATTATAAAAATAAAGTTATGAGTTATTTACATTATGGATTATATTATTTATTGAGAATGATTTTATGTATTTTAAACATTAGGGATGTTGATATTAGCCGTAACTATATTAGGGATCCTTATATTATAGATCCTGATTATACGGGCAATCGATGATTATGAAAACCCAATTTATAGATTTTTATTTTAGGGGTATAAAATTTCGGAGACAAAATAGAGACCCTTTTATACCATTTATACTACCTAAAAGTACCTATGTTTAAAAAAAAATGGATTTTGAAGTTTAGGAAACTTCTCCATTGGGGGAGACCTTTGCCCAGCAATGGGAAATATAGATTACAACAAAAAATAGTTTAGGGCCTGTCCACACCACACGTTCTAACGCGCAGTCACTGCGCGTTTGTATCGATATAAACGCGATGCAAACGCCCGTTTGCATTGCATCTGAGTACCTTGTATTTCGGCATATCATCGCCAGTAAAACGGACGGTGTGGTGACTCCGTGGCATTTTTCTATCCAGGATTCTTCAGCTCGTCTGAGGATCAAATGAAGAAATCAATTTCTTAAAGAAATAACAGAATAAAATTTAGGTACCTACCTATTTGAGAGGCTTAAAAGTTAGTAGATAAGTTCGTGTGAGTACCTACCTAAGTGGCCAACTCAGGTGACGGGGACCACTAAAGGCCACTGTTTTGGAGGCTGCCTCACATAAAGTTTTATTTAGGATAACAGAGCTTGAATTTTCATAAAAAAAAAAGTTTCGAAATCATTTACCTACTTAGGTGTACCTATAGGTATCTACCTATAACTTCTAAAACCTAATGTTTGTAGCTAGGTAGGTACCTACGTCTACACACCTAACCTAAACCTTTTGCATGTTTATGAAAGTTTGCTAAATCATAAGTAGGTAGGTACCTACCTAAGTACCATTGTATTCTAAGTAACAAACAATAAACAACACCTAACATTTTAATGATTTAGAAGGTGCACTTTTTGTAAAAATTCCGTTAAATTGTGCAAATGTGATAAACGTAGGTATAGTATTATATTATCTGTGGTTCTACTGAAATAATATCCAAGACCATAGGTACTTACTACAATTTTTCACTAGTTACCGACTTGCAGGTTCGCCCGCTTGGCTTCCTCTGCGACAGTTCTGCATAATTTAACATTCCGTGATCCACAAATACAATCCGTTGGCAAGGATACAGGGTGATGTCGGGATCGATTAAGGACTTTGCACGCTATTTGCGGTCTATTTTACGGAAATTATAGTTATACAGTTAGCATTGCTAAAAGTCGTGTCGTGATGCCTATAATTTTAAGTGATAGACTACAACTGTCTTCATTTTCATCGATGTCAATTATTATGTAGGTACCTACCTACCTATGTAGATTGAATCAATAACGTAGGTACCTAAGTACCTTACTTTTTCCAATAACGGTTAGGTAGGTTGGTACCATGCTACGCCCTTAAATCTTTCAAGAAGACATTTAGAATGTCAATGTTAGTTAAGTTTTTAGAACCTCTACGACAAGGGGAGCACCCTGTGAACTAACAAGCCGTACTTGGTACGGCCACGCGTGTTTCGTAAAAAATAATATCATACCCGAAGCATTTTGCCAATGATCTGCTATTTTGGACGGTGGTGTACAATAGAGAATAGTTTTAAAATTATTTTTTGTTATTTTGAGATGTTGAAGAGCCAATGATGTCAATTCTGTTGTGTAATCCAATGTCTAAGCTAAATTTGAGGAAATTACTCACGTAAAATATCTAATTAGATAGGTAGGTACACTACCTACTGCACCGAAGATTCATCATTAAAGATAAACGCAAAGATCGACGTACTCTACAGGAGTTCAAGTGGAAGGGTAGTGTGGTATCGGGTCAAGAGGCTGTTAATAGTTTTGCTGCATTCTTCAGCTCGGTATTTCACAAGGACGCGCCTCAACTCAATCCAGAAGCTGCACAGCAAAGTGTCAGAGACGCCACGTCTGATTTGTGTTCGGTGACCTTGGAGCATATCACTTTAACTGCTTTAAAACGCTTGAAACCACGTTTTTCTGCTGGACCTGATGCAATCCCAGCTTATCTTGTGAAGGATTGTGGGGCTGTTTTTGAGCGACCGCTCCTGTACCTTTACCTAAGTCAACTTCGCTATCCAACATCTTGGAAAATGTCTAAAGTAACTCCAGTGCCCAAAGGATGTGCGAGTGTGGATATTGAGATGCATAGGCCAATAGCGGTTCCTTCAGTCTTTGGTAAGATTTTTGAATCAATTATTGACGCGAAAATCCGTAGACAAGTTAGTACGCAACTAAGTGACGCTCAGCATGGTTTTCGATGTGCTAGGTCAACTAATACAAATCACATAAACTTCACGGACTACGTCTTGGGAAGGATGGATGCTGGACTTCAGGTTGATGCAGCGTATTTTGATTTCAAAAAAGCATTTGATCTTGTAGATAACGATATACTTCTTCAAAAATTAGCATTAGTGGGTTTCTCTACACGCCTTCTCAGGTTTTTTGCGTCATACCTTAGCGGACGTTCTCAATATGTAAGTCTTGAAAAATATGAATCTGACCAATACTTCACGCCCTCCGGTGTAAGTCTAGGCAGTACTTTGGGCCCTACATTATTTTTGTTTATGATAAATGACCTTCCATCTGTCATTGGATCATCAAAGTGCCTTCTTTTTGTAGACGACCTCAAGCTCTATATTGCAGTTGATGTGGTTGAAGACTGTCAGAATCTCCAACAAGACATACATTCTGTTGTTGAATGGAGTACCTACTGTTAACCATCTGCATTTCAACGTCTCCAAATGTAAGGTTATGACATTTACCCGTCGTCGTTTTCCTGTTCTACATTCATATGACCCAGCGTGATCTGGGCCTCACTATGGATTCAAAACTTAACTTCAACGTGCACATTGCAAATATCTGTAAGCAAGCCTGTAGAACCCTAGGTTTTATTATGCGGACTACGTGGGAGTTCCCTGACTTGCGTGCAGCGCTCATGCTATATAAAGCCTATGTGCGCAGTCGCCTTGAGTTTGGTGCAATTGTCTGGGACCCCCACGAAGCTAAGTATACATTGATGATCGAACGAGTCCAGCGCAAGTTCGCTCGATATGCGTACAAAAGAATGTATGGCTATTACCCCTACTTGTTTCCCTCTGTATTCGTCGCCCGCCTCTGTTTGCACTACCGCCTGGTGTCCGTACTTGTGCTGGAGCTGCGGCTCCTACTGCCCGAGCATGCGCTCTCCTAAATAATTTCTTGGCCCAGATGGATGCTGACGTTTTCGTTGACAATGCTGTTAAATTTTATCGCATGTTATATTTATTTTTTAATTTAATTGAAATCTAAATCTTTGACATTTATATATCTTTAATAATTTTTGACATTTCACTGCATGTTTATTTTCAATTTTTAATGTGTTTATCTTAACTATTAATTAACATTAATGACTTTCTATAACATTTGGACGACTTGGATTATTCTGTAAGTCCATGTGTATTTTTGTATAAATAAATAAATAAATCTGGGTAGTAGGTAGGTACCATAGGTCGCGCCACGCTAAAAAGAGCGCTCTTTTTGAGGGGATAAAAACAACAGAAATAGAAGCTTTGCATAAGCTTAAAAGCTATTGTAACGATCCTTAGGTGGCTCAACTGGTTCTAATTGTATTTTGTACAGTTATGTTAATATTATGTAGTAGGCACTTAGGTAGGTACTTACTTACCTAGTTTAGTTTATGTAAGTACCTAAATAAATTTTGTTTAGATACAGTAAAAAATCTTTGCATGATGCAAACTTGCATAATGCCATCCATTTGACAGGTAGTTCGGCAATCGGAAAGACTCACTGACATCGAGCACGCAAGAGGGCGCACGATCGCAAACAAGGGTCAATCAAGGTCGGTACTTACCCTCCTAACCTAGTAATAAATAGGTACCTTCCTAGTAGGGTAGACCCCTTTGGAAACGAAATCATTCCGCGCTTTATCTACTATCTCGGAGAGCAGAACACTCCCACACAACTTAATAGTTTAGCTTTTGCGATACCTACTCCAAATTGCCACTATTAATGCCATCCTTTTTATTCCAATCGCAACGATACTCAGAATTGCCACTACCTACTTTATTTATTTAATATGGACACCCTATTACATGCTCTTTGTGGACACCCAACACAGGGTTAGTTACACTGTACGTAGGTACATGCAATAACATTGGTCAAATAACAAAAAACTAAACTTGCTCTCGTAATTACTATAGGGTATCACAACCGTCCGTTCCACCTAGTTACATTGTAGGTAGTTACAATGCGTTAAATTAAAAGATTACCTAGGTACCTACTTTACTTAGGCCATAAACAAGCCTAGGACAGACAAGTAGGTAGGTACCTATTTACTCTCCTACCTCATCATCAGCTCCTCACATCCCACTGCTGGGCATAGGCCTTTCTTCGCTTTGGCCAGACGATGAAATGAATATGACCTGTCTCGCGCCAATCTTAACCCATGTCCGACCTGCAGTTTAACTATGTCGTCGACCCATCTTACCGACGGACTTACTTCCTATCAAGGACGATATAGATAGGTACCTACCTATATCGTCATTTTTACCTACCTAGTCTCCATCTCCAGGAATTCATATAAATCCTTGGACATTTTTACACAGCGGGCGTCAAAGTCCCAAGCTGCAATGGTAACCACAGATGACTGAGAGTAGGTAGGTACTTACATTTTTTTGTAAATACATACCTAAAGATAGGAAAACATTCAGACCCGAAACAAATACCTGCAGAACACGTCTATTCCCGTTGTTCAACGTACAAACTTTTGTACCGTGGATGGGATCGAACCCGCAACCGCAACCTCCGCGTCTATCAGGCGGGCCTTCGCCTACTGCGCTAGAGGTCGTCGAATTTACTTTATTTAGGTACTTTACCAGAGAAAAAACAAATGAAGCCTATAGTAAAAATAAATTTCAAATAAATCTGTGGTCTTATAGAATGTCTCAACATGCCTCAAAAGAAATATCAAAGATTGTTAAAAACCTATTGATATTATTGTAACCTTAGTATTTCATTGTCTTTGAAAATATCAAAATGGA
This sequence comes from Xanthorhoe designata, assembly GCA_963582015.1. Lineage (NCBI taxonomy): Eukaryota > Metazoa > Arthropoda > Insecta > Lepidoptera > Geometridae > Xanthorhoe > Xanthorhoe designata. The sequence goes on from OY757058.1 coordinate 1,836,131, forward strand.
AGGTAATCAGACCCTATGTCCTAGTGGCAATCTGGATGTCGCCAAAACTTAACTAAAGCAATTTGACAGCATTAAAAATGTTGCCGTCCCTTTCATAACGATCGAAATAAAAAGGATGGCATCAATTTTAGTGCTGTCAATTTTAGTTAAGGTTTGGCGACATCCAGAATTGCCACTATTCTCTAGGTAACTTCAAGCGTACTTTTACTATAAAAAATACTAAAACCACTCATATTTTGTATATTTTTTTATTAAATCCTAGTTTATTCGTTCTCTTGGCTACGCAGGCGGGCGGCAGCGTTAGTGACCCTCACGCTCAGCTGTTGCGCGCGCTCGACGATCACCTTGCGCTTCTTGGAGGAGACGCCGTGCGCGATCTCTGCGCAGTACTTCCTGTTCTGCATCATGAGGATCTCCAGCTCTTTCACGTTGTGGACCAGGACCTGAGGATTAGATAGATAGATACTTAGATAGATATAACATTTATTTGGAGAACACAGAGCACAGACATTACAATATAAAAACAGGAAGGGAGACAGACAGTAGATTTAAAATTGTAGGTAAGTAGGTACAGCTAAATTAGAAACTGTCCCCGTTCAACATTGAGAGTACTTTATTCATTCAAAATTATCATCATTATCCTGCCCTTATCCCATGGTTGGGGTCGGCTCAATGTTTTCTTCTTCCACTCACTCCTATCATTCGTCAACTCTGAATCCACTCCTCTCACATATCCTCTTTCACACAGTCAAACCACTTTTTCTTCGGCCTTCCTCTACTTGCATGATATAATTATAATTCGTAAATTAATTCATCTTATTAATTTTTATAAACAATTTAGAGATTCATCCCCACGCATAAAGGACCGCCTTTGAGTCTAAATGCGGAAAAGGGAGTCCCCATACATACATACATACATAAACAATTTAGATTTTTTGCAAAATCTTGCTAAGACTTTTGTTGAAGTTAAGCAACGTTCTGAGCGGTCACAATTTGGATGGGTGACCGGAAGCGGCATTAACATCTGAGCGCTTGCGTGCTTCGGAGGGCACGGTCCCGGCTTTTAAAGTTGTTCAGCCATGACGGAGGTATTTAGACGGCCTAAAAACTGCGTCACCAGAGTTGGCCACTTGCTCATACAGTTTTACTTGCGGTTCCGTCAAAGTCGTTACCGCTCAGAACGTTGCTTAACTTCAACGATCTATTAAGAACGACTTATGCCCGGTTCCTATATCCAACGTTGTTACCTATCTCTCAAAAAGTGTCAAAGATTTTGTGTTGTATAAAGTATAAACAACGTTTCTATAGAGATAGATCGACGATTCGTACATTGGATATAGGAATCGGGCATTAGCAAGCTTCGTCACGAGCGCTTCAACTCAACTTCAGTGGAGTGAATAAAAGCATGTATCTACCAGTATGACCAAATAGCAAGTAAAAGCTATCTGGAATAGGATTTGGTAGAATTACTTTAGCAAGGTAACAAATTGTAATTATCATATTGAGTATGGATAACACAGAGTGCCCTTGCGTTAATAAACTATTACAATATTTGTCTGGGTGTTTGTTTCTATGTATAATAAATAAATAAATATCCTTGGACATTTTCACACGGCGTCATCTAGACCCAAGCTAAGCAACTTAATGCTTGTGTTATGGTAACCAGATGACTGTTATACTACTTTGATACAATTTCTTTATAAATACATACATACATATTATAGATAGGATAAAATATCACAGAACAAATATCTGCAGAACATGCAACATCCAGACCTGGAAGAAAGATCTGAAGAACGTGCAAACATTTGTCCCGCGGCGGGGATCGAACCCGCAACCTCCGCGTCTCAGGCGGGCCTTAGCCCACTGCGCCACAGAGGTCGAAATGCATAATATGTATTTACAAACAAAAAATGCATCTCGAAGTATATCAGTCATCTGGTTACCATAACACAAGCATTACGTTACTTAGCTTGGGACTAGATGATGCTATGAGGAATGTCCCAAAGTAATTTATTTATTTACAACCAGTGAATAAGTTTACACATTATATACCTCCCGTTCCATGGGAATACCGTGATCAAAAGTAGCCTTTATGTTACAGCCCAGGATACTCACTTTGCGGAAGCCATTGGGGAGCATGTGGCGGGTCTTCTTGTTTGAACCGTAACCGATGTTGGGCATCAAGAACTGACCCTTGAAGCGCCTACGTACTCTGTTGTCAATACCTGGAAACAGACAAATTGTGATAGACAGTGCTGTTTTAAATATTTTTCAATATAAACAAGTCACAGTGATTACTTGAGTAAAAGTAATTAATTACTCAAGTAACAATTTAAGAATAAAGTTATCAATGGTGTCAATTTAGATGTCGCAAAAACTAAACTAAACTAATGTGACAGCACTAAAATTGATGCCATACTGTTATTTCCATCGTTTTGAAAGGGACGGTAACAGTTTTAGTGCTGTCAAATTAGTTTAGTTTTGGCAACATCTGAATTGACACCATCCCCTGGATTGTGTGCACTTGTCTCGAATTGTATCCAAGTTGTATCAAAGCAAAAATAAAAAGAAATACTAAAAATGATTTTTGCTTTGATACAACTCGGATACAATCTGAGAGAAGTGTACACAATCAGGGGGCAGTATCTACCTACATGCTTATAAATTGAACAAGAGAGAACATAATTAATATGAGGTGTACCTATGTTATAATGTATCTACCAGTATGACCAAATAGCGAGTAAGAGCTATCTGGAATAGGATTTGGTAGAATTACTTTAGCAAGGTAACAAATTGTAATTATCATATTGAGTATGGATAACACAGAGTGCCCTTGCCTAACCAGCTGGTGATATGGAGCAGAGCAGCAGGCATTATTATGATAAAACAAATGCGATCTATCCAGTTCGAGTAGATGTAAGTACAAGTAGGTACTTGGATGAAAATTTGAGTGTTGATAGAATTGAATTATAACCTCACTTTCATCAGACGTATGTAAATACTGCAATGTAGCATCGTAAACGCTAGTGAGTTTGAATTAACTACAAATTATCACATTATAAAATGTTTATCAGTGAAATGTGGGCATGAAAGGTTAGTAATGAGTGGTTTTTGTATTCGGGCATGCGATCTTACCTCTCGGTTTACGCCAGTTCCTCTTGAGTTTGTCATAGCGATCCGATTGATGGCGGATGAATCTTTTCGTCCTCTTTTTGACGATAGTGGGTCTGTACACTGGTCTGATAGCCATTTTGATTGTTTCCCGGAGAAACGCGGCAGTAAACCACGCGGTGACACGGCCGCACGAAAAGAAAGAAGAATAGACAATTTGAGACTTCAAAGATTTTGATGTGTTCTCAATGTCAAATGTCAAAATTAGTTATCCAAATGTTGTCTATGATAAATAAGGGCATGGCTTTACTAGTCTAGTCATTTCATTGCGCTGAGTGAGTGTGCTTTTTAGAACATAATTTTTGTCTAAAAAAAAGATACTTTCATCATTTTATGAAAATAGATTGCTAGTTACGATTATAAATTCTCAAAATAACAATTCAAAACAAAAATAATAATTTTGTTTCGTTCGCTCGCAGCGCTGATGGATGAGTATGCGCCTGTCTTTCTTTCGGATGATTTACCGATATTTTTAATCTGTGGTTTTCCATAGACGAAGACTTTTGACAGCTCCTCTCACAAAGAAAACAAACCAATTCTCTATGCCACAGACGCCAAATGTCGCCATCGATCAATGACATTTTGTGTAGTTGAATTTATTGTTATAAAGCGTTCATGTAAATAATAAACAATTTTATCATAAAAGTCGACTTCCAGTCGATATGTATGCCAAGGGCAAGGGCTCAACAGTGCCTTCGGACGCTCAGGCCCGTGAGAAATTGGCGCTGTATGTCTACGAATACTTGCTACACGTCGGTGCAACGAAGGCGGCTCAGACATTTCTGTCTGAAATACGATGGGAAAAGAATATAACGCTGGGAGAGCCTCCCGGGTTCCTGCATTCATGGTGGTGCGTGTTCTGGGACCTTTATTGCGCAGCGCCCGAACGCCGGGATACTTGTGAACACTCATCAGAGGCGAAAGCTTTCCACGACTATGGATTTGTGAATTCGGGCTACGGAGTCAACGGTATCGGACACAACGCTGGCCCGGCGCCTCCCAACGACGGTACGTACCATAAAAAATGTAATTTACGCCTCAAAACTCTGTTCCACATTGAGAATGAGATTACTGGGCCATGCTATTTTCTTATCTTGTAAAGTAAATAAAACTGGAGTTTTCAACTGAAAAGTTCCAGTTTATAGCTGTGTTTCTACGTTGATTAGCATTTACGCTTTAACTTTCATAGTACATGCAGCATGAGTGTTGTAAAAAAACTTCATAATTATTTTTGTTAGGTTACTGAACACATGAAGAATGACCTGAATAAAAATTTATGTTGCCTGAGTTTCTTTGATTGAGGTCAACACTGGAAATGCTATTATCAGGTGTATTTTTCTAGTAATATACATAAATATAAATTTATTTTATGTTTATGTACCTATAATTTACCTACGTCAAAAAATAGTAATTTATTATAACACACAGGAAAATAATGAGACTTCATGTGTGAAATGTTTTTCATAAAATATGACTACTATTATTCAATCTACAAAGGAAAGGAATTAAAGAAAATAATAGGAAAGATGCTGTCACACCTAAATAATATAGTCAATAGACTTTCAAGAGAAAATGGAGGAAATTTTTAGAACACATGAACAGTAATTTTTTTTACAAGTTTTACAACCAGTTCATGAATGTTGGACAGTATGTATGTATGTATGTATGGGGACTCCCTTTTCCGCATTTAGACTCAAAGGCGGTCCTTTATGCGTGGGGATGACCTGGCTCACTAGTAGTGAAGCCAGCCTAGCTCCTCCCAGAAGCACAGAAGTTTCCTGGGGTCTTCACAGGCTTCGAGGAGCGACCTCGGATTGTTGAGGATTTGTTTCCATGTTGGACAGTCAGCAACAAATCTCAGATTATCATGATAAGCCGGCAAAAGGCCTTATAACCAGTGATTGGAATTAGGCGTGCTAAAATACCTACTTCTCTAAAAATAACAGAGTAAAGTGAAGACGCTTTAAGACTAAATATTTTTTCGGCCCATTGTTTTGGTTTTAGGGATGTTAGTAAAGTACATTTAAAATTAATTCAGTAAATCAACCATCGAAATAATATAATAATATCCTGTTTTTGTTTCTAAAAAAACATTACGCACAATTTGTAATAAAAAATGATGTCTGCGCTTCCTAGAATTAGGCATTTTATTAGATCCTTTGAAGATATCTAAGGGGGTAGTCAGTCTTTCCATACGTGGCAGGTTGCAAGCCCACAAGGCTACTAGAAAGTTAACTGGTTTCTAAAATCTAAAAAGAGCTTGTGATAAAAAATAAAAAATAAAAATTTCAGAAGTTGTGGCACTTACCCTCATGGCTATATTATTGAAACATAAACCACTATTTATTGAAACTTAAACCATTGAACCTTGTCAATTCTATTTTATTTTAAGTTTTTTGTAACAGTTTGTATATGTACCAGTTTATGTGACAAGAAATAAACGAGAAATACACTGTCTTGGCTGATTTTGACCACAGCGACTGTTTGGACTGGATGGGCGTATAAAACTTATTATTATTAATTCCAGGTATGGGCGGCGGAGGAATGCCGCCCGGTTTCTTCCCCAACTCGCCGCTCCGGCCGTCTCCGCCCGCCTCGCACCCCGGGTCCCAACCATCTCCCCACGGGCCCCAGCCCCAGCTGATGGGCGCGGGCCAGCCGTTCATAGGGCCCTGGTACTCCGGCGGGGGCCCGCGGGGCGCCGTCAGGATGGGCATGGGCAACGACTTTAATGGACCACCAGGTTAGAGATAACACAAACCTGAATTCAAATTTTTTCAATTTAATTTATTTCAATTTATTTATTTTGGTCTGTGAACCTAGGTAACATATATTATGGTTTAAACTTATAGTAGAACCACTAGATGCTGCTGATTAGCGTACAACTTTTGGGTAGTTCAAGATGACGCATGAAGAGATGCGTAAGATGAAAGAGAACTAAAATTTTCAACAATATTCAATGACTACCAGGTTAGATAGAAACAGGATTTCATTAATCACCAAGGTGCAGGTATTGACTGACCTCTGTGGTGGCGCAGTGGGCGAAGGCTAGCCTGAGAAGCGGAGGTTCGATTACCGCCACGGGACAAATGTTCGTATGTACCTACTACAGATATTTGTTCTGGGTTTTGATGTCATTCTATCCATAATAATGTATGTATGTAGTTACAAAAAAAATATCCAAATAGTAAATCAGTCATCTAGTTACCATAACACAAGCATTAAGTTGCTTAGCTTGGGACTAGATGACGCTGTGTAAAATGTCCAAGGATATTAATTTCATTTTTATTTTCGAATAAGATAACTACGCGATAAAGTCCGCTTAAAATATGTCCGCAGATCGATAGTATTATTATTGTCCACAGTACAAGGCATGATGGGCAATTCGATGGAGCGCGGCGGCAGCGGGGCCCTGCTGGGGCCCAGGATGACGCCGCCGCGGCCCGGCATGGGGCCCATGAGTCCGGGGGCCTACGCCGCGGGGATGCGGGGCCCACCGCCTAGTGGTCCAGGTAAATTATAAAACCTTAACAAAAGTTAAAACATAATATAGATAACGACATTTTAAATAAGTCTAATTAAATTTAAGATAATTTAATTTAATTACGAATTCTTCATCTTGTACAGAGATACACCTATTGAATATACTTAGGTATAACAATCTTATAGACAGAACACTATAATTATGTACAAATTTTTGCTCCCTAGGAATGCCACCAATGGGCATGGGCCCCCGAGGCGCTTGGGCCGGGGGCTCCGGGGGTACGGGGGGCTCCGCCCCTCTCAACTACAGCGGGGGCTCGCCCGGGGCCTACGGGGCCCCGCCGGGGTCTAACGGACCGCCCGGACCGCCTACACCAATCATGCCAAGCCCACAAGATAGTAGCAACTCAGGTAAGTTTTCTAATAGAAATAAAATATGATCACTGCATTACTTTGGTAGATAAATTTTTTAAGACCTTTTTAGACATTACAAATCTATACTAATAAGAGGTAAAGTTAGTTTGTATGTATGTTTGGGGTAATCTCCGAAACTACTCGTCCGATTTGTTATAGTAAATTGGATATAGGAATCGGGCATGAGTAGTGTATCACCACTTGAATTAGAATGACACGATTCACGCTTGAGTATGGACTTTGAATATGAGCCTTAATGTAATATTATATTACAGGTCTAGGCGGTGTGGACGGCATGAAATCGTCGCCAGGGGGCGTGGGCGGCGGGGGACCGGGCACGCCGCGGGACGACTCAGGATCTGGAATGGGGGATTACAACTTGAGTGAGTACTTTTAGGAGCATTTGAGTAGAGGGCAACACTTGAGTAATGATTTATGTCACTTGTGTAATGGGCTGGGGAGTTTGGGAGGTTGAGTAGGGACTTGAGTAATTTGAGTAGGGACTACTTGAGTTATTGGAGTTACTTGATAGTTTTGAGTAACTGGAGTAGGGACTTGAGTAACTTAAGAAGGGACTTGAGTGACTTAAGTAGCTTAAGATATTTAATTAGGGTTTTTTTTTCAGTAGTAGTAGTTGGACTAGGGATTTGTATAATTTGTTTGGGGAGAGAGTATAGGGTGAGTAAGGATTAAGGTAACTTTAGTAGGGTGCTCAACCTTAAAACTTGAGTAAAGATTTGAGTAACTTCAGTGCGAGTTTTAAGTAATTACTATTTGAGTATGTATGAGTCCAGTGATTTGGGTAGAAACAGATATTTGTATATTATTGCTCCAGTACTGTGCTAGTAATCAAAAAACCGTTTTAAATTACATATAATTTTGATATTTGTGCGAATTTCTCGTAAGTACATAGCTTATTTCCGTGATCATATCTTTATTACTGAAATCTACTTAGTCGAGTCACTTGAGTGCTCAATTAAATTACTTGAGTGCCTACTTGAGTAGCATTGTTACTTTAGTTAGCGAGTAATTTGGTTTGCGGTAGTGGAGCTCTGTACTTAAAAAAATAATTTAATTTATTAGAAATAGTAAAAAGTGTGTAAAATTAAATAGCAAAAATATATTTTTCTTGCCACAGACCTAAAAATATAAATGGATTTAAGATCAATTTGTTGCATATTTCGATGTTATGTTTTTTTGCAATTAAAGATTTCGAAAGAAAAACAATATTAATTTCGACAAAAGTGTTTCGATACTACTAATCAGAATCATAAATATTTATTGCAAAACTGTTGTACAAGGGTAGGTCTTAAATCATATACAGTGTACTTACCATGGCATGGCTAAATCAATCTCTACGCGCTATCGTGTAGTTACTACATAATGATTTTTTTTTGTAAACTTAAATAAAGGGCTTTGTCGCTAATGCGATTATGCCGCCCTGGTTACTATCAACTCACTTATATCTACTTATTAATAGCTAATTTGTAAAGTATTCTAGCTGTGTCCGAAAGGGGCTTAGCTAGAACACTATTACAGTATTCTACAATCTAACATTGATCCTTAATTTTCATTGCGTACACTCCACGTCATTAATTGTGTGAAAACTTGTCTCTAGCGGATAGATGTAGTACTAAAATTGTACTACAGTAATCCACACACGCTAGCGCGCGCGCTTTTTTTCTAGTTCATGTTAGGACACTGATATTCTCATAAAAAACATCATCAAAATCGATTAAGTGTATGAGAAAAATAATATACGCACACTGGAATTTAATAAATAAAAGAAATTATAAATAATTGTATAAAAATATCAATTTGTTTAAACATTGTTTTAATACCTACCCAGTGTTTTTTATTTATTTATTGGGTGTAATTACTACAAAAAAATCTCATTAGCAAGGAAATTTCTTAGATGATTAATTTCTTAGATGAGCTCCACAAAATGCATGGTGTTTTTTTTTATAATTATCTAAGTGTTATCGGCATAATGCCTAGTTTGTTCTGCCATCAACGATAAATATGTATTATATCTCTCAAGTACCTAATGCATTCATTTACAATTAAAGAATGATATTTTTGTAATGTGATTGTTAAATTTGTACATCTCGAAAGACCTTCGACCAAATAAATTGTGGACAGGCCTTGTATTTCTTGTGTTTTCTTTTCAAAACCCTCAAACTGAGCTACGTAGCTCATTCGCATTGGCAGCTTCGGAGAAAGAAGACTTTTTCGTTAGCTTTTCGGTGAGAAAGCGACGTATAGTTCTGGAGTATAGGTTTTTTGTTTTTATTTTTAGTTTGTAAGTAAAACAGGTATTTTCATTGTTTATTTGGTCGAAGATAATTCTCTCTGCTCAAACTAGATAAATGAAACATCGTGAGGAAATCAACCAACTTTGGTAAACAATAGTTTGAGTCTATAGGTTATGAGAAGTGTCTAATAATTTAAAAAGAAAATAATGCTCAAGGTTTCGGCGGCCCCGGTGGCGATCAAAACGACCAAACAGAATCGGCGGCCATTTTGAAAATTAAAGAAAGCATGCAGGAGGAGGCGAAACGATTCGAGAAGGACCCCGACCATCCAGATTACTTTATGCAATGAAACGTTCAATTCTGCCAACTTACCAAAAAAAATTCTCTACCGAAATTTTCAAAACATTCTTTTTTTAAAGTATTCTATGATCTCGTCGCGGTTTGGTAAGCTGGCGTTCCAACGATCTGATTTCGAAAATAATTCTAGCTTTCCGTAGCGACGCGTCTATTTATTTTTTAATCTTAGCCCATTTTGTTTAGCGGTTTCTTTCGCGGTTCTTTTTAATGCAATCATGTGATTTTTTTAACCTGGCAATTATTTTTATATTCGATTTATGTAATTAAATTAATTGAGCAGGATTTTTAGTGATTCTATGTATTACGTATATAGTTTAGATAATTATTTCGAATAATTTTATGTATTGATTATACATGTACTTTATATTTGTATGTCTGTAGCGAAGATTTCATGAAAAAAAACATCGTATTGACATTGACATATTCATCTTGAGATTTTTTTAGTGAAAGAGTACTTAAAAATAGGTTGTACTTAGAAAGGAAATAGAAATCGTATTTTTTATATGAAATTTTGCTACAGCCAATACAATTATTTATTAAGATTGACATATTCCGTTTCGGAACTACATCTCCTAGATATAATTTCTTTGTTTTATATATTACAAATATGAAAATATCTTCCATTCATTAATTAAAAGTAAATTATTTAGCGTACATTTTTATGTTAAGATCTTAATGTTCCTAGAATTTTATTTTTTATTGTTAAGTACAGTGACGTCTATTTGAGAGAATTGTTCAAGTTGATGAGGTTTTTTATCTTCGACCAAATAAAAATGTATCGTCGTTAGTCTAACTGAGTGCTTTATGACTGGTATTACAGTAAGCGCAATATAACTTAACCGGGCCGAACTTAGGGCCTCCGAGCGGTCGCGCATTATGTACAGTCGTTGCGAATGAACTAAACAGACGTATCGACAGCACGTGAGACAGAGATAGTGATATTTCCGAGCAGTGCGACGCTAATCGCAATAACTATGTTCACTCCGGTCAACTTAGATTGATAAAGTGTTTAAGAACTGTCATTCAATGACAAGTCACGTGGTCAGAAGTGACAATAATAAGCGATGATAGAAATGATTCGATATGAAGCGATTCTATTGGCTAGGCTCACGCTGAAAATCAGAGCGAGATGGTGGATCAACTATTTCCAATGAGAGAGAGAGACAGCGCGGTCCGCGAGCTGTATACAACAAAAAAACAGTTTATAACCTTTTACAAATTAATTAAACAACTTAGAGATATTAAAATGAAGCGAGGTCTCTTCATGACGAAATCACTCAGAAATATTTTGAATTTCAGGTTAAAATAAAATGTTACTTATACAAAAATCAAAATAAACGAGGTACTTGCCAGAACAATTTTAAATGGTTGAATACCAGGTCATTTTTATAAACTTAAATAAATAACGAGTTGATCATCAAAAGTTGAGCGTTAGTCGAATTCAGTTCGCCCGCGACCACTTTTGTTGATCGCCCGCGACCATTTTTGTTGATCGCCTGCGACCAACACCGCCGAAACGTCTGGAAATAATATGAATTAGTATTGGGGTCCCGTTTTTTTTTACCCTATGGCTACTTAACCCTAAAAAGGTAAATGATGCAGTGAGATGTATTAAAGAGTCACAATCTAATAGCTGACAACACTCAAAAAATGTGCGTGCAAATTCAATGTTCTACAATGACATTTGACATTTGAATGTAGACGTTATGTTGTTTGATTTAATGTGCAATGTCGCTTGTACGCAAAAAAGAAAAACTCTGCGCACTACGTAGCGTGCGCCGAGTTTTGGCGTTTACATTTTATTTGTTTGATTGTGGCTTTATAATACATCTCAATGAAATGATGCTATAAAATCTTGTTTAACCATTTAATATGATCATAGTAATGGTTGAACGATGGAACGATTCTTACCTATATTTTTTACCCAAAATGAAATGTTTTTAAACTGAAACTTTAGTTTTCGTTAGATTTGAGAGAATAATCATCACAAAAATCGTTTGTTTATTACAGTTATTATAATCGCGTAAATTGTTTTTGGAAGGACTTTTTTTGTTGATTGATGATTTATTTCTGAATTTCTATAAACACTAAAAGTTGCCCCTGATATATAAAACATTTAGTATAAAGATGTAGCCCTAAGTGTTTTTTTTCTATAAATCACTCAAAAACTTGTGACACGTGTGACAATGTAAATGTACTAGAAACGTTGAGTTATATGTTTTATTTTCGTTTACAAGTTTTGCTCGGCTTGTATCTCATGAAATTAGCTATCAAATGCAGAAAGAATTTTCCAAATCCGATTAGTAATTCCAGAAAATATGCGCGTTCATGAAAACTTTTCCGCTTTATATTCGCTTATAAATGGTATTATACAAATGTGACAGTTTATATCCAACCAAAACACATTTTAAATGAAATACTTACTGTTGAAAAAAGCATTTACAATTATTTGGTCGAAGGTTTTTTTGAGATATTTAGTTTAAGCGCCATCTACCGGCGATAAATATCAAGTATAACTTTGAACGATTTTCTCAAAATAAAGCAACCACGTTAAATAAATTGGCATCAGTAGCGTGGTGTAAGCATTTATTAATAACAATATGTAGTATATTAATTAAAAACAAAAATTGCAAATGGCGCGGAATATTTGAAACGTCAAAATCATAAATATTTTTTTTTTCATGAAACAAAATGTTGTATCTGACCCATATTTAATTCGCGCCTAAAATGGTTTTGACGATTTTGGATTTCTGTGTCAGTTGTTAGAAGTTCAGAAAATATTGGAAGAAAATGGTATGATATTATGTTTTTTTAGTGAAAAAAAAAATCATTGTGTATGAATCACATACCTACTTTAAAAAAAAGAAAATATTATAACCAATATTTTCAGTACAACTGACGCGGCGGCAATTTTTACAAGAAAAATATTTATACCTTGAGAAAATGTATGTAACAGTTTTTATTTGGTATTTTAAACGTAGATTAAGATATTTTTTTCTTTGGGTGTATGGAAATTTGTATAAAATAGGATATTTCTTAGAGTTTGAGGTAGTTAAGATCACGAGAGCCATCGCTCTGTCCAATACATTTTTGGGTTCATTTAGTGGTTAGAATACTATAAATTATAAAAAAAAAGGCAGGGCGACATTTTGGAAGCTAAATCTAATGTAAATAAAAATATCGTGGTCTTTCTTTGATCCCCACTGGGCCCCGATTATGCATAGGTTTTTTCCATTCTAAATTTGCATTTAACTTTCAAAAAAAGAACGATCTACCTAGTAGACTTCGAATTTGTTTGCGTTTGAATTTCGAATTGGAATAATTCTTATAAACATTTTTTATCTATGGATAAGATTTGGTGTCAAAAACTTTTAAACACTGGACGAACCCATTCATTGTAAATTAATTGTTAGATTAAGTAAATCTTAGTATAAACAGAAAACTAGATTTCAATGCAAGAGTTTTTTTAAATAATTTAATCAGTTTTTTTTAATATGAAAATAATGTAGTGTGATGTGAGGTTGTATGTTGTTTTAAGAATTTTATTTTCCTTCATTTTTTGTGAGTTAGGTAAATTAATTATTTTTTTCTTATCGATGTAATGTTTATATACTTACATAAATAGTTATTATATATTAAATTGATGGTTTTATTTTGACTCCTATAATCTTAAAACAGAAAATAACATAATATATTACGCCATGAGCTAAGTATAACATTTAAAAGTTGAAAAAGTGTGCTTCTTCATAAAAAAATGTAGGATAACAATTTCCAACATGGAAAAATTTAGTTACCTATATGCGCAGTAACTCTAGCTCTTGAAGGAGTTGAAGGGAGATATATATATACCTAAGTACATATTTTGTACAAAGACATTTTTAGTAGGTACTAACATGGCTATGCATATACATTTTTTTTGTAAAGAAAATTATTTTTTGACTGGGCCAAAGTTATTTTTAAGTTATTTGCATGCGATATTAGTGCGTGTTATCTTCCCCTTTTAAAACTATCGTTGATAAAATAGTTTTTATTATTTTTATACTTTGTAACACCATGTAGTGAAGAGTATCGCGTGTTAGCTGCCGTGTGTCAGTTCCCACGCACATAAGAATATCAAATCACGGAATTACGTGAACTAACTTTGTGAATATTGTATCGAATGGACTGTATGGAAAAGTGTATAAGGTCAATTTATTTTACCCAAAAAGGAACGTAAAAAAATTGAGCCTCATAGGTAGGTACATAATCTTCTTTCTTTTAAACTGCTGAAATAAGTAAGTGGGTAGGTACTTAGTTGAATTCATTCAACTACTTATTTCAGGTTCAAATATTAGGTAGGCCATTTAGGTTGCACAGATTAAAACGTTTTTAGTAGGTAGTTGTGTAAAAGAAGATCAGCTGTTATTTTGTTAAGACGAGCGACCTCAGCATAAAATTAGTTATTTACAGCGACCCGCTGTTTGATCCGTAGGTAGGTATCTGACAAAATCTCTACCTATGACTAAGTGCTTTGCCACACTAGACCGAAATTCCGTCGCCGAATTTCGGCGGCGGAACGCCAATACATGTTATTGCATATAAAATACAATAAACGGGCACACTACACGGAACGACCGATCTTCCGCGTAGTGTGCCCGTTCTAGTGTGGCAAAGCACTAACTAAAAGTAAAAACATCAAAATTGTTGTAGGTACGTACGTACTATATAAACAATTTAGCGTAGGTATCTATAGATAGATTGTACTCGTTAAACCTTGGTTAAACTATAAAAATAATTTAGCGTTTAACGTGTGGATGGTAATTCCTAGCACTTTTCCATACGATTATCCAGAACGTCCAAACGATAACCACATAGTACGCCTTTTGTCTAAGCATTATTTGCCTTTCACTCAATTATTCAGCAAGTTATGACTTTAAAATGACTATCAATTACTTCGAAGAAACAAGCTTCCAAAATGGTGGAACTTTAACCACCATTTTGGATTTCGAATTTGTACGGAGTGGTTTACAAACGTTTAAAATTCGAACATTTGCACATTAACACAGGCTACACAAAAATGCATTCTGCCTAAATGTTTGAAAAACTACGCATTTTGTTTTATGTTTTTTTGACATTGTTCATACCGTATTTACTGCAGGAATACATCTCATCTATTTTGATAAATAAATTAAGAACCTGCAACCGCTGTAGTTCTTGCAGCAGATGATAAATTGAAAAATGGAGACGCAACTATTGTTTTTGTTGATATTTCTGATAAATTTGGGATGTGCTGCCTCGGAGATCAGTTTGAGATTTGGTAAGTACGTCTATTCCCGTTGTCCCCGTAGTCCGTGTCCCCGTGACGGGGACAGCGGGAAGTCATTATTTTTCTTTCCCGTTGTCCCCATAACGTATATTCAGCTAATGGGGACAACGGGAAGTAAACATTTCACGTGTCGTTGTCCCCTAAACCCTGCATTTCTGTTTCAACTTAGTTTTTAGCGTGAAAAATAAAACAAAATTTATTCGATTGTCTTAGATAAATATTTTTTTTATATTTACCTACTGCAACTAAGTTTATAAAAGTTGGCCTATTCAAACATACGCGTTTACTATAATACTTATTATCGCATGAGAAACTCGAACGAGTCGCGAGGATGCCCGCGGCATCCTCCCGAAGCATGATGATCACTAAAGTGTAACATTTACAGTGTTCATCGTTGAAAACCACGAGCAGGAAGTGTCAAGCAAGGTCACACGAGCTGTGAAAACAGTAGAAGATAGAACCGATGTCAGGTTGGGAGAGGAAATTGTGTTCTTGGATAGAGAGAACGAAGATGAGAGTTATCGTGTTCGTAAGTATACCTACCGTGTACAGCCGTGTAAGCGCCCATTCGCACGAGAGCTAAAAAAGCGTTGCGTCAAACAAAACTCGGCGTTGGCGCTTTTAAAAAAGCTTTCGTGCGAATATGGGCTTTAACGTCCAACGTCCAGCGCAGAAAATACAACACTGCTCGATAAAAAACCGTCGCGTTTAAAAAGCGCTGACGTGTGAATGTGAACATATACTTGGGAATACATTTGTTCTATTTGAACGCTTTTTTAACGGACGTTAAAAAAGCTCTCGTGCGAACGAGGGCTAAGATGTACCTAAAATCCAAACGCTCCTTAGTTATGTACTTACCAAGTTGATGTTTAGGTAGGTAAGGTACCTATCATCCTAACATCAACTTGGAATATTTTCTTTCTTTACGTAAACCAGCAAGAATTTTTTTACTTGATCATATTTTTATAGATAATCAGTTAATTTTTAAACTAAACCTTGTATCTTATTATGGAAATGATATTGAAAACTACCTAGTTTAGATTTTTTGAAATATATCACTTTCCTCTGATGCTGACTGTACCATAGCACAGATAAAATAATACTAGTAACCATAGTTAGGTCTTGTTTTCGCTTTCAAAATTTTTTTTGCCGGTTTTTATCTATTTTGCCGTCCGTCTGTCCGTTTGTTTGAACAAGTGGCCAACTCTGGTGAAGAAGTAACCAATAACCAGTTTGACGTTTTTTGTATGGAAGCAATGTCAAATATCTACCCACAGTAAGCAAAACCAAAGATAGATAGGTTATTGAGACTAGCCGTTAGTCGTCTAACTTCCTATAAGTAGTAGGCTCTGGTTGTTATTTTAGTCTGTGCTGCGGTTTCGAAAGGCGTGTCAATAATCATCGACCTGTCCTGGTCTCCATGGGAGATGGCAGAGCAGTTCTCATCAGACTCCGGTGTGCCGCTAGTGCGCTCGGTACTAGGCTCGCAGGAGTTGGTGGCAGCTTTGGACGCTTACTTAGAGTCGAGGAACGCGACCGATGCCGCTATACTGTTGGAGAGCGAGATGGGTAAGTTTTATAACGTTACGTGTTCGCTGTAGGTATAGGTGCGCCACGTAAGAAGAGCGCGTTCGGGGAAGTAGCAGGGGTATGTTTGCGCCTGTGTTCACTCGCTGACGAACCAATAGCACTCGCTAAATCAATGGTATGAAGTGCGCCGCAACACCTCTCCACCAATCATCGACCACGGAGCAGTTTGACAGCCAGCGCTCTTTTTACGTGGCGCGACCTATACTTACTTTAATTCTATAACTGTACTGAAATTGCTGATGTAAAAACATCGTCAAATGTCATTGGCTTCGATATCGTCAACGTAGGCGCTATTCCGCTTTCTCGGCTCATCCAACATCTAAAATCATCGCCATCTTGTTATAATTCGATAGAATCGTAATGACAAGCATTAAATCCGACCTTCAATTTTGTTTTTAATATATTTATACAAAACGTAAACAAGTACTTAATTCAAATGCGCCATCTTTCCCGCCATCTTTCAAATCTCTTTCCCGCCAGATACTTATTGTTTTTTTTTATGTAGACGTAGACAGAACCCTATATCGCCTTCTCGGCTCCTCCTACTAAACATAAGCCTACTTAATTCAAATGCGCCATCTTTTTTTTCAAATCTCTTTCCCGCCAAATACCTATTGTTTTTTTTATGTAGACGTAGACAAAACCCTATACCGCCTCCTCGGTTCCTCCAACATTCGTGTGTGGGTCCACGCCGGCCTCACGCGCGACTCCGCTCGTGCTCTGAAGACGATGCGGCCAGAGCCCAGCTTCTACGTATTGGTTGGAGACAGCGGGTTTGTTATGGACACTTATGCTCGGGTGAGTTATGAGTCAACTAGCCTAGTGGTCAGGCAGCTCGGCTTAAGAGCGATCGCTGATCTACGCAGGTTCGAATCCTGGAGATGTTAACTAGTAACATTTTTCATTATTAAAAAATAAAAACAATTTAGACTCCGTATTAGGCACGTCAATAGTAAGTTGTAACCAACAGAATAGCATTTGTAACCAACAGAATAGCATTTTACTAATTTTATGAATTTCTAAACTTAGTTAGGATTTTTAGTTAAACACCAGAATAGCCGCCCACCATACATTATTTAAAAAAAGACTTAGTTTAGTATTAAACTTAGTTTAATATTCACAAATATAAAATATATAAAGCCGTGTTGGTCAATTGGATTAGTATTTTTTTTAACTTTCGATCCGAAGGTCGTGGGTTCGAATCCGGCCGTGCATCAATTTATATGCGCTTTAACACGAGCTTTTAACGGTGAAGGAAAACATCGTGAGGAAACCAGTTTAGCTCTCTAATAGCGTCGATGGGCTTGCAACCTGTCACGTATGGAAAGTTAGATTATGCAAGATGTGGGCATGTACCAAATATGTATTTGGACATACCTCTGACTAACCCCATAGACATCTTCAAAAGGATCTAAAAATTGCATTAAGATCTGAAAGAAATGTCTACCGCTCCAGGGATACAGTCGTGATAATAATATTTCATCTAATATTCACAGGCGGTAAAAGAAAAGCTAGTCCGCCGTGACTACCGTTGGAACCTTGTCATCTCAGACTACAATACCATAGACACGAGCTCGCTAGTGTTGCCCACTATGATACTGCAAGCGGATAGTGGCGAGTGTTGCAAGTTAATTGGGAAGGATGACTGCGAATGTCCTTCTAACTTTCAGGTAATTTTTGGTAAACTATAATTTCTAGAAACTAATTTAAAATGGCATGTCATAAAAAAAATTGCCATCTAATTTATTGGCATTAGAATGACAGTCCAGTGGCTAATTCTTCTTCTTTATTTTGGCTTCGCACGGCTTGTGCCACGCATTTAGCCATGTCATATAATTCAAGTTGGGTCAGTAAAGATGTGGGTCTTTACTGAAGCATCACACGGACTTTTTGTGAGAACTCGAAATGCAATGATATCCAGTTTGGCTTCATTTGCCCACACTTAAGTACGTTCTCGAACACTCAACAGTTCACCATTATTACACATTAACATTCGCTAAAACACATGTTTTGGAAAATATAACAAAAAGCAAAAATTACTTCTCAAATTCCCGTCAAAAAGTCGCTGTGGCTAATTCGTTCATGTATTTTCAAAATGTCTGTCAAATGATGAGATACTTTTTCAGCGGCAACAGTTAGTCCTAACATCGCTACTACAAGTCATCGTAGATGCTTACTCCAAGATGGACGTCCTTTTAACTGCTAAAGTGGATTGCGAAGACCTTCAAGTAGGTACCTAC
The DNA here is from genome assembly GCA_963582015.1 of Xanthorhoe designata. Taxonomy (NCBI): domain Eukaryota; kingdom Metazoa; phylum Arthropoda; class Insecta; order Lepidoptera; family Geometridae; genus Xanthorhoe; species Xanthorhoe designata. Next base: position 1,854,949 of record OY757058.1, read on the forward strand.
CCTTTAAGATGACATGCGTCAAACCTTCGCTACCTTATTCCTATTCCTTTGTTCAACGTAATAAATAAAATAAAATAGGCGGCGGCGCTATAGCGCGCTTTTTTTTTTAGCGTCTCTTAAAAAAATGATTCTTAATTTTCACAACCAGTTTAATTAGGTTTGCTGGAAGAAAACTCTTTTAAGGGTTAAGCTCGCCTTAGTACATTTAATGTCCTTTCTGTGTGTATTATTTATATTGTGTGTTTTTTGTGTTTAATAAAGAATATGTCATAGCGAATAACCAATTAAACCGAAGTATTATTGGTCTGGGTGTTTTCTATGTATAATATCAAAGACGATTAATATCAAGAAGACAAAGGCCATACATAAAATCGTAACCCTGAAAATGGCCCAAAAAGGGAGTTTAAAGTAGGCAGCACCAGAATAGCCTGGAAACTGTAAAACATAAATGTTATTCAAGAAATTTTAATTACTTTCTAGTTAAAATTACGTACAATTTATTTTTATATTTAATATTGTTCAAAATACAATATGGGACTAGATGACGCCGTGTGGAATGTCCAAGGATATTTATTTATTATTCATTTATTGATGTTAAACCGACTTTTAGGGCGTGATGAACAATACTAAAGAGAGACTTTACAAGCAGTTGTCTGATGATACTTCCAGCAATGAGACGGTCTTCTATTGGGATGCCGACAAGTAAGTACGTAGTTCAGACGCCTGCACTTGTCTTAGCTCATCCAAACGTTCCAAAATTATGTAACCATCAACTTGTAAATACCGGGTAATACCGGGTAATACCAGTGATACCAAGTAGTACCGGTGATACCGGGTAATACCGGGATTAAAGGTGCAGCTAGTTTTCAATAAAATAAAGTAGGTATAGATTAAAAAAAATTGTAATCATTTATTTCAGATCTTCCCTCCTCCTGCGTTCCCGATACATCCTATCATCATATACTCCAGAAGGTATCTCTATACTAATATTATAAAGAGGTAGTACTGGCAATTCGGAGTATCGCAAAAGCTAAACTTAACTAACTAAAAAATGTTGCCGTCCCTTTCATAGCGATGGGAATAAAAAGGATGGCATTCATTTTAGTTAGTTTAGTTTAGCTTTTGCGACACTCCGAATTGCCAATATTATATTAGTATCATTAAAAAGCCAAGAACATCATAAACGATTTGATTTGAAGGCACAGACGTGGTGGCGAGCTGGTCTGCTAGTGAGGAGTTCAGGTTACTGCCAGGAGCTGTTCTGGAACCGCTGAGGATGTTCTTCAGGGTTGGAACTGCTATGGTGATTGACCAGATTACGATGGAGTAGAATAGGAGTAAACTTGTGAGTGTGTGTGAGTGGAGTGGGACTGTGAGTGGGAGTGTGAGTGTAAGGGTGAGTTTGAGGGTGAGGATAAAGGTGAGTGTAGTGGGAGTGTGGTCAGTTGAGTGATCGAGAGATGAGGGTGGGTGTTTTATAAGTATGAGTTTGAGTGTGGCTATGAGTATGAGCACAGAACAAGCTAACTTGAAAGTGATAAGTGTGAGTTTGAGTGTGAGCCAGCTTGAGCGTAAGTTCGAGTGTAGGTAAGTATGATTGTGAGTGAAAGATGGAGTGAGCGTGAGACGAGGTATTATGAGCAAGAGAATACGATTTAAGTATACCTGCCTTTGTATATATCTGCATTCCTTTCTAATTCTGCTAAATTGTAACCAGGCGATACCGTGGACATTCCCGAAGCTGGACCCTGAGAGTGGAGAGCCGATGTACACGGAAGATGGAGAACTGATGTATGAAGGATACTGCATCGATCTTATACAGAGATTGGCTGAGGTGAGTAGCATCATCGAAATACTTAATACATTTATTTTAAAAACAAAAATTAAATTAAAATTTTTAATCTTGAATATTTACTTCCAATTTCTGTAAAAGGTACCAACGACCCCGGGGTCTTTCCGCCGGTTGACGGCGGTTCGACATAATTCGCCCGTTACTTGATGGGTACTAACTTACTTGCCCGCGGCTTCGCCCCACCGGTATAAAAAGCCTAATATTGTTTTTATATTTTACAGTTCCTACTAAACCACACTTATTATTAATGTCATTATAAATGAAAAATCTTATTAAAATAAGACAGACAAAGGCCATACACAAAATCGTAACCCTGAAAATGTCCCAAAATGGGAGTTTAAAGTAGGTGGCAGCACCAGATAGCCTGGAAACTTTAAAACATCAATTTTATGCAAGAAATTCAGACTACTTTCTAATTAAAATTAACTACATTTTTTTAAATTTATTTCGCAGACTATGGAGTTTGACTACGAGATAGTGTCACCTAAAACCGGGAGCTTCGGTAAGAAGCTACCGAACGGGTCCTGGGACGGGGTCGTCGGGGATCTTATGAGAGGGGTCAGTTTATACTTACTTTCAACAACCTTTGTAGGTATAACATAAAAAAAAAACAGCCTTTATTTCCTACTAGGTATTTACTAAACTCATCATCATCATCATTGGCCTGTATACATCTTTTGTTGATGATTTAGGTGACGTCAGTCAAGTTACAGAACAGTTATTGAATAACGAACACTTTCGTTCGTGGCTAAAGAGGCCTATTACTAAACTAAGTACCTATTATTTGATATATAGGTTTTACAGTGGGTAACTATAAAAATATTTAAATGATTACATACATAATTATGTAAATACCTATATATTGTTAATTATTTAAACATTATTTGTAGTACCTAGTCGCGTCCGCGGCGCGTAGGCCTCTCCTTTCCATATATTTCTCGCGCTAGGTATAAAGTTTCATAAATCAATCAAAAATGGTGTAAGTATTTACCTAGGGGGCATTCCTGTATTACCTACGTTTTACGCAATTTTTAAGCAAAAATCTAAAAAAATTGCGTCATGTAATACGACATGCGCTCCCATGTAACGCGCCGTAACGTTCTTCTGTATTTTCACTAAACGTTACGTCTATTTTAACATCCAAATGACTATTTTTACACCTACCAGCCACAAATGTTGCCACTTAATAGGCACGATGACAGTAATCGAGAATTACTTACTAAAAAAATATTTATCTAATTAAATAGATTCATGAATCCTGAAAAATGTATTTTTATAATAAGAGCAAGATTAAGTATTATTTCTTTTGATAAAATGGAATTAGAAATTACAGCGCATGACGTCACGCCTAAGTAAAATTACCTCCTTGTCATTTAGTTTCGTTTGAAAAGTTTGAACTTCCTACCTAAGCGTGACGTCACGCCTTAGTAAAAAGGCGAAATGACACTTGCAAGCATTACAGCGTCAAACATAAAATTTGTTTTTTAAAACTCAATTTTGGTACCTAATAAAACTTGGTAGGTACCTATTGTATAAAATAATTTTATCCAGTTCAGCCACCTTAGCTTACAAAAGATCTAAATGTAGCTCAACTGATCCAAGCCACTAACTGCTAATCTTAGGAGACGGACTTGGCGGTGTCGGCGTTGACAATGACAGCGGAGCGCGAGGAGGTCATTGACTTCGTGCCGCCGTACTTTGAGCAGACAGGCATTCTTATAGGTAAGTACGTTGTAGGTACCTATACATTTGCCTATACATAGCTAAAAATGATGTATGAAAAAGATTATTTCTTAATAACTACATGTTGTGATGACACTACACGCCACACACATTAGAATCACCTAGCATGTAAAACGATACTGATGCGATCCTTGAGGTCCTACCAGTTTAAATGATTTTTCTTTCTTTCTTGGCTGATTTTAAACGATAACGTTTAAGGTGCCTGTATGGGTGAAACTAGCGCCACCGCCTATTTTATTTTATTATTGCGTTGAACCAAGGAGTTTTAAATAGTTTTAATAAACTGAATGTACAGTTTGTGAAAGCTATCATAAGCTTTTTTTTAATACCTATGTAATAGTTTCATTTTGTATATTTTAGGAGTAGCGAAGTTGCACTTGGTGGCCACCAAACTCTGTTTTCGCTACTCCTCCTAAACTATACAAAATGAAACTATGTATTACAAAGGTATTAAAAAAAAGCTTATGATAGGTTTCACAAACTGTACGTATTCAGTTTATTAAAATTCCTTGGTTCAACGTAATAATAAAATAAAATAGGCGGTGGCGCTGGTTTCACCCATACAGGCACCCTAATGAGCTTTCCGACATCTTGTTATCTCTCCAGTGATCCGCAAACCGACCCGCAAGACCTCCCTCTTCAAGTTCATGACGGTCCTCCGCACGGAGGTCTGGCTCAGCATAGTGGGGGCGCTAGTTCTGACCGGGTTCATGATCTGGTTACTCGACAAGTACTCGCCTTACTCCGCTAGGAACAACCCTGACGCGTACCCTTACCCTTGCAGGTTAGTGGACATGAAACAAGCTAGGTGGCGAGTTAAAGTAGCAATGGATAACTAGATGGCGCTAGTAAAAATGTTGGTTTGCTTGATTTTCTATCTGTAGGTACCTACCTACCTACCTACCTTTACCTGTCTTGTGTCCTTCTCTGTTATTGTTTTTTCTATTGTATTTGTGTGTGCTGAATAAATGCTTATTGGTATTTAATGTAATTTCATAGGAAAAACTTACTCTCAGGTTAGATAGTACCGAAAGGGGAACTAGATGGCGCTAGTTTACTTACTCTGTGTGTGATTTTCCTGTAGGTATAGTACAGTCATCAATATTTGACGATTTTATGGATCTATGTACATAATATATTATGATAACTAATCTCGAAAGCTCATACAAGAGTGATATACGAGTATAACACCTACCATAAGGGAAGGTTCATATCTGACGTAAAATACGCTGAGCGTATCATCTAGCGTACTAACGTATCATCGGTTGAGTGTGAACGGTCAAGTGTTTTTCTATACATTTGTATGTTCTGGCGTTTAATACGCGACGCATGTTCCGTCAGATATGAACCTTCCCTTAAACAGGTCGATAAGTCATCAACTCCGGCGCGGCCACTTGGCTGATATCATTTTCTCGACTTGTTGGAATAAATTCTAATAAGTATATTTCACAAGCAGAACCAAAGTTTTTCATTCGTTCGTTCGTATGAGCAAGTGGCCAACTCTGGTGACGGAGTTTTTAGGCCGCCTAAAGGCCTCCGTCATGGCTTAACGACTTTAAAAGCCGGGACCGACAATTTAACGTGCCCTCCGAAGCACGGAAGCGCTCAGATGATGATGCCACTTGCGGTCACCCATCCAAGTAGTGACCGCTCAGAACGTTGCTTAACTTTGACGATCTATCAAGAACGTCATAGCAAACTTCGTCACGAGCGCTTGAAGAGAGCTTCAGTTTTTCATTAAAAAAAAGTTACCTACAGCAAAAGAACATCGGATGATTACTTTTGGCCCCCCTTAAATGTATAAAACCTATTTATTACAGAGAGTTCACATTAAAAGAGAGCTTCTGGTTCGCGCTCACATCGTTCACGCCGCAAGGCGGCGGCGAGGCCCCCAAGGCCCTCTCAGGCCGCACGCTGGTCGCGGCCTACTGGCTGTTCGTGGTCCTAATGCTGGCCACGTTCACTGCCAACTTGGCCGCATTTCTTACAGTTGAGAGGATGCAGGTAAATACTACATCTCTACCAATTTAAACCAAAGTTTATAAAACATATGCAAACGGGTATTTATCACGAATTTTACCTTTAATATTCACCAAATAAAACCATATAAACCAAAGTTGTGCTATCTATATAGACAATAGTGGCTATTCGGGATGTCGCCAAAACTTAACTAAACCAATTTGACAGCACTAAAAGTGATGCCATCCTTTTTATTTCGATCGTTATGAAAGGGACGGCAACATTTTTTGTGCTGTCAATTTAGTTTAGTTTAGGCTACATCCCGAATAGCTACCAATACCTACTAAAATTTTGATAAAGGTACCTACATTATGGTACCTACATTATAAATCTGTTTTGTTTTTAATATAGTTTAGGTTAGTCTTGCGTCAATATTAATCTTGGTTTTAATTTTAGTTGCAAATAAATGTTTTTTGATTTTGATCCTCCAGCAATTTAAACCAAAGTTGTGCTATCTATAGATCGCTATTGGATTAAAAAGACTGGCCAAGTCGGGCGACGCCCAATGTAGTGTTCCATTAGTCGCAAAAGTGATAGTTTAGTCTTCGGCGTCATGCTTCGTGGCCGAGTGATCAATGGCAACCCGGCTAAAGGGTGATCGCTTGTATCACGCGGGCTCGAATCCCGTCGAAGTCATAAACTTTTAGTAAGAATTTTCAATGTAAAAAATATATAATGTGTTTATCTTCCCAAATAAATAAAATAAAATTGTCTATCCAGGCTATAAAAGTCGTTAAGCCACGACGGAGGCCTTGAAACGGCCTAAAAACTCCGTCACCAGAGTTCGCCACTTGCTCACACGAACTAATATTTTTCAGACCCCAGTTTCGTCGTTGGAACAGCTAGCCAGACAGTCAAGAATCAACTACACTGTTGTAGAATCATCAACCATACACCAGTACTTCATCAATATGAAGTTCGCTGAGGATACGCTGTACAGGTAACGGAAAACACCAGAATGACACTACGATAGTATATAATTGCACCAATTGTGGACGTATTGTCCGCTCCCAAATTGGCTTATCAGAAACAGCTGATCACTCTCATGCATTGAATTATTATACTAAAGAGTCACAATCTAATAGGTGACAACACTCAAAAAATTTCCGAGCAAATTCAATGTTCTACAATGACATTTGACGTTTGAATGTAGACGTTATATCGTTTGTTTTAATGTTCAATGTCGCAAAAAAGTAAATCTCGGCGCACTACGTAGCGTGCGCCGAGTTTTGGTAGGGACATTTTATTTGTCTGATTGTGGCTCTATAGATTGTACCTCAATGCTCTCATGTCAATAAAAAAGGATGGTATTAAAGGAGGGTTAGCGCCAATTTACCGTAGTATTGGATACTGTCCTCGATACCGAGTCAAGTATTACAAATGTATGAAAATCCAGTGCAGCGCCTCTCCCGGTAACTTGCATGAACTAAACATTCCATACATTAACGGCCGGTTTCAATATTAAACTTACGAATGATCGTAGATTGATCGCCATAGCAACTTTGTTTAGACAACAAAAAATGTAGGACACTTTTTGACAGATAACAATATTACTATGGCGACAGATCCACGGTTATTAGTAAGTTGAATATTGCAACCCGGCATTAGAATACTTGACCCGTGAGCGAGGATAGATTACAAAAACCGCCGGTAACCCTACAGTAGCCATTAGCGATAATTAACTTGTGAAAAGTCTTAGAGAAAGTAAGAAATAGAGCGCTGTTTATTTCTTTCTCAGACACACAAAAACAAAGAAAAATATACACAACATACTTGTGAGTAAAAGAGACAAAGCATTAGATCTTTTGTCCCTCATCGCGTGCCGTTTTTTTGTATGACCGGCAACTTGATGCGCCGAATTTTGTACTACGAAACTATGGATTCATTGCAATTTTTGACCCTCTCGGCGGCACGCTCACTGTTCGTCCAGATATTATACTAGGTCCATGTAATAAGTATGATATGTTTTTTTTATAGAGTGTGGAAAGAAATAACGTTAAACGCTACATCGGACCAATCACAGTATCGTGTTTGGGACTACCCAATCAGAGAGCAGTACGGTCATATCTTACTGGCTATCAATGCTTCAGGTAAGTTTGCAAAAAGATGGCTCCGATATTGGTTTTTTGCAATTTGCAGGACAACGTCACGTTGTAAATGATAAATCTTATATAAATCTAATAAATATAAATATGCCTTTGGCCTAAGCTAAATAATTTAATGCTTGTACCTATATGGTAACCAGATGACTGATATACTACATAAATAGTGGCAATTCGGAGTGTCGCAAAAGCTAAACTAAACTAACCTAAAAGCTAAACTAAATTGCCACTAATACCTACCTTATTTTTTTTCGTAAATACATATTAAAATAAAATAAAAATATACCCGGCACAATACAAATCTGTAGAACATACAAACACACGTTTGTCCCGCGACGGGGATCGAACCCGCAACCTCTGCGTCTCAGGCGGGCTTTCACCCACTGCGCCACAGAGGTCGTCAACTTTAGGTCTTATTGGTGCCAGCCAATTCAGAGGGTCGATTGGCAAACTTTTGTAGACAAAATTTGTTGGCGCTATCCGTCAAATATGACAGTAAATCGCAAAAACTAAACTAACGGCTGGTTTCAATATTAAACTAACGAATGATCGTAGATTGATCGCCATAGCTACTTTGTTTAGACAACAAAAAATGTAGGACACTTTTTGACAGATAACAATATTACTATGACGACAGATCCACGGTTATTAGTAAGTTGAATATTGCAACCCGGCATAAGTAAACTAATTTGACAGCACTAAAATTGATGCCATCCTTTTTTTTTCGATCGTTATGAAAGGGACGGCAACATTTTTAGTGCTGTCAAATGTCTCTGGTTTTTGCTAGGCCCAGTACCCGATGCAAAGACAGGGTTCCAACAGGTCAATGACCACTCTGACGCAGATTTCGCCTTCATCCACGATTCTTCAGAAATTAAGTAAGTAAATAAAGAAATATGATCACGACTGTATCCCAGGGAGCGGTAGACATCAGACCTTATAGCAATTTTTATATTCTTTTGAAGATGTCTAAGGGGGTAGTCAGGGGTATATCCAAATACATATTTGGTCATGCCTACATCTTGCAGAAGTAAACGGTAGCTTTTTTTAAAAGTAATTCCTTTTAAATTTTAATAGTCAAGCAAGCTTCAGTGGGAATAAGCCAGTAAAACAAAGTAAGGCATGGCATGTCAATATTAACACTTCAAAAATGTTGTCTGGCATCACACGCCTAGGCCCACACCACCAGGTTCTTGCCTGATTCTTTCCCTGGTGTAGGGAGTCGCGTTGGAACAGGCATTAAAATCACCTAGCATGTAAGACGAAACTTAATAATTCATAGGAATAAAATTAATAATAAACCATTAATTATTATTTAAAACATATTTATAGTATAAAAACACTTATCACATGTATACGGCCTTATGAATGAACAGATACGAGATCACTCGCAACTGCAACCTGACGGAGGTGGGCGAGGTGTTCGCGGAGCAGCCCTACGCCGTGGCCGTGCAGCAGGGCTCCCGGCTGCAGGAGCAGCTGTCCCGCGCGCTGCTGGAGCTGCAGAAGCAGCGGCTGCTGGAGCAGCTGGCTGCTAAGTATTACATATTTATACAGGCATTAGAATCACCTAGCATGTAAGACGATACTGAAGTGATCCTTGAGGTCCTACCAGAATAAATGATTTTTCTTTCTTTCTTTATAGGCTGACTAGACCTGCGCGGCTTAGCTTGCGTGTTGTACCACATTGCAACCCTCTAAGGGGTAATCATGCGGTAAAATGACGCCTTTTTTAAGTTAGACCTCTGGCAAATACATCGGTGGCTGCATTCAGTTCCATGCAGTAGTTTTTGCGTGATGCGTGAAAACAAACAAAGACAGAGAGACAACAATTTAAAAACAATTTTTTTTGCTTCTTTTGTTTTAATAAGGACCCCCCCATATTGGTTTTTTATTAATATCTCAAATGACATCGACGTGTTACAGTTTTATTATAATATGTAGAGATAATGGTGGCTGATTAAAATTCAGTTGAAAGACTCGTCTTATTCACTCAGCAGTGCACAGACTAAAATTCTTAAAAAATTAATGGCTATTCGGGATGTCGCTGTCGCCAAAACTAAACCAAACTAAGACAGCACTAAAAATATTGCCGTCCCTTTCATAACGCACGAGATAAAAAGGATGGCATTAATTTTATAAGCTAAATATTTTATTTTATTTTAACATTTTATTTGTATTAATTTATTTTGTTATGTTTTTATGTAAATTTTAAAAGTGTTTGTACGCTAATCAGCAGGATCTAGTGGTTCTATAATAAGTTTTAAACCATATTTTGTTACCTAGGTTCACAGACCAAAATAAATAAATTGAAATTGAAATTAGTGATGTCAAATTTATTTAGTTAAGTTTTGGCGACATCCCGAATAGCCACTTTTAATCATTACATTTTTAAGAATTTTTCCCTACTTTTTCCGTTTCAGATACTGGAACGAAACGGCTCGCCAGGCGTGCCCTGATGCTGACGAATCGGAAGGCATTACTTTGGAGAGTCTCGGTAAATACTTGGAAGTCGTAGGCTAGGAAATACATGTGACGCATGTGCATACCCGGATGAAAAGTAGCCTACCTGCTATTCCAGGTCATAAGCTATGTATATTCAAAGTTTCAGCCAAATCCGTTCCGTAGTTTTTGCGTGAAAGAAATACAAACATACCTACATCTTGAGATGACGCTGTGTGGAATGTCCAAGAATATTTAGGTATCTATCTATACTTCTATACTAATAATATTATAAAGAGGTAATGTTGGTTTGTTTGTTTGTATGCTTGGGGTAATATCCGAAACTGCTCATCCGATTTCAAAAATTCTTTCACCAATGTGTAACATGGACTTTCCGAATGAACATAGGCTATATTTTATCAAGGTAGGTACCACGCGAGCGAAGCCGCGGTCGAGTAAGCTAGTTATATAAACTTTCGCGTTTATAATATCAGTATTATATCCAGGGGGTGTCTTCATAGCAACTCTCTTCGGCCTTGGCCTAGCGATGCTGACTCTGGCCTGGGAGGTGTTCTATTACAAACGCAAGGAGAAGAATAAAGTGCAGGCCATCGAAGTCAACGTGGAGAAACCCGTCGCTTTCGCGGAGAAGAAAACTTTGGAGAAGGTTTGTTGGTCCTTCGTGCCGGATACTTGTTAATCAACTTTAAAAGGAGGAGGTTCTATGTTCAACTTGACGACTCCTGGCGCAGTGGTCGAAAGACACAGAAAGAAGTTTGCGGTTTCGATCTGCGATAAATATTTGCAACTCTTAAACAAACATTTCTATCAGCCCCCTGATTGTGTAACTTGTATCGATTGTACCAAAGTTGTATCGAAAACAACTGTCAAATTGACAGTAATCTAACTAATTTACTCAGCGTTAAATCTGACCGTGGTTTTGTTGACCACCAGTGGTAAAATGGGGTGGTTTCCGTCTCAATTGACAACCGGTGGCAAGTTCATGGTGGTCAGATGGTCCAGAGGGGTGGTTTTCGCGATTTACTGTGATTTTTGCTTTGATACAATCGAGACAAATTAGGTACACGATCAGGGGGATGATACAAATATTTGTTTAAGGTGGCCCTTCCCGGTGCGTCTATCATCGACGCGGGCATAGCTGAAAAGCTTGTTGTTTCATCCAGCGCAATGCTAGAAAAAGAAGCAAAGCGAAAAAAGAGAGATAGCGCCTCAGCGCTCGGCATTCAGTAGGTACTTTCGCCGCTCACTCGCTCACTCGAAAAATAGTGTGCGGAAATTTCATAAAAAGTGTTCCAGGAAATACGTTTTTTTCAGTAAGCCTTACAAGTTTGTAAAATAAATATTAGTCATTTAGAATCTCCATAAGATTTGCAAGGTTTCTATGACAATATTTTATTTACGTTTACAATTTATGAGTACATTATGAACGGCCAAAGTTCAGGTAAAATTTATGCTAAAAGCAGGTTTTTGGAAGCTTATACTGAATTTGTTTCTCAAAATTTTGATTTTTAGTTTCGATAGAAACCTAGATATAGTGCACAAGATACCTATTAGTCCAAAAGTTTAAAAGGAAGATCTGTTATGAAATGAAATGAAATGAAATGAAATTTATTCAGAAAGGTCTTACCTAATTAACATGTTTTTATATTAAAATAAATGACTTACATTAGGTACAATAGTGGTGTCGCTTAATGAAAGTATCTAATTTAACAGATAATCTAATTGAGTATTGAGAAAAATAAAGTAGTGGTGCGATTAGTATGCATTTTATAAGGTTTTAAAAGTATGCAAAAAGAAAAAAGAGAAAGGACAAAAAGTATATAAAAGTACCTACTAGTTACTGCCTGGTAAGTGTGCAAATGGATTTATGTGTGTGTGTTTTTGTGTTAGTGTTCTTGTTTGTGTGTGTGTGATGTGGTGAGGTGTAGTGTGGTGTGTGAATGTGAGGGTGACTGGCTGGATGAAAGAAGTGCATGATAAGTGTCCAGTTCATCAGGAGTTTACCTATAAGGTTATGTAAAGAATGTCTTCGGTCTGTTTGTAGTCAAGGGTAAGTAGGTAGTTGTAGAGCTTTATTTTGCATTCTCTCAAAGACAAGCTGTGTATTTTTAAAGTTTGATTTATTTTGTTGTATAAATACGGACCAAGAAAACAATAATGTTTTTGTGCAGATGTGGTTCTGCATGTTCTTGGTCGATATCGTTTATGACTGCATCGTTTAGTGATATATTCGTCAAGAGGGAGCTCAAGATGTTTTTTAAGTAAGGCCTGTTGTATATATATTTGGCGAACAGTTAAGACTCTGCATTCACTGTAGAGCTGGGTAGTTGGGTATCTATAGGGATGAGAATACGCAACCTTCAGCACTGCTCTTTGCGCTCTTTCGAGAGGTAGAAGATGGGTTTGTTACAACGGCATAATCACGTACGAGCGTTTGTATGAAAAGTGAGCCGGGTTGACCGCTCTTAAGAGCTGCAAATATTTATCTCGAGTCTGGGTGTTTTCTATGTATAATTTGTAGAATAGAATAGAATAGAATGCATTTATTATCATAGGTGTAACACATTAACAAAATAAATTCAATAAGTAATTATAAATTATTAAGTGAACAAACTATGACTCGTCAAATAAATTAATTGATTGCCTAAAAGTTGGCTTTCAGATTAATTATAAAAAACATTAAATATAATTGTATAATGGTATTCAATTCATATGAAAAATAATATGACAGTGCAGATAATCTTAATTAGATTACACGAATCACGCTGTAAAGAGGCGATTGTCATTATTTAAATAGGAAATGTTGCATCTTAATTATGATCTATATTTTTGAAATGTACAGCAGTTTTGGAGAAATGGGTGTAATCATTAGACAAAAACTCCTTGACGCTGTATAGTGTTTTACTAAGAAGCAGTTTCTTTACTTCATTGATGAATGTGTTGTCATTTTCTAATAACTTAATATGTATAGGGATCTTATTGTAAAGCTTTTGTCCTATTAGTCTGGGAAGTTTCTCGGATAAATTCAGTCGGTGGTAGATTGATTCTAAAGTTAACTTGTTCTTGGTACGCATGCTACGAGAGCTATTAGCGCCTGTAACAGTGTATTTACTTAGGTTAAATCTAACATACTTTACAACCTCCAATATATAGACTGATACACATGTTGGTATATTTAAGTTTCTAAAATGGTCTCGACATGAGTCCTTATACTTGGCCCTCATTAGTACTCTAATTGCACGCTTTTGCATTTTTAAGACACGCTCGTAGTCAGACGACGTCCCCCAAAGAATAATGCCGTAGGACATAATAGAGTGAATGTACGCGTAGTATGTTTCTTTTAAAGATTTCTCAGACGTGATCGGTCTGAGTTGTTTAAGAGCAAATATTCCTCTACCCATCTTTCCACATGTCATGTCTATATGTTGCTTCCACGAAAGAACAGGGTCTATTTGAAAGCCCAACAATTTTACTAACTTGGAACTTTCAATAATGGTTGTATGTATTACAAAAAAACTGTACCTAGTGTATCAGTCATCTGGTTACCATAACACAAGCATTAAGTTGCTTAGCTTGGGACTAGATGGCGCTGTGTGGAATGTTTATTTATTTATTATTTTTACTTCTAGGTGGTGGAAGGAGTAGCAAAGTTACGCAAACGTGGAAAGAAAAGTGTTACGATTGGAGATAAATTTAAACCCGTTAAAGAGGTGTCATATATTAGCGTTTACCCTAAAGGAGAATACCGACCATAGTTAATATAAATTTTATAATCAAACACAACACAGGCCTTTACATCTTAACTAGATGATTTATACAGAGTCAGGAGGCTTTGCCTACACTTAACGGGACACTGTAGTGCCTGGGACATTGTTGAGATGGAATAGGCTTGTAGCACTTAACAGGTTAGCTGTCCGATGAGGCACACGTGCCTCATGGGTGATTGCACTGGTACGTCCATGAGGCATATGTGCCTCATGGACGTCATTATTTACTACGAGGACGTGTACAAAGAAGATCGAAACTTGCTTCGGGACAGCTAACCTGTAAAACCATCCTCTCAGCTGCCGGACATATCCACAGGAAAGAGAGTCAATACGTGTGAGGCTGACTAGCCGCGGGTTTCCTCACAATGTTTTCCTTCACCGTTTAAAGCTTGTGTTAATAAATTGCATATACATTTTTCGACACGAAAAGTCCATTGATGCACGGCCGGATTCGAGCCAATTTAACACAACACAGAAACATAAATTAGGCTTTTTTAAGATAAAATAGGTACTTCAGATTTCCACTTGCTTAAAAAAATTGCGTAGTAATTCTATTTTCACTGTAGATTATTTAATTGACGCTGTTAAAATAATAGTTTAAGATATAAAAACTGTAAACAAATACTTTGTTTTATTATTCTTTTACGTAGGTATATATTTTTGACGACCTCTGTGGCGCAGTGGGTGAAAGGCTTAACTTTATTCTTTTATCTGTGACTTTATACATAAGCCGTCACAAAAGAAGAAAACATTATTTCCAAAGAAAACATTTTGATGGTCTAAACGTAAGCAGTTTTTTACTAAACGTTTTTTCTCGAAAGATTCGAGAGTTCTCTTTTTCAGTATAAACATAATAAATCAATTAAAACACTGTATACTAACAAGTTCTTTATTTACAAAACAAATGCGTAAATCTAATCTAAGATTTTAATAATAATCATTATTGTTTCCATTCACTCATTTCATTCGTTCCGTAAATTCCCGCATAAACATATATTTTTGTATTCAACAACCTATCCAGGAGCAGAGAAACGTAAATATCAACCAATGGGATTGCACAAAATCTTCGCTCAGAGAGTTAATGCAATCCTATTGGTTAATATTTATAAATGGACTGGCAGCTTTACTGTCACATTATTTTAGCCAGTTTTTGTGATAAATTAACAGGTTTTTTTATCAGTGAAAGCAAGACTATTACAACATTTTTAGCCAATTATTTAAAATTAATAGTTTAAAATTATATGACATCTCGGTGTGATTTGAGTCTTATTCATACAATTCTTTAATTAATCACCAAAAAACTCTGGTAGTAGGTTTTTCTACAATCAAACTGTTCGTCTCAAAAACTTTCCTACCGAATTCTATCATGAAATGATCACGGTTCAGATATTCTCCATCGTCTATTTCTTTGATGAGTCTTCGTACTTTATCTTTGGACTGGTCCACGAATGACGCGGCAAGCTTCATTTCTACTTCCGCGTTTCGTACTCCGATACAATATGATCTGTAATCAAAAAAAAATTATAGTTTTTTTTAGGTATATACCTACTAGTGGCAATTCGGAGTATCGCAAAAGCTAAACTTAACTAACAAAAAATGTTGCCGTCCCTTTCATAGCGATTGGAATAAAAAGGATGGCATTAATTTTAGTTAGTTTAGTTTAGCTTTTGCGACACTCCGAATTGCCACTATTTTTGTATTATAATGTAACCACACTTAGGTATTTCATTATAAATGAAATACTTACTAAAATATTTTTCATTGATACCTGTGTTTTAAGTTCCAAATAAATATTTTTGAATTTTTGAATTTTTATATTATGACTTCGACGGGATTCGAACCCGCGTGATACAAGCGATCACCCATTAGCAGAATTCAAAAACTTTTAGTATCATTTTTAATCTATACCATGGTATCCCATCCCCTTATAAGATGGTTGTAGTTCCAAAAACAAATGAATAGATGGCGTTACGTGTTGCTATTTCGAAATAAAGTCTCTGGAAATTTATGAAAATGCCTAAATTTTGCCAGAATCATACATTTTCTTTTTTAAATATTTTTTTTTCAATACTCGTATAATAAAATATCCCATTATTTTATTTCCTAAATCAATTTCTACAAAATAAAATAAAATTACATGACATGAACGCTAGATGGCGCTGACTCAGAAACACAGGTAAAACGGGATAGCCCGCCGAATTGCCCGCAAATTTAGGATTGTTTTATGTTTAATGTTCTAGATGAGGCATCTGTACTAGTGTATTATATAATCTGTGTCTATACTGATTTTTTATAGTTTTTTATTTTTATAATGTTAAATTAAAACTACACTTATGTACCTATGATATACTAACCCCCTTACGTATATTGGTTAAGTAAACCCACTTTAGCTAAAACGGATATTAAATCTGTTGCTATCTCTTTTCATTGACATAAGAGTAACAAGAAAAAAAACATTCTTTAAATCTATATTAAATTGACAAAACTTTATGAATATGATCATAATAATATTATAGAGGTTAAGTTGGTTTGTTTGTGGTAATCTCCGAAACTACTCATCCAATTTCAAAATTCTTTCACCGATGTGTAGCATTGACTTTCGGAATGAACATAGGTTATATTTTATCAAGGTACCACGCGAGCTAAGCCGCGGGCGACTAAGCTAGTAATCTATACTTCTATTATAAAGATTAATAAATAAATAAAATAAATAAATATCCTTGGACATTCCACACGGCGTCATCTAGTCCCAAGCTAAGCAATTTAATGCTTGTGTTATGGTAACCAGATGACTGATAAACTACATAGATAAATTTTTTTTTTTTGTAAATACATACATATTATACATAGAAAACACCCAGACACGAAACATATATTTGCAGATCATGCAAACATTTGTCCCGCAGCGGGGATCGAACCCGCAACCTCTGCGTCTCAGGCGGGCTTTCGCCCACTGCGCCACAGAGGTCGTCATTAAGAAAGGTAATGTTGGTTTGTTTGTTTGTATGTTTGGGGTAATCTCCGAAACTACTCATCCGATTTCAAAAATTCTATCACCGATGTGTAGCATGGACTTTCCGAATGAACCTAGGCTATATTTTATCAAGGTACCACGCGAGCGAAGCCGCGGGCGAGGAAGGTAGTATTTGTATAAACTTTTAATGATATTTATTTACCTTGAAGCTCTTGCTAACACAGCTGTCATGGCCAATATCTCTGTCCCCGCTTCAGCGAGCCGCGCCAACTCGCTGCAAAGAGAACAATTTCAAACCAATAGAACATCAGCCACTGATTGTGTAACTTGTCTCGATTGTATCAAAGTTGTATCAAAGCAAAAATCACAGTAAATCGATTGATACAATCTCCAGGGCAGGTTCGAAGGATTTTTTTATAATAATCTGTGGCACAGTGTAATGTGTATTCGAACCCCGCCGCGGGACAAATGTTTGTATCATCTGAAAAATTTTATCTCCAGTCAGGGGCCTTACTCGGATCAACGAAAACGAAGTTTCACGAAAATTGTCACGAAACTTCGTTTTCGTTGATCCGGAGTAAGGCCCCTGGGTGTATTATGTATGTATTTACAACAAGTCATAGTCCGGTTAGATAGACCAAAAACCATAAAGTTAAAAAGAAACCTTCAAAACAGAACAATGTTAACAAAGCACATCCAAAAACACGGAGAAATTCGGTTCGAAGGACCAAACCAACTTTGTGTAAGCTGTAGCAAAACCCGGAGAAATCCGGTTCGAAGGACCAAACCAACTTACGTGTAAGCTGTAGCAACTTTCTTCCCGTGTCTAGCCATGATGGTCTCGCAGCCGAAGCGCATTCTTAACACGCAGTATTCGAGTTGTTCTGCCGGAAGTCTTAGGCTGGGATGTAGGTGCTCTGCTAGGTATAATGTTAGTTTCGGGTCGTCGTTCTCCTGTGAAAATATAAGTAAAATTAAAATCGTACTAAGGAATTTGACGACCTCTGTGGCGCAGAGGGCGAAGGCCCAACTGAGATGTGAAGGTTGCTGGTTCGATCCCCGCGGGGCAAATGTTTGTATAGTCAAAATGTTTTTTTTGGCACGTTTTGATTGGGTTTATATGAGCCATACCTGATGTCTGTTTGCAAAGGCTTTTTTCATGATGAACCCTGGATGCAGCAATGGATTCCTGATCTGTTTTATTTCCTCCGCCATCGTCACTCCGGCGTGGTGTATACCGGCCATCGCTGTAAATAAATAACTATCTATACTAATAATAATATTATAAAGAGGTAAAGTTGGTTTGTTTGTATGTTTGGGGTAATCTCCGAAACTACTTATCCGATTTCAAAAATTATTTCAACTATTTGTAGCTTAGACTTTCCGAATGAACATAGGCTATATTTTATCAAGGTAGGTACCACGTGAGCGAAGCCACGGGCAAGTTAGCTAGTGTAATATATATTTAAGAGCAAAAAAACTCAGGCCTTTACATCAGAACGTTGCTTAACTCCGATAATCAAGAACATAGCGAGCTTCGCCACGAGAACTTACCAATATACATATTGATGTTATCCAAGGTTTCCCCTCTCGCCGTTAGATGGCGCATTTCATCGAACATTTGTCTACACTCTGTCTCCTTGTCCAGCGCCGGGATTGTGAGGAGTTTCAGCATGGTAGACAGACCGTGGTTCGCCATGTAGTTCCTGAAATAGAAGTCTATTTCAGACACTATGGTTTATTGTCTTTGTTTCTATACTAATCTATACTATATAATAATATAATATAATATTATAAAGAGGTAAAGTTGGTTTGTTTGTTAATAAGTATTATAGTAATGAAAATAAAGTAGAAATTCGTATGACACTGAAACTGCGCTTCGCTTCGCTGCTCTTTTGGTGTGAGTTGAGCCTAAAGTAGAGTCCGCTTCTTACCAAATGGATTTATACTCTAGTTACCTGCACATAGCGAGTTCCACTTCAGCGTCAGGACTGTGATACGCGTCCAGAAGCCCCGCCGTCATGTACTCTGCGCTCTCACTAGCGTACATGTGCTGTAGCGAGCCGCCTATTGCAGACCTTATCAACGATAGCTCGGAGAGAGGTTTACCTTGGGCAGAAATAACTTGATATGTATTAATTAATAATTATTATATTATATTAGTGTGCTTGGTTGCCAGAATATCACGTCATGGCGCTGGTAGTTTATTGGTAGCTGTCACCGAGAATCTGTTTCGTTCAAAACCACGGACCATAAGAAGGGTTGACGCGTTCGGAAACAGATTGGCGTGAACATGGGTAACAAAGCTTTTTACTAGTCTATCACAGTATTATATTTGTTTCGTGTCTGGGTGTTTTCTATGTATAATATGTATGTATTTACAAAAAAAAATGTATCTATGTGTAGTATATCAGTCATCTGGTTACCATAACACAAGCATTAAGTTGCTTAGCTTGGGACTAGATGACGCCGTGTGGAATATCCAAGGATATTTATTTATTAATACTAGTAGTTCGCCAGGAAGGAGATCTCGTGCACCGTTGGTTGGTGGTTTATTTTGTACCTACTTGCTTCGACTACCCATCATTTACGTCATTGTTTAGTTGACTTATTGACTGTTTAGAAATCTAGCTGCTAGATTTCTACGTTCATAGAGTCTTTATTCCAATATCAACTGTCAAATTAAAAATACCAGTGGTCGTATTTGAAAGTTTGTGTGTGTGTATGTGTGTTTGTTATCTTTCACGCTCAAACGTCTGGACGGATTTGAATGAAATTTGGTACCAGAACTGCTTATACCCTGGATTAAAGAATAGGCTACTTTTGAATTATATAACTGATTCTGAACTTACCGCTAAAAGCCCTGGGCGCTACATAGTCGACCACAGCGAAGGTAGCCAGCCTGAGTCTCGTGCGAGAGAGAGACGCGGCGTGGAGGCGAGACGTCGCTAGTATCTGAGCTAGTCGCGCTTCTGTCACGTTATCCAATGGCGTCCCTGGAATGTAAATTTACTTATAAAGTAGGGATATCATTATAGAAGAAGCTGGAGGGGCCCATAACCCATAGAATTATATTATAAAGAAAGAAAAATCTTTATTTTGTCATTACATAAAGGAAACACATTACATATAAAAAGAAGAAAGAAACAAGAAAAATGGCTACTACTCAGCATGATGCTTATAGGTAAATTAAATAACTAACTTAGACTAAGTAAAATATATAAAATATAACACTAAAGAGTAGTGAGTACCATGTAGGGAAAAGAACACAATATCTTACCTAGTGTGTCATTATAAATGAAAAATCTTACTAAAACAGCGTAGATACAAGCGATCACTCTTTAGCCGAGCTGCCTGACCACTAGGCTAAGGAACCTTCACGCCGAGAGTTGCAACTATTAGTAAGATGATACCTGGTGTGTTGAAGAACTCAATAAATCCATCTTTGAACTCCACTCCTTGTGTTTGAGGGTGGACAAGAAAGGCCTTAAGTCGAGAGCCTTCAACTGAAGCGAGAACCAGTAGGTATCCGTCCACTTTGTTGCATACCTTCTCTCCGGAGATCTTCCAAACTCCTGTGGATATGAGATGAGTGTATAATTTGCTTAATTGGTGTATAATAAAATATAAAGTATAATTAACGATAATTAGCGTAATTGGTGGTTGTAACCGTGGTAGTATTATATATATATTAATATTATAAAGAGGTAATTTATATGTATGTTTGGGGTAATCTCTGAAACTACTCATCCGATTTCATAAATTCTTTCACCGATGTGTAGCATGGTCTTTCCGAATGAACATAGGCTATATTTTATCACGTGAGCGAAGCCCCACGCATAAAGGACCGCCTTTGAGACTAAATGCGGAAAAGGGAGTCCCCATCCATACATTTACGTGAGCGAAGTCGCGGGCGTGTAAGCTAGTTTTAAATAAATCAATAAATGAGACAAGTTGTTGCATGCTTCTCTGTTTGTAATAGACTTTTTTGCGGCTGAACAGGAAGGACATACTATGAAAGAGTAGAAATGGCACTGGCCTCTGCTAATAATCCCACTGTCCATACAACGTATCAGCTAATGGTTGTAAGATTGCATATAATAGAAAGAATAAAAATAATAGACTTTTCGACTTAAAAAACTATTGTCTAGACAGTTGTACTAGACATGTTGTACTAGACATGTTGTACTAGACATTTTATTTATAATTAATTGTAAATTGTCAATGAACCGAGGTTATTATGTTTTGGCACAAGACTAACCAAGTTGCAGAGGTCAAAAAATAATAAAATTACAGGCATTAATTGCATACCGTGTCCATCAATAACCGCACTGGTTCTGAAATCAGCTTGCGTCAACCTCTCCGAAATTCTCTCTTTAATACAAAGAGATATAGTCTTCTCTCCTGTTATCAAATCATCAACCACTCCGTTGAATTGTTCAGCGGACAAACCATGTTTCAAAGCCTCCAGTCCAACCCAGTGGTCACTGATCTCCTGTCCAAGCTCGAAATCCTCTCCAATAATCTCTAAATACCTCAAACATTCCGTATAATTCATAGCTAAGCCATTATTCGTTAGATTTACCGGCGCGCTAAACATTTTTGTACGTTTTAGAATCTCCCGGCGATCGGCTTTCGTTTTTAATGAGTCGTGAAAGACTTTTGTGATGCCTTGAACGCGTCTGTCGACGTCTTCGGACTCATCTTTGGTCATTATCTCAGGGTAAGCTAACATATCCCGGTTGAAGATTGATACGAAAACATCTTTTATAAATGGAGAGATTTTCGGTTTGCGTCTGTCGATACGCTCCTGAACCTGTAAGTCTTCAAAGTCGAACTTTTCTTCCTGAACCTGAGGCTGTGTTGACTGAGCAGCTTCGAAGTTTGAGGATGTAAATCTGAATTTTCTGTACAGGATCCGACTGGCATTGTTTTGGTGTGCCGTGTACAGTTGACGCGCTATATTCATAGTTTTGGAGGATTGCCCTGCTTTTTTTTTGTAGGGTTTAATACTATTGTAAGTAATCAGATCAGAGGTATTATTTACGTTCAGAACTATCAGAAAAATTCGAGGGGTTTTGTTTTGATTAGAGGTTATCTTTTTTGATAGCACGAACGAGTGACAGTTGTGACAGTGACTGACTGACACACTGTCTGACAAACATTATCAACAAAAAAGAAAAGAAAAATAAAGATTGAATCACCGTACGTTTATACTATTTTAGTAGTGTCGAAGTCTTTCTAACACATTCTAAAAATGTTGGTCAGTAGCAAAGACGATTAATATCTAGAAGACAGACAAAGGCCATACACAAAATCGTAACCCGATCCCGCAGTACCAGATAGCCTGAAAACTTTAAAACATCAATTTTATCCAAGAAATTTCAATACTTAGTAGTAGGTAGCAACAATATTCAATATTTAAACATTTTTAACTAGAAAGTAATTGAAATTTCTTGGATAAAATTGATGTTTTAGAGTTTTCAGGCTATTTTTTAGGGTTACGATTTTGTGTATGGCCTTTGTCTGTCTTCTAGATATTAATCGTCTTTGGTCAGTAGTAAGACATTTGTTTTAGGATATCAAATATTTATAAAAAGAAACAAAATGATGTTTCATAGGTACCCAGTTCGGTATGGAATCTTCATACTTAGGTACTAAAATAGAAATATGTTTCGGTTAAATTTTTAAAATATATTTTTAAGATCCTGTATAGTCACAGTTTTCAATAGGTTAGAACAAAATGTGTCCGTTTGTCGCACGAAGGTTTAATTAATAATTCTTAATCTGCCTGCTACTATCGTATCGTCGATGATGATGGGCTTTATGTAGTACCTACCTACGTAGGCAAATGTCCCATTAAACTAAACCGGAAAATATAAAATGATAAACGATTCGTTGTTGTTTGCTTAGAAATTATAATTAATTTAGGCAAATGCTATTTAAATTCAAATCGTGACAGTAATTTAAATAAATTACTTACCCAGAATTATAAAATAAATATGGGGCTACACTGAAAATATGAGCAGATAAAATGCTGTCAAAGTTTCAAGTAGGTACCTAACCTATTTGAAGTTTGAAGTCAACATTGTATATAGTAAGTACCTAGGTAGGTACGTAAGTACTTAGGTATTTAAAAAAAAAATTGAAAAATAATGACGTCAAAGCAAAGAGAATAATAAGCACTACGTTTACTCAAAGGTCGGTATGAACTTCATACCTTCATACCTACCGCACTGGGGTATGAAGTTGAAACTTAACACTAAAACTGTAAAAACATCACTTCATAGTCTGATTTCGTGGCGTAGGTACATTTCACGATTGACATACTAATATTGCGCGTATGCAAAGATATTGAGTACAATGTCTTTGCGCGTATGACCATTCCCATTTGAGCGAAGTCCTATTTCAGCGGATCGACATTTGAGCGGATGAACATTTTAGAGGTTTTTTTTAAAGTAGTGATAACTTTGAACGCATGCAGTTTTCAGCATCATGTAGGTGGTTTTCTTTTTCATATTTTACCTACCACATTGCCATACCTACATCTCAAAATCGATAATAACATTTTCCGTAGAGCTCAGCGTAGAGGGTGCTACGAAGCTTCCGTAGCAAACAAAAAACTTCAACGCGTAGTGCGCGTATCACTTTGAAATAAATATACTACAAAGTTGAGGATTCATGTAGGTAGGTACCTATAGGTAAATTCGAAAATTTTACCCGAATCTTGATTCCGAGTAGGTACAGCCTGTACCTACCATTATTATCTTTGTAGAGAAGAATAGATTGAAATAGAATTTGTACTGCGTTTGTTACAGTTATTGGAGCTTCTAAAGATCGTTAAATAAACGAGCTGTAGCTCTAACAGTAAATATAAGTACCTTTCACTACCTATTATATTTTATTTTTACTACTTTCGATTGAGTAGGAAAATGGTGTAAGTAATATTTCGTTGAATAAAAAAGCCTAGTTCCGACTTAGCTATTATAGTTTATTATTGTTGGTATGGGACTCAGTGTATTTTTATTGTATGGGTAGGTATCTGTTCAGGAGCTTGGAACGTACGTTGCCTCAGTAGGGTTGCCGGCGATTTTTGTGTAGTAATAGTATATTATATCCTCGCTACCGAGTCAAGTATTTCAAATGTATGGAATTTTTAGTTCATTCAAGTTACCGGGGGAGGCGCTGCACTGGATTTTCATACATTTGTGATACTTGACTCGGTATCGAGAACAGTATCCAATAGTACGGTAAAATGGCGTTAAGTGTGTGCCATAACGCCGAGGAATGAGCGGGAGAGCGAATAATGTTTTTACTCGTGAGTGAGAAGCGCAGAACGATAGACACGCAACATAATTTATAGCGAAAAAACAGTTTTTATTTAATTACAAGTTAATTAAACAAGTAATCGAAAAATTAAAAAACCAGAACTAAATGAATACTTCTAGGCTATTTGTCAAAACATAAAACCAACAAAAATAGCGTTCTGTTCCTGAGATAAATAGCAAACTGTGTGAAAAACATGTATTTTTCAAAAAAATATATGATCGACAAAACTTTTACCAATCGTGTTTCTAAAAAACCACAACGCAAGATAAAAGTTCAAAGTTTAATTTCTCCAAACATTATAAGGTGGTATCTTTCACGGATTTTGAGATCTAATACGATTCAAACCACATATTTGCTACCTACGGCCTCTTAACCGAGAACGCCATAGTCCACAAATGCACACTGTACAAACTTCCCCTCTTTGTTGTGGGGGGCTAAAAACTAAATATCACACATACCTACTATTGATAGAACGTAGGGTTTATTTTTTATTTTATTTTATTTACACCAATAAAATAGGGCTATGTCGCTGAGCGACCACATCGCCCTATCGGTAAACATAACAATCTTTTATCTAACTAAAGTATAGATTTCACAAATAATCAAATATGAAAAAGGTTAATATACCTAATAGGTACTTTCGCGCAACTCACAAGTCCCGCATAGCCGGGCCCTAACCTCAGAATGTCGCCCGCAAAATACCGAATAGGCAATTTTTCCTAACAATTGGAGGTCGGAAGTCTCAGGAATTATCATTGCCATCTAATTACTGGTAATATATAACTGGGTATAATCACAAAAGGATTTAATTGCTCAGTGGAATATAATTTTTATTATTTGGCAACACTGAGGGGGTGGGCTAGTGTTGTGCCGTTGTTGAATACCTACCAGTATTCGGAATAACTGATTTGGAATACTGGCGCACGCGTGCTGGTACATAGCGACACTTCACTTTTAGCACAAATGTCGAATTACAATACAAAAAAAATTTGTTGTAAAACATTAGGTAAATTAAATACAAAAAAGTTTGATTAGTGATGCCAAAGGGAAACATCGTGAAAATGTTGTCTTATTTTTTCTGTATTTTTCTTCAGTTTAGCTCAAGACATAATTGATTCATTTACCTACTTTCAGTGGCTTTCATAACTGACTAATTAACTAGTTTCATATTTTAAGATAGTTTTAACACTATATCATCCTTTAAAGTGTTAAAACTATCTTAAAACTAACTGCGTCTAGCGGTTTCAACCGTGGTGAATATTTCCGTTACCGTAGGAATACCGGAATCAAGAGTAGCCTATGTGTTAATCTAGGATATAAGCTATCCTGGTACCAAATTTCAGGTCCAATCCTGGTACCAGCCGTTTGAGCGTGAAAGAGTAATAAAAATTCACACAGGCACAAACTTTCACCTTGATAATATTAGTATGATATCAAAAATAGTGTCTTGCCAAACAAAGATTATGGTCCTGCTGAGTTTTATAACTGAAAATGATATGACCTAATCTTTTAAGAGGTCATATTTCTTGGGTGATATTGAGAAATTAAACCTTGGGCGCATCCCTTGACCGAGTAACAGGGGGGTGGGGTAAACCTCCCCTTACAATACCATACTATTCGAAAAACTGACTTCTCGCTATCAAAATAAAGTTTATATCCGACTGACACGATACAATTAAGTTGTTTTACATAACTATGTATAGCCGCCATGAAATAATCAGTAGGAATCCATCCTCCATGGTGGATCGCTCGGAAAAACGCGTTTCACACAATGTCTTTATTTATAATGAAAAAAGCGCTGTTTTGACGAATTTTAGTATGAAAATGATACTGCCTGTGTTTTCTATGCTGTATTTCAGTGTGTGTTTTTTTGATTTTTGAATGGACAATTTTGTGTGCGAATCTGAAATAATGATTTCATGCTGAGGATAAGGAAGCACATTGATGGTATGTACTTATTATGTTGGTTGGAAACAAAGGTTTTGCTAAGACTGTAATGTTAATTGGATGGTAGATAAATCAAAGGTTACATTGTAAGGTTATGCTGACGTTATTGTAATAGTAGTTAACCTTTTCCCATCTCTATTGTTGTTCTATTTCCAAATAATTAAGAATAAAAACACCACGTTAGCTTTTTGATGACAGAATAGAAGGAAAAATTCTTACTCCAATTAAAAGAAAATGCCAATAAAGCACTCGTACACCACTAATTAGTAAAAAAACTAACTCCATTTATTCTAGAAAATATATAGGTACCTAAAACGAATAGTACCTAAGTAGGTATATGACCTGTTTCTATATTTTATCAAACTAATAGTACCTACCTACCTACTTTAAGTACAACTATGAACTATCAAAGCACTAGGTATGTAGGCTATAGGTAGGTATTTTCTCATTTCCACTCACCGAAAAAAAATGAAAAGTACAAAAAATACCTAGCTAACTGTTCTGCTAAATTAAAATAGTAGGTAAGTAGTACCTTTATTATAGGTATTTTTTTTTTATTCGATGACGTTGTCGTCTACTTATTTTAAACTCCCAAATTAAGTATAAAATATCGAAGGACGTACTTACCTACCTACCTACCTACCAAAAAGAAATCTGAAGGAAAAAAATAATAATAATACACCTACGTCCAACTCCCCATAACAAGTTGTTGCCAGATTTGACAACCAATAATTCCACGGCTTTGATTAATTGTGCGAAAGTTTCCGAAAAAATGGGGAGAAAATGACTTCGGCTCCCTTGGGTGACGTTCATCATGTCGTAACTCTGAAATATTATGGACCCTGTACTAATGTAATAAGGTTTAATTTCGCGCGCTTTGAATGGTAGAGTAATTGAATAAGCTTTCGCCAATTTGTCGTTTTGATAATCGTAATTGCTTAGGCAGAGGTAGTCGTGAAATAATTCATAACAATTGTTTATTATTTTCAGTTTAGATAAAATTTATATCCTGAATACCTACCAATTTTGAATAACAAGTAAGTAGGTACCTAGCATACCTATCAATAGTAAGGTAAATTTATTTACAGAAACTAAACTACTACATATTTACATAACTGTAAAAATACAATTAGAACCAGTTGAGCCACCTGAGGATTGTTACAAACGATCTATAGGTAGCTCAACTGATCCAAACCATTGCCAGACGGAAGCGTGCCCGCAAAGACACTGGCAGCATTGCCGCAAAAAATTAAAAATATATATTAGTAAAACGGTAAAACTGACTTCAATTTCGTAAGAGAGCCATTTCCTGCACACTTGAGGTACATTTCTAACTCCTAAGATCCTCATCAGATCCTCTAAATTTTTTAATGGGACCACCTCAAGATTATTCATTTTCAAGCAGGAAAATAATTTACAAAATCGGTCCACTATTAGCAGAAGAATCAGAAAATACCACAGATATTGTACTTTACTAATGTACAATGTCTTTGGAAAATACATACATACCTACAGTGGAACATAGAACCTCGTCCTCTTTGGAAGTCAGTTAAAAACTAGGTAAGTATAGGTCGCGCCACGTAAAAAGAGCGCTGGCTGTCAAACTGCTCCGTGGTCGATGATTGGTGGAGAGGTAACGCGGCGCACTTCATACCATTGATTTAGCGAGTGCTATTGGTTCGTCAGCTAGTGAACACAGGCGCAAACATACCCCCGCTACTTCCCCTCAGCGCTTTTTTTACGTGGGGCGACCTCTACCTACTCAAGTTTTCCTTTATGCAAATACTGATTTAACTAGTTATGTACGTATGTTTTTTTCTTCCACATCAATTGCAATAAGTATTACTATTTCTGAACCTCTTTCTTAACTGATCGATAACCTCCTTTAATCCACGGGCGTCTGCTCAAAAACACCACAATTTTTCACCTCTTATGAATCCTTACAATCGCGTAGGTATTCAGTTTCGTAAGCTCCTGATAGCGTTATTATCTACAGAATTAAGTAAGTAGGTTTACGTGTAGTTTTAGGACGTTGTCTTTTCCAAACTATAAAAAAAAAGACGTGTGGCACTCGGAGACTGCCGCGGTAAAGCTATTGCATAGCATTTGTTTTTTTCGGAGGGTGTTAGGTTTTTTCGTTACGGAATTTCTGGATTCGGTCTCCACGCTCAAGGCCCGCGATAGAAGCTATGCAATAGCTTAAAAATGTGTAAAAAATGCATCTATTCTTCCCGAATTTCCTTACTATTCGGGAAAATGCATTTGTTCCTCATTGGACTTTTTTCTTGCAGAAAAATGTTTTTGTCCCCTTCTAACTTAGAATTAAAAAGACAAGACATTTGAAACTGACACAGGAAAACAGCAAAAAATCGTGTAGTGCACAAATCATTGCATTCTTCCATAGAAAAATGCATTCCGTTTTCCACATTTTTTGGGATTTTTTTCCCATTTTTCTGAGATCTTTAAACAAAGATCCTTTGAGACAGCTATCAATATCTACTGGTTATGGTTAGTCCTACTCAGCGAGTAAATTAGTAACTTCAGTGACAGCTAGCTTATTTTGGTCCTCAAAGATGATGAAATACGCGTCTCCATCCACGCTCAACAGCTTAAAATATCCTCAAATCTTTGAAGAATTCGCACAAACATTGTACATTCCAAACGGTCACTTTCACACTCAGTGAACAATAACCCACGTTAGCGAAACAATAGCACAGCGAGGAAGAAAAGCCTACAGAACTCTCATCTTCCAGTCTATTCTGTCTAGACTAGACGGTAGTTTGAGAGCTTTTTTAATCGACTTTAAGGCCGGCCTCACACAGCCGGAATTCGTCTCTGAATTCATAATCTGAATTCATATTATTAATTAAGAAAGGCCGGAATCCCATACAAAGTCGTTATGATCCACATACATTCTGATTTTTTCAGATTATGAATTTCTCAGATCGATCTGTAAGAATGATTCTGATGTGCATCCGGAATTCCTGGTCTGAATATTTAAGATTATGACTTCATAACGCACGTAATCCTATACATTTGCATAGAGCAACACACACATATTGAATTCAGATTATGAATTTTTCTGTATTGAGCCAATAGCAATGCGATTAGTATTAATTCCTCCTCCATTTCGAGACGTTTGCGTGTGTCGTGAAACAAGAGACTACTGATCTATCTCAATTTTTAAGATAATGTGAGTTGAGGGAGCCGGAATTAAGAGTCTGAATTAAGATTCTTAATTCAGATAGGTTTTCCGGCTGTGTGAGGCCAGCCTAAAAGGCGGAGGTTCTAGTTCCAGAAGGGTTTTATAAGGAATAGAAACGTGTTCAAGTTCTATGTCTACAATAAATATAATTTCTTCTTCTTTATTTTGGCTTCGCACGGTTTAAGCCACGCATTTAGCCACTACCATGTCAACATAATTCAAGTCAGTAAAGCAGTCAAGTCAAAGTCAGAGTCAGAGTCAGTAAAGATGGTGGGTCTTTACTGAGGGTGGTATTACACTATCAAATATCTTTGTCCATATAAGATGTTAAATATTTGATCAAATTTCTTACAAAATTGAATTATTAATATAATTATTTAATTAAGTATTAATCTTACGAAATTGAAGTGTGTTTAAAAAAATTACCACTTCTCAAACTAGCGTTATAAACAAGCGTATTAAAAGATTGTTAGCGAATATCGAATATCTACCTATATGGATTCTGGACATTCCTCTGACAACCCCTTAAAAAACTTCAATTGATTTAAAAATGCCTAGGTACTTATAAGATTTTAAACAAATGTCCAGCGCGCCTTGGAAATCGTACCTAACTATAACTTTTTTTATTGAATATAAAAGTCATTTTTACGTTTTTACTTGTGTAGACCAACCCATTTTTATCTAGCTAATACAAACAACGAAAGTTATTTCGTAATTTGCCGGCAAGTTTAAGCATTTGCATAATTCGAGTTACGAAATTCTAAACTTTAAGTATTATACTTACTTACTTATAAGTACTTAGGTGCTGCGAGACAGCTAAAGTAACACAAATTTATTTCGTTACTTAAAGTGTTACCAAGTTAATATTTTAAGCAAAATTGGACATTTTGTGAAATGACACCAAGAACTACAAACTCAAAATTGAGAAAGTTTTAAAATAATAACTGTCTAAGATTAACAATAGTATTATATACTATTACCTACCCATAGTTTCTTCGTGATTTTTCAATATTAAAATTAAAATTTTCTTTGAACTAAATCATAATCAAGCAACGTTTTATAATCTATGCTCAACAACCTGATACCAGCCGAGTTCACTAAAGAACGAACATTTGTCCCGTGGCGGGAATCGAACCCGCAACCTACGCGTCTCAGGCGAGCCTTCGCCCACTGCGCCACATTGATTATATATTTTTCTTAATTTCGCCATTTGCCAAAAAAAAATGTTTTATGTAGGCACAATATTTATTTAGGAAGGCAGGATACTTAAGTAAAATAGCTTAAC
The DNA here is from genome assembly GCA_963582015.1 of Xanthorhoe designata. Lineage (NCBI taxonomy): Eukaryota > Metazoa > Arthropoda > Insecta > Lepidoptera > Geometridae > Xanthorhoe > Xanthorhoe designata. The sequence goes on from OY757058.1 coordinate 1,885,635, forward strand.
CATGAGATCCAAAGCACCTCTTGAAGGTCTTGCGGTTCTTTTGTGTCCTGATAGGCCTCATCCGGTATATTTTGAGTGGCGGGCTATATGTAACCTCTTTGTTAAGAATACTTCGCGACCCTATAAGGAGGTTTTGTTTCGTTTCCCCGCCATAAAAGAACGAGAGAAATGGCACTATTGTTTTGTTTAAACGGATGAAAAATCTAAAACGACCAATAGACATTTTACTGTTTTACTTGTACGAGTACTAGGCTGGACTTTAGGCTACTTCTTTTATTACGGGTGTATCTACGCTTAGCACTGCTATGAGATAACTTAAACATCGAACTTCATGCTACGCTACGCCTATTAAAACGTGTAGCACTGCTACTAGATAATTCTACGAGCGTAGAACTTTATGCTACGCTACGTCTATTTATAACACGTAGCACTGCTACGAGATAATTCTACGAGCGTAGAACTTTATTCTACGCTACGTCTATTAAAACGCGTAGCACTGCTACGAGATAATTCTACGAGCGTAGTATGTGCTTTATGTTCCCACTATTTGTACGCGTAGCACTACTACTTCACTTGCTTTCAGCCGCAGCTTCGCTTGCGTGTTAATAAACTGGATAAAAAGTAGCTTATGTGTTATTCCATAAACTATGTACAGTCCAGTTTCAGCCAATGAAGACATCATTATCATCATAATACTGGGATGGAAATGGGACGTCCAATAAGTTCGGTGGCGATGTCGACGCCAATTTAAAATCGTTTTTTCACTTATATCCGGATATCCGGGGGAGTATCCGGTACACGTTAATATTCGGAGTGCGTTTCGATCAGAAGTCCCTTGCACTTTGAATACCTCTGAATTATTCACGTGAATGGAATGATGTGACACGATTTGCGTACATTTACAAAGACAAAGGGAGTCGTGCTTCCTTTGAAATCATTTTAAGCACCTTTTCAAATAAGTATTTCTAACAAAAAAACATCGTACAATCCTAACTTAATCAACATTTGTTTTATGGAAGTAAATGAGTAAAACGTGTGAGGATCGTAACTCACGCCGTGACATTGTGTTATTAAATCTATGAGACGTGTCCGGCATTCCGTATCACGGGTGTAATGTAATGAAAAGGATCGTCGGACATTAAGAGCTCCAACAGTCATGATGCTGCTTGGAGCATATGCTGAGGGGTAGCCTTATTTTCTTGTCACTCGATTGTCAATAAGTATTTTCATTTGTATATTACCCATGTTTATGTTGATGGAAAATAAAAACTTTTTCTATTCTATTCTATTCTATAAGAGCGCGTCTATGGGTGAAACTAGCGCCACCGCCTATTTTATTTTATTACTAGCTAACTTGCCCGTGGCTTCGCTCACGTGGTACCTACCTTGATAAAATATAGGCTATGTTCATTCGGAAAGTCTAAACTACAAATTGGTGAAAGAATTTTTGAAATCGGATGAGTAGTTTCGGAGTTTACCACAAACAAACAAACAAACAAACCAACTTTACCTCTTTATTATATTAGTATAGAAGTATAGATAACGTTGAACAAAAGAATTTAAAAAATCTGAATGTAGGTACAGTTTGTGAAACCTATTATAAGCTTTTTTTTGAATACCTCTGTAATAGTTTCATTTTGTATAGTTTAGGAGGAGTATCGAAGTTGCACTTGGTGGCCACCAAACTCTGTTTCTTCAATTTAGATGTCGCCAAAACTTAACTAAACACATTTGACAGCACTAAAAATGTTCCTATCATAACAATTGAAATAAAAACGATGGCATCAATTTTATTGCTGTCAAATTGCTTATAATAGTTAAGATTATTTATTATTTTACAGTGTTAAACCACAGGTATTAATTATTAGATAAGTGAGTCCCTAGGCGGAAGCTATATTCTCGTAATATTATGCAAAGTTGACAAAACTTTTTGAAATGTTTGTTAAATTAATTAAATTATTGCAATAACTTAAGTCAGGTAAACGACTAATTAATTAGTTATTAAATGGAACTTGGAAGAAGTTTCTGTTTGTTGCAAAACGAGTCGTCGTGGCACAAGTTTTAATGAAATTAGGTTATATTTTGCTAGTCAGACCCAACTAGGTGGAACAAAAAAGTCTCATTAGTTACGTTAAAGTTACATTTTTAAATAATGGAACTACTTGGAATAAAAATGTCCAGCTGGTTACATCAATGTAACTACAATGTGACTAGGTGGAACGGACGCACGTATTGACCATTGTCTTTCCTGTGGATATGGCCGACTTAGCTGAGAAGATGGTTCATGTGCTGGGCAAGCCTATTCCATCTCAACAATATCCCAGGCACTACAGTGTACCGTTAAGTGTAGGCAAAATTGCCTAGTCTGGAGAAAAATATCGCAAGAAAACCAGTTAGCTATCTAATAGCGACTATAGGCTTGCATCCTGTCACGTATGGAATGTCAAAATATACCGAATATGTATTCGGAAATACCTCCGACGGTTAGCCGTTTCTAGGCATCTTCGAATAGGTTGAAACTTAAAGAATTAGAAGAGAATTTTAATCGCATCTTGATTCTTAAACCTGTCTTAAAATTACTAGACATATTTTTCTATGTTGAAAGTAACTGTTGCAAGGTAAATTAAATATTAACAGAAGGAAATAGAGTTGAATTAAAAAATTTGTAGAAAGAAAGAAAGAAAAATCATTTATTCTTGTAGGACCTCAAGGATCACTTAAGTTTCGTTTTACATGAAGTGAAGTTGTGTTTTTGTTTTGTTTTAGTCGTCATCATCATTATTTCATTTGATTATTATAATCTGTGGAAATCTCTATTGCTACCGTTTGACGTGGCTAACGTGCCATGCCAAGGGGCTAGACTGCTACTAATTTTCACTCAGAAAAGAAATCCCTTTTTAGTGAGTAAACGCGAGCTTGCGCATTATTCGATTAGTTTAGCTAGCTGCAATTCTTAGTGGAACTTGCAAGAATCGTGTTTACACCGAGTGAGGTGGTGTTGACTTTAAATCCCAATTTGAGCGCATCGCCCAGAACTAATTTATATGTGACAGTGATAGAATTATCCATTAGAATTAAATGACAAGTTTAGGCATTTACAGCACCAAAAACGAAGCGATTGTGCGAGCTGAATTGCACTTTGTTGCGTCGTGGGAAGAGTAGCTATTTGAATAATGCTTTCGGTACGCGAGATCTCGTTTGGGGCAAACTAGTTTTTTTGTTGAGCTCACGAACTTATGATGACGTCACAGGTGGTGCGGGGGTGATGCGGCATCATGTGGCGGGAGTGGCGCTGGCTCGTGGTCACGTTGAACGCGGTCGCTGCTCTCTCGCCCGTTGTTAAGATTGGTGAGTTTATTTATTTACCTATTTTATTTTAGCTTAAATGATAATTTAATTATAATAGCACAAGGGAAATTACTCACGTAAAATTATCGTCGATTCTTACGGAGAATCGAAACATTGTCGGTATCTAAATCGACGATAATTTTACGTGAGTAATTTCCCGTGTGCTATTATAATGTCTAATACAACTCACGATAGTTGTAAAAGTGAGATAATTTAATTATATCAGAATGGTAGGCGACGACGAGGCCGGCCGAGAAGGCGTTCCCAGATAGGGGTCAGTGGAGGATTTCGGACCTTTGCCCAGTAATGGGATATAGTAGGTTATTAAAGAAAAGTGCCTGTTTCGACCCAAAGTCTAGTCTGCAGGGTAAAAACACGACTTTTTAACCGATCTCAAAAAAAGAGGAGGTTCTTTGTTTCACAGGTACAGGTATGTTTATTTTTTTGTGAATTTTGTCTGATTATTCCGTCAACAGCGGACTTTTTATTTGTAAAAGTTTGCTCTTGAGGTGGTTCCATTAAAAAAAGTGAGGATCTGTAGATAAATTCTGTAAATATTCTAACTCAAATTCACTCGAGTGACCGCTAACAGAACTGTAGCATCTGCAGTGCCTTAGTTCGTGAAAAAATTGTTATGTTAAATAATGTAAACCTACAACTCACGATAGTTTTAAAAGTGAAATACCTACAACTATAGTTTGACCGAAACCGCTGTACCGCTGTACATTCATTCATCCATTCCTCAGGAGCGGTGTTTACTGAAGAAGCTCGCGGTGGAAGCTCAGAGCTGGCCTTCAAGTACGCAGTCTACAGAATAAACAAGGAGCGGAGTCTACTGCCGAATAGTACACTCGTGTACGATATACAGTACACGCCTGAACGAGACTCTTTCAAGACTTATAAAAAAGGTAATATCAACAGTTTTTTTTTTTGTAACAGCTGGCTACGGAACTCTTTAGAAATACGGAGAATTAATCAGATAACCATGGTCTATTGCTATAGTACTACGCTTGAATTGATTATACTAATAGGTTTTAGTACTTAAGTTTCTGTAGGTAGGTATAAAGAAAACATAAACAATTTTCATTCATTCATTCAAAGGTAATCATTTGCTATGGTAGTTTTAATAACACACCGAAATTGTACGCAGTCTAAAGAATAATTTAAACAAGGAGAGGAATCTCCTGCCAATAGTGCGCTGGTGTAGGTAGGTACCTACAATATAGCAGTAGGTACCTACACGCCAAATTTTCAGCACTAAGTATTTCCTTGAAATTATAATATCACTGGAATTACACAAATCCACTCGAAAAACTCATACTTTATCCTAACACAGTCAGGTAAAAAAAGACGTAGGTATTGATAAACCATTCAAAAAAAATCTTTTTATAAAAGGTAAACGGTTAAAAAAGCGTCAAACTGCATAAAAATACCGCGAAATGCAACCGGGTGCAAAACTCAACACCGGAAATGCAATATGGCGGGAAGGGCCCTTCACAAAAAGCTGCCATTGTGCATTGTTGCAAAGCTGAATTGTTTCAGAAATTGCTCAGCATTTTTGTTTGTAGTGGGTATTATGCTTTCTAAATGAAATTAGGGCGTTTGCCTGCTTTTGAGGAATGTGTATTTTGTAGAAAATAGGCTTATAAGTTTGTACCTATGTAGAAATAGTTGAAACAGTAAATGAGCTCGCAAATTATGTAGGTAGATATTCCTATTCTATGAGGAATAAAATTACTTAGGCTCTTGCATTCTTACCTACTAAAAGAGTTATACAACAGGAGGTATTATACTGCACCCAAACCATCTTCTCTTCAATTAATTATCCACAGGAAAGACATCTCAATACGTATGAGTTAAAGTAAAGTAAGTACGTTCGTATGAGCAAGTGGCCAACTCTGGTAACGGAGTATTTACACTTGCATTTTGCCACTTGCAACGACCGCTCAGAACGTTGCTTAACTTCGACGATCTATCAAGAACGTCAGCAAGCTTAGCCACGAGCGTATGAGTTGAAACAACAATTTATTCCATCACCGTTTACGTTTCGGCCGTTTCGTAATGCCAGGATTCAAAGATTATTAGACCTATTCTTTTATCAAGATTCTGTCCGTTTTAAAAATGATTTTATGCCTAAATCTATGTGTCGAATGTCTATGTTTCGAATTTCTTAATAACATTGTTTCGTAATCAAAACTGTAACTCATCTTATATATTTGTTCTTTTGTCTTTTTTAAACTGTCGCGATCAGAATTTTACCTTTAATATTTACCCGACGTTTCGACCGGATTGCAGCAGCCGTGGTCGTGGGAAGACTGAAGTATTGGAGGTACCGCCACAGCAAAGCGAAGTTTAATAAACGCTTTCGCTTTGCTGTGGCGGTAGGTACATAATAATATGTTTTGTAATATTTGTTCTTTGTTTTCAGCGTGTGCACAGATAAAGTCAGGCGCTGTAGCGTTGTTCAGCGGGCGAGGTGTCATGCTCGGATCCACACTGAGTGCCATGTGCCGCTCACTACATGCGCCGCATATGCTCGCCGCGCCGAACGCGGACGGTAAGTCAACATCAGTCAGTATTAGTGGGCGGGGCTAAGCTTGCTAAGACGTTCTTGATAGATCGTCGAAGTTAAGCAACGTTCTGAGCGGTCACTACTTGGATGGGTGACCGCAAGAGGCATTACCTACCACCTGAGCGCTTCCGTGCTTCGGAGGGCACGTTAAATTGTCGGTTCCGGCTTTTAAAGTCGTTAAGGCATGACAGAGGGCTTTTGTCTTTTTGTTTTATTTTCTGAAACTTGTGTTTTAGCGAATGTTAATGTGTAATAATGGTGGGGTATTAACTGTTGAGTGTTCGTGAACGTAGGTACTTAAGTGGGCAAATAAAACAAAAGTGGATAACATTGCATTTTGAGTTCTCACAAAAAGTCCATGTAATGCTTTAGTAAAGACCCCACATCTTTACTCACTCTGACTCTGACTTTGACTTGACTTTACTAACTTGAAATTATAATGACATGGTAGTGGCTAAATGCGTGGTACAAGCCGGGCAAAGCGAAAATAAAGAAGAAGAAGAAGATATCATAATCATCATTTTTATTCCAGCCACGAACTCTTCCTTCACTGTGAACCTCTACCCGCCGCGAGAGCTGATGGTGAAAGCATTCGCAGATCTTATAGGCTACCTCAACTGGACTAGACTGGGAATTATTTACGAAGATTATGGCTATGGTGAGCAATCTAGCTATTTAAGTACTCGAGTCTTGCAATTTGTGATCTGTAGAGTCATTCTGTAACAAATCGAACTCGAATTCACCTAAGTGACTGAACACACTTGTTGTCACGACAAGTGAATTCGGGTTTTCAGACGTGGTGACTTGGAAATTACCATTAATTTAATGTTAATATCGCTGGCACACGTCGTCAGTCATCGAGTTTTACAGAATACGAAATTTGAATTGCACTGCAGGCAGATTCAGCTTAGCGAGGTTCGAAGTGAGTTAACAAAATAAGCCTACTGTAGGCTATTGCCTAACTTGATTCGAAATAAAAATTTGTCGCTATCGACTTAACATTATAGATTTGACAGTAAAAATGGTTTTACTGTCAAATCTGTTTTCTCTGTCATATTTGCGTGAAGGCGACGAATTTCGTTTTGCGACAAGTTAAGTATAACAGGCAATAACAGGTTGCTAGCCATTTGGCAATACGATTGTGAAGCCAAAATAAATAAGAAGAAGAAGACCATGACATGACATGGTGTACTCAAACTTTTGTAGTGATTGCGTAGCGATATGCTACGCCGTAGCTTCGTAGCAGTAGTTCATTAAAAACTCATGTCTAGATCCAATGTAGGTACTTGTAAACCCATGGTTTCAGGTGAGGTGTTACTTAACGGCCCTAGGGACACAAAGTACATTTTTCCACCCTATGTTTAGGTAACTTCAAATATAGTTTCCGAGTGTGAGAAATGAAAACAATCGTACCTATATTTTTTTAGGTGAAATAAACCTGCTCAATCTAGGCGACGGTAGAGACATGTACGCTGTCCGTTGCCACGATGCTAAGGAGTACAGGCGAGGGCTGGCGCTTATCAAGGCGCAACAGATAGAAAACATCATTGTTGATACGGACCCGAAGAAGATAAGGCAGTTTGCGCGAGCCGTAAGTATTCTTTTGAATATTCTTTACGAAAAATGAAATGAAATTAAATGTGATCAATAGTTTCCAAGAGACGGTAGATTTCTTTCAGATGTTTTTAGACATTTTTACGCTTATAATTTGTTTCATTTTATTACAGATACTTCAACTGCAGATGAACAACGAAAACTATCATTATATTTTTACATCTTTTGTAAGTATCCTATCCTATACTATGAATGAATGAATGAATGAATGAATGAATGAAAATTATTTGTTGTACACTCAATGTACATTTAACAATTTATGAAAAAACTAAGTACCAAACAATTTACAATGGGGGCCTTATCGCTAAGAAGCGATCTCTTCCAGGCAACCTTTGGATGGAAAGAAATCTTAAGAAATGGAAGATACTAATCTAATATTTAATAGCGGAAGTTTGTACTTTTTGTTTTATTTTCCGAAACTTGTGTTTTAGCGAATGTTAATGTGTAATGATGGATTATTAACCGTTGAGTGTTCGTGAACGTACATAAGTGTGGGCAAATGAAACGAAACTGGATATCATTGCTTTTTGTGTTCTCACAAAAAGTCCGAGTGATGCTTCAGTAAAAACCCTAGAGTTTACTGACTCTGACTGACCTTGACTTGACTTCTTTACTAACTTGAATTATACTTGAATTATTGACATGGTAATGGCTAATTGCGTGCGTGCCGTGCGAAGCCAAAATAAAGAAAAGAAGAAGAAGAGAAATCCACACCTTTAATATGTTACAATCCCCCCAGGATATGGAATTATTTGACCTAGAAGACTTCTACTACAACCGTGTAAACATGACTGGCTGGAGACTGGTGGACCGGGGCTCCGACCGAGTCCAAGAGGCACTGCAGGTCATGGAGAAGTTCCATCCGATTGGGGCTTCTATACTGATTGGAGGGCATATTAAGGTAAGTTGTTTGCCGTTAGCCGTTTGCCGTCTGCCGTCTGCCGTCTGCCATCTGCCGTCTGCCGTCTGCCGTCTGCCGTCTGCCGTCTGCCGTCTGCCGTCTGCCGTCTGCCGTCTGCCGTCTGCCGTCTGCCGTCTGCCGTCTGCCGTCTACGGTCTGCCGTCTGCCGTCTGCCGTCGTTACCGATTATTAAATGTGTTTAAAAGTAAAAGTCGATACCCAATATAAATCACCTATTCGAAGTGCTCCTTGACGGAGTTTCTAGGTCACCTAAAGGCTTCCGTCATGGCTTAACGACTAATTAATTGTACACTTTCTGTCAGACTGAACCAGCACTTCTGTACGACGCGGTGCAAGTGCTCGCCCAGGCGATAGGTGCCACAGAGGACGTGAAGACAGACAGCGTGGCCTGTGAGAAGGACGCGCCGTGGCCGCACGGGCAGACGTTGTTGGATAATATTAATACGGTTAGTTCTTGAAACACTTGATAAAATATAGACTATGTTCATTCGGAAAGTCCATGCTACAAGAATTTTTGAAATCGGATGAGTAGTGTCGGAAAAAAATTGGTTAAATTAAACTTGCAAGATTTGACGTTATAATCCCAAACGTTGCAAGTAAAATAAAAGCATGCCAAAGAAATCAATGTTCTAATAAATTAACCATAAATACCTAAGTACTTAAAATTCTGATTTTTTTTCTTTAATTTGATAGTTCATACCACAGGTCGAAAATAAACCAAATTCTAATAAAGCTGAGGCTTCAATATACGAATTAAACGCTTCAGAGGAACGTTAATAATAATTCAGAACTTAAAGCTTTTTGAAAAACTTCGTTTATCGGTTATCTGAAGATTATTAGTGATATTCGTTTAAAGAATTTACTAAATCATCCTACTATAATGAATTGAAATGAAAACCTTTACATTCATTTGCAAACTTAAAATAATGAAATGAAAAAGTAGAGTTGTTTTCTATAGCCTGTACTAAGCTTTATAAATTCTTGATTTGCTTTTACAAATGGCGACAGATATTTTTTTGATACGTTTCAGCCAGTATCTTGAGGTTTTATTGTTTCCAGAGGAGGTTCTGTATGTTTTTTACATGTGACCTCTTTTCTTAGTGTGTGTATAATTAGTCTTAGCACGTCCAGTTTTGTAAATAGAATAGCCAAGTAAAAACTCCTTACAAAGTTAGTTTTTAAAAGCATTAATTTTAATCGAGTGTCATAGAAAAAACCAAAAAACGGTAGGTTGACACTATTGTGTAAATTTGTGTAGCCTGTGGTATTTAGCCGCCATTTTTTTTTAGGTACAAGCTCACGGCCTAACCGGCCCAATAGCCTTCAAAAACGGTCTCCGTACCGACTTCCAACTGCAACTAATGCGACTATCCGGGGGAGAGGGGGGAGGGACGGTCCTCGCCGGTCATTGGACACCGAGCGACGGACTCGCTATAACCGACCCCGCGGCTTACAAGCGAGATCCACCGCCGAATGTGACGCTCACTGTCGTCACTGTGGAGGTAAGTTTCGTAAAGAACGAATGACATTCTACACAGCGCCATCTAGTCCTAAGTTTAGCAATTCAATGCTTGTGTTATGGTAACCAGATGCTGTACTGCTGGTGCTGGATTTGTTTGGTCTTGCCCATAAATAAGCCTGCTAGCTTGCTTAAGAAGTCACGAATTGAAATTAAGAACCATCTAACAAGTGACGTCGTACTTATCACAAACTTCGTTATATCATAGAACATTTTACAAAAATCTAAAAATTGCTATGTACAGTCATAATGCTGCTGGAGCAAATGCTGAGGGGTAGCCTTATTTTCTTGTCAATATTTCTCATTTCTGTTTAGAATCAATATTTCTCATTTCTAAACAGAAATGAGAAATATTGACAAGAAAATAAGGCTACCCCTCAGCATTATAAATTCATTATTCTAAAATGTAACATGTTTTTGTATTATCCCAGGAGAAACCCTACGTCATGGTGAAGGAAGGTTGGAACCTCCAAGGGAACGCTCGCTTCGAAGGCTTCTGCATCGACCTCCTAGCCAGGGTCGCGTCACGGGCTGGCTTCCACTACCGCCTGAGACTGGTGCCGGACAATATGTACGGCGCTAGGGACCCTAATACCGGACATTGGAATGGAATTGTGAGGGAATTGGTTGATAGAGTAAGTTTATCTTTTATAAATAATGTTCTAGTTAAAGATAGATTAAAGATGGATCCATAGGGCAGGAAAACGGTGGAAAAGTGCTTGTGTTGGTAACCACAAGCACTTTTCCACAATCCTTTTGATGACAAAATGAAATTTTGTCATATTATCTACACATCTAACACAAGCATATTTTTTGCATATTGTTAGCCTCAAAACTCCGTCAACAGAGTTGGCTCACACGAACTACACTCCAATGTGTGGTGCCCGCATTATAATTATATTCCAATGTTTTTAAACATTGTTTCCAGAAAGCTGATATAGCAGTCGCGTCAATGACGATCAACTACGCGCGCGAGGCCGTCATTGACTTCACCAAGCCATTCATGAACCTGGGCATCGGAATACTTTTTAAGGTAAAGTCACAGAAATAAATAGAGCGCTGTATATTCCTTTCTCAGTCACACAAAAACAAAGAAGAATATATACAACACTAGCTAACTTGCCCGTGGCTTCGCTCACGTGGTACCTACCTTGATAAAATATAGCCTATGTTCATTCGGAAAGTCTAAGCTACAAATTGGTGAAAGAATTTTTGAAATCGGATGAGTAGTTTCGAAGATTACCCCAAACATACAAACAAACCAACAAACAAACCAACATTACCTCTTTATAATATTATTATTATAGTATAGATATAGATTCTTGTGAGTAAAAGAGACAAAGCATTAGATCTTTTGTCCCTCATCGCGTGCCGTTTTTTTGTATGACCGGAAACTTGATGGTCCGAATTTTGTACTTACTACGAAACTATGGATTCATTGCAATTTTTGTCCCTTTCGGCGGCACGCTCGCTGTTCGTCCAGGTACTATAATAGGTCCATATTTTCAGGTACCGACATCACAACCGACCAGACTATTTAGTTTCCTGAACCCGCTGGCCATAGAGATATGGCTGTACGTCCTCGCGGCGTACATTCTGGTCTCATTCACTCTCTTCGTTATGGCCAGATTCTCGCCTTACGAATGGTGAGTACAATTTTTAATAATAATAATGAAAACGTTTATTTCTTGTCACATACAATATACATTAATACATACATACTTTTTTAAATCATTTTTCAATACCTTCATGCCCCTACGTTCTAATTTTTTTGTGAATATGCGTAATTTTTGTTGCATGACTGTCTAAAGATTTATAAAATTTAGGCAATTTTTCTAGTTTTTGAGGACTCCTACTATGTATAATAATTATAATATAGAAACAAACTAAGACGTAGGGGCATGGCCATGGTAGATACAGGTTTGTGGTACAAAGATATTTGCTCTACTTAGTGTCATTATCCAGGGAGGAAATAAGTGACTACGTTTAAATTGAGAAAAAAATTTTTTTTTTTTTTTTTTTTATTGAGAAAGACCCGGAGTATATCCTCTTAAGCCATGACGGAGGCCTTAAGGCGGCTTAAAAACTCTGTCACCGTTGTTTACTCTTGATAAAACACACATTTACGGGTATTTATCGCTATTTACCTTTATTTAATTTTAATTTATCCCGCCCGACGTTTCGACTGGATTGCACCAGCCGTGGTCTTATTTATATATTATTAAAAGTACCTACTTGTTTACTTTTAATTATTTTTCAGGTCAACAAGTACCCATATTTGCGGGCACGAGACGAAACTCCTCACGAATCAGTTCAGCGTGTGCAATTCATTCTGGTTCATCACTGGAACCTTCTTAAGACAGGGCTCGGGACTCAATCCTAAAGTAAGTTAATATGAGTAAGTAGGTAGGTATAGTGTAGGTATAGCTGTGTGGAATGTCCAGGGATATTTTTATTTATTTATTTATTTATAGTGACAGTCTCGTTAAGGCTCAACTCACACCAAAAGAGCGGTGAAGAGCAGCGAAGCGGTGCGCGGAGCTTCTCATGCGATAATGTATATGAAAATAAAGTTGAAATTCGTATGATACTGAAACTGCTCTTCGATGCTCTTTTGGTGTGAGTTGAGCCTAAGAGCCACAGAGTTTTGTCTTTATCTCTCCACGCATCAGCCAATACAATATATTATGTCTGTCCTTCTCGCGCGCAATAGTCTTCACTGGATTTTACGCTCGATTTTATATGTATTTTGTCATTACAGCGAAAATATTGTCTTAAAATTTAAACGGAGCATTGCCACTGGCCATTCTATTCGTAACCAATGTTAGAAACAAGTTGAAGCCAATGTGTGGTGCCCGCATTAGATTTAATTTTCTGTAATCTTGTAAATAAAACGACCTCTGTGGCGCAGTGGGCGAAGGCCCGACTGAGACGCGGAGGTTGCGGGTTCGATTCCCGCTACGGGACAAATGTTTGTATCTTCTACAGATATTTGTTCCGGGTCTGGATGTTTTTCTATCTATAATATGCATGTATTTACAAAAAAAATATATCTAAGTAGTAGGTATATCAGTCATCTTGGTTACCATAACACAAGCATTTATTTGCTTAGCTTTGGACTAGATGACGCCGTGTAAAATGTCCAAGGATATTTATTTATTTATATTTATTTATAAAAAGATAATTGTTAATAATATATTTAAAAATATTAACGGGACTTAATCGCGTATTGAAATCAATATTATTTATTTTTATCAAGTCGCGATAGTTTAAAAAATTGTTAATAAATTGTCTAATTCTCCTCCAGGCAACATCAACTCGAATAGTTGGTGGTATTTGGTGGTTCTTCACACTGATTATCCTTTCATCCTACACCGCTAACCTGGCGGCCTTCCTCACCGTGGAACGAACAGTACTACCGATACAGAGCGCCGCGGACCTGGCGGCACAGAACAATATCCAGTACGGAACCCTGAATGGCGGGTCTACTATGACTTTCTTCAGGGTAAGTTGACTCTGGTATCTTAGTCGTGTTGGCCAAGTGGATAAGTTCTTCGACTTTCGATCCGAAGGTCGTGAGTTCGAATCCGGCCGTGCATCAATGGACTTTTCGTGTAGAAAACTTTATATATTATGCACTTTAACACGAGCTTTAAACCGTGAAGGAAAACATCGTGAGGAAACCCGCGGCTAGTCAGCCCCACTCGTATTGAGCATTGTCTCTCCTGTGGATATGTCCGGCAGCTGAGAGGATGGTTTAGGTGCTACAAGCCTCCATCTCAACAATGTCCCAGGCACTACAGTGTCCCGTTAAGTGTAGGCAAAGCCTCCTGACTCTGTATAAATCATCTAATAAAGATGTAAAGGCTTGAGTTTTGACTCTGGTATGGACTATTTTTCAGAAATGATTAATCCTGTTATTCATAATGCTCTTAGAACCATCCTAGAGCTCAGATGACTGCTTAATCATGTGGTCATAAGACCAAATGTTCACTTTGGACAACACAAAACAAAACAACACAAACCAACACTCCAATATGTCCACTCGTTTCAACATTCCAATGTGGGGATTGATATTGGTTATTGAACACAAAAGTGTCATACATTTTGTGTTGTATATATGTATAAACGTTTCTATAGAGATAGATCGACGGTCATCCGTACGATGGATATAGGAACCGGGCATTAGTAAAATGTTTTCTGCCCCCTGATTGTGTAACTTGTTTCGTATTGTATCCAAGTTGTATCAAAGCAAAAATCACAGTAAATCGCGAAAATAACTGTCAGATTTAACGCTGAATATATCAACTAGTAAGTAACTTACTTAATATATTTATTATTTATTTATTTATTGTTTCCAGGACTCAAACATAGATATATACCAGAAGATGTGGCTTCATATGACCACGACCTCACCCCCTGCGTTAGTGTCGTCTTACGAGGAAGGTGTCCGCCGGGTTCTGAACGGCAACTACGCGTTTCTGATGGAGTCCACTATGCTGGATCATCGCGTGCAGAGAGACTGTAATCTGACGCAAATCGGTGGACTATTGGACTCTAAGGTTAGTTTAGGTCAAGTTTTATAAGATAAAAAAGTATTTTCTATTGCTTCAATTTTTATCTAAGTTTCACTTTTACTCTAACTATTGGCAAACTTTAGTCATTTTCACTTTAACTAATAAATAAATATCCCTGGACAGGACATTCCACACAGCGTCATCTAGTCCCAAGCTAAGCAATTTAATGCTTGTGCTATGGTAACCAGATGACTGATATACTAGATACTTAGATACATTTTTTTTGTAAATACATAGGTAGGTACATATTATTTAACATTTATCCTGTGGCGGGAATAGAACCCGCAACCTCCGCGTCTCAGGCGAGCCTTCCCACTGCCACAGAGGTCGTCAAATGAAAATAGTAGTCAAATAACAATAAGTCTTATAATTTTGTTCAGGGCTACGGCATAGCAACATGGAAGGGTAGTCCGTGGCGTGATAAGATCTCCCTGGCGATCCTGGAGCTGCAGGAGAAGGGGGTCATCCAGATACTGTACGACAAGTGGTGGAAAAACACCGGGGACGTGTGCAACCGCGACGGCAAGGACAGCAAGGCGAACCCACTGGGTGTGCAGAACATTGGTAAGGCTTTATGCTTGGGTAGATTAGGGCTATTGTCAAAAAAAAAAGAAAAAATAATAATAAAAAAAACTGAAAAGTAGAATAGACGCATATGTGTGTAGCTCTGACTCAGTTTATATTAAGATTAGACCGCTAAAAAACTCACTGGGTGTGCAGAACATTGGTAAGGCTTTATGCTTGGGTAGATTAGGGCTATTGTCAAAAGAAATTAAAAAAAAACTAAAAGTAGAATAGACGCAAATGTGTGTAGCTCCAACTAAGTCACTGGGTGTGCAGAACATTGGTAAGGCTTTATGCTTGGGTAGATTAGGGCTATTGTCAAAAGAAATTAAAAAAAAAACTAAAAGTAGAATAGACGCAAATGTGTGTAGCTCCAACTAAGTCACTGGGTGTGCAAAATATTGGTAATTAAGGCTTACTGCTTGGGTAGATTAGGGCTATAGTCAAAAACAAAAAGAAAAATTAATAAAAAAAATGAAAAGTAGAATAGACGCAAATGTGTGTAGCTCCAACTCAGTTTCTAATTAAGATTTGGGCTATTGTAACAAAAAATCGAAAGTAGCATAGACCACAGATAATATAATACTATAATACCATAGACGCATATGTGTGTAGCTCCAACTCAGTCACTGGCTCTGCAGAACATTGGTAAGGCTTTATGCTTGGGTAGATTAGGGCTATTGTCAAAAAAAAACAAAAAGAAAAAATAATAAAAAAACTGAAAAGTAGAATAGACGCAAATGTGTGTAGCTCCAACTCAGTTTCTAATTAAGATTTGGGCTATTGTAAAAAAAAATCGAAAGTAGCATAGACCACAGATAATATAATACTATAATACCATAGACGCATATGTGTGTAGCTCCAACTCAGTTTATATTAAGATTAGACCGCTAAAAAACTCACTGGGTGTGCAGAACATTGGTAAGGCTTTATGCTTGGGTAGATTAGGGCTATTGTCAAAAAACGTAGTAGTATGTAGAAATATGGGTTTATTTTAGAGTTAAGGGAGCTTGGAATTGATTGGAGTTATGCAGACAATTTTCATTTTACGGTGAAATTGCTGATAACATTTGTACATTTTGTAAAAAAATTAGGTAGCACAATTTTTTAAGTAGGTAGGTAATGCTTTTTTAGGTTAGGGCTAATTAGGCAAAGTTGAAATTGCTAAATAGTAAGAGCTAGAGATTAAGAGTGAAATTACTCCAAAATAGCCATTTCTGGTGGCGAAGTTAAGACGAACATTTTCAGTTGTCACGTGATTTGCCCATTGCTTAGATGGGCAAATCACGATTGATGTAGATTGATCTTAGATGTAAAGGGTTCGTGGCTTAGACCCCCAGTGGTCGACGCACCTGTGGTTCACGCCCCCGATTCTATAAAGGCCTGATACTTGTTAGTTTTGTAGTTAGACATCTAGGACATTTAACCATACATTTGGTCCAGGCGGTGTTTTCGTGACGTTGCTGTGCGGTCTTGCCTTGGCCATAGTCGTGGCTATACTGGAGTTCTGCTGGAATACTAAGAAGAACGCGTCGCAGGGGAGACAGAGTTTGTGCAGTGAGATGGGACAGGTAAGTTAATCGATATATTCCCAACCACCCCATTAACCTCCCCATCAATGGGGTGGTTGGGAAAAAAATCCCATCCACCCCATTACTCTCTACGGGGTAGGCAGATCTCCACTTGCTACGATCCTGACACACCTCTTTCGCTTCATTCACTCTCATTACATTCTTCATACACGCTCTCCGGTTTAGGGTACTTCGGACCTGGCCTTTCTCCAAAATGTCACCAATTTGGTCCAAATATGTTCGCCTAGGTCTTTCCCTTCCAGATGTCACAATCACACCCTTGTACACCTGTTTTGTTAAACGACTTTCATTCATCCTCTCTATATGCCCAAACCATCTTAACATGCCCTTCTCAATTCTCATCACTACATCTTCTTTCACATTATCATCTTTACTAGTAACACGTCAATGTCTGTACATTTGAGATACCTAATGAAAAACTAATATCTATAGTTTATATATTTTATTATAGTGTTGAACCACACTTAGGTATTTCATTATAAATGAAAATCTTACGAAAAGTTACGACTTCGACGGGATTCGAACCCGCGTGATACAAGCGATCACCCTTTAGCCGGGTTGCCACTGACCACTCGGCCACGAAGCCTTTAAATTAAAGGGTTGCAAACACGCAAGCGAAGTCACGCGGGTCTACCTATTAGTTTATGCAACGTGATTCATAATTGGTATGTTATCCCGGAAGGGGGATTTTGTGACCATGAAAATGAACAGTTTTGTAGGTGCAAATCTTGTGAATTATAATTTTCACTTTTTCATACAAAAACTTTTTTGTTAAATCTTTTGACAACCCTAAGTTTGTCAACACTGTAATACCTTTCCTACTAGGTTCGCACACATTGAAAATTGGTACAATAGTAAGTAGGTATCATGTTTATTTCTGAAGGAAACTTTGCTAGTCATTTCTTCAATGAAAAACATCGAAATTCAAAAAGTCGTAGAACAAAATGTTGTTCACACTGATGAGGGGAATGACCACTTTTCGGGATGACATACCAATTATGAATCACGTTGTATAACTCGTGTTTGTACTCTAGGAGTTGCGTACAGCGATGCGCGGTGGCTCGTCTACTCGCACGGTGCTGCGCGCGGGTTGCTCGCGGTGTTCTCCCGCCACGCACGTGCCGCCCGCGCCTTCCAGATACGAGGTCAGTACGACCTCTGACATTATACTCTAGCTGTGTTTACATTACTTACAGAAACTATAGGTAGCGCCACGTAAAAAGAGCTTGGTCGGGGAAGTAGCGGGGGTATGTTTGCGCCTGTGTTCACTCGCTGACGAACCAATAGCACTCGCTAAATCAATGGTATGAAGTGCGCCGCAACACCTCTCCACCAATCATCGACCACGGAGCAGTTTGACAGCCAGCGCTCTTTTTACGTGGCGCGAGCTATATCTCCAAATTTGTTTCCAATCTAGGTGTTTTCTATGTATAAATGTGTAAGTACCTATTTACAAAAAAAATCTGTTTATGTAGAATGAGTCATCTGGTTACCATAACACAAGCATTAAATTGCTTAGCTTGGGACTAGATGACGCCTGAATGGCTTCCCACTGAAGCTTGACTATTTACATTGGAATCGCTTTAAAAAAAAATCTAGGCCCGCACCACCGGGTTCTTGATGCTTTCCTTGTAGGGAGTCGCGTTGGAACAGGCATTAGAATCCCCTAGTTTTAAGAACGTGACATGTCAAAGTGGTTTATAAACGATGATATATTCCCAACCACCCCATTAACCTCCCCATCAATGGGGTGGTTGGGAAAAAAAATCTTATCCACCCATTTTTTTTTTTTTTTTTTTTCGGACGGATTTTTATGTTAAGTGGTCTTCCGGACCTTTATAACTTCACCGGGCTTTGGCGAGTGCAGAAGGCATCTACGCCGTAAAAATGAATTTAAACTAACCTACTCAAGGTACTGACCTTGGATTGGACTGTTGCCATGAGAGGCAAGGCCTGAAGGGCCTGCCCTGACTCAATATTAATGAATAAATACATTTTGAGCTTGTATTTGCGTACAGATTCAGGAGTGCCCCGGCGTGGAGTTGAAGGAGCTTCGTTGGTCGTAGCGGCGCGCGCGAGGCCCGGCCTCCGCGCCCGCCTCGCCCGCCAGACAATCACACATACACAGTCAGTTTATTATTTAAGTAAAGTGTAGGTACAGCTTGGCAAAAAAGAGTAGAAAATAATGGGGGCGCCACTGTACAACAGTTTTATTCATTATTTTTCACTATTGCGTATTTATATCACCGTTTGATCGCTCCAAGCTAATAATTTGAGAATTTGTAATCTATGTTTACATAAAAATGATGATACGTCATTATTTTTAAGAATGTTGCCTTATACATGAAAAATAGTTCCGATTCAAGACTTTTTTGCCAAGCTGTACCTACCTACCTACTAGGTACATAGGTGTGGTACACAGAGCCGTGTTGGTCAAGTGGATTAGTACTTCGACTTTCGATCCGAAGGTCGTGGGTTCGAATCCGGCCGTGCATCAATGGACTTTTCGCATCGAAAAATGTATATGCGCTTTAACACGAGCTTTTAACGGTGAAGGAAATCATCGTGAGGAAACCAGTTAGCTCTCTAATAGCGTCGATGGGCTTGCAACCTGTCACGTATGGAAAGTCTACCGCTCCCTGGGATACCAGTCGTGATCATATTGAATTTTTTTTATTACAGATTCAGTAGGCAGTCTAAGAAGGACAACATCGTACGTGTTGAAAGAGCCTAGAGAAAAGAAGCATGTTCAAATCATAGCTTAGAAATATTGTAAGCTGAGGCCCTACTCCCAAAATTCAAAACGATATATCGTCCGATATTTCGTAATTCTGGGCCCCTACTCTTGAAGCTAATCGATATATCGTTCAGAGTTCACAAAACGGAAAACGATAATCGTACCTAGACCAGCCGCAATAAAAAACGATTTTTAACCCCCCGACCTAAAAAGAGGGGTGAAAGAATATTTTCGTTAATGTGATGTCGGTTCTAAGAAATTTAAAATCATGAAACAACAAGTCGGTATGTTTTTTTTTATTTTCATTTGCATGTAGGTACAGTCAGCAATGAAAGTGTTTAGGTTAAGTTTATTTCAAATACAATGTAAAAATTGTTTATGACTAAATAATTGAATTGAATTGATCGACTTTCAAGTTGTTCAATAGCTCTGTGACGTCTTTCACAATTTGCAATTAAAAAACAGCGGTTAAATTGTAAAATTGATTTTTGCGTTAAAGAAAGTTCAATATAATATAAAAAGTGGCCAAATTAAATGAATTTTAAATAAAATTTAGTATAAGCTGTATTTTAAAGAGTTAAATCGCTAGAACTGTACAATAGTAATTTGTAATTTTTATACTGTAATGTATAAATAGTTTTAAATTCAGTATGGTACATTGTCGTACAATGAACCAGGTAAAGTTTGGAAGCCTTTAGCTTCGAGTTTCTTGGGTTTTTGTGTTCGGTTTTTTCACTGTTCGTTAGTGAATTTATCTGTCTTTCAATTTGCATTTAAATTTCTTTACAAATTTTATTAGTTAAGAAGATACATGGTTTTTAAAAAAAAATGAGATTTGGTTCAATGTGTACTCTTAGGTGTACACAGTGAACCGGGGTATTTTCCACAATGAACCACCTTATTTTTGGTAGCGTAATTATATTATAAAACATTAATAAAGGGCAATATATGAAAATACATAGTACTTTTATGCTTTTCATTGCGATCTTTATGGTTTGGTAGCATAAAACACTTTTCTCTATTTTTTTATCATTTTCCTACATTTAATCGGTCAAAAATTTACATTTAACCTATACAACATTTGAATAACTAATGGAAAAACACTCAAATCACGATAAAGAGATCAAAATTATTATTTATTATTAACCTTAATCAAAATCAGCAAGTTTCCAATTTTTTTTAGAAAATTACACTTAGCAAGTAGCATAAAAACCAGGTTCATTGTGAACTACCTCGATGTGGTTCTATGAGAGACACAGCACATACTTTGAACTAATCTGAAAATTTCAACGGTTTAGTCTTATTATTTTAAGCTTATGTGCGGTACATGAGAAAGCTAACTAAATGTTTATTTAATATTTGTAATAAAAAAAGTGATATCTTTTATACAATTCACACAAAAAATCAAAGATGCCAGCAGAAAAAACTTACTTTTTGGTTCAATTTTCAAACAAACGCTTCTCACACAGCCGTTATTAGTGGGCGACTTGCACAAACAGGTGTGCGGAGGGGGGACACATGTGCCTATCATTTACAGGTAGAAGCACAAATGGGCAACGTCAGATTTCTGAGAAATAACGATGGTTAATTGTGGCTGCCTGGTTCACTGTTGAACTACCTACCTAAGTAAATTGTTTAGAAGTCAAAGAATTCAAATATAAACGGGTTATCTATTGGTAAGTAAGCTAGGGAGCCAGAGAACCGAAGTTAAAGATTGCTCGATCATTGTCTGGAAGATATCGCTTCCTAGCGATAAGACCGGCCATTACACCATTATGCTTCAGATTAGCTCATAGTTTCTCAAGAAAGTGTTCAATAAAATATTTTCATGTATGTAAGTTCATTCATTTAATCATTTCATTCATTCATTCATATGAAATTTATGAAACACCACGATTTTGAAATTCGGTTGAGCTCGCTAGTTTTTCTTCTTCTTTATTTGGCTTCGCACGGCTTGTGCCACGCATTTAGCCACTACCATGTCATTATAATTCAAGTCAGTGAAGAAGTCAAGTCAAAGTGAGAATACATGTTTTGAAATTAGTTCAAAAAACTGTCAGTCGACAGTTTGCTTTGTCAATGGATAGCCCTATAAAACTGACAGAACAAAATTAGATATTATCTTGAATTAATCCCACTCAGAGCAATAAAGTATTGTTTGTTAGAATGATAGTGTATTTTGTTCCTTTGTGTATTTTGTACCATAAAAATGTACCTTCAGTTGTATATAAATTGTGTGTATGTGATTCTTTTATCTGTGGTATGTGCTAGTGTGACACGTAATGTTTCTGCACCGTTTGTTATTTTGTACCTTAATCTAACATATTACGGTACCATAAAAACGTCAATAATTTAAAAGATTTTATATAACTATCTGTCAGATCGCTGAAATTGTTCAAAATGCGTGATCATTATTGGCAAGATGAAAGTTTTGATGATAAACAATGGTGGCAAAAACATTTTGATTGATTCATTTTGTTTTCATCTTTAGCGTGAATGAAATAATCTTCCGAATTTAGCAATAATGAAGTTTAAGGTAACCTACAACAGCAAAAAATATGGTAGGTACATACTCATATTTTTTTTAACTAAAGAGTTTTTATGTATTATATCAACGAATGAGTGAGGTTGTTTGTTATTTGTTTTCCAAACGAAATAATATAGACACAATGTACCTACTTATGTATAAACACCACTGCCATGAAAAGTAAAATACTTAGGTCTAAAATATTTTCTTTGTTTTATTTCCTACCTTCATCGTAGATTCTGGGGGTCTATCAACAGTTAACTAAGTATAGTATTGAATATTATCCTCGATGCCGAGTCAGGTATTACACATGTATGAGAATCCAGTGCAGCGCCACCCCCGGTAACTTGCATGAACTAATATAACATAGGTACATTTGAAATACTTGAACCGGTAGCGAGGATAGTTAAGTTAACTATACCACTCGCAACTGATGATACGCCCCCTGCCAATTAATATTGGACTTTTTAAGCGCAACCTACTTCATGAGTAAGAGAAATAGATAAAAAAGCAAGTCATTTCACAAATTTTAATAAACATCACGAACTAAAAGATACTTTCTGTTTGTCATGATAAACAAAATGCGTTTGCAACGCACGGGCGTTCTGAAACCCTCTCATACACTCTGGACATTTAAACACTTTCGCGCCAACATGTTCTCGTAAATGTCTCTCCAAATTGTCTTTGCTTTTAAATTTCTTCCCGCAAACAGAACACATATGTGTGGGACACCCTTCGTGAACTGTTTTTACATGTGTTGCCAGATTTGCTTCAATTGCGTATTTTTTGGGACATTGATTACATTGGTATTTTGCGTGTGTTATAATTATTGCGCTGCTGTTTGATTTAATTTGAGGCTTTTTGGGCAGGCTGTTTAGTCTGAAAAGTATAAATAACTCAAACCAAATTCTGTTAAAAGACAATAATTAAATCTAAAATAGAAGTCAAGTCACTGGGCAATCCCGTCTTTGCTGTAAATATCAAATAGTAGACACAAGGGAAGAAAGAAACCGATCTATGCACGAGATAGTCTGGCGCACGCACGAGCGGCGAGAGCGCCAATAGTTCGAGTAATTAATTAAATTTTAAACGTGACAATAATTTCACAGTGACTTAATGTAGGTATTTTGGTTATAATAGGTACCTATGTTCAGGTCACTTCAGCATGAGATTATTATTTTTTTACCTATTTTGTCCCACTGCTTGGCAAAGGTCTCCCCCAAACTCTTCCAATCATCTCGATCTTTAGCTGCGTCCCACCATCCTTCATCGAAGGTGGCGAGATGAAATGAAAATTATTTTAAAGCATGAGAAATAAAATATTACCTGTTCTTCCCTTTCAAGTCAATTTTGCAACGCAACTCTTTATTAACGCTCGACACATTTTTCTTGCAATCTTTCCCGCCTTTTTGACAACGAGAGCAAACAAACTTTTTGGCGCCAACATCCGGCATAAACATTGGATATTTCTGCCCGCACACCGTGCAAGCAACAATCATCTTTTTAAACACGTTGTTGGAGTTTATTTTTGTTGGTTTTCTTCGTTCGCGCCTTTTTGGCGAGACAAAACTGAGTTTTGTTTTTAAAAGTGACAGTATTTCTTTTTGCGGGTTTGTAGCTGGCAAGTTGGTGTTGCCTGGTGAAAATTCAGCTAGGATTCTTGTGTGTCGTGATGAATCTGGAAAAAAAGAAATAAATGATAAGGCCCAGGCTTGAAATATCTGTTTTTCTTCACATACACTAATGTACCTACCTACAATTTGTTGTAAGAAATGCGTTTACTCACACTAATATTTTAAATGTGAAAGCGAGTTTGTTTATTTATTTGTTTATTACTCTTTCACGACCTAACTAAGCAAAAGAGCTAAGTAGTTACCAGACTTTGGGCACTGAAATTTAAGTTCTTGCTACTAAATTTCCCTCATGCTCCATAACAAACTCTACGCAGCTACGGCGTAGCACAAGCGCGTTCAAGTTTTTTGTTTGCCACGAAAGCGCCGTAGCACCCTCTACGCTGAGTTCTACGGAAAATGTTATATCGATTTTCAAGAACGATGGCAAGGGGGTAGGCAAAAATACGTAGGTACCTACGTTAAATATATGAAAAAGACAACCACCTACATGATGCTGAAAACAGTATGTCTCTACGACGTCTAGATCCAAAGTTAAAGCTACTTTTGAAAAAAATCGCTCTAAATGTCCATCCGCTCAAATAGAATTTTGTGCAAATGGTCATACGCGCAAACGTCTTTCTGCGCAAATTTCTGCGCGAATGAATGAATGAATAAAACTTTTATTTGGCACAATACAGAGAAAATAAAACTAAATTATAAACAAAAAACTTAATCATTCATTCATTCATTCATATCGGGGTGTCCTTCGCGCGAGTGTCCTGATAGGTACCCCGCGTACTAGGTACTACTTACTGTAAGTACTTTATTTTGTTACGGCTCGCTTCGCTCACACTTACCTTCGCTGATAGTCTTGTCGAAGGAAGCGTGCACAAGCGCGCTGAAGCCCTCAGTTATCTTCATGCATTTTACGCAAGATTCACAAATTGATCCTTCGGGTGGCACCTGATAAAGTAAAAAATCCTACTATAAAAATATCAACGCAAAAGTTTGCATGAATGTTTGAATGTTTGTTAGGCCGTCACACTGTAGGTATGATAAAGATAGAAAGAAAGAAGAATCGTTTCTATTGGTAGGACCTCAAGGATCACTTCAGTATCGTCTTACATGCTAGGTGATTCTAATGCCTGTTCAAACGCGACTCCGTACACCAGGGAAAGAATCAGGCAAGTACCTGGTGGTGTGGACCTAGCTTTTTTTTAAAAGCGATCCTTTAACAATCTAAGTACTTAGTCAAGCTCCGAGTAAATTATGTTCTGTGGTCAAGCTTCAGTGGGAACCCAGTCAACAGAGGCGAGATTAAACGAATGTTTCGCAAAACTAACGTGAACTCCAAAGTACAATCGTAGCGTTTCGTCGAGTCTGTCACTAGTGATGGGCTTCAGATGGTCGGAGGCGCCGCAAAGCCGGCACTGCTCGGCGTCGCCCGCCGCCAGCTCAGTCGCTAGTGACTCCTGTGGAAAGCAGTGTACGTGTCCAGGGGATTTCACGAAATCTCTATCTCTCTGGAGATCAGTAAATCACAGAATAATATTATGGCTGATATTATTAAATAGAGGTAAAGTTTGTGAGTTTGTAGAGCAACCTTTGCAACGATTTTGAAAATGCTTTTACCAATATTTGTAATAAATGATTATAGCTAAAAGGCCACCCATATTTTAATATTTTATTTGTTGTGTGGGAGCGATGATCTACAACCAAACAAAAAAACCTCTTAAAAAAATTTGGTTCGTTAATCTTTGTTTACGAGGGTACCTACCTAAATGTTTGCATTCCTGAGTTAACACTTTTTACATTATAATAACAACCTACTTACTAACAATAAAATTTAATGTTTTGTAAAATGCTACCTTGCTATATTTCTGTAATTTATCCTTCTTCCAAATTAAGTTCATTTCACTGGACTTGCTAGAAGCTTTCTTCATTGTAACAACCAAATAATTTAGTAATCGAATTCGTTGGATGGAGATATTGTAAAGATCCTAATAAAATTGATTTTATTTGACTTCTACAACATTTTCGCTGACGTTCAAAAGATGACAAAGTTCAGAATCTAGGGAGTTTAGTTAAAGGATGTCAGTTATAAGACTTAAAAGATTCGAATCCAAACCACACAACTTAACGCTAAATGGCGATTTCTCACTGTCTAACTCGTCCCTCGTCAGAGTAAATAATGTTTTATGCAATAAAACTTACTTTTTTCTAGGACTTTTTTACATTTACATTATTATGAGCAAAGAGAATAAAAACACATTATGAGCTCAAATAAAACTATCGTATGGCAACGCAAAGATAATAAAATCACTACGTTTAATATTTATAGCAAGTTGTGGGTAGGCAGAACACAGACGATTTTTTCAAGTGCATTTGTAGCAAGAAGCCTAGGAAGATTGATGATCCTAGCAAGAAGCATTGTATATTTTGTTTACTTACATTAATATTATTAAGCTATTGCATAGCTTCTGTCGCGGCCGTCGCGGGCCTTGAGCGCGGAGACCGAATCCAGAAATTCCGTAACGAAAATAACCTAACACCCCCCATGCAATAGCTTTACCGCGGCAGTCTCCGAGTGCCACACGTCTTTTTTTATATTATTCCTAGTTTCCATGTAAGTTACCTAATATCTTTTATTTAGCTGTATTTTTAAAACCATTGGTTTTATAGGTAGGTTGCTTACTAAAAAAACAAAACAGATGTTTACTTAATTATTAATTAAATTAGATCATTCCTGTCCTTTCCAGAAATATGTACAAACAACGTCACTTTATAAATAAATATCACTTCATGTTATGAGGCAGCCATTTTGCTTATATCTTCATACTGTACTCCTTTCACTAATCGTCCAGTCAACGGCCCTTCTGATATCTGAAAAATAACATAGACTCATTATTATTAGCAGCCCACAATGTCCCACTGCTGGGCAAAGGCCCACTCTCTCCATTCGTCCCTCTACTGCGCTAATATGACTTATAGACTCCTCACCTCTGTGGCGAAGGCCCGCCTGAGATGCGGAGGTTGCGGGTTCGAATCCCGCCGCGGCACAAATGTTTGTATGTTCTGCAGATATTTGTTCCGGGGCTGGATGTAATTCTATCTATAGTATGTATGTATGCATTTACAAAAAAAATATGTATCTATGTAGTGTATCAGTCATCTGGTTACCGTAACACAGGCATTAAGTTGCTTAGCTTGGGACTAGATGACGCCGTGTGGAATGTCCAAGGATATTTATTATTTTATTATTTATTTTAATGTAGTTTACCTTAACATGTGCGCAAAAGCGATCCGTGTCAATATTGCGCAGTGTGCCCACGAGACCTCGGTAGGCACCATTCACAAAACGCACTGAGCGGCCCACTGATGGTATCACCGTTTCTAGATGATTCTGAAATAGTACACAGGCTTTATTCCTTCGCTCCCATTACCATTATATTACACTTGTATTTAGCGAGCCACATTGGGGCTCACAATAGAAAATAAATATTTTATAATAAACGTATGTATGAATGAATGAATAAATGAAAATTCTTTATTGTACACTCAAATACGATACAATTAACAACTTAATAAAAAACTAAGTACCTACCTAACAATGTACAATGGGCGGCCTTATCGCTAAGAAGCGATCTCTTCCAGGCAACCTTTGGATGGAAAGAAATCTATCGTATCGTATCGTATGTAATAGATTTAGATTTAGTTGTACATTCATTAGCAATATATAATTAAGAATTTGTAAATATAATTATTATAGTCAGGGTCGCCGTCGTCGAAACCGATGAGGAGGACTATATTACACTTGTGTCAATTCAGATCTCACGAAAACTAAACTATTTTGCCAGCACTAAAAATGTTGCCGTCCCTTACATAACGATCGAAATGAAAAGGATGGTGTCAATTTTAGTGCTGTCAAATTAGTTTAGTTTTTTTTCGACGTCTGATACGCAACATTAGCAAAATATTGTTGTTGTTATTGTTATTTTTAGCCTATAGTGTCCCACTGCTGGGCAAAGACCTCATCTCGTGTTTTTTTTTTAGCAAAATATTACACAACAATCAATTCAAATCTAACTCAAACCGCCAGTTTCTCGAACGGAGATCATATCCAAAGCAAATTATTATAATCAATGTAATCAATGGTCAAATCGTGTGACAAGTGTCAAATTAGAAACAAATTCTACACTGTGATTTAAGCCCGTCACACACCTAGCTATAATATACATTAAATATGCCTTGCTATCGGCCGAAATTAATATTCAATCCTAATCCTTAATTTGAAGATTGAGATTGACATTTCAATCTTTTTTCTAGAAAAAGCTTGCCAATAACCAATCCTTGGATTGAGTTTGCAATCCAAAAAACCAGGCTATCTTTGGGAGGTCGGATCACGGATTAAAGATTGGCCTCTGTTCGAAAATGACAGTTTGAGCTTGCCAATAACCAATCTTTCTATTTGACGTTTGCTTTGATAGGTGAAAACAATCGCAGATTGCAATCCGAGAAATTTGTTGGATTTCTTCTTGACAGATTGAGATTGCCAAAGGATCGATTTTGTAATCTTGATAAATTTATTATATTTATTATAAAAGTACCTAATAAATCTGTCGGAATTTTCAAGTGATAGTGATGATAGTGATAATAATAGTGATTTGGAGGTTCTGGCTCAGTTATCGGATTGGGAAAGTGATGATATCGACGCCAACGCCGAAGTTAGAAGTTCACGAAGAATCAGAAGGGTGAACTTTATGCAGACCCTCGAGGATGTAGAATTATTCACCTTCAGATTTCGGTTAGGCTGAAGTATAGCTACCAGCAGCAGATATTATTCTAGAATCTAGAGAATAATACCTACGGAAGAACAAGATGTTACAGAATGGGCAGCTCTCATAAATTATTATTTTAGTTACTTATATACACAGGCTTTTACCTAGCAAGACGATTTAAACAGTGCTAATAATAAAAACTACTATAATAAATGACAAAATAGTTTTTTTTTAATCAATACCCTTGGTAAGCAATTGTAGTAGGTGGTAGGTAATGTGAGATAGGAATGTAACTTAGTACCTACATTATCTTATAGAAACAATAATACCTACCTACTAGGAATAATAAGTCAAAAGATTATTCATATCTCAGAACAATCATGTTACCATCAAAATACAGTTTTGTAGGACAATTGAAATGAAATGAAATGTTTGTTGATATAATATTTAATTAAAACAATTAAATACATAAATCAAAAAGGTTTAAAAACTTAACAAAACACCTTACAAACTCTCCTTCCACTTCTGTAATCCTAATTCTAAGTTATTCAAAGTAAGCTGTGTTTTTTTAATTCGAAATTATTATTTTCTAGATTGTATTATTTATATTAGCGTCCAGACATCGTTTTTTAGTAGCAAAATGTTCTGCTTTTGCATTATTTCTGGCTGTTTTCCCTTCATCAGGTTTCAATTTCTTTTTTACTGAAAAACAGAAAATATGAGATTAATAGGGCATGAACATACGTGCATTTTTCTTTAAATTTTCCCATTTTAAACGCATCTGCTGCCTTTAAAATGGATCATGTGCGAGGGCTATTCGTAGCTTTAGCTTCCTACACCAGGGAAAGAAACAGGCAAGCTCAGAATTTCTCTGAGCAGGCAAGAACCTGGTGTGCTTTTGCTAAGTTAGGCCGTAGGCGTCATCTCTACAACTTCCATAAAAACCAGTAGGTAGGTAGGTAGGTAACTTACGATTTCTGAATCCATCATTAGAAGTAATGCTGATGAAATGATCACACAACACACAACTGTTTTATTTACCTAATTTTCGCAACAAATAACAGTAGTGGTTATATTTGGTTATATTTACTATTACATGCTCTTTGGTTATATTCTCTTTGTCAAATACCATTCGTCAACTTGAACGTTCCATTTCAGTTAAAGTATTTTGTGTATAAGTATTGAGATTGTTAAATTCCAGTATCTGCAAGTTTTTAGGCAAATAACAATTTGTTTGAACTATAAATATTACTATCTACAACTTGTTAATTAATTTTATTTATTATTTGTTTTTATATTACTCAAACTAATATTGTGGTTCCATTAAACATTTTACATAAAACGGAACGTTAAAGAGGGAAAGGATCGCCGGCAATCTACCACCAAAAAAAAAGATTGGGATAGCAGATATGTTATTGGCATGCGGATAGGAGATCGATCGGGAGATACCCAGCAATCCAAGATTGAATTTAATCTTGGATTGAAGATACATTATTAATTTCGGCCGTATATCTATAATATTATAGCTGCGTGTGCGGTCACTTGAATATTTGTATTAAAAATATATCGTAATATGCCTTGCTATAATTTATATTACTAATATATTATAGCTACGTGTGTGACGGGCTTTTAATCATTGATTTGAAATGATCTACGTTCGAGAAACCGGCGGAAAGTCAGATAAAAAGGCCTATTACATTAAGCCAGCAATAATGTTGGCCGAGCCTACCAGCGGCAAGACGAACGTAGGCAATTTAATGCAAAGACAAGGAGGCGAGTGCACGCTCGCGACTCCTCGCGTCAAAAAACCTGACAAATGAACTCTTACACGTCGTCGCTTGCCTGGACTCGGCCAGTAAGGCCTTTACATCTTAACTAGATGATTTATACAGCGTCAGGAGGCTTTGCCTACACTTAACGGGACACTGTAGTGCCTGGGACATTGTTGAGATGGAATAGGCTTGTAGCACCTAACTAAACCATCCTCTCAGCTGTCGGACATATCCACAGGAGAGACAATGGTCAATACGTGTGGGGCTGACTAACCGCGGGTTTCCTCACGATGTTTTCCTTCACCGTTTTTAAAGCTCGTGTTAAAGCGCATATAAAGTTTTCGACACGAAAAGTCCATTGATGCACGGCCGGATTCGAACTATCGACCTTCGAAAATCGAAGTACTTATCCACTTGGCCAACACGGCTTTTTACTCGGCCAGTAGGCGAGTGATGACGAGCGATTGCAAGGCAAGGCAATGCTGTCCACACGTTGGTATTGGCGTTCACTCGCCTATGCTCGGACAACATTGTATTGCTTTACTTTACTTACAGGATTGAGCCAAAGCTGTTTCTGAATGCTATATTTTACCTGGTCTAGTTTAACCTTCACATTGTCATCCAAAAGTGTGACTTGCGCGCCATATTTCTCAATAACCTTATTTATAACCGCCTTTCTCTTGTAGAACTTGTCTCCGAGCGATTTGGTGACAATCTTCACTATAACACCCTCGGTCAGCCAGTAGTCTTTTCTGTAATATAAATATTCTTCTTTGTTTTTGTGTGACTGAGAAACAAATATACAGCGCTCTATTTCTTACTTTCTCTAAGGTTTTATCTCACCTATTAGCCTTCTCTTTCGCGCGCTCTTGCATCATCATGACCTCATCTAGTGCAGTCTGTTTGCTGGATCCTTCCATCTTCTGTTTCTTGCTAGAATATTCTTTCTTCTCTTCTTTACTCTTCGACAGAGCTGAGGTAGGTAAAGGCTCGGATTTCTTATCTGTAATAATAATCCTTTTTATTTTTTCAATAAACCTCTTGTCTTGCCAACAAAAGTTTATAACAATCTCCCTGATTGTGTAACTTATCTCGATTGTATGAAAGCAAAAATCACAGTAAATCGCCTAAACAACGGTCAGATTTAACAAAGATTAAGTAAATTAGAAACTTACCTGATTACTGTCATAATTGACAATTGTTTTCGCGATTTACTGTGATTTTTGCTTTGATACAACTTTGACACAATCGAGACAAGTTACACAATCAAGGGGCATGTCAACTTTTGCATGAAATAGTCCAAGAATGTTGAAGAGTGTTGCAATGCAACAAGAATGGCTTCAGGGAAACAGTATCTATTCTTGAAACTGTAATATATTGAACAGGGTTTTCATTTATTACTGTATTTTGGATGTCTCTAACTACCCTTTAAATTACCTTCTGCTTTCCGCTTAACGTTCAGACTGAGTGTGACTCGCTCTTGACTGCTTTCCCGCTTAAACTCTGTGTACTCCTTGTCCTCTGTCACCCCCTTTTTCTTATCCCGTTCTACTTGCTTCTGAATGAACTCTAGCATTCTTTCCTGAAAAAATTAGAAGGTTTTTGTGTTAACCCATTGCTGGCCCAGCTCCCACAGTCGTCTCGAAGGACCTTGGCCGACCGGTAAATATAAAAAAAAAAATTGGACCCAAAGGATCACATTGACATCTTACATGCTAGGATTCTATTGCCTGTACCAACCGCGACGAGTTTGTAAAAAGTATTTCATGTAAGTACTTGTATGAGCTAGTGGCGAACTCTGGTGAAAATTTTTGGGGCAATTGAAGGCCTTAAGTCATGGCTTAACCACTTATGGTCTTATTCATTAAGATCTGTCAATTTAATATAGAATTCAAAAATGTTTTGCAGTTATACCACAGATAAAATAATACTAGTAGTTATACTAATGATTATTTCCACCACAATTTAGTTCAAACTCACCTGATCATCTTTGTCCATCTTCTCTTTCTTAGCTTTAGCCTCCATAGCGGCAACAGCCGCTGGATCTCTATCTATGTATGTCACAAACCACCCCTTCTCCGTCTCGTCCACTATACACTTGCCTTCCCTGCCGAGCCACTTGACAAACTCTGTGAGGGTCTCCCATTGAGTGGCGTTCATATGGATGTGTTCTCTGAAAGATGATAGGAATATAATTTTTTTTTTTTTATCTTGCGATCAGCCATGTTGACTGCAGATGAGGTGAGTGCGTTTTTTATAGGAATATAATTAAATATAAGTCTGGGGCATGGAATTAGCTTCAATGCATGTACAGTTCAGTGCAATATGAACATTTGTTTGTCACTGAATTATCTATATATACAGTTGTGATGCAGCTTGCCAGCATCTATAAACATGGCTACTGCTCTGATACCAGCATTTGACAACAACTGTCAAGTATTACGGAATAGAACAGAATTTTTATTTATTTTTCATCAACATAAACATGGGTAAAATAAATGAGAAATATTGACAATAGAGTGACAAGAAAATAAGGCTACCCCTCAGCATTTGCTCCAGCAGCATCATGACTTTGGAGCACTGGTTTTCAGTGGCGCCAAAAGGAGTTGCGCATCAACTAGGAACCTTACCTGTTGCCAATATAGTCTTGATACACCTTGTTAGCATTTACTCGTTTCGTGCCATACTGTCGCTTCAACAGCTCCATATATCCGTCTTGAAACTCCCTGGAGAAGTCGTCTATGTACTTGCTGGCGTTGTCAGCGAAGAGAAGCAGCTGGCGCTGGTGACTTTCAGACATCGTGTGGCACTTGAAACCGTTCTCATCTCGGCACTGTTTCTGACACATTTGGCAGTACCAGCGAAGCTTCTGCAGGCCTTTCGCTTTGATCCTGTTTGCTATGTACTTGGCCGTGCCTTTTTCTGCCTTTCCCATGTTTGCGGATTATAAAACGTGTGTAACTCTGTGTGAAAAAATGTGGTTTCTCTGGTCTAGAAATGTTTTGTTTGATTGACAAGAGCACACAAAAAGCAAATTGAATACACTGAACTGGTGGATTAGGAAAAACGTCGACTTGTAGACATGAAAAGAAATAGTAGAACCACTTTGTAATGCAATAATGCTGAATGAAATTGAATTGTGAATTTGTGAATGTAAATTAATATGATGAAAATAAATTGAAAAAAACAAACTAACCTGAAGTTAGTCTAAAGGTTGCAAGAGAATTGTCACATGTTACGTTTGTCAATGTCATAAAATGTTAACTACCCAACACTAGATGGCGTTAGATATGTTGCGGAAAAGTTGATTGTACTACTTCCATGGGTATAATTATATAATATTCAAATCACAAAGTTTATAATCGAGCAGTAGTGGTAATTCTGAGTGTCGCAAAAGCTAAACTTAGCTAGCTAAAAATATTGCCGTCCTTTTTATTTCCATCGCTATGAAAGGGACGGCAATATTTTTAGCTAGCTTAGACACTCAGAATTGCCACTATTGTCCAATTTGTGAACATTTTTAACAACTAACATGCGTCATCTTCATCTAGCGGTAAATAGATACATTTTGACTACTTCTTCTTCTTCTTCTTCCCACTGCCACACTGTATTCTTTTATCTGTGCTGGCTGACAGTGAGTGATTGAATTTTTGAATTGACATGCACTAGGTACCTACACAAACAAACCAAAACAAACTTTTAGTTTAGAAGTTTGATTTGATTTGAGCCGGTAGCTAAATAATCCCAGTTTTTGTGTTCTAAGTTTTTATTTTACGTGGTTCTAAGATCACAAAATATTGTGCTTCCTTCTTCGTTGTGGATACATATTTACTTGCATCAACAAGTGGGCAAACAATTAATGATCTGTAAGTAAAACTAGAAATAAAGTTGTTTGTCTTACTTACCAAATATACACCACCAATCTGATCTTGCTGCTGAGAATGCTTGGAAAGTATTTCATTGTCCTGGGAATTTCCTCGTACATTGTTTGCGGCAATTTCATTATATGTATTGTGATTTTTCTGTAGCTGCCTGCCAGTTTAAACATTTTACTACCTACTTACCTATATGATGACTTTTTCACCATCAACAGGTCAATATGGACCTCTGGGAGTCCACGATAGATGATTATCAACAATCCCAGACCGTAGACAGCTTTAGCTCGGTGCTACACACTGCTGAAGGCATCTTGAAGCAAGATTTGGCGGACTTTGAACTTGGTAAGGATAATCTGTAAATAGGTAGGTTAAGCTTGTTAGGACATGTTTATTTCTGAAGAGTAGGTAGGTAGATAATGAGGGGATTTTTTGCTATCTGGGCTATAACAGTTTATCTCCTGTACTTACTGAAAAATAAATAAATATAAATTTGAATATGAAAAAAATTACTTAAGTAGGTACCTTACCTACTTATTATTAGCATCATCATAATATTTTTAAACCTATTTTAATTTAAACGCCGCTCGTGGCGAAGCTTGCTAAGACGTTCTTGATAGATTGTCGAAGTTAAGCAACGTTCTGAGCAGACGTTGGATGGGTGACCGCAAGTGGCTTTAACATCTGAGCGCTTCAGAGGGCACGTTAAATTGTCGGTCCCGGCTATTAAAGTCGTTAAGCCATGACGGAGGCCTTAAGGCGGCCTAAAAACTCCATCACCAGAGTTGGCCACTTGCTCCTACGAACTTAGTTACTTATTTAGAAGCCTTCGTTGATAGTACCATGTCGGTCTTATAGGTGTCTCCTACCAACGTCATATTTTAACTTTTTTTTTTTTTTAGTCAGTTCCATTATATACTTATATTATATTTTAACTTACAGACTGGTTCATTGACACGCTACTCTCGGAGCCAATATCCCTTCTAGACATCATCTCCGCTCGCTCGGCTGATGATGTGTGGTCTAAATTTGTGAAAGATGCCTACAAATTACTGTCTGATATTGTGGAGAGTAAATATGACGCTGTGGAAGACTACATTGATGATATTATAAAGGTAACCAACTGCTTATTTCATATTAATACGACGACCTCTGTGGCGCAGTGGGCGAAGGTCCGCCTGAGACTCGGAGGTTGCGAGTTCGATCCCCGCCATGAGACAAAGGTTTGTATGATCTGCAGATAGTTGTTCCGGGTCTACATGTTTTTCTATCTATGTATATAGGTACTTATATACAATAAATGTAGGTATCTAAGTATTATTATCAGTCATCTGGTTACCATAACACAAGCAAAGTTGCTTAGCTTGGGACTCGATGACGCTATGTAAAAATGTCCAAGGATATTTATTTATTATTATTTGCCTACAGTTGGCGTAGTCTCGGCCAATATGTATTGCAGGCTTTTAAAGACTACCTTCATTTTGAGACATGCAACGTGTCACTGTTTCCCCTCAGGTGATTTGCATTAAATAATAAATTTAAAAGAAAGAAAGAAAAAAAGAAAGAAAAAATCATTTATCCTGGTAGGACCTCAAGGATCACTTAAGTATCGTTTTACATGCTAGGTGATTCTAATGCCTGTTCCAACGCGACTCCCTACACCAGGGAAAGAATCAAGCAAGAACCTGGTGGTGTGGTTTGATTGATACACATTTATTTTCAGCAATGTAGAAGCCCTCACGACGCCCGTACAAGATCCCACGCACTACAATGCCTAACCAGCTGTTTAAAGCGAACGCAACCGGGCCCGCTCGCTAGTCAATACATCTCGGAGCTCGGACAGGCGAGCACTTGCAAGGCGCCGCTCGCTGTGCTCGTTGGTAAGAAAGAAAGAAAGAAAGAAAAATCATTTATTCTTGTAGGACCTCAAGGATCACTTAAATTTCGTTTTACATGCTAGGTGATTCTAATGCCTGTTCCAACGCGACTCCCTACACCAGGGAAAGAATCAGGCAAGAACCTGGTGGTGTGGGCCTAGCTTTTTTTTTAGAAGCGATTCCTTAGTCTAAATAGTCAAGCTAAGTGAGCGAAGCGAGCTATTTAAAAGCATGAAAGCTTTATCTATCAGTTAAAGTAAGATCGTATGAGAAAGCTAGTGGTACAGCTTAAGACACAAAGCCTAGTGGCTACGGCCGTTAGTCGTATGTTCGTTAAATTACAGATGTAAAAGAAAAAAACACTTCATTTTTTTTTGCAAATTTATTTTAGGTACAATATGCGAGCATCATCCCGAGGCGGTGGCCGATCAAGTCGACACAATATGGCGGACTTATTTAAATCTGCTGGCTTCCGATAAAAACACGGTAAGTACAGTCAGCGTTAAATTGAAATGAGCTTCTAGAGTACCTAGTAAAAAATATTTGAAAACATAAAAGCACTTTTATATAATGCATAGACATTGATTTGAAAACATAAAAGCATTTTTCATATAATGCAGTTGGAGTTATGATTTTGTAAGCACCCAAGGTGTTCAAAATATCTTGTTCTTTATTTCATATTTATATGAGCAGACAGGATGTTTAAAATTAACTTAACAAACAAAGCTCTCAAAGTTATCTGTGCTTAAAAGTACCTACGTAAAATAATAATACAGACATTCAAACAGAATTTAATTTTCATAGTGCAATTAATCAAAATAATTTAAATAATATTGATAAAAATAATCTAATTAATATTTGTTCATTCGTTCGTATGAGCAAGTGGCCAACTCTGGTTAAAAGTTTTTAGGCCACCTAAAGGCCTCCGTCATGGCTTAATGACTTTAAAAGCCGGGAGCGACAATTTAGCGTGCCCTTCGAAGCACGGAAGCGCTCAGCTGATATTGCCTGGTCACCCATCCAAGTACCAACTCCTCTGTAATCCTACCTCTGCAATAGTTTCATTTTGTATAGTTTAGGAGGAGTAGCGAAAACTGAGTTTGGTGGCCACCAAGTGCAACTTCGCTATTCCTCCTAAACTATACAAAATAAAACTATTACATAGGTAAAAAAAAGCTCATGATAGATTGACGACCTCTGTGGCGCAGTGGGCGAAAGCCCGCCTGAGACGCAGAGGTTGCGGGTTCGATCCCCGCTGCGGGGCAAATGTTTGCATGATCTGCAAATATTTGTTTCGTGTCTGGGTGTTTTCTATCTATAATAAGTATTCATTTACAAAAAAAAAAAATATCTATGTAGTTTATCAGTCATCTGGTTACCATAACACAAGCATAAAATTGCTTAGCTTGGGACTAGATGACGCTGTGTGGAATGCCCAAGGATATTTATTTATTTATTTATTTCATAAACTGTACATTCAGTTTTTTTTTAATTCCTTTGTTCAACGAATAATAAAATAAAATAGGCGGTGGCGCTAGTTTCACCCATATAGGCACCTTAACTTGATTGTTGTTTCAGGATTTAGTTTGCAAGTCTCTACTTAAAGGGGTGTGGTGTTTATTCAAACATTTCGGCAATGAGATACCGGTAAACGAGCTTACCGACTTCTACGACAAACTGACCGGACAGTACTTGGAGAAGTGTGATGCTGGTGGGTATTTAAGATTGATAATCTATAACTAAATATATAGGTCGCGCCACGTAAGAGCGCTGGCTGTCAAACTGCTTCGTGGTCGATGATTGGTGGAGAGGTGTTGCGGCGCACTTCATACCATTGATTTAGCGAGTGCTATTGGTTCGTCAGCGAGTGAACACAGACGCAAACATACCCCCGCTACTTCCTCGACCAAGCTCTTTTTACGTGGCGCGACCTATACCTACTAACATTTTAAATGAAATAAAAGTTTGTGTGTAAGTGTGAATGTTTGTTACTCCTTCACGCTCAAACGGCTGAACGGATCCGAATAAAATTTGGTACCAGGATAGCTTATAGTATAATAAGGCTTATACCCTGGATTATCACTTAGGTTGCTTCTATTTTCACAGCGGTTTTACCAATACTGCGAGACTATGCGTCTCTGTTCAAAGAGAAGTTAGCTGAAGATACAACTCTTCGTAGTCAGTTATGGAGGTTTGAAGATCTCTCGCCTATTGTGCCGGTTTACGAGCAAGCAGCGAGTGTAATGACCACACAACAGATACAAGTAAGTTGCGTGGCGAATTTGCTTAGGGGCTGTCCAAAGAAAGAAAGAAAG
Organism: Xanthorhoe designata; assembly: GCA_963582015.1. Taxonomy (NCBI): domain Eukaryota; kingdom Metazoa; phylum Arthropoda; class Insecta; order Lepidoptera; family Geometridae; genus Xanthorhoe; species Xanthorhoe designata. The sequence continues at coordinate 1,923,837 of OY757058.1, forward strand.
AGTGATGACCAAACAACAGACACAAGTAAGTTGCGTGGCGTAGTTTGCTTAGGGGCTGTCCAAAGAAAGAAAGAAAGAGTGATGACCAAACAACAGACACAAGTAAGTTGCGTGGCGTAGTTTGCTTAGGGGCTGTCCAAAGAAAGAAAGAAAGAGTGATGACCACAACAGATACAAGTAAGTTGCGTGGCGTAGTTTGCTTAGGGGCTGTCCAAAGAAAGAAAGAAAGAGTGATGACCAAACAACAGACACAAGTAAGTTGCGTGGCGAATTTGCCAAAGAAAGAAAGAAAGAAAAATTATTTATTTTGGCAGGACCTCAAGGCTCAACTCACACCGAAAGAGCGGCGAAGAGCAGCGAAGCAAAGCGCGGTTTCAGTGTCATATGAATTTGAACTTTATTTTCATTACTATAATACTTATTGGTTGAAGAAATTGGAATTTATTGGTAACTTTATAACACGCTCAAAATAGAGCGCCATCTGGAAATAGGACGCATATGAACATAAGCAGGCCTTACCTATATCGTCCTTGGTAGGGCCTAGGCCTAGTGGCTAAGCCTAGGCCTCCAGGTTGGCCTCCGTCTTGGTTTAGCTCTCTTTTAAAGACTTCTTAATTTTCACACCCGCAGTCGAGCTTTACCAAATATGTATGTATTTGGACATACCTCTGACCCTTACTACACCCTTAGACATCTTCGAAAAGATCTAAAAATTGCCTAATGATCTGAAAGAAATGTCTACCGTTCCCGGGATACAGTCGTGATCATATTTCATTTTATTTTTGTATAAATTAATATTTTTATTCCAGAATATTCTTTTCAAAGAAGTCGCGCCAAGGACCAACGATAACTTCTATAAGCTCAAGTTCACGGCTTTACGTGCGTACACTGCACTCAGGCGATTCAACTTGAGTATGAATGTTTGTAATGTTGATGTGTACGCACTTGAGTATAAGTTGAGGAGGGAGGTCACTAATGAGGTGGCTGAAGAAGTAAGTATATTTAACATGTGTGTGAGGTTAACGCGTTTGATGCCCGTGACGCACCGCGGGTCTGGGGCAGGGAAATGGGTTAATTGAAAAAATAATTGACTTTCATTTTTTTTTCAAAAGTATGTATTTCAAAACGTCAGGTTATTTAAGCGCACACTTATCTGATGAACGCGTTTGATGCCCGCGGGTCTAGGGCAGGGAATTGGTTAACTGAATAAATAATTGACTTTAATTTTTTTATTCAAAAGTTTCTTTAAAATGTCAGGTTTTAAACGTTGTACACTTATCTGATGACAATACAGTTAGAAATTAATAAATGATTTGATTTGAGTTATTTAATCCTACACTACTAATATTATAAAGGTGAAAGTTTGGGTCTGTCTAAGTGTGTAGGTATGTAAGTGTGTTTGATACTCTTTTACGCTCAAACAGCTGGACAGATTTGACCTGAATTACGCCCCGCGGTGTTACCCGCGGTGAATAGTTCCCGTTCCCGTGGGAATACCGGGATCAAAAGCCTATTCTTTAATCCAGGGCATTAGCAATTCTGGTACCAAATTTCATTCAAATCCATCCTGCCGTTTGAGCGTGAAAGAGTAACAAACGCAAATTCACACTTAAGTACACACACACAAACTTTCACCTTTATAATATTGGTGTGATTATTTTACTTTGTGGGCAAAACTGATCACCGAGTGGGCCCCTGATACGTCGCGACGGCGTCGTGGCAGACCGCGAACCAGATGGAGGGACGAGCTCGCCAAATTCCGCGCCGACTGGACATATTAGCGCAGGAGAGGGACGAATGGAGAGAGTGGGGGGTGGCCTGTGCCCAGCAGTGGGACACTGAGGGCTGCTAATAATACGCAATAGAATTAAAAACCCAGTGGAGAGTAGATACAGTCAAAACCATACCTATCGTTATTTCTTCAACTGGTGTCGTCCCATATACTCTTCACACAAGCTTGCAGAACATTGATATACATAAACTAACTTATATACAACTTCAAAAAGCAGTGATATTAAACACTTGTCGCATTGTCCGGAAATTTTTATCTCTTTATCATTAAAATAAATATCGATTTTTCGTTTGGTCACAAGCCCGGGAAAAACGTAAACCCCTTAAAAACATAAAAACTTATAATAATAATAATTTTACTTTACCCAGGTGTTGTGGTGCATAGAATCCAACGTCCCAAACAGTGAGAAATTACTGCAAACGGCCATAATGTTCTACCATAATCTACCGAACAATAGGAAGAAAGATATCGTTATCAATGGCCTTCTAAATTCACCCGATGATGTTATGCATGTAAGTACAAACACATTTAAAAAAAAAAGGCCCGCCTGAGATGCGGAGGTTGTGGGTTCCATCTCCGCCACGGGACAAATGTTTGCATGTTCTACAGATATTTGTTCCGAGTCTGGATGTTTTTCTATGTATAATATGCATGTATTTACAAAAAAAAATTATCTATGTAATATATCAGTCATCTGGTTACCATAACACAAGCATTAAGTTGCTTAGCTTGGGACTAGATGACGCTGTGTGGAATGTCCAAGGATATTTATTTATTTTGCACAAAAACATACATTTCTATCTATATATCTTTGCCGCGGGACAAATGTTTGTGTGTTCTGCAGATATTTGTACCGGGTCTGGATGTTTTTATATCTATAATGATGTATGTATTTACAATAAATGTATCTAAGTAGTATATCAGTCATCTGGTTGCCATAACACAAGCATTAAGTTGCTTAGCTTGGGACTAGATGACGCTGTGTAATGTCCAAGAATTTATAGAATTATTTATTTATGTGCGTTTAACACACACATCCTCTAACAATTTTACTCACATTTAAACTTAACATGCACATACACACATTGTCATATGTTTCATAACTATAGCATGTGTACAGATACATTATGCTGATGAAATGCATGTTACCACACAAACAATTACATCTAAAAATGCGGTACTGCTAAATACAAACTACTTACACGCACACACACACAGCCTCACATAAATACACACACTTAAGCACACACACTTTTAAATTACAAATAAGGTACCTTGTTTTAAATGACAAGGGTAGTTAGTTACCCTTTATATTTAATTTTAATTTCTTTATTAAGTATTGATAATTTCCGGAGCTAAACTACTACATATTACAAAAATGTATAAAATACAATCAGAACCTGTGAAGCCACCTAAGGATCGTTACAAACGATCTATAGTTTACTAATTATACTTAATTTCAGGCCACAATCAACTTCCTGACATCTCAATCATGCCAAGAAGAATCTCTTCACGTATACCTACCTCTTTGGAGAGATATATTCACCTCTCAACATGAAAATACAAAAATTGTCTTTGATAAGTTCATGGATAATGTGTTGACGGTTGTGGACAACTTTTTGGATGATTCTAATGAAGACAAGGTATATATGTGTAGTATAGTAATCTATCCTCGCTCGCGTGTCAAGTATTCTAACAGCCAGTCTCAATAACCTATCTATCTTTGGTTTTGCTTACTGCCAGTAGCTATTTGACGTTTTTTGTATGGAAGAAATGTGAGGTTATTGAGACTGGTCGTAAATGTATGGAAGTTTTAGTTCATGCAAGTTACCGGGGGAGGCGCTGCACTGGATTTTCATACATTTGACGACCTCTGTGGCGCAGTGAGCGAAAGCCTACTACGCCACAGAGGTTGCGTGTTCGATCCCCGCCGCGGGACAAATGTTTGCATGATCTGCAAATATTTGTTCCGGGTCTGGTTGTTTTTCTATGTATAATATGTATGTATTTAAAAAAAAAAAATCTATGTAGTATATCAGTCATCTGGTTACCATAAAAGCATTAAATTGCTTAGCTTGGGACTAGATGACGCCGTGTGGAATGTCCAAGGATATTTATTATTACGTTGATCAAAACAATTTAAAATGATTGATCCGTTTGTGAAACCATAAGCTTTTTTTAATACCTCTGTAATAGTTTTATTTTGTATAGTTTAGGAGGAGTAACGAAGTTGCACTTGGCGGCCACCAAACTCTGTTATCGCTACTCTTCCTAAACCTTAAATTAACAATAAATTTGTTTTAGAAAATACCGGATAAGCTGGCAAGCCTCTTAATTCTAACATCGCACATCATACAAATGCAAGAGCTTGAAGCCCCATTCAACTATCATATACATATAATTGCATCGAAAATGGTCGAGCTGGTGGATGTGTGTGGGCTTGAAGCATGTGTGATATCTGTTGTTAAAGTAATGATGAATCTTGGATCGTGTGATTTGGATAAAATACAATCGGTATGTACAATTTTTCTATATATTATTTTAATAAGTATTATAGTAATGAAAATAAAGTTGAAATTCGTATGACACTGAAACTGCGCTTCGCTTCGCTGCTCTTCGATGCTCTTTTGGTGTGAGTTGAGCCTTTCTGTATTTATTATTATTACTAGCTAACTTGCCCGTGGCTTCGCTCACGTGGTACCCACCTCGATAAAATATAGCCTATGTTCATTCGGAGAAGCTGAAATGCTAATGCTAACGCAGAATCATGCTGCAATCATGCAGTGGTGCCATTCAGTGGAAAGGTGCCTTAAAACAAACCCTTTCAAGAACGGATCTGATTATGGCTACACAGCCGATCGCAGATAAATTGGAAAAAAAAAAAAAAAAAAGTTCATTCGGAAAGTCTAAGCTACAAATTGGTGAAAGAATTTTTGAAATCGTCTGAGTAGTTTCGAAGATTACCCCAAACATACAAACAAACCAACATTTACCTCTTTATAATATTAGTATAGATTTATTAATAAATATTCCACAGATGCTACAAACAGACAGGTGTAGGGATGAAGCGATATTATGTGTGACCTGTTTGACTCTGCTTGATAGTGGAGCACGAGTACATGACGTTGTAAAACTGGATGCTATAGAGGTAAGTACTTTAATTCTTCAGTCCCCGAGAGCCCGCCATTTTGCTCCATTTTCAGAAACATTCTTCCACGATTTAAAAAAAAAAAATTAGATCAAAATAATTCGATCCTCTTTTCACAATCCGTTCGGTAAATATCTTCACAGATAATTTATCTACATGTTTGTATTATTGGTTGAAGTTATTTTTACGAGAAACTAATTTAAGATTCTATGCACACCTTGTTTTTGGAACAAGCAATTACAAAATGTATAAGGCTAGCTGTAAATTTGCTGGTAGTTGGTAGTTGATAATTGTGCGAATATAAAAGGAAAAAAATGTTGCAATAAGGTTCACTTTTCCATCAACCGAAATAAACTGGTCACCGCTGTTACTCCGTCTTTTATTTTAACATTGGGGGCAATTCGGAGTGTCGCAAAAGCTAAACTAACCTAATTAAAACTATTGCCATCCTTTTTATTCCCATCGCTATGAAAGGGACGGCAACAATTTTAGTTAGCTTAGTTTAGCTTTTGCGACACTCAGAATTGCCACTAATATATATTTTTTTAAATTTGCTTGTCTTTTTTTTTTGTAGTTCAAATATTATATTTTGTTTCAGGTGATATTGTCAAGAAAAGATGCAGAGGCTAAAACATTGTCTTTGGCGATTGCAAAACTTGATGAGGCAACTCAATTACGTGACGTTTCATGTTGTATTTCTAAAGTAAGTTTATACATACATAAAATCACGCCTCTTTCCCTTGAGGGTAGGCAGAGACCACAAATCTACACTTGCTACGATCCTGACATTCTGAAGTAGCCTATTTTTGAATCCAGGGTATAAGCAATCCTGGTACCAAATTTCATTCAAATCCGTCCAGCTGTTTGAGCGTGAGGGTGTAACAAACACATACACACATTCACTCTCACATACTTACACACACACACATACATTCACCTTTATAATATTAGTGTGCATTTCAGTGCATACCTCTGATTGAAAAACTCCGAACTAGAAAGGATCTAGTTGGAAAAGACGCGAGGGTTTTGCAAAGAAACATCACTTCTTTCCTGGGTAAGTATTGCACTATATTTATTTTATTTTAGGAAGACCATTCTTAACGCTGAAGAACGAGCGAGATAGCAAAAAATATATTTTCTCGTGAGTAAGGAGTGCAGAGCGACACGCAACATAATTTGTTTTATCACTGCGGAGCCCTAGGGCTCCGCGTAGCACACTTTGAGTATGGCTGGTATAGATAGAGTTTTGTTTTGTTGCTTAATTTGATTATCTTTTTTATTTTTGATTACTACGTAGGTTCAATAGTGCTGTGCATGCCTGTAATGGGTACACATAATTATCATAGTATTTTTATAATATGAATGTTTTTTTTTTACAATGTGTAATTATGTGTACCTACTGTTGGCGTTGCCTTAAATAAACGTTGTAAAACACTAGTGATAATAAACACAGTTTATTAACAAATGTTGCCTGATGAATACCCGGCTTTGGCTATATTTTTACGTTATAATAGCACACGGGAAATTACTCACGTAAAATTATCGTCGATTTAGATACCGACAATGTTTCGATTCTTCCGGAGAATCTTCATCTGGGTATGAGTGTGGTCACTTCTCGCGGTGTGAGACGCGACCTACCCTCTAAATCGACGATAATTTTACGTGAGTAATTTCCCGTGTGCTATTATAATGTCTAATACAACTCACGATTTTAAAAGTCAAATATTTTTATGTGTTTTCAGGTCGATACTCAACTTCGGAGTATATAAATGAACCTGTTGAAGAGAATTCATTGATATTACAATTGAAAAGTGTTCTGTCTTTGGACATCCCGAATCCTACGGAAGGAGCGACTTATAGGGTATTATTGAATTTTATTTTATTTTTTGAGCGTCGATGGGCTTGCAACCTGTCACGTTTGGAAAGTTAACTTCTGCAACAGATCTGATGTGGGTATGGACATGTCTTTGACTACCCATACCCATCTGCAAAGGATCTAAAAATGCAGAAAAGATCTGAAGGAATCTACCGCACTTTAAGAATACATTCGTGACCATAATATGTAATTTTTATTAAATAAATCATCATCATCATCATCAGCCCCTCTCATCCCACTGCTGGGCATAGGCCTCTCTTCGTTTCCGCCACTCGACCCTTACATTAAATAATTAAAATAAAAGTCGTAACTTTTCGTAAGATTTTTCATTTATAATGAAATACCTAAGTGTGGTTTAACACTGTAATAAAAATATATAAACTATAGAATTAAAAGTAATTAAAAAATAAATCTGCGTGTAGCTAGAGGCACGACCATATTATGTTTATGTGTTTTGTTTGTGTTTTTCAGATAAATTTAAGCCATCTGCTGCATTTAGCTGTGACATACGAACATGAAGAGGCGCTTAAAATGTTACTAAACATTATTTGTGCTCATTGTGAGTATAATGCTATCTACAACGTGATTCATAATTGGTATGTTATCCCGGAAAGGGGATTTTGTGACCATGAAAACAGTTGTGTAGGTGCAAATCTTGTGAATTTACATTTTCAGTTTTTCATACAAAAACTTTTTTGTTAAATCTTTTGACAACCCTAAGTTTGTCAACATTGTAACTACCTTTCCTACTAGGTTCGCACAGATTGAAAATTGGTACAATAGGTAAGTAGCATAGCTGGGCATTAACTCGTTAATCCGTTAATCGTTAATTAACGAAGTTAACATTTTGATTAACGGATTAACTTTTAAGTTAACTTTCAAAAATGTTAACGGACACGTTAACTTCCGTTAATATGCGAGAAGTCCGTTAATCGTTAATCCAATGCCTAATAGTTACGCACGGCACCGACAAGTGCCGGGCGGCGCGTGGCAGCGTGTGAAACAAAAACTAAACTAGATATATTTTGCCGGCGCGTGCGAGTGAGAAAGAAAACTGCGAAGAGATTTGTTTCGTTTGATCATTTCATTACTTAGCGCCGGTGCTTAGAGTGACTAGTGTTTTGTTTATTAGTAATTATAATAAATATTAGTAGCAGCTTTTTGTTTTGGCTTAACAATAGCTCGTGATATTATCTACATCCTTTGTCAGTACAGTACCTACCTAATCATCAGTCACACCAGGGAGATGAAGCTAAAAATTGTATTTAACTTTTTTCTAAACAGGGCATTAGCCTCGAGTCGGGTACCCGCCGGCGTTTTCGATTTTTTTTATAATTTTTAGTCTGTACTTCTTTTTTCATCTATTTCCTACCGGTTTTCCCGGCTGCTTTGATTGGTGAAGAATGTAGAGATGCTAATTTGATTGATAGTTTCAATTCAAAGTCAAACCGACATTTTCTTTCTATAGTTTATATATTTTATTATAGTCTTAAACCACACTTAGGTTTTGGTGCTTTAACCGAAATATCATCTTACTGATAGTTTCGTCTTCGGCGTCAAGGGCTTCGTGTTCGAGTGGTAAGGCAGCCTGGCTTAAGGGTGATCGCTTGTATCTCACGGGTTTAAATCCCGTCGAAACAGTAAAACTTTTAGTAAGATTTTTCATTTGTATTTTTCTTTCTACCAAAATTTGTTTGTTTTCCGAATTTAGTGTGCCAGTTGGTCGAGAAAATTATTATTTTTTCACGAAATATCACTAACCGGTTAGTTTCTAATACTTAAGGCTCAACTCCCACCAAAAGAGCGGTAAAGGGCAGCGAAGCGGAGCGCGGTTTCAGTGTCATATGAATTTGAACTTTATTTTAATTACTATAATACTTATTATCGCAGAGAAGGCGCGCGTATTCGAATTTGCCGGAATTCCCGCGAAGCCGCGGGCATCCGCGCGACTCGGTCGAGTTTCTCATGCGATATTAAGTATTATAGTAATGAAAATAAAGTTCACTTTCATATGACACTGAAACCGCGCTCCGCTTCGCTGAGCTTTATTGCTCTTTTGGTGTGAATTGAGCCTAACGCAACGATATAAAGATGCAATTTTACACATATTAACGGATTAACGATTAACGTTAACTTGCGTTAATTCTTCCGAAATGTAACGCTTTAACGTTTAACGAAGCTAACTTTTTTTGTAACGGATTAACGATTAACGAAGTTAACCATTTGATTAACGGTGCCCAGCTATGGTAAGTAGGTATGAACACACAAGGCAGACAAAAAAGTTCATTAAATTTTATTAGGTATGTACTTACAGGTAGTCTCGCCCGATCAGCTGATTATTATAGGGTTGCTCTGTCTAGTCTTTTCTTCAATGAAAAACATCGAAGTTAAAAAAGTCGTAAAACAAAATATGTTGTTCACACTGATGAGGTAAATGACCCCTTTTCGGGATAACATACCAATTATGAATCTCGTTGTATATCTATTTAATACTTTAAAACGAGCAATTCTTATATAATATACTAGCGCCCGCGGCTTCGGGTAGGGATCAATAGCAGCCTATTTTTAAATCCAGGGTATAAGACATCCTGGTATCAAATATCATTCAAATCCGCCGTTTGAGCGTGAAAGAATAACAAACACACACACACTTTCACCTTTATAATATTAGTGTGATTTGTTCATGGCGGGAATCGAACCCGTAACCTCCGCGTCCCAAGCGGGCTTTCGCGCACTACGCTACCACAGAGGTAATAAATTAAACATTTGTTTCAGTGTGCGACAGCAGTTCACCATTACTGCAGGCGGCCTTAGGCCGCGTGGTGGTGGCCTTGTGCCGCGCAACGGTAGGCTCCCCGCGGCCTAGCGTGAACGCTGCGGCCTTCTGCGGTGTCGACGCTACTTTGTATATACTACAGGTATGTATGTTTGTATCATACAAATTGTATGTTTGTTTGTATGTTCTAGTGGCTAACTCTTGTGACGGAGTTTTTAGAATGAGCTTATTATTTTCTCAAGTCGCCATAAATGGATGATAGGCCCAATTACGCGGAAATTCCGTCGCTGAACTTGCGTCGCGATAGTATGCCCGTTATTAGACATTTATATGAACATGTATTGGCGAACAGCTGCGGAAAATCCGCGGCGGAATTTATTAACTGTTGAGTGTTCGAGAACGTACATAAGTGTGGGCAAATGAAACAAAGCTGGATATCATTGCATTTCGAGTTCTCTCAAAAAGTCCGTGTAATGCACATCTTTACTGACTCTGACTTTGACTTGACTTTACTAACTTGAATTATAATGACATGTAGTGGCTAAATGCGTGGCACAAGCCGTGCGAAGCCAAAATAAAGAAAAAGAAGAAGAATAATACCTAAAGATAATTTTTGAATTTTTAAAAAACACGTTTAGTATTTAATGTTTTCTAGCAAATAAGTGTGGTGAAGTCGCCGGCTGTGCGTCGTATGTTAGCTGATGTGATCGAGGGTATACTCCTAAGACAACCAGGCTCGGGGGACAACGAGAAGGTACTCACTGCTGTGTATGAAGAAATCTGTGGAATGCTGAGGAGCGATAGTTGTAAGTAATATGATATTTATAAATCTAATTGGTGCTAAGTAAGTTCGTATGAGCAAGTGGCCAACTCTAGCGACGGAGTTTTTAGGCCGCCTAAAGGCCTCCGTCATGGCTTAACGACTTTTAAAAGCCGGGACCAACAATTCCACAAGCCCGCCTGAGACGTATAGGTTGCGGGTTCGATCCCCGCCACGGTACAAATGTTTGCATGTTCTGCAGATATTTGTTTCGGGTCTGGGTGTTTTTCTATCTATAATATGTATGTATTTACAAAAAAAAATGTATGTATAAGTAGTGTATGAGTCGGTTAAAGCACTCCGGCTTGGGGTGGATCGTTTGAATTTCTTAATCGATCATTTTGATAACGATTTAATTAATATTTACAGAAACTAAACTACTATATATTTACATAACTGTACAAAATACAATTAGAACCATTTGAGCCACCTAAGGATCGTTACAAACGATCTATAGGTAGCTCAACTGATCCAAACCACTGCCAGACGGAAGCGTGCCCAAGACACTGGCAGCATTGCCATTTACTTGATATTTGACAATTAACTAGTTGGAGCGTATTATACCATTCAATCAAAAAGAATTCAGAAATCTATAAACTACATTAAAAAAATACATAGTGTCGATCATTCTAACCTCCTTTTAATCCCCGACGAAAAAGTAGTGTGTTATAAGTTTGTAGTGTGTATCTGTGTCGGAAAGAGGCTTATACCCAGCAGTGGGCTATCATTTGAGCTGAGAAGCATGATGACAATCTGACTTGCTAACATTACTTTTATACATTGTTTTTAAATTGATTCAAGTTCTATTTCACTTTCCAAATCTTAATCTTATTTTGTTTCAGCTTTATTAAAACTGGGAGGATTAGAAATAACTGAATCTTTATTAACAGCGCTAAAGGTGAACCGTCATCAGACAAAACTGATGCTGCCTACACTCTTAATACTAATATCGAAAACAAACGAACAGGATTCACATACAGTCTTCGATAACGCATCAGAACTGTACTTTGAGAACATAGCGTTATTCGGTGCAGATGTACTCGATAGTACCATAACAGATCTACTGAGAAATCTACTTGATTCATCACAAATAAAACCGAAAATCTACAAAGATATCGTCAAATCAAACATCAAGTTTATTAGTAAAGTGTTGGATTGTTCAAAAGTTGTTACGATGATTTTTGGTATCAAAATTGTTTCCAGTAAATTAGTTTATCTATGGTCGGAAATGGCGAAAGTTTTTGATTTAAAAGATGATTATGTGAAAGAAATTTTGGATTTTGATAACGGCGTGATCTTAAATGCGGTTTTTAAGAGTGTGGAAGATGGTTTTAGTTTGGAAGCGAATTTGAGATTTTTGAACCAATATGCTTCGGTGCTTCTAAAGTTTCATTATGAGGTAAGTTTGACTCATTTTTTTTTCGCATTGTTTTCGGCTGAGACGCTGAGGTTGCGGGTTCGATCCCCGCTGCGGGACAAATGTTTGTATGATCTGCAAATATTTGTCTCGAGTCGCTGTTTGCTATAAAAGTACATATGTATAGTAAATACAAAAAATAAAGGTATATAAGTTGTATATCAGTCATCTTGTTACCACGACACAAGCATTTAATTGCTTAGCTTGGGACTAGATGACGCTGTGTGGAATGTCCAGGGATATTTATATTTATACTAGCTTACTCAACCGCGGCTTCGCTCACGTGATACCTACCTTGATAAAATATAGCCTATGTTCATTCGGAAAGTCCATGCTACATCGGTGAAAGAATTTTTGAAATTGAATGAGTAGTTTTGGAGATAACCCCAAACATACAAACAAACCAACTTTACCTCTTTATAATAGTATAGATTTATATTTAAGCCTCGATGACACAAATGACATTAGACTCTGACAATGTATCTTTTTCCGTTTCTTCCAGCCAACCTTGAAGCATATCAGCAGTTTAATAGAAAATCTGACAGCAGAGCATGTCAAAAGTCAATGGAAACATCTGTCAGAATGTCTCACACGCTGTCGACAAATATGTCACAATACACCATTAGTCCTACTCAAAAGTTTCGAAACCTGGTCTGAGGGAATTCCAATAAAAACGATCACTGAACATTTAGAAAAAGAGAAGCTATCACCAGAATATGCTTTGCAAATACATGCGTTGAATAAAATGATAGAAATATTCAATTATACAGACCTCACAGCTTTGCTGACCGCTGTCAGCGTCGACGCTAAAACTTGGGCGAAGACTGTATTAAAACTCTTTGCTGGCGATAACTTTATTTACCAAAAGGAGCACGTGACGTATCTGTCGGATTTGCTGTCAGTGTCATTGAGGTTTTTGACGTTGACAGATGTCAAAAACATCCTGCTAGAAGGGCAGGGTTTGGACGGCGCGAAGAATGCTAATCTCGGGGTGGAGTTTTGCCGGTTTTTCTTACCGGTTTTTGTGAAGTATTTGGTGAAGAAGCCATTTTTGCTGGTGCAAGAGGGAATGGACAGCTGTTGGATGCTGTTGAATGATATCGTCAAGTTGTGTGTTAGACGGAGATGGAATGACGATCGGTTGGAGAATGTACTAGAATTGGTTGACCAGGTAAGTGTTATTATTATTATTATTTTTAGCCGTCAGTGTCCCACTGCTGGGCAAAGGCCTCCCCCCATTCCCTCCAGACGTCACGATCATGTGTTAGGATCTCCCAGTCGGCTGTAAATTTGTCGAGTTCGTCCCGCCATCTCCGTCTCGGTCTGCCGCGTCGCCTTCTCGCCGGGTCGGGGCGCCACTCGGTGGCTACCTTCGCCCACAGCTCATTTGGCATACGACAGACATGCCCAGCCCAGTTCCACTTCAGCTTAGCGGCCTTCGTCGCTACGTCTGCGATTTGTGTTTGGGAGCGCAGTTCGGTGTTACGGATTCTATCCATGAGCTTGACGCCCAGGATGCTGCTAAGTGTTATAATGAAATAAAAAAAATAATAAAAGGTTACCTGGAAGAGATCGCTGTCAGCGATAAGGTCGCCCATTGTTACACTTGTTTGAATGTACTTATGTTTATTTTATTTTGTTTCTTTTATGGTGTGCAATAAAGCTATATTCTATTCTATTCTATTATATTCTACCTGTGTGGTTGAACACTATAATACAAAAATATATAAAACTACAGGGTATAGGTCGCGCCATATAAAAAGAGCTTGGTCGGGGAAGTGGCGAGGGTATGTTTGCGCCTGTGTTCACTCGCTGACGAACCAATAGCACTCGCTAAATCAATGGTATGAAGTGCGCCGCAACACCTCTCCACCAATCATCGACCGCGGAGCAGTTTGACAGCTAGCGCTCTTTTTACGTGGCGCGACCCATAAGTGTGTTACTATTTTTAATCCTGCATTATTGCGGGTTCGAATTCCGTCGAAGTAAAGACAACGCTGATTTTCGCTGGAATCTTTTGCGAGTCACAGATGTCCCTATACTTATAGGAAGGAAGATGGTAGGTATATTGAGAACTAATTCAACGAAATATACATTAAAAAAATTATGACGACCTCTGTGGCGCAGTGGGCGAAGGGCCTGATACCGCGGAGGTTGCGGGTTCGATCCCCGCCACGGGACAAATGTTTGCATGCTCTGCAGATATTTGTTCCGGGTCTGGTTGTTTTTCTATCTATAGTATATGTATTTACAAAAAAAAATGTATTTAAGTATTATATCAGTCATCTGGTTACCATAACACAAGCATTAAGTTGCTTAGCTTGGGACTAGATGACGCTGTGTGGAATGTCCAAGGATAGTTATTTATTTATTTCAGCTATGGCCGACCTACGAATCCAAATCTTCATTCAAAGACAAACACACGTTACTTCTCGACCTATCGTGTTTGAATGTGAAGCTTGCGGCCACTTCCCGCCCGATGCGATGGGTGACCGCTATCGTCGACGCTGGGGAGAGAGATGAGAGGGTCGCTCTGGTGACGGTGTTACCTGGAGGGGAAGAATACAGGTAAATAATGATATAGTTCAGCAAGTGTATATATATATATAGCAAGTGGCCAACTCTGGTGACGGAGTTTTTAGGCCGCCTAAAGGCCTCCGTCATGGCTTAACAACTTAAAATCCGAAACCGACAATTTAACGTGCCCTCCGAAGCACGGAAGCGCTCAGCTGATAATGCCACTTGCGGTCACCCATCCAAGTTGTGAAATCGAAATTCAAAAAGTCGTAAAACAAATGTTGTTCACACTGATGAGGTGAATGACCCCTTTTCGGGACAACATAGAGTTCGCGCCACGTAAAAAGAGCGCTGGTTATCAAACTGCTCCGTGGTCGATGATTGGTGGAGAGGTGTTGCGGCGCACTTCATACCATTGATTTAGCGAGTGCTATTGGTTCGTCAGCGAGTGAACACAGGCGCAAACATACCCCCGCTACTTCCCCGACCAAGCTCTTTTTACGTGGCGCAACCTATACCACTTATGAATCACCGTGTATTTCAGTAAGACCTACAAACGCTACGCATCTCTTCTCCCCACTCGTCTATCAGATATGGATTTCCAAGCGCGAGCGTCGCTAAGGGCGTTACTAGACGCACTCGCGGGGAACAGCGATAAGGCTCTGCTAGACATTGTTTGCACTCTGGCTGATGGTGAGAATTTTTTTGTTTTTTATTATTATTTTTTTAATTATTAGACGACCTCTGTGGCGCAGTGGGCGAAGATCCGCCTGAGACGCGGAGGTTTCGGGTTCGATCCCCGCCGCGGGACATGTTTGCATGTTCTGCAGATATTTGTTTCGGGTCTGGTTGTTGTATAATATGTATGTATTTACAAAAAAAATATCTATGTAGTATATCAGTCATCTGGTTACCTAAACACAAGCATTAAAATGCTTAGCTTGGGACTAGATGACGCTGTGTGGAATGTCCAGGGATATTTATTTATTTATTTATTTCACTCTATCAGACTCACTCCTTTCTTACTCATAATGTCATCCCTCAAACATATTAACAACTTTTTGGTTGGAGCTTAAAAATAAGGTTGTAATTCTCAGGCGACGATACACCCGGATGGTGGGACGAAGCGCTGGCCTCGTGCATGGCTTCTTTGGCCTCCTTGGCCTCTAAGGCCTCCGAGGCCTTGTGTTTGGCCTCGTTAGTGGATATGCACGTTCGCTGTCGCATCGACTCACCCGCTATCTGCCGTCGACTACTTGTGCCTTATATTAGGTGAGGTTTGTTTTTTAAGATAGATAAATTTTTATTGTAAAATTAAGTAGGTACGTATTTAAGGTGATTTATGCGTCGAACTAGCGCCGCCGTCTATTTTATTTTATTATTACGTTGAACAAACGCATTTTTTGTGTGTGTGTAAGTATGTAAGTGTGAATGTTTGTTACTCCTTCACGCTCAAACGGCTGGACAGATTTGAATGAAATTTGACACTTTTGATCCCGGTATTCCCACGGGAACGGAAACTATGCACCGCGGGTAGCACCGTGGAGCGCAGATAGTTCACAAATAAAATGTATCTATGTAGTATATCAGTCATCTCACCTTAACATAAGCATTAAGTTGCTTAGCTTGGGACTAGATGACGCCGTGTGGAATGTCCAAGGATGTTTGTTTATTTATCCTTCTCTCAGATCCTCTCCATCATCAGTGTGCGAGAAGTTCTTCGCGTCTATACTGAAAGAGAGCTTAGAAGGTCTGAGTTCTGGTTTGAAGGCTCCATCTCTACACCTGGACTATAAAGCGTGTGTACAGAAAAAGACTGTTGCTTTGGAGGTCTTTCTAGTGCTGTTTGAAAAGGTATTACTACTACTACTACTACTCCTAATATTACTACTACTTTTTTTTGCTAACCTATCATGTCCCGTTGCTGGGCAAAGGTCTTCTCCCCCTTCAACTTCCACTATTTGCGCTCCAAGGCAACAATTTGCCAGTTTGATTCGAATGCATCCAGGTCGTCTCGCCATCTTTCCCTGGGTCTGCCGCGTCTCCGACTGTCTTCGGGCACCCACTAAGTGACGAGTTTCGCCCAACGTTCTATGCATTCGAGCCATACCACTACTACTACTACAGTTTCAGATATTACTACTACTTACTACTATATCTACTTCTACGACTGCTGTTAATTCTATGTCTGCTGCTAGTTCCACTAATACGTCTACTAGACTTACGTTTGCTATTACTACTGTTTGTCACAAAGCATTGTCTAGAAGAAGACTTTTGCTTTGTGGGTATTTCTAATGCAGTTAGAAAGGGTACGACTTTCTACTAGATCTACTACTACTTCTTCTAATTCTTTGTCTGCTTCTACTATACTACTATGTCTGCAACTATTACTTCTGTGTCTGTGTCTAATACATCTACTACTACTACAGCAATACTACTAAATACTAATACTACTAAATACTACTTAATACACTACTCAACAAAGTCTAGGGAACAAGGATATTTTAGTGAATATTTTTAATTAAACTTTTTTATTGTCCCAGATGTTATACATCAAAAGAAGCGAAATTTATTCTTGATTTCAGTTATGCAATTAAATAAAAAGCGTTCATGTAAAAAATTAAGGTTTATTTAAAAAAACTAAAATAGTGCCTAAACAAAAAACAAACAATTTTCTTTAAATTACAAAACTTATGACGCTTATGTGGAAATTCAATGAAAAAACATTATTTGCAGCTGTTTAATAATCCGTTGGACCTCCCAGGGCATTAGCCACGGCCCTTCATTGGCGTGGCATGCTGAGTATCAAGTTATCAGTTGTCGCATGTGAAATAAGGCTCCATATTCTGAAAAGATGCAAAAAAAGTTCTTCTCCCGTGTTTAAATTTTGAGGAAAATCACTGAAAGCTCTTCTTCCGAGTAAATCCCATGCATGCTCAATTAGATTGAGATCGGTGGACTGACCAGGCCACTCTAATACCGTGATATTGTGCTCGCTGAACACATTCATCACCTGCCTTGCGGTGTGTGGGCGTGCATTATCCTGCATGAACACGAAATCTTGGCCAAACTGCTGGTGGTGGGGGATGACCATAGGATGCACTACCTGTTCAGTGTATTGGTCTGCATTCAAATTGCCTCGTATGCGAACGAGATCAGTTTTCCCACCCAGGCAAATTCCAGCCCACACCATGATCGTTCCGCCTTGATTAGGATGAACTTCCTGAGGATTTCGGAGTCGACTTTGGCGACCAGGAACAAGCCAAACACGCACTCTCCTTGAATCAGGATGAAATCCGAAACGAGACTCTTCGGAAAAGAAAACACGTGCTTACTGATTGTTGGTCCATCGCAAATGTGCATTAGCCCACATAAACGACGCCCTCGATTTCCACGTCGCAAAGCTGGAACTCATAATGGTGTGCGAGCGCAGAGATTGACTTCATGTAATCTTCTCCTGGCAGTTTGGTCACTGATAACCACTTGGTGCTGGGACTGGAGTCTTCCTACCAACTGGCGAGCTGTAATCTGGGACTGCCTTCTTGCAGCATTATGCAGAAATCGATCTTGTCTCTGGGTAGTGACCCTGTATCTTCCTCGGTGACGTTCGGCTACATCTCCTGTAGCCCTGTAGCGTGCCCATAATCGGCAAATTACGCTTGGCTGTGAGTGCACAGCGGCCGCGATATCGCGTTGACCGCGTCTAGCTTCCAACATACCCACAGCCCTAAGCATCTCTTCCCGCGTTAAATCACGACGTAACATAACGCTTAGACTTTCGAAAATGTCGAAAAAGTTGGCAGTAATGGGTTTTCACAAGAATAAAAGTCGATACATGACAAAAATCACAACAACTTTATGCTAGCAAACCCCTTACTCTTTGACCAAGTTCGATTTTTCCCTCTTATTTTGAAAAGCTTTCGCACTTTGGTTTTATTTTTTTAATTTCGAACAAATGATTTATTCCTCTTCCAGCCTTAATTCATAAATTTTTGTGACCAGTACATTTTTTACGAATTATTACAAAAAAGTTGAAGCATTGTTGCTTGTTCCCTAGACTTTGTTGAGTAGTGTATGTGTCTCCTAGAAAGAAACTTTATATTTCAGGTACCAGCATCGAAGATTGAATCACCCAGTTCACCTTTATACGAACACATACAGACGGACAAGTAAGTATTAAGACCCCTGTGGCGCAGTAGTCGAAAGTCCTCTTGGAACGCGAAAATTGCGGGTTCGATCCCTGCACCGGGACAAATGTTTGGAGTTCAAATATTTGTCTCGAGTCTGGGTTTTTTCTATGTATAATATGTATGTATTTATTTATAAACAAACGTCTATAAGTAGTATATCAGTCATCTGGTTACCATAACACAAGCATTAAGTTGCTTAGCTTGAGACTAGATGGCGCTGTGTGGAATGTCCAATATTTATTAATAAAACAATGTGGTTCTTATGAGATGTTTTATTTCGTGATTTTCTTTCATTATAAATGAATCAATTTCATTGAAAAAGCACGTTATATTTTCATTTTATAATCGTTTTAATTTCAGTCCCTGGCATATACCTCGTGAGCTGATGCGCTTGTGTTTCAAACTCCGCGATAAACTTGTGACGCCAGATGGCGCTAGTCATGCACTATCCAATATTTGTAGGTGAGTACATAAAGTTTGATTTATGAGTCTTTTTAACAACAACAAAATAATACGACCTCTGGCGCAGTGGGTGAAAGCTTGTATGTTTTGCAAATGTTTCGAGTTTCGGTGAAAAATTTTTTGAATGAGTAGTTTCGGAGATTACCCCAAACAAACAAACCAACTTTACCTCTTTATAATATTAGTATAGATATATATATATTAGTATAGATAGATAGATAGAGTATAAGAAGAAGAAGAAGAAACACTATATTGTACACAAAACAAAACAAAATAAAGGACATTATTTACAATAAAAAGCACAATGGGCGGCCTTATCGCTAAGAGCGATCTCTATAAGATATAGATCATTTTTGTGTTATTACAGGGAATTTCAATACGCTGCGTATAAATGCATGTGCGCGTGTATTTGCTTACGACGCCCCGACGCAAAGATATACAATACAGTATTCAATGTCGCTGTGTGGAATAAAATAGTTGATGAGAATGCTGATTATAACCTCCCTTTGAAGACGCAATGGGTAAGTAAACAAAACAAAGAAGCATACATTTACCGCCTTATGCATATTGGTTTAGTAAACCTACTTTAGCTAAAACGGATAAATCTGTTGCTATCACTTTTCATTGACATAAGAGTAACAAGAAGAAAACATATTTTAAATCTATATTCACAAATCTTAATGAATAAGACCATTACACTTTATTCACAGCAAATGCTGAGTGGTGACCGATATCCTTCACTTATAATAATATTTTCTACATAAAATATTTTATGTAGAAAATATTACCTGTCCTGCTGCCCTAGCCATTTTTTTTTTTATTTTACATTTCGACAATCGCTTTCGATTAGAAACAAAAAAAAATGTATAGGAATTGACATTCGATGACGAAAACTCGAGCGATCAGAAATGTCAAATCAAAGGGATAGCGATAATAGAAACCAAAGACGATTAATATCTAGAAGACAGACAAAGTCCATACACAAAATCGTAACCCTAAAAAATAGCCTGAAAACTCTAAAACATCAATTTTATCCAAGAAATTTCAATTACTTTCTAGTTAAAAATGTTTAAATATTGAATATTGTTGCTACCTACTACTAAGTATTGAAATTTCTTGAATAAAATTGATGTTTTAAAGTTTTCAGGCTATCTGGTACTGCGGGATCGGGTTACGATTTTGTGTATGGCCTTTGTCTGTCTTCTAGATATTAATCGTCTTTGATAGAAACGAAACATTTGACACTTGTCTACGCACCCTGTAATATGTGTGAGTGATGTAAATAAATATGTTTTATTTAGAAAAAATTGTTTTGCTATTTTTAGATTTTTGATAAAAAAGTATAGTTCGCGCCACGTAAAAAGAGCGCTGTCTGTCAAACTGCTCCGTGGTCGATGATTGGTGGAGAGGTGTTGCGGCGCACTTCATACCATTGATTTAGCGAGTGCTATTGGTTCGTCAGCGAGTGAACACAGGCGCAAACATACCCCCGCTACTTCCCCGACCAAGCTCTTTTTATATGGCGCGATCTAAAAAACCGAAAAAAGCATTTATTTGACACACACACAAACTAAAACAATACACAAAAACATAACTTAAAAATACACAATGTGTCCCAAATAGGCGTCCAACTCTGCATTTGCTGAGAAAAAAGATTTTTTTTAAAGACATTGCTACACAATATTATATTTAACAGAATCAACACAAGGTGTTCAAGCCAGTCTCCATCCCCATGACGGGTGGCAAGCGCCTGTCCCGCGGCTCGTCGACTCGACAACGACTGTTCCTACGGACGCTATCAGAGAACCCGATGGATCATGATTTAACTGAATATAATGAAGAGGTATGTACAATAAGTACATGAATACTAATGGGTGTTTTCTATGTATAATATGTATGTATTTAAAAAAAAATGTATCTATGTAGTGTATCATGTTATTGCATATAAAATACAAATAACGGGCATACTACGCGGAACGACCGATCTTCATCTCTCCATATAACGTGTATTGGCGTTCCGCCGCCGAAGTTCGACGACGGAATTTCGGTCCAGTGTGACAAAGTACTTAGATATTTAATGCCGAGTGGTTATGGCAGCCCGGCTTAAGGGTTATCGTTTGTATCTCGCGGGTTCGAATCCCGTCGAAGCCGTAAACTTTTAGTAGTAGACTTTTATTTATAAGTTTATATATTTTTAATAACGTCTCTTAGTAATTCATTTCTTAATTTTTTAATTTAACATGTATAGAGTTTTGTTTTGTTGCTTAATTTAATAAATTTAGTTTTTATTTTTGATTACTACGTAGGTTCATAATAATAATGATTATTATATAGTGCTGTGCATGCCTGTAATGGGTACACATAACATAGTATTTTTAGATGAATGTTTTTTACAATGTGTAATTATGTGTACTGTTGGCGTTGCCTTAATAAATAAATAAATTTCTTTCTAGCTCGACACAGAAACCCAAGATATAGAACTACCCGACATTTCACTAAACAGCCACGCTTGCGCGGGCACGCTCACAGCATTGTTTCGACACGCGGCTTCTCTCGCTCACTGCCAGTGGCTTGTGCCAGTACAAGAGGCTTTAGCAGCGTCTCCGAAGAATACTAGATGGCTGCTGGCTATGGTACGTCATGGCTTAATCTCTGTTTGAAATGGGATAAGTGTTTTTTATTGTACGGAATTGTATTAATGTTAAAAAGTGTCGGTTCAGGTATTGGTAAGTAGTGTATGCGTTAAGCCATGATGACTGTCATGGCTTAACGTCTGTTGAAATGGAATGCTGGAGCATTTATAGTGCAAGTTTATATATTTTATTATATTGCAAGTGTCAGACACGAAGCCATGTCGCTAGTCATGGCTTAACGTTTGTTCCATGTATTATTTAGATTTTTATGGTCACTGTAGAAGAAGCGTCATGCGTTAAGCCATAACTTGCGTCATGGCTTCTATAACATTACTTTCAGGTGATTTGCAACAGTAAAGAGGAACTTAAGCCACACGCTTCGCAGCTTCTCCTGGGTTTGCTTGCCGTTATAACTGACACTTCGGACGGAATACTTAATGGTCTTCACGTGGATATTGTAAGTATTATTTCGATTTAAAAATAACTTTTCAAAATACATTAAAAACATATTTTCTTGTTTTTTTATAGTGTTTAATCAAACTTAAGTTTAGCCTAAATAATTAAATTAACTTAGGCTCAACTCACACCAAAAGAGCATCGAAGAGCAGCGAAGCGGAGCGCAGTTTCAGTGACATGCGAATTTCAACTTTATTTTAATTTCTATAATACTTATTATCACCGAGAAGGCGCGCGTATTCGAATGCGCCGGAATTCCCGCGGGCATCCTCGCGACTCGTTCGAGTTTCTTATGCGATAATAAGTATTATAGTAATTAAAATAAAGTTGAAATTCGTATGACACTGAAACCGCGCGCCGCTTCGCTGCTCTTCGATGCTCTTTTGTGAGTTGAGCCTTATGCATTTTACATTTTATTTCAAAACCTTCACAGCTCAACACCTTAATATCCTGGGAATGTGCTACCGTTACAATACACCATCTTAACACGTCTATCAACTATCTAATAAAAACTGCGTTAAGCAACGTCACCCGGCCCAGTATCTTTAAGATGCTTGAAGATGTTCTTGAGAATATGTTAAGAGTATACGGACGGTTCGTCGAAGGTGATGTGAAATGTTTCGACGCCGATTTTGATAGTAAGCAATCTAATGTTTAATGCCGGGTTGCAATATTCAACTTACTAATAACCGTGGATCTGTCGCCATAGTAATATTGTTGTCTGTCAAAAAGTGTCCTACATTTTTTGTTGTCTAAACAAAGTTGCTATGCCGATCAATCTACGATCATTCGTAAGTTTAATATTGAAACTGGCCGTAAGACTTATAGGGTAAGACTTATACCGGTATCTCCAGTAAGGCCATTTTACTAACTGCGCCCCGCGGCCCGCTACTTTTTATCCCGGATTTTTAATCCAGGGTATAAGCAATTCTGGTACCAAATTTCTTTGAAATCCGTCCAGCCGTTTGAGCGTGAAAGAGTTACAAACACACTTACACACTTAAATACTTGCACACACAAAAATTCACCTTTATAATAGTAGTGTGATAGTGTTAGTATTAACACGAGCTTTAAACGGTGAAGGAAAACATCGTGAGGAAACCCGCGGCTAGTCAGCCCCACACGTATTCTTTCCTTCACCGTTTAAAGCTCGTGTTAAAGCGCATGTAAATTTTTCGATGCGAAAAGTTCATTGATGCACGGCCGGATTCGAACCCACGACATTGACATAATGTAACAAGAAAAAAACATTTAAAGAATGAAAAAAAGAATGAATCCATATTAAATTGGTAAATCTTTATGAATAAGACCATTAAATTTCAGATCGAAGCAAATTCTGCCTCAAACTCATACTACGGTTTGTCAAGAACAAAGTACGCGTACCGGGTCTACTTTTATATCTGCTATCCAAACTCCGCGCCAACTATAAGGTGCATAAAAGTGAGATGGGTATATACGCTGAGGTGATTGGCACTGAGATTGCTAATAGGTAAGTTTTCTAAATAACAATTAAATTAAATAATTCACCCGTTTAGGCGCCATCTATAGCGTCCGTCACACGAATTTTATGAGTTTTTTACCCCCCTCGCCCTGTCACAGCTGGTCACAATGATACATTGGTGCCTATGTAGATGTCGCATAAACTTTTCTTCAGCATATTTTTGCCCACTGCAGGGCGTATGCCTCTCCAATTTTTCTCCACACTGCTCTATCACTAGTCTTTCTGGTCCAGTCTGTCCCAGCATGGGCTCTAATATCATCAGACCATCGGGTGGATGGTCTGCCAGCGCTCCTCTTACCGAGCCGCGGTCTCCACTCTAGCACAGATTTGCTTTATCTACCGTCTCCGCGTCTGCACACATGTCCGGCCCAAGCCCACTAAGCCCCCTCCCACCCCTTGTCACACCAGGTCACACTTCATCGCCGGGTGATGATGATGATTTCTTATTTATTCTACAGCACACATGAAGAAAAGATCGAAGCTGCTGGAAAACTGAAGAAGATTCTAGAAGATGTCCGCCGACACAACATATCTGATTACGTGAAGATATTGAACTATTCCGGATGTTGTGATGCTCAGCAATTCAGGTTAGTGTAAACTGACCTCTGTGGCGCAGTGGGTGAAGACCCGAGACGCGGAGGTTGCGGGTTCGATGCCCGCTGCGGGACAAATGTTTGTATGTTCTGCAAATATTTGTCTCGAGTTTGGGTGTTTTCTATGTAGGTATTTACGAAAAAAATCTATGTAGTATCAGTCATCTGGTTACCATAACAACAAGCATTAAATTGCTTAGCTTGAGGCTAGACGACGCTGTGTGGAATGACCAAGAATATTATTTTATATATGTAAAAGGTCCACTACGCCACAGAGGTCGTCTCTAAAATAATATTTTCAAGTACAAATTAAAATTTTTTTTGTTAAGTTTTAATCCATTTTGCTTTATAATTTACTAGCAGATCCGCGCGGCTTCGCTCGCTTGTTGTACATACCTACCTTAAACACTGGTCGTACTGTCTTGCCATTTTGAGAAAAGTGAATCTTGATAAATGGAGGTGTAGGTACCTACTTAAAAGGGATTTCTAGAAATTAAACCCTTAATAGAGTGATTTATTTACAGAATAATAGTGGATTTAACCCAAAAGCTACGCGGAGCCGATCAAAAGAAATGCCTCAATATAATATCTACATACATATCGGAGCATCCAGATTCGTGCGAAACTACCGAACTACCCCCCGAAGTTGAACAAATGGTCGAACACGTATCTACGGATAGACAATTTGACAGTAAGATTGCGAACTACACAGAATTAGAGTAACTCCACCCCAAGCTATAACACAGTAGGATGAAATAGATTTACTTAAAGCAAAGTAGACTTGTCTAATTGTTACAGTCCTCAATTAGATATAGGTCGCGCACGTAAAAAGAGCTTGGTCGGGGAAGTAGCGGGGGTATGTTTGCGCCTGTGTTCACTCGCTGACGAACCAATAGCACTCGCTAAATCAATGGTATGAAGTGCGCCGCAACACCTCTCCACCAATCATGACCACGGAGCAGTTTGACAGCCAGCGCTCTTTTTACGTGGCGCGAACTCTATGTAAATCGACGTAATTTTTACAGAATTCTCATTATGTAATGAAATAGGGAGCTTTAGACATTTCTTTCAGAACTTTATGTAATTTTTAGATACTGTTGAAGATTTCTAAAGGGGTAGTCAAGATTTCTAAAGTAAGTTTTAACATGCCCACATTTTGCAGAAGTTATCTTTCCATACGTGACAGGTTGCAAGCGCATCGACGCTATTAGAGAGCTAACTGGTTTTCTCACGATGTTTTCCTTCACCGCTTAATTATGTTATCACCATTATAATGATGTGTGAATGGGACATTTGGAAGGGAAGACCTAGGCGAACATGTTTAGACCAAATTGGCGACATTTTGGAGAAAGGCCAGGTCAGAAGTACCCTAAACCGGAGAGCGTGTATGAAGAATGTAATGAGAGTGAATGAGGCTTAGATTTAACGTATACGATTACGAGCGAAATTGTGCCTATACTTGCCATTTCATTCTTACAAAGTTATCTTAATACTGGTGTGTCAGGATCGTAGCAAGTGGAGTTCTGTGCTCTCTGCCTACCCCCATGGGAGAGAGGCGTGATTTTATGTATATATGTATTTTAATAAACCATCTTTATTTTCAGGTCTTTTTACCACACCACAGTTTTTAATGCCGCCGCCAGCAAAAAGGGCGAAGACTGGAACTTCGTCTCCTATTTTGAACACTATTGGTCGGAATGAGACACATATAAGCAAGGTGCTGGCACAAAAAGGTGTCAAAACGAGGGTAGATGGAAAACTTTGCAAGAACAATATGGCTGTCAGGTGAGTACAAGGAATATTAAAAATATCATCAATCTTCGAACGCGTTAACAATGTGCCTTATGCAATTTAGTCAATTTACCAGTTCGAAGTCCTTATTTATCTCGGAATATAAAATAAATAAAAAATATCCTTGGACATTCACACACGGCGTCATGTAATAAGCAACTAAATGCTTGTGTTATGGTAACCAGATGACTGATATACTACTTAGATAATATATTTTTTTTGTAAATACATACATATTATAGATAGAAAAACATCCAGACCCGGAACAAATATCTGTAGAACATACAAACATTTGTCCCGTGGCGGGAATCGAGCCCGCAACCTTCGCGTCTCAGGCGGGCCTTCACCCACCGCGCCACAGAGGTCGTCAAATGTGATAGCTACGACCTTCATATTTGAGGAAGTAATATTTCGAACTTTTATCTTGGTTTATGTCTTTTAAAAACACGATTGGTTAAAGTTTTCTCGATATTTTTTTTTTTAAAGTTCATACATGTTTTGAACACAATTTGCTATTTATCTCAGGAACAGTACACTATTTTTGTTAGGTTTTTGTTTTATCAAAAAAACCTAGCCCCCTTATTAATAAAAGAAGATTAACAAAGAACGTCCTTGAATGAACGAATAAGCACTTTATTGTACACAGAATATACATACAAATACAACTTAAAATTAATACTTCGTTGATCTTTGTTTATTAATAAGAGGGTAGAAGTATTTCTTTCGATATGTATTAAAATTTTTAAATTTGTTAAAAAAAAAATGAAATATGATCACGACTGTATCCTAGGGAGCGATAGACATTTCTTTCAGATCTTAATGCAATTTTTAGATCCTTTTGAAGATGTCTAAGGGGGAAGTCAGAGGTATGTCCACATACATATTTGGTACATGCCCACATCTTGCAGAAGTTAACTTTCCATATGTGACAGGTTGCAAGCCCATCGACGCTTTTAGACATTCAAATCATCGAACAATTTGTTGATAAAGTAAAAATCACGATTTCAGATTCGTCGAATGCTTCTACATAGCTATATACTTACCAATGAAGTATGGAAATGAGACGGATCTGTCTGTCTGTATGTCAAAGTTTTATGATATGCTCTTCAGCCATTTGAGGAGTCAGGATAGCTTCAGGCAGAAGAAGTTGCGGGATGAACCGTTCATTGCGTGAGTTATTTGATGTACTAGCGACTCGCCCCGTCTTCGCATAGTTGCATCCTACTAATATTATAAAGGTGAAAGTTTGTGTGTGTAAGTGTGTTTGTTACTCTTTCGTGTTTGGTACCACGCGAGCGAAGCCGCGGGCGAGTAAGCTAGTAAATTATAATAGGATTGTGTCCACCAAGAATAAATTGGGTGAATATGCATTTTAGGTTTTCCTATATAGATCAGTGAAGTAGGGCACTGGTGACCCGTAACACAGGTTATTATATATACCTATTTCAGGCACCAGTCTCTCACAACATTTCTTTTGTAAATAGTTAGAACCGACACTTATTTTTGTATAATTTTTAACTGTATTTATTTAATTTATTATTGGGGGCAATTCGGAGTGTCGCAAAAGCTAAACTAACCTAACTAAAACTATTGCCATCCTTTTTATTTCCCATCGCTATGAAAGGGACGGCAACATTTTTAGTTAGCTTAGTTTAGCTTTTGTGACACTCAGAATTGCCACTAATATGTATTTATTTTTTAAGTCATTTTGTTTTCCTGTATTTATATTTATATAACTTTATGGTTTGTGAGAGAAATAAATAAATTATTGATTGATTGATTGATTTCTAATGATTACCTATGATATGTAGCTTTGAAATATATTTAATATGCCTATGTAATATAAAGGGACATCCAAACTTAATCGTATTTTAAGGCATTTCAAAGGCTATGACGAAGTGAAGTGGAAAAGAAGATTTGCGTGAAGGTCATTGAAAATGGATAGTATTTTAGATGATAAGCTATATTATTAACTAGTTTTCTTTCAGATCCAATCCGATTGGTCTTTCAAAATCGCGCACCAAGAAAATGGTTGGGACATTGCGAAGTTTTTCCTACAACTCATCTACTAATATCAATGGTATGTGACAAAAGCGCTCCTTGCTAAGACGTTCTTGATAGATCGTCGATAGAAGTTAAGCAACGTTCTGAGCGGTCACTACTCCGATGGGTGACCGCAAGTGGCATTTTCATCTGAGCGCTTCCGTGCTTCGTAGGGCACGTTAAATTTACGGTCTCGGCTTTTAAAGTCGTTAAGCCATGACGGAGGCCTTTAGGCAGCCTAAAAACACCGTCACCAGAGTTGATCACTTGCTCATACGAACGAACGAACGAATGGTATGTGACTTATTGCTCGTAAGTGAGTCAACCTATATCGTCCTTGATACTTCGCTTTTCATTTTTACTTCCAAATAGACTCGTTCGTTCGTATGAGCAAGTGGCCAACTCTGTTGACGGAGTTTTTAGGCCGCCTAAAGGCCTCCGTCATGGCTGAACGACTTGGCCACTTGCTCATACGAACGAACGAACGAATTTGACTGTGTATTTTTAATGTATACTGGCTGGCTTTACTTTTTTGTTTATGAATCTACTTCAATAAATCCGGAACCGACCATTTAACGTGCCCTCCGAAGCACGGAAGCGCTGATAATGCCACTTGCGGTCACCCATCCAAGTAGTGACCGCTCAGAACGTTGCTTAACTTCGATGATCTATCAAGAAGTCTTAGCAAGCTTCGCCACGAGCGCTTCCAAATTCCAAATATACTAAAATTCATATTATCTCTGTTTTCAATTTCAGACACAGATTCTGAAATCGATGTACAAGTTTCCGTTGAGCAGATTTTAGACACATTACTACAGTTTGCAAAAGTAAGTTACGAAAACATGAAATAGTAGAACAAAACAAATACCCGTCCGTCTTAGATAGATAGATAGATAGATAGATAAAGACTTTATTGACACACACACATTACAGCGCAGATGGAAAGGTTTACAAAGTAGAAGAACTTAACTAAACACAGAATAGTACAGAAAGGAAAATAATATAAAAAGGTAGGTAGGTAATGCAATAGGCCTGTGCTGAAGAGGGTGGGTCAAAAGGGACCAGTCTCAGCTTTTTGTTACTCTGCGCCTTGACGCAGAACAACACTGATTTTCAGACTGGGCCTGACATGTCTTCGTGACACAAACAAAAAATCGCGACTTTATTACGACGCAACAAAGTACAATTTATCTTGTCAAAGCAGTTTGACATTGAGATGTATTATAGAGCTACAATTAGACAAATAAAATGTAAACGCCAAAACTCGGCGCACACTACGTAGTGCGCAGAGTTTTTCTTTTTTGCGTACAAGCTACATTGAACATTAAAACGAACGACATAACGTCTACATTCAAATGTCAAATGTCATTTGACATTGAATTTGCACGCACATTTTTTGAGTGTTGTCAGCTATTAGATTGTGACTCTTTAATACATCTCAATGCAGTTTGATTAGTTTTAGAATAGAATATCTTTATTATCATAAGTGTAACACGTTAACAAAATAAATGCAATAAGTAATTAAAATTTTGTAAGAATGAAATGGCATGTATAGGCACATTTTCGCTTGTAATCGTATACGTTAAATCTGTCTTCTATACTTGTTGAGTCGAAGGATAATTAAATGCCTTTTTACAATACGAGTATAAAACTAGTTAAATGAAAATGTATTTATATTGTAATTTGTTTTGTGAATTAATAAATAAAATAAAAAAAATAGCTTTTAATTTTGCTTTTAACAGGTGACTCCTGAAGCATCAATGGACCTGCTAATTCAACTGCTACATGTGATGAGTCGTGGGTTCGATTCCCGGACAGAGTTAGCGCGACTTCTGATCTCTCTACTCACTACTGTACCGCAGTTTGTGGTCATAGCGAGATGTTGTGTTGACCAACTGACCGTTTTAGATGGGTAAGTGTATTTTTTTAGCCTGTTCTGACCTCTGTGGCGCAGTGGATGAATGCTTGCCTGAGACGCGGAGGTTGCGGGTTCGATCCCCGCTGCGGAGACGAATGTTTGCATGATCTGCAAATATTTGTCTCGAGTCTGGGTGTTTTCTATGTATATTATGTATGTATACTAAAAAAATAAGATATAGGTCTTGCCATGTAGAAAGAGCGCTCGCTGTCAAACTGCTCCGTGGTCGATGATTGGTGGAGAGGTGTTGCGGCGCACTTCATACCATTGATTTAGCGAGTGCTATTGGTTCGTCGAAGCTCTTTACGTGGCGCGACCTTTATCTATGTAGTATATCAGTCATCTGGTTACCATAACACAAGCATTAAGTTGCTTAGCTTGGGACTAGATCACGCTGTGTGGAATGTCCAAGGATATTTATTTATTTATTTTAGGTTCATGGACATTGTTGAAGAATTGAAGAGGTCTTCTCTTGGCTCTGAAGGAGAACAACTCTTCAGACTGCTGCATGAGGAAACGAGACTAAGATGTGGAGGGCCAAACCTATTTGTATTGGGGTAATCTTCTTGCCCTTTCCTTAAATAACCTTAAATTATTTTTATTTACAGAAACTAAACTACTACATATTTACATACAAAATACAAGCCAGTTGAGCCACCTAAGAGGCTAAGAAGCGTAACAAACGATATACAGGGTGTTACCAGACCACTACCGAAAACTTTAGGGGGTGAAAGTACCCATCAATATGAACAACTTTTTCTAAGAAACCAACACTGTGAACGCGATAAAAAAACAGCAGTTCCATACATAAGTTCAATACCTACTTGGCTAAAGTGTATGAAACAGCTGTTTTTTTTTTCGCGTTCACAGTGTTGGTTTCTTAGAAAAAGTTGTTCATATTGATGGGTACTTTCATCCCCTTAAGTTTTCGGTAGTGGTCTGGTAACACCCTGTATATATATATATCCTGATATCTTATTATAACCCTAGTAAGTAGCTTCCTATCCCCCTCCTGATAATCCCTGGTTAGGTACTAGCTCCTACACTCCAAATAACCCTCACTGTGCAACACAGTAAGGCAGCTACTCCTCATAAATCACCGTTGGGTTTGATCTGTTCCTAGAGGTAATAGTGGCAATTCTGAGTGTCGCAAAAGCTAAACTAAGCTAACTAAAATTGTTGCCGTCCCTTTCATAGCGATGGGAATAAGAAGGATGGCAATAATTTTAGTTAGTTTAGTTTAGCTTTTGCGACACTCCGAATTGCCCCCAGTGTCTCGTTAGTAGGCAAAGCCTCCTGACTGTATAAATCATCTGGTTTTTTTTTTCAGAACTTTATATAAAGACGAAGAGGAAGACATGATAGTAGATGCTGAATTTTCCATAGAAGGTAAGGATTGTAACATTATTTTAAACTGATTAAAGAAACCGTTTTAACTGTCTTTGTTTCCGAACTTGCTGTTAATCAAACCAGCAATTAAAAAGCCATTTTATCTGTTTTTTTTTCTGATTTACAACTTAAGCCCGTCACACACGTAGCTATAATATATTATATAAATGCTTAAGTTGTAAATCAGAAATAAAACAGAGAATATTATATTATATTCTTTTTGTTTTGACTCTTTCTGTGTATTGACTCTTTCTTTCTTTATAACTACAGGTTTGGTGTCAGCATTTCAAAAACTATCAAATTGGGATGAGCTAACTATTCAAGAAAGGAGGAAAATTAAGAACAAATTACCTGCACTTTGGATAGACAGAGAAACATCTATACAACTACTAAATCGGTATAAAGGTAACAAAATAATCACATTTTATACTTTACATATTTTTTAACCTTTTATAGCTTATACAATCCTTAGCTTGGGACTAGATGGCGCTGTGTGTAATATCCAGGGATATTTATTTATTTATTAGAATGTAGATATTTTTGATTATAGTGTTAAACCAGGTATTTCATCATATCACCAAAAGTACTTAAACTTACTTACTTTATCATATCACCGAAATATCATCTTACTGATAGTTTCGTCTTCAGCGTTAAGGACTTCGTGGCCGAGTTGTAAGGCAGCCTGGCTTAAGGGTGATCGCTTGTATCTCGCGGGTTCGAATCCTGCCGAAGTCGTAAAACTTTTAGTAAGATTTTTCATTTATTAGAATGTGTTTAAATTTATTTATTTTATGTTTTGTCCTATTTTAATAAGTCACAAAATAAACTTTCTTCTATTCTATTCTAATTTTTACTACTATATAAAAGGGGAAAGGTAGTACGTCCAAACATCTGGTTACTATAACACAAGCATTAAGTTGCTTAGCTTGGGACTAGATGACGCTGTGTGGAATGTCCAAGGATATTTATTATTTACTAGCTGCGCCCCGCGGCGAATAGTTCCCGTTCCCGTGGGAATACCGGGATCAAAAGTAGCCGGGAGCCTATTCTTTAATGGGTATAAGCAATTCTGGTACCAAATTTCATTCAAATCCATCCAGCTGCTTGAGCGTGAAAGAGTAAAAAACACACATACTTACACACACACAAACTTTCACCTTTATAATATTAGTGTGAAGTGTGA
Organism: Xanthorhoe designata; assembly: GCA_963582015.1. Lineage (NCBI taxonomy): Eukaryota > Metazoa > Arthropoda > Insecta > Lepidoptera > Geometridae > Xanthorhoe > Xanthorhoe designata. Next base: position 1,956,342 of record OY757058.1, read on the forward strand.
TAGTTTGATATTGGTGGCTATTCGGGATGTCTCCAAAACTAAAGTAAACCAATTTGACAGCACTAAAAATGTTGCCGTCCCTTTCATAACGATCGAAATAAAAAGGAAGGCATCAATTTTAGTTCTGTCAAATTAGTTTAGTTTTGGTGACATCCCGAATACTATTAGTGTGATTATTACATAATAAGCCATGACGGAGGCCTTAAGGCGGCCTTAAAACTCCGTCACCAGAGTTGGCCACTTGCTCATACGAACTTACTTACTTTACATAATATTATAATGTGATTATTATTTATTATTATAATTACCTACGTATTATTATATATTATTAATTATTATTTTTGTAGATCCAAGCGGCTGGTTTGGGCACATGGTACATCTTTACCATCACAACGAGAAGGATGTTATGAGGTGGCTCAGAATCATTGACAAATGGCCTCGAAGGCAATTTGTAGTCTCTTCTGTAAGTAAAGCCTACAAGTTTTTAGGGTTTTTTTTTGGCTTTTTTAGGGTTCCTTATCCAAGGGGTTAAACAGTTGGACAGAAAAGGTTACCAACGAGGAAGTATTGAACAGAGTTAAAGAGTTATTGTTAATGAATACCATCAAGAATAGAAGAGGAAAAATGATTGGTCATCTTATACGACATGACAGCTTTATAAGGAACATCAGAGAAGGAAAAGTAGAAGGAAGGCGAGGAAGGGGAAGACCGAGAATTAATTACATAAGTCAGATAAAAGAGAAGGTCGCTGTCATGTCGTATCAAGAGGTACGAGTAAAAGAGATCGCATTGGAAAGAAGTATATGGAGGAAATTGCATCATTACACCGACAAGAGCTGAGCTCTTAAGTTTTATATATATATCCAAGGGGTAAAAACGGGACTATTAAACGGCCGTAATAAATATTCAATCGAACGATCGCAGTTCTATCTCCATAGCAACTTTGTTATACAACCTTAGAGAAAGTAAGAAATAGAGCGCTGTATATTCCTTTCTCATTCACACAAAAACAGAGAAGAATATAATATACAACATTCTTCTGAGTAAAAGAGACAAAGCGTTATATCTTTTGTCCCTTATTGCGTGCCGCTTTTTGTTTGGCCGGAAACTTGATGCTCCGAATTTTGTACTACGAAACTATGGTGTGATAATGTATTTTCTATCTGTCTATATCAATTTGTTACAGATTATAGAAGCACAAGAGTGGAGCGGCATTAAATTTGATGATAACGACACAAGACTTCCCTGTCATATACAGAAGAATGATTGCCTTGCTGAATGGGCCGCCAGACTTTTTGTAAGGTACTTAAAGCTTGGTTAACGCGTTCAGTGCCCACGACACACGTACATGTTGCTTCGAAGTGCTGGATTGAATTTAAACTTTGCACACTTATCAAGAATCGATGGCAATACAAATTTAAAAATGATTTAACGCGTTCAGTGCCCCTGATGCACATGCGCAAGTTGCTTCGAAATGCTCAGTTTAAATTTTGCACACATCAAGGATCGACGAAAACACCATTTCCAGTGCCTTTGACGCAACATCCACATATGCGTCATGAGCACTGAACGCGGTAGACAGAGTTAATTTTAAAGGGTTAAAAAGGGTAAAAACAGAACCCTATTACCAAGAACGATATAGGTTATTGTCCTTGCTATTACTATACCGATATTATTATTTACGAAGTACCCTAAAGTACCATGAACCGGAGAGCGTGTATGAAGAATGTAATGAGAGTGAACGAGGCGAGAGGTGTGTCAGGATCGTAGCAAGGAAATCCGTGCTTTCTGCCTACCCCCATGGGAAATCCGAGGTCGCTCCTCGAAGCCTGTGAAGAGCCCAGGATACTTCTGTGCTTCTGGGAGGAGCTAGGCTGGCTACACTACTAGTGAGCCAGGTCATCCCCACGCATGAAGGACCACCTTTGAGTCTAAATGCGGAAAAGGGAGTCCCCATACATACATACATACCCCCATGGGAAAGAGGCGTGATTTTATGTATGTATGTATTATTATTATTTACAGAGCAGCATACGAAGAATCCTTGAACACCAATAGAGCATCAATTGATTTAGATAATTCAGATGAAAGGAGACAGAGGAACATTATTGAAAGGTAAAACTGACAAGACTTAGGCCTTTACATCTTAACTTTGTTGGTCATGTTACTACACTCTGTGGTACATTCTACTGCTAATTGTCAAAACTGTAAAATTGAGTGTGTCAAACCTGAAATAAAAACAAGATGTGATTTCTCTAAGAAAAATTCGTTTAAATAATCTGGGTGGCCCTACAATAAAATCATGGTCCTTCGAGCCGGATATAATAGCGATGATAGTCTCCAGTGAAAAACAATAGTGTGAAAAAGTTTACAAAACATTTACGAAAAAATTGAAGTGATGCTAATGTTTGAGGTTAGGTTTATTCGGACAAGACAGGAAGTTGTTTGAAAACGAAGAGATGATTTGTTTGAATCAAAACAATCAATCAACCAAATTTAAATTACGAACCAATCAGAAAAAATAGACGCCTTTTGTTTTACTGTGAAATGGCGCTTTCCGGAAACTTTTGCTTCAATTGATGATTGACTTTTTTCACGTAAATTCTTGAAAAAGTACTCTTTCCTTCATAAAAACGGACAGCATAAGTGCTAGAGAAACTCATACAACGTTTAGTGGAGAAAATGAGTTACGACGACGACGAAGACGGGTTGATGAGCGAGCAGATGGCGTTTCGAGAACAAATTGAGAAAACGCATGTAAACTTCAAGAAAACGCCAAAAGACCGTCTCACTACAGATTACGTGGAAATTAAAATCAATATACTTGATGATTGCTGGGAAAAGTTTAACAAAAACCATCAAAGAATAGTAAATACTTATAAAATGTTAGCAGAGCACGAATATTCTAAGGAAGATTTATACTTCAAGTGTGAAGAAGAATATACGATGGCCAAGTGCACAATGATGAAGAAAATGCGAGAACTTGGAGCACCAGTACAAGCCTCATCCTCAAACAAACAAGCAGAAACCACAGTCACTGAAAAAGAATCTGTAAAGGTATGTGAAGTGAAGATTCCAACCATAAAAATACCCACTTTCAACGGAGCGTATACAGAATGGTGTTCATTTCATGACCAGTTTTCTTCTCTGATTCATAACAATGAAAAACTTAGTTCAGTGCAGAAATTACACTACCTGAAAACGAACCTTAGCGGTGAAGCGGCTACCTTACTAAAAAACATTACTATAACTGATTCTAACTATGATCACGCTTGGAACAAGCTGCTAAAGAGATACCAAAACAAGAGAATTATTGTGAATGCATACCTGAGTAAACTCTTTTCAATCAAAACAATAACTACTGAATCAGCAAATTTGATAAAAAATATGCTAGATATCACTACAGATTGCTTGAACGGACTTAAAAGTTTGGAAATTTCTACAGACTCATGGGATTCCATAATAATCTTCATGACCATCTCTAAATTAGATGTTGAATCGATCAAACAATGGGAAGAAAAGTTGGGAAGCCACGACGAACTACCATCTTTAGAACAACTAACAGATTTTCTGGAAGGAAGATTCAGATCACTAGAAGGGAGACAAGCTATCCGGAACAGATCAGCAACAGGTACAACTACACCCAACAATACTACAACAAAGAGAGTTTTTCACACTATAAAAGAACACTGTGTATACTGCGACGGAGACCACTATCTATACAGATGCAAAGATTTTGCAAATCTAGAACACGCTACTAAAATAGGGGTTATAACAAAGAATGGATTATGCTTCAACTGCCTTATACCAAAACATAGAGTAACTGAATGTCGACAAAGAACAAATTGCAAGATATGCAGAAGAAAGCACCACACACTTCTACACCCAGAAGAAGACGAAAGGGAAAATACAAATGAGACACGCCACACCATACGAGATACACCTAGACCAGACCACCAACTGTCAGCTCACTTTGCAAAGAAAATTGAATCCACAGGAATGCTTCTAGCTACTGCCTTAGTAGGAGTGAGATCTTCAGATGGAAGCATGCAACAACTTCGAGCATTGATAGATCAAGGATCAGAAGGATCTTTTATAACCGAGTCAGCAGCACAAGCTCTTGGTTTAAGAAGACAAAATGTCAACAGCTCAGTCAGTGGGCTAGGTGCTAACACATTCACTAGAATCAGACACAAGGTAACTTTCAAAATACAGTCCACTATCAACAACAATCAATTCACCATTGATGCCTTTTGTCTGAATACACTAACAAAATTGCTGCCTTCGAGGAGAGTGTGTGCTACATGGCCTCACATACAAGGATTGCCACTAGCCGACTCAACATACGCTACTCCTGGAAATATTGATATCCTCTTAGGAGCAAAGATCTATAGTCAAATTCTACTAGAAGGTGTATTCAAAGGACCCCCTGGTTCTCCACTAGCTCAAAACACACAGCTGGGGTGGATCCTATCCGGAGAAGTTACAAACTACAACAAAGAACACCTACACAATGACTATGAAAACAAACGACAGACTTACTATGAAAACATAACCGATCAATACTCAGAGAAGAACACTAAACGAGACTACTATACGAGAGAGAATGAGGATACGACACAAACACACAACAGAGTATTGAGCCTACACATAGTACACGAAGAAGAAAACAATCTACTACAGAAGTTCTGGGAACTAGAATCCGAACCTACTACAACCAAGATCATGACAGATGAAGAACAACAATGTGAACGAGACTTCAAAGACAATTATACTAGAGATGAATTCGGAAGATACATAGTCAAAATCCCAATGAAGATAGACAACTTTGACTATGGAAATACAAAACATATAGCACTGCAGAGATTGAATCAACTAGAGAGAAAACTAAACAAAGATCCTGCACTCAAACAAGAATATTCAAGAGTTATACAAGAGTATCTTGATTTAAATCATATGGAAAAGATAGACAAAGAGAAAGACACTGCCATTAACACATTTTACTTGCCGCATCACGCTGTGATACGAGAAGACAAAAGCACATCCAAAGTCAGAATAGTTTTCAACGCTTCGAGTATAGGACCCAATGGAAAATCACTCAACGACAACATGCTAGTGGGCCCTACAATACAACAAGATCTTCGTCAAATAGTAATGAGATGGAGAATACACGAGATTGGATTTGTAGCAGACTGTGTCAAATTCTACCGACAAGTAAAAGTAACTGAGAAATGTGCAGACTACCAGAGAATATTATGGAGAACAAACGGAGAGATTAATGAATACAAATTAACTAGAGTAACTTTTGGTACTGCAGGTGCTGCATACCTAGCTACAAGAGCATTACATCAACTAGCTACTGATGAAGAGATGAACTTTCCTATAGCTTCAACAAACCTATAGCTTCAACAAAAACGAAACTTGACTTCTACGTTGATAATTTCATGAGTGGAAGTGACAACTTAGAAGAAAGCTATGAAATTCACAGACAAATGACTGAACTCATGAAGGCGGGAGGTTTTGAACTACAGAAATGGGCCAGCAACAATAGAAAATTTGAAGACTATGTTCAGAAGACTTACCACAACCCAGACACTATTTACACAATCAAGTCAGACGACATAGTAAAAACACTTGGCCTCATTTGAAACAAGGAACTGAATAACCACTTTGAGACAGTAATGAGACAGGTACAATCATACATTGAAAATCTACTAGCGAACGACAGAACGACTTGGCACCATATCCCAGCATCTGGACCACACTTTGGCGGGCTGTGGGAGGCCAGCGTGAAACTTATCAAATTTCACTTGAAGAGAGTACTTGGAAACACGACTTTAACATATGAAGAAATGTCTACTGTCACTGCTCAAATCGAAGCCTGCATCAATTCAAGACCGATATCACACATCAGCGATGACCCGTCGGACATCATACCGTTGACGCCGGGCCATTTTCTCATCGGAGAAGCTCCAATCACTGTTCCAGAAGAGACTTATCTACAAACCAACACAAACAGATTGTCAAGATGGCAACTTATACAACGACTTCTACAAGACTTTTGGTCAAGATGGTCAAAAGAATACCTGACTAATCTCCAACAACGCCCTAAATGGTTAAGAGAATTACCCAACATACAGATTGGAGACTTAGTAATAGTTAAGGAGGATCACTTGCCCCCAAGCAAGTGGGTGATGGCAAGGGTCATAGATACACATCCTGGGGGGGACAATTTGATTAGGGTTCTGACCTTAAAATCACAGACTTCTATTTTCAAGAGACCCCTTGTCAAGGTCTCTAGATTACCTATAGATATTTAAATAGCTACTTAATCAATCACAAATGTTTTTGGCGGGGGGTATGTTGGTCATGTTACTACACTCTGTGGTACATTCTACTGCTAATTGTCAAAACTGTAAAATTGAGTGTGTCAAACCTGAAATAAAAACAAGATGTGATTTCTCTAAGAAAAATTCGTTTAAATAATCTGGGTGGCCCTACAATAAAATCAACTTGATGATTTATACAGCGTCAGGAGGCTTTGCCTACACTTAACGGGACACTGTAGTGCCTGGGACATTGTTGAGATGGAATAGGCTTGTAGCTAAACCATCCTCTCAGCTGCCGGACATATCCACAGGAGAGACAATGGTCAATACGCGGGTTTCCTCACGATGTTTTCTTTCACCGTTTAAAGCTCGTGTATAAGTGTATATGTATGTATTTACAAAAAAAATGTAATATAAGTAGTATTATCAGTCATCTGGTTACCATAACACAAGCATTAAGTTGCTTAGCTTGGGACTAGATGACGCTGTGTGGAATGTCCAAGGATATTTTTTTTTTTAATTATTTATTTTGTAGGTACCTACACTTACTGTGTTCTGTTCTGTTAGTCTACTCCCGTCCTTGTTTCTTCTTTTGTACCTATTATGTTTTGTGTGTGTTCAATAACACACACAAAACAATATTCCTTTGTCCTTCCTGTAGATATGTCGGACAGCTGAGAGGATGGTTTAGGTGCTACAAGCCTATTCCATCTCAACAATGTCCCAGGCACTACAGTGTCCCGTTAAGTGTAGGCAAAGCCTCCTGACTCTGTATAAATCATCTAGTAAAGATGTAAAGGCCTGAGTGTTAAATAAAATCTTTTCTATTCTATTCTATTCTTCATTTATGTATTTCATTTTCCATTTCAAGTTAATTTTACACATAAGCTACATTTACAACCTCATTTTCAGAGCATCAGACGATAACGAAATAAACAGCAGCAGGCTATCTCGCTCGCACGAATTACTTTGGTGTGAGAGTGCGAACGAGAGAGGACTATATAACTTAGCGCTGTCTGTCATCAAAAGGAATCATCTTTGAGTATTTAGACTTATGTTAGAAGACGAATAATGAAATAATGAAAAATAATTAAAGAATTTGTCTAACCCACCTTGGAAATACAGTTCTTTGTTTTTTCATCTTCAGTATAGATCGCGCCATGTAAAAAGAGCGCTGGCTGACAGGTGCGCAGTTGGCAATTTATTTTGAACATATCATCGCGCATAAAAGTTTTAGATTGCGAAATGGTTTTACATAAAAAAGTAAGAAATAATTTTACGATGTAAGTGTTTCTTTCGTGGACTGTATTAGGTGGTTGTTTGTTGGGTCCTTAGTAACTGAAAGTTTTTGTATCGTAAGTTAGCACTAATTTATTGAGCAACACGTCCTGACAGTACAAAATGGTGGTTAGAATAGAAAGAAAAAATGTTGCCAACATATAAAATTAACAAATTTAGTTGGTGTTGCCAACAGTAAGTACCTACCTATATACTCATAATAATGTAGTTATTTGGTACCTAATTTAAAACAATTATGAACAACAGAAGCAACAAAATATAAATGATTAAGTATTTTTTTTAAATAAAGATACCTACATAACAATTAACATCTATAAGTTAAAAGCTGAATGCTAGTTGAAAAATAAAATAATAGGCCTGGTACTTTCGTGCGCGAGTGTACCCATGCGCAAACATACCCTCTCCACTTTCTCCCAGCGCTCTTTTTACGTGGCGCGGACTATACCTGCCAAAAGTCGTTGTCTTATCCTTTAGCTACTAAAATGATTATTTCAGTGATCTAGAAGTTGATGAGACACTGCAATGGCTCGAGCAGAAAATGCTCGCCTCCACGATGATAGCGTTCGAGCTAAATGATAGACGCGCGATGCAGAAGGCGCTGGAAAGTGCCCGTTTCCTCCCGGAATACTACGGAAACTCGAGTGGTGAAAGTGTTATTGGTGCAAATAAACTTATCATGGAATTGCATTATAAACTTGATTGTAAGTATTTCTGATATTAAACACAGCGCCATCTAGTTCTAAGCTGAGCAACTTAACGCTTGTGTTATGGCAACCAGATGACTGATATAATATTTAGATACATAATATATATTTTTGTAAATACATACATATTATAGATAGAAAAACGCCCAGACCCGGAACAAATATCTGCAGAACATGCAAACATTTGTCCCGTGGCGGGAATCGAACCCTCAACCTCCGCGTCTCAGGCGAGCCTTCACCCACCGCGCCACAGAGGTCGTCACATCTCAATCTCAATGAGTATACCTTTATAATATTTCAGCATTATCACCATCTTCAATCGACAATATAATGGCAGAGGTTGATAAGCAAGTCACTCGAATAAACACACGAGAGATTTCATTAAAGAACAAAAAGAATTTGGCCAGCTTATTCGAAACAGCTGTTTTGTACTACAACGGACTGTGGAATAAAAATGGTAAGTCATTACCCGGATAAAAACTGGCTAATGTTTCAGTCCGGGTCGTTTAAGTATTTCATTTTTACTGTCTGTTTATAAGCACTTTCTTTAAAATGTAAAGAGTAGGTAACAAGAAAAAAACATTTTTAAATCTTTAAATTGACAAATCTTTATAAATAAGACCATATTGGCCGTAAGCTTAGTTTAATTTGAATTTACTATTTAATGTGGATTTTGTTTGATAAATAAAATAAAATATTCTACATTATAATAGCACACAGGAAATTACTCACGTAAAATTATCGTCGATTTGATACCGTCAATGTTTCGATTCGTAAGTAACAAACATCCATCCATCCATACTTTCAAACTTTAGAGTTTATAATATTTTATTTAATAAAAAAAAAAAATATTAGTAGCTTAATGATTTTTAATTTTTAGAGTTATCAAAAGACGAAATAATAGTGAAAATGTGTGAATACCTCGGTCGATACGATCCGAGCACAGCGGGCGGCGGCGGCGTCCTCGCTTTGATCTTGGACAGAATAGCAACTTGTGACGTCATCGCTGAGTCTAGCGCCGCCATTTTGTTGGCAAAGGTAAGATGGATGATGTTTTGTACAAAAAAAAAATAACTCAAGACATAATTAAAATTAATTAAGCTAAAGACAATTCAAAAAAGATCAAAAAAGAACGTGACTGGTGCTTTAACCGAAATATTATCATCTTACTGATAGTTTCGTCATAAGCGTCAAAGGCTTCGTGGCCGAGTGGTAAGGCAGCCCGGCTTAAGGGTGATCGCTTGTATCTCGCGGGTTCGAATCCCGTCGAAGCCGTAAAACTTTTAGTAAGATTTTTCATTTAAAAATTATATTTACATTCCATACGTGAAAGCTCACTTTCCTCACGATGTTTTCCTTGGGCGTTTAGAGCGTGTTCAGGCGCATATACATTTTTTGAATCGAAAAATCCATTGATGCACGGTCGGATTCGAACCCACGACCTTCGGATCGAAAGCCGAGGTACTAATCCACTTGACTAACGCCCGGTTTCTATATTCAATCCGACGTTCGATTACAGATCTATCTCCATAGCAACTTTGTTATACAACACAATTTGTATGGCACTTGTTGACAGATAACAGCGTTGCCATGACAACAGATCTGCGATCGTTCGTCACATTGAATATAGGAATTGGAGGTATAGGTCTTGCCACGTAAAAAGAGTGCTGGCTGTCAAACTGCTCCGTGGTCGATGATTGGTGGAGAGGTGTTGCGGCGCACTTCATACCATTGATTTAGCGAGTGCTATTGGTTCGTCAGCGAGTGAACACAGCCGCAAACATACCCCCGCTGCTTCCCCGACCAAGCTCTTTTTACGTGGCGCGACATATAGCACTGCTCTTTTCTTAAATAACTGATTTTTCAGATAAAACTACTACCCAAGTTGCCATCTTGCTACATAGATCTCTTGAAAGAGAAGATCCATCTCTTCCCGGCTCATATCGTCAGCTCTTGTGGAATCGCAGAGCTGGAAGGTAAGTCCTACTAAAATTGTAAAAGTAAGTTCGTATGAGCAAGTGGCCAAATCTGGTGACGGAGTTTTTAGGCCGCCTAAAGGCCTCCGCCATATATATCTATACTAATATTATAAAGAGTACCTCTTTATAATATATAGATGGCGGAGGAAAGTCCATGCTACACATCGGTGAAAGAATTTTTGAAATTGGATGAGTTTCGGAGATTCCCCAAACAAACAAACTAACTTTACCTCTCTATAATATTGGTATAGAAGTATAGATAGATACAAGAATTGTTAAAAGGTATTATTATCATATAGTATAATTAGATTAATCACCTAATCAATAAGTAATTAGTTATTAATGTTTAGTAATTAGTTGGAGGGTTGGTGGGAAATCTCGAAGGACAGAGATGGTTGGAGGTTGGAGGGATATGGGGGAGACCTTTGCCCAGCAGTGGGACGATATAGGTTAAAAAAAAAATCACCTAATTGGTTTTATTTCAGGAGACACAGTATTGGACGAATACAAGCAAAGATTTCAACTTTTATGTCACGCGGACTATCTTTTACTTCAGTATTGTCATGACTTGAAGAATGCTTTGCAAAATGGTAAGATTTTTTATCAAAAGATGGTTATTTTAAGGTGCTTGTATGGGTGAAACTAGCGCCACCGCCTATTTTATTTTATTATTACGTGGAACAAAGGAATTTAAAAAAACTGAATGTACAGTTTGTGAAACCTATCATAAGCTTTTTTTTAATACCTATAGCGAAAACAGAGTTTGGTGGCAACCAAGTGCAACTTCGCTATATCTCCTAAACTATACAAAATGAAACTATTACAGAGGTATTAAAAAAAGCTTATGATAGGTTTCTCAAACTGTGCATTCAGTTTTTAAAATTCCTTTGTTCAACGTAATAATAAAATGAAATAGGCGGTGGCGCTAGTTTCACCCATACATGCACCTTATGCCGAGCTGCCTAACCACTAGGCTACGGAACCTTCACGACTCTATTAAATTAGTATCTATATTTTCAGATGGTAAAACATGGGACGTTATTTTCTCAAGAATGATGAAGAGAATATTCAACAATCCTTTCGCTGGGGCGGACTATCAAGCACTTAGTAAATACAGGAATACACTGAATGTAATACAAGAGAGTGGTAAGTTTATAATAACTTACTCGCCCGCGGCTTCGCTCGCGTGTTACCTTGATAAAATATAGCCTATGTTCATTCGGAAAGTCCATGCTACACATTGGTGAAAGAATTTCTGAAATCAGATGAGTAGTTTCGGAGATTACCCCAAACATACAAACAAACAAACCAACTTTACTTCTTGAATATTAGTATACAACGTGATTCATAATTGGTATGTTATCCCGAAAAGGGGTCATTCACCTCATCAGTGTGAACAACATTAAAATTTGTTCTACGACTTTTTGAATTTCTATGTTTTTCTTTGAAGAAATGACTAGCAAAGTTTCCTTCAGAAATAAACACAGAGCAACCCTATCATAATCAGCTGATCCCTGAACTTTGCCGGTGACCCTAACCACTGGCCAGTGGCCCGTGTGACGTACGAGGGGGGCGGGCGATGAAAATATTCAACTTTTTTGTCAAAAGATTTAACAAAAAAGTTTTTGTATGAAAAACAGAAAATTAGAAGATTTGCACCTACACAACGTCATGGTCACAAAATCCTCCTTCCGGGATAACATACCAATTATGAATCACGTTGTATGGTAAGCTATATTCATAAATTTATTTTATTTCAGATGTAGAAATGAAACGTATAGTCATTAAAGGTATTATCCAAGAGTTAGAATCGACCCCAGTTCGCGAGACTATAAGGCTCACTCACGTGTGTCCTAGCCTCGCGGCCTTAGGCCCCGGCCGCGGCCTAGAAAGACTCCTACAACTGCCTGGTGATGTTCTAGTTGTGAAGATTGAAGAAGAGGTATGGTCAAATTAAGTTTTATTTAATTTTAGTGCCAAGAAAACCGTTAGCAAATTAGTAATGTTAAAATTTAATTTTGGGTTAGTGCCTCGACTTTCGATCCGAACGTTGTGGGTTCGAATCCGGCCGTGCATTAATCGTTCGTTCGTTCGTATGAGCAAGTGGCCAACTCTGGTGACGGAGTTTTTAGGCCGCCTTAAGGCCTCAGTCATGGCTTAACGACTTTAAAAGCCGGGACCGACAATTTAACGTGGCCTCCGAAGCACGGAAGCGCTCGGATAAAAATGCCACTTGCGGTCACCCATCCGAGTAGTGGCCACTTGCTCATACGAACTTACTTAATAAAACAAGGATATTTATGTATATATTTATCACCAGTTACGTGTCTTCACCGATTCTATACGACGCCCTTGCGTGCTAACTGTTGTGACGTCAGACGGGAGGAGACGTCGTTACTTGCATAAGAACGAAGATTTGCGGGCAGATGCGGTCGGGACTGGCCTCACACTAACCCCTTATACGGTATGTATTTACACGGAATCCTAGTTTGGACAAATGTTTGCATGATCTGCAAATATTTGTATCGAGTCTGGGTGTTTTCTATGTATAATATGTATGTAATTACAAAAAAAATGTATAGTTTATTTATTATTTTACAGTGTTAAACCACACTTAGGTATTGGATATTTCATTATAAATGAAAAATCTTACTAAAAGTTAAAGGCTCCGGCAGGATTCGAACCTGCGTAGATAGAGATAGAAGAGGGTCCGTAGCCTAGTGGTCAGGCAAGCTCGGCTTAAGAGCGATCGCTTGTATCTACGCAGGTTCGAATCCTGCCGGAGCCTTTAACTTTTAGTAAGATTTTTCATTTATAATGAAAAAAAATGTATCTATGTAGTATATCAGTCATATCTGGTTACCATAACACAAGCATTGAGTTGCTTAGCTTGGGACTAGACGACGCTGTGTGGCATGTCCAAGGATATTTATTAATTTATATTTTATTTATTTAATTTATTCATGTGTTAATTTTCAATAACAATGTTATTCTTTGCAGGTGATACCGTTATACGAAGACTGTGGCCTGATAGAGTTTCTTGAAGATCACAAGCGAATCAGAGACCTTATTGCAAGCACTTGCAAGATAGACGGTATATATATATATATATAAACTTAAGAGCTCAGCTCTTGTCGGTGTAATGATGCAATTTCCTCCATATGCTTCTTTCCAATGCGATCTCTTTTACCTCTTGATACGACATGACAGCGACCTTCTCTTTTATCTGACTAATGTAATTAATTCTCGGTCTTCCCCTTCCTCGCCTTCCTTCTACTTTTCCTTCTATGATGTTCCTTATAAAGCTGTCATGTCGTATAAGATGACCAATCAAAAAAAGTATTTAAGATAAATAAATATAATTAAATTAATAGGTCGAAGCGACGCGTGATCCGAGGGCTGGCACTTATTTGTCTCAAAGGATCAGCATTGCCATCCAGCGCGGCAATGCTGCCAGTGTCTTGGGCACGCTTCCGTCTGGCAGTGGTTTGGATCAGTTGAGCTACCTATAGATCGATTGTAACGATTTTTAGGTGGCTCAACTGGTTCTTATTGTATTTTGTACAGTTATGTAAATATGTAGTAGTTTAGTTTCTGTAAATAAATCTTATTATATTTTTTTTTATTAAAATCCTTGGACCATTGTGATGTATTAAAGAGTTACAATCTAATAGCTGACAACACATATGAATGTTTTTACAATGTGTAATTATGTGTACTGTTGGCGTTGCCTTAATAAATAAATAAATAAAATACAAAAAAATGTGCGTGCAAATTCAATGTTCTACAATGACATTTGAATGTAGACGTTATGTCGTTTGTTTTAATGTTCAACGTCGCTTGTACGCAAAAAAGAAAAACTCTGCGCACTTCTTAGACGTTCTTGATGGATCATCGAAGTTAAGCAACGTTCTGAGCGGTCACAACTTGGATGGGTGACCGCAAGTGACATTAATATCTGAGCGCTTCCGTGCTTCGGAGGGCACGTTAAATTGTCGGTCCCGGCTTTTAAAGTCGTTAAGCCATGACGGAGGCCTTTAGGCGGCCTAAAAACTCCGTCACCAGAGTTGGCCACTTGCTCATACGAACGAACGAACGAACTGATCTCGGTTTTGTAATATATAAATTATGTTGCGTGTCTATCGTTCTGCGCTTCTCACTCACGAGTAAAAACACTATTCGCTTTCCCGCTCATTTTTCAGCGTTATGGCACTCAAAATTAAATATAAAATAAATTAAATTAATATCCTTGGACGAACAGAGTTTGGTTGGAAGCTATGTATTGATTTTCAGAAATACCAGTAACCAGACAAGCGGCGAAGGAGGAAGAACTAGTATTGGCGCCGAAAACATCGTCAATACAGAACTTTAATGAAATTTGCGGCAAAATTCCCGCGTATTCTTTAAGGTACGTTACTTTTACTTTTAACCGACTTGTATAGCTCGCGCCACGTAAAAAGAGCGCTGGCTGTCAAACTGCTCCGTGGTCGATGATTGGTGGAGAGGTGTTGCTGCGCACTTCATACCATTGATTTAGCGAGTGCTATTGGTTCGTCAGCGAGTGAACACAGCCGCAAACATACCCCCGCTACTTCCCCGACCAAGCTCTTTTTACGTGGCGCGACCTATATGTTATGTTTGTATTTTTTTAATGTTTTTAAGTTGATTTCTTACACCCATCTAACGGATAGTCTCAATAATCTATCTTTTGTTTTGCTTACTGCGGGTAGATATTTGACATTTCTTCCATACAAAAAACGTCAAATAGCTACTGACAGTAAGCAGAACCAAAGATAGATAGGTTATTGAGATTGGCTATGTTAGTCGTAACTTTCACTCCAACTTCACTCGACCGTCACTCAAACTGATTCGAGGGCCCTCGAATGGTACGGAACCCTTTGTCCGTGAGTCCGACTCGCACTTGGCTGATTTTGTATCTCTGCTACGTGTTATTACTCTTTGAAATATTTTTTTTTTCACAAAGGTCGGCGATAGAAGAGCACAGTGCATCTATTCAAGACTTCATCTCTAAAAAGCGGCACTTTTTGGAAACTCTGAGCGATATCACGATTATAAACTGGCTATTTGGTGCGTATTATTTACTTACCGGGCACGGGGTTCAAACCCACCCTTATTTGATTTCTAATGTGTCTCTTAACTAAATAAATTAATATCCTTGCACATTCCACACGGCGTCATCTAGTCCCAAGCTAAGCATTCAATGCTTGTGTTATGGTAACCAGCTGATATACTATTTAGATATCCTTTTTTGATACATTATTTTTGTAAATACATACATATTGTACATAGAAAACACCCAGACTCGAGACAAATATTAGCAGATCATACAAACATTTGTCCCGCAGCGGGGATCGAATCGAACCCGCAACCTCCGCGTCTCAGGCGGGCTTTAACCCACTCGCCACAGAGGTCGCGAAATAGTTAATAGTCGAATAATGACTAAATGAAAATTCTTTATTGAACACTTTAATTTCTACGAGTATTACATAAATACAACGTCAACGTAGCGTCGATGGGCTTGCAACCTGTCACGTATGGAAAGTTAACTTCTGCAAAAAAGGGGGAATGTACCAAATATGTATGTATTTGGACATACCTCTGACTACCCCCTTAGACATCTTCAAAAGGATCAAAAAAATTGCCTAATGATCTGAAAGAAATGTCTACCGCTCCCGGGATACAGTCGTGATCAAATTTCATTTTTTTTTTCATTTCATTTTTTTTTTCATTAATACAATCAATGATAGAATTAATAATTCTTAGTTGAATAATTTTATTTTAATATTTCTAGGTCTAGGAGATCGTCATTTACAAAACTTGTTATACTCGATCCAAGATGGCGGCGTGCAGTGTATCGACTGGGGCGCCATCTTGCAATATGGCGACGAATTACCGCCCGCGCGACTGACGAGGAATTTACTAGCTGTTTGTGATGTTACAGGTAATCTCATTCAGCCCATTTCCAACCCACCATTAGCCAAGCAACAAACATTGGAACCATGATTGACTGGTTCCAACACTCCAATGAGGATCGATTTTGGACGGTTATTAGACACAAACGAACCATTGACATTGGCCATTCTATTCGTAGCCAATGTCGTAATTGGATTTTTTTATGCTGAGACCGATCCTATTTGGTCCACACCTACGCCAGACGACTGTGGCTACTCGATGTTGAACGGGGACAGTCTAGATAGCTGTACCTACCTATTTACCTTCAATTTTTTAATCTACTGTCTGTCTCCTTTCCTGTTTTTTTATATTGTAATGTTCGTCTGTGCTCTGTGTTTTCCAAATAAATTTTATATCTATCTATCTATCAAATGTGTGGTGCCCGCATTAGAACATGGGTTCCCACGTTTTTTGAACGCGTCGTCAATACAATTTTGTATTGATACAACGCGTGACGAACAAAATGCAGATGGCGGGCTGTAACCGTGCACACTTACCTCGCGTTTGTGAAATAAATAAATATCCTTGGACATTCCACACAGTATCATCTAGTACCAAAGCAATTTAATGCTTGTGTTATGGTAACCAGATGAATGATATACTACATACCTAGATACATCTATACTAATATTATAAAGAGGTAATATTATACATAGAAAACACCCAGACTCGAGACAAAATTGATGCATGGCCGGATTCGAACCCACGACCTTTGGGTATTTATTTTAATCAGATAATATTTGTTACAGTGCTGGAAAGCAGGCTTCAAAAGAAACTGTCATCTATACGCGACTCACATCAGTTCATGATAGCATTGTTGAAGCTATCATTCAGATGGATGGAAAACTTCGATGAAAAGGTAAGTTATGAACCAACTTCAAAAAAGGAGGTTCTATGTTTCACTGAATGTAAATAAATAAATATCCTTAGACATTTCACACGGCGTCATCTAGTCCCAAGCTAGGCAACTAATGCTTGTGTTATGGTAACCAGATGACTGATATAATACTTAGATACAATTATTTTTTTGTATTACATATTATGGATAGAAAAATATCCAGACCCGGAACAAATATCTGCAGAACATGCAAACATTTTTTCCGTGGCGGGGATCGAACCCGCAACCTCCGCGTCTCAGGCGGACCTTCGCCCACTGCGTCACAGAGATCGTCGATAATTAAATACTTATTTTCAATCAAATCAAATCAAATGACATTATAATAGCACACGGGAAATTACTCACGTAAAAGGGTGGTCACTCCTCGCATCTGGGTATGAGTGACCACACTCATACCCAGATGAAGATTCTCCGGAAGAATCAAAACATTGTCGGTATCTAAATCGACGATAATTTTACGTGAGTAATTTCCCGTGTGCTATTATAATGTCTAATACAACTCACGATAGTTTTGAAAGTGAAATCAAATGACATTTATTTGCAACTAAAAATAAAACCAAGATTAATATTAACGCAAGACTAACCTAAACTATATTGGCTTGGCACCAGTCTCTCACAAAACAGGTTCTTACCTCTACAATTGTTTGAATTTATTATTATTTTTAACTGTATTTATTTTATTTTAAAAATTATCATATATTTTTATTTATGTTTGTGAGAGAAACAAATAAACAATTTGATTTGATTTTGATTTTAACTATAACTATTGTGTACTATTGTGTTGAGTAACATTTTTATCCTTTCAGCTGCTGTACATCGAAGGTATACTCCGAGGAAGAATGGTAGCTCATCAGATAACCAAAGATGTTATGCAAAAGTCCAATTGGTTGCACAAAACGAAGTATATTCAACTATTAGATGCTGTATTTGAGAAGCATGTTGAAAAGGACACATATAGTATTGAAGAACAGGTAAGAATACACATCTATTTTTAACCTCCGACAAAAAATAGGTGTTATAAGTTTGAGGTGTGTGTGTTTCAGGCTGAAATAGCTGGACGGATTTGAATGAAATTTGGTTCCAGAATTGCTTATACCTGGATTAAAGAATAGCATTCAGAAATCAGAATTGCATTGAAAAATCATTCTTTTGTGTTCTTATAATTATGTTTCCTTTTTTTTATCAATAATAAACATTTGTTAGCCCAAAATTGAGTTTTTAAAAACACATTTTGTGTTTGACGCCAAAACGCTCGCAAGTGTCATGGCGCCTTTTTACTCAGGCGTAACGTCACGTAGGAAGGAAGTTCAAAGTTTTCAAACGAAACTAAATGGCAAGAAAGTGATTACTTAGACGTGACGTCATGCGCTCTGATTGCTGTTTAGAAATAGAAATAGAAAAATATTTATTTACATTCACATAACATGGCGGAATGCTGTAATTTCTCATTCAATTTAATCAAAATAAATATTAATCTTGCTCTTATTGTAAACCTAAAACGTATTTAATTAGATAAAAGTATACATTTTTAAAGTAATTCTTGATTACTGTCATCATGCCTATTCGCTCTTTCTTTTGTTTCAGATATCATGTCTTCTACTCCAATGCACTGATCCCTGGATCCTCAGCGTGACCAGAACTGGCTGGGAGCCCTGGCTCTAAATACGAAAACTTATAGCATCACAGAATTTTAACCTAATGCGGGCACCACAAATTGGCTTCAACTTGGTTCAACATTGGCTGCAAATAGAATTACCAATGGCAGTGCTCCGTTTGTGTCCAATCACCGTCCAAGATCGATCCCCACATTGGAGTGTTGGAACCAACACGTTCTAACACTCCCAATGGTGTCCGCATAAGTGTAGTTTAACACTTTAATAAAATAAAAAAAATCACAGAATCGTTCACTGTTTTACCATTTTGTTAGACAAAAGGCGGTATTTTTATTTTTGGAAATATCTGTCATGGCGGTTTGTTTTAAAAAATCAGGCCTCTTTCCCGTAAGGGTAGGCAGAGATGTTCAATTCCAAAAGCTAATCTTTAAGGAAAATTATGGCTGTATACTTATTTTTGATATGTTTTTAATAAATAACAATGCTTATAATACTCTCGTTTCAATTTACTTCGCTCGTTTTAATCAAATTTAAACTAAATGTAGCAACCGTAACGAATTGGCCATTTTTTCAAACGCATTGTCGCTAATAAAACTGGTTTCTCACGATGTTTTCCTTTATCGTTTAAGAGGACTAACAGCCAAAAGCTAGTTTTTGGGAAAACTCTAAATGCTTTTACTGTATTTCTTCAAGATATCAAGTTACCCATTATCTAGCTGTCTTCTTATTTACATAGCTCTGTTAACGCCCACGTAAGTAAACTTATTTTTTGTATAAAACGCTATGAAAGCGAACTGAAAATCATTCCGTATTTGTCCGCCATCTTTGCTGTGTGGAAATTGGCGGCAATTTTTGGTACAAAATGATAAAAATAACGCTTTTTATTTGCGTATTGCTTGTTGGTAAGTCTAAATAAAGATGAGTGCGAGACTGCTAGAGTCCTAAGTAGGCATAGAAAAATATGTACCTACCTAAAGCAATCTCTATAAAAAGCGTGGCGCCACGCTGCTACCTAGAGAAAAAAAATGAAAAAGATAAGAACCTTACCTACCTAGGTAGGTACCTACATAACATAACACATTCCCTTGCGCCACAGAGTAGGTACTTTGTATTTTAACATGAAATGCCTTGCGCTCTGGCTCAAGATAAACGTAGTGGTTATATTCTCTTTGGCTCAAGAGTCAGGGCAGTCAGGGGGTCACCGGGTAAATAACAATAGATATTTACATAAATCTCCAGGCACGTTATACGCGCGCTCGACGTGCGACTCGTGTGGCACAGAATGCGTGCAGTCGTGCGGCACGCGCCGCTTTAGAGCCTGCTGCTTCAACTACTTGAGGAGGAAGCGAGGAGCTGAGGATAAGGTAAAACCTATAAGGCTCAACTCACACCAAAAGAGCAGCGAAGCGGAGCGCAGTTTCAGTGTCATACGAATTTCAACTTTATTATCATTAATTTATGTACCTACATACCTAATATCGCATGAGAAACTCGAACGAGTCGCGAGGATGCCCGCGGCGCCCCGCGGGAATTCCGGCACATTCGAATACGCGCGCCTTCTCTGCGATAATAAGTATTATAATAATGAAAATAAAGTTGAAATTCGTATGACACTGAAACTGCGCTCCGCTTCGCTGCTCTATTGGTGTGAGTTGAGCCTAACTGTTTATTAGATAAAAATCTTAGCTGTTGTCGGTGAAATGATTCAATTTCCTACAATATCTATTAGGTAACTACGTACCTATTCATATCATACCTACGATACAAGGTGAGCGTTGTCGGAGCCTACCTAGTGCATTCATTTTTTAGCTAAAACTCGGGACGTCTACCATAGGTACCTATGTTGATCATCAGTTGATAGGTAGTACCTACCTACCTACATATTTTCGTTTTTCAAATAGCAATATTCTATTGACCTTGTTCAAATAAGTTTTTTTTCTTCTTTCAGTTTCGGTCATTTGAAAATGAAGAATTTCCCGCCATTCCTGTATTTCTGAAAAACAATGAAGATTGGAGCGACTTCGACATCCCAAGCAATGCTAAACTCAGTTCTCATGAAGATAAGAACGAGAATAGACTAATTTCTGTTTGAATAATTATGGATATTATCAAAATAATTTCAAAGTACCTATATGTATAGTTTAGATAGATATACCTACCTACTTACAGAATAAAATTATTTATGGAATTATTTATGCATGACTGATTAGGTATGTGGGTACCTACATTATTTATTTATTTATTTATATCTTTTATTTTAGGACTTAAAATCACTTAGTGATTATGTTAGCCCGTTGACAACTTAAAATAAATCTACACATATATTATTTAAAAAGATTATTCACCATTACGAACAGCTCCCCAGCTGACCCGGATAAAGGGGCAGCTAACAAACTGTGAAATGCACCAACATTCCATAGATTGAAATCATATTTACTACATAACTGATCTCTCAGAGGCTGACTCCGAACACATTCCACCAAAAGATGATGAACATCTTCAACAACTCCGCAATCACTGCAATTGGGCGAGTCAGAAACCTTCATTAAGTAATTAAACTTGGCAAGTGGAATGTGGCCCGAGCGTAACCTATGAGCAGTCACAATCAAACATCTCTTAAGTTTACTATTTACAAACCAGAGTACACGAGGAGGTTCACATTGCAATATTCTATACCAAATCCCTTTCAATGCTGAAATATCACAATAATGGTTTTTCCATTTCTCATAAATTTTATATTTATATTTAATCAAAACTTCTGTATGTTCAGCTCTAATGTAAGTTTCTGTGCCATCCGATATAGCCTTCTTTGCCAATCTATCAGCCTCCTCGTTGCCTTGGACACCAACATGTGAGGGAACCCACTGCAATCTCACATGCATACCTTGACTTAACAAAAATCGTATTTTCTTAACAATACCATACACCACCGAGATACCTCTAGCTCCAGAGGAAACTCGTGCGATGTGTTGCAAAGCACTGCGACTGTCTGTCAGGATAACTACCTTATCTATATTAAGAGTATGTACATATGATAATGCTTCTGATATTGCAAAAAGTTCTACTGACATAATATTGTTACATTCGGACACAATCTTATACATCTCCTTAACATTGTGACTGGGATCATAAAAAGCAGCACCAGCGCTACTGCCCATCTTAGACCCATCAGTGAACAACTTATGCCAATCTTTATATTTATCATTCAACGTAATCAGTGTTAGAGTCTTAAGAGCGTCGTCATGATATTGCTGTTTCGCTTGTTCAATTCCTTCTACCATAGTTTCAATAAAATCCAATTTTATTTTCGATACCCAAGTGTCCAACGAAAACATACCTAATGGTTCAGTAGTTCTGACAATTTCTGATTTAGTTTCTTCAAAAATGGAAATAAGCAAAGGTTTCTTACGTTCATTTATACTTAGCAACTTGTTAAAAAGACTAATAGTTATGTTATTCGAAAATGATTGAGCTTTAAGGCAATATTTAGTAGCAAGGTAAAGCCGCCTAAACTTCAATGGGTGTAAACACAATTCACACTCCATAACATGTATGGGAGTGGTCCTTATGAATCCACCGATTGCCCTCATTGCCATGTTTTGTACCCTATCTACTTTAGACAAATGAGTCTTTGCAGCGCTATCATACAAAAAACAACCATAATCTATTCTGCTACGAATTAAGGCAATATATAGTCGGCGCAAGTGCTTAGGGTGTAAGCCCCACGATGCACCCGCTAACACTTTCAACAGACCAATCATTCTCATTGTTTTCTCACGAGTTTCATTTATATGCTTGGACCATAACAAAGACTTATCCAACCAAACACCTAAATATTTAATTTGTGATTCAGTTTTAATATTGTTATTATCGATAGATAAAGTTATCCTATCTACCCTACGCCTACGACTGAAAAAGCAACAGTGAGTCTTTGTTGGAGATACTTCTAAGCCAAGCTCTCCTAATTTATTTACAGCACAATCTAAAGACCTTTGAAGGTATATTTCGTTAAGTTGAACATTACTATTTTGTGTGTAAAACACGAAATCATCAGCATACTGCAGGACACTAACATTGTCGTATCCCGTACAAATCTTATGAGTTACAATATTAAACAAAAGTGGTGAAAGAGGATCACCCTGCGCTAATCCTCTACAGGTCCATCTTACCATGGGTTCACTATTATCATCATCATCATGTATTTTTAAAAATCTGCTACTTAAAAAGGACCATAAATATTTACATGTTAGAGAACCGACATTCAGACTATCTAGCATCACAACAAGTTGATCCGTTAAGACATTGTTGTAGGCACTTTCAACATCTAAAAATACCGCCAATGTAGGGACATTTTTTGAAAAACCTACTTGTATTTGTGTAACTAGACGGACTAAGCAGTCCATACATGACTGACTTTTCCTAAAGCCACTTGTAACTGGGGCTAAAATTTTCTGCTTTTCTACAAACCACTCTATTCGTTTACAGATCATAGAATGAAACATTTTACAGATACAAGATATTAATGAAATAGGTCTAAATTTAGGCAATGCTCTAGGATCTGAAATAGGTTTAGGAATAGGAACTATTTTAATGCTACGCCACTGTTCTGGAACAAGCGAATGTTTAAAAATCATATTAAATAATTGAAGCAAATATAACTTAGCTACCTGCGGAAGGTAATAAATCATTGAGTAGGTAATTTTATCTTCCCCAGGGGCAGTATCTTTTTTCTTTAAACAGTTTTGAAGTTCTTCAAAAGAAAATTCTAAATCTAAAAAAGTGTTTTTTGAAGTGAACACTGGTTCTAAAGTTTGAACAAAATCAGGAGCTAAACTACATAACAAATGTTCTTTCTTTTCACTGGGTGCCGTCACATAATCTCTACGAATACCTTTCATCCAACGCATCCGACGCCACATATCCGAGGCTGACATGCTTTCGTCTACCGTACTACAAAACTGTTGCCAGCTTGCTGACCTAGCCCGTCTGTGTACTCTTTGAGCTTCTGCTATTTTAGCCTTTAGTATATCTAAATTATCGGGTGTAGGGTTGCGCCTAAAAGCCTTTAATGCTAATCTACGCTGAGCTATAGCTTGTGATATCGCTGGACACCAGTAAGGTTTTGGCTGAAAAGATTGAAGAGGATTGGTGCAATGTTTAATCATAGGTATACTTTCCTGCGCTGCTGCATTCACGTTATCTACAAATAAATTATAATTAAACTGAATATCATCCCCACAAGCTATTTCATTGAAACTAACCTTCAATATCTCTTGATATAAATTCCAGTCAGCTAACTTGAAGTTTAAGCGCTTAACGTACCTACGGAAGTCTCGATATTGAAGAGAGTACTTGATAACCAAGTGGTCACTACCTAGATTCTCTCTTGTCACAAGCCATTTAAAATAAATCGCTATGTCAGCGGTAACAAAAGTGACATCTGGCGCGGATTCCTGTAAACGATCATTAACTAGTTTAATCCTTGTAAATCCTCCATTGTTGAGTGATACATAATTATACTCTAAAGATGAATCAAGTAATTGTAAACCTCTAGTGTCAATTTTACACGACCAATTTGAATGATGACCATTGAAATCACCAGCCACCAAGGATTTAGATGAAAATTTTGAAAAAATACTATCCCAATCACATTGTGAAGTTCTTACAGATGAAGGGCAATACACTGATACAACATGTTCCAAATATTTACAATTCAAAATTTTTATACTTATGATTTCAATACCGACATTTCCAATATCCATCGGCCACATTTGAGCCCTAATTGACTTATGAACTAAAATGGCCACACCCCCATAAGAGTCGGTTCTATCTTTTCGAAAAATATTATATTGACTAATTCGAAAGCTTATATCAGGATCAAGCCATGTTTCACTCAATAAACAAATACCAATTTTTTCTTGACAAAGTAAAAGTTCAAAATCTTGTTTTTTGGGCATCAAGCTCTGAGAGTTCCATTGCGCAATGTTTAAAAATTGCGCAACAGAACCCCCAGTGCCCGATGCCCTAGCTGCGGTTACATTAGAAATGTCGTTATCCATCACGAAATAGTCCTAAAAGTTTAGTAAGAACATCTCCACCACTCACCACATTCAATAAATAAGACATGAGCTCTTCAAAAAGTAGTTTCAAAACCTGACTAATTTTCTCCTCTAAACTCTTGTCCGAAAACACTATTTCTTTCACTTTCACAAATACACTACAAAAACTGATATTTTCCTTCCTTTTTTTACGACTCGACGATGCCGACGCCGAGGCACCCGCGACGGCAGCCGGAGTCGCCGCCGTAGTTGGCGCTGATTGCTCCACAAAGACCTCGGAACTATTCATACTATTCGGGATCACCTTATGTCTACGTTCCTTCTTAGATTTCTTTTTTTTTCTACTTGCAGATTCAATTCGCGAGCCATATTCCTCACTGCTAGCCTTCGAATCATCGTTGCTCGTATCTCCACCATCATTTCGTCGCAAAGTTTCAGCCTCGCTTAGGTGC
Organism: Xanthorhoe designata; assembly: GCA_963582015.1. Taxonomy (NCBI): domain Eukaryota; kingdom Metazoa; phylum Arthropoda; class Insecta; order Lepidoptera; family Geometridae; genus Xanthorhoe; species Xanthorhoe designata. Next base: position 1,981,648 of record OY757058.1, read on the forward strand.
ACAGCCGCCTTCGCTCTGGACGCTTTCGAGCCTAGAGCTTGACTATATGACATTGAAGAACATCTAACGGCACTAGGTTCTCCAAACTTGAATACCGATGACGTATGTTTCTTTAAAGATGGAGGATCCTCCAAAAAACCATCAAATGAATGTGCCTTCTTTTCCAAATACTTAGATCGAGCTACTTTATAAATACAATTATATTGGCACATAATGGCCCTGATTTCTTTCTCTTTCTTATAGATTGGGCAAGACTTACTCAGAGACATATGTTTGCCTTTGCAGTTTATGCAGCGGTACTCCGTCTTTTCACAGTTTGAGTGCTCTCCGCCACATTTTGGACAGACAGGCGCTTTTCTTGGGCATGTTCGTGTAAGATGTCCAAATTTCCAACATGAAGCACACTGCGTTACTGGGAAAGTGTAGGGCTCTACTTTGAATCTGCAACCATATCCAAAAACATAGGGGGGCAAAGTGGACCCCTTAAAACCAAAGCGCACAGTTTCACTGTGTACCCATTCTCCTTCTTCAGACATCCTATTTAGCCTTTTCACAGATATTATATTACTTATATTCGCTTTGTAAAGATTCCATCAAATCTTCGTCCCTTACATCAAGTTCTAAATACTTTACTATGCCATAAGTAACGTCTACTTCACTAGTCAGATAGCATCTATATCCCGACTCGCAAAAAGTTTTGTTTGCAATTAAATTGTCGGCATCGGCTTTATTTTCAAAACTTATTACAACTCTGTAAGAGCTCTTATATTTGATTTGAATCACATTGGTAATTCCTTCAGCCTTCAATAACATTGCCAAACCAATTTGTTTCGGCAATAATGAGTATGAAGAAATGCAGACTTCAAAACAGTTATTAACCAAACTATCGGTACCTTTCGCAGCCGCTCCACGAGCTTTTGTAGACAAACCTCGATGTGCTTTTCTTTGTACAAGAGTAAAGCCGTCCTCATCTACACTATCTCGTTCATCAGTGCTATTGTTGATCCTCGATCGTTTAATCGGTAGCCGCATCGTACTCTTCGTCTCATTTTGCAGTTTGTCCTCAAGAATGGCTTGCTCAGCCATCTCTTCCTCACTCATCATACTGTTTGTTGACCGAGGCCTGGAGTCGACCTCGGTCACATCCATTTTTGACCACGCGCAAATACACCAAAATTATATTTACTGAATAGCCCGTAATTAATTACGTTAATTTGTCACAAAACTAAGTCCTGAATAACACTTTAATACGTAAAAAACTAATAAAATAGCAGGAAAAACCATCCCGCCACAGACAAAATTTTTTGACCGGGTACCTACATGACCAAGTACCTACCTATAGTGTTTCAGCAGTAAACGTACCATCAGCCATAAAAGTTGATAGGGACTACTTGGAAAATATCTGTCAAGAAACCTAAAAATAAAATAAAAAAAGTAAGTCAGCTACTGGATACTTTAAGATTTTCAAAACTTTTTGTTTTATTGTGAGTAGGTCTTTATTAAATAAAATAAATAGAATTATATTGTTTATTTTATTAGAATTATTGTATTACAAAAATTACTTATTTATGAGATGACATGAAATTATATTTCTTACAAAAATAATGACTACTTACCTAAGTACTTAATTATAAAATTGAGAAATTATTACATTATATTACTTACAGCATTCCTATTTACTATTATTTGGCATAATAATACAATTCAATGCATTTATTATAATAACAGTTGTTTAAAGATCAGACTTAAAATATCAATAAAAAATATTAGTTACCAAATAATTCTTTGGGCATAATCAAAGTCCGCCCAAAAGACTTCCTTACTAAAGAAAACATAAAACGCAACCGCATTCAAAAGGAGATACCAAAATAATTCAAACAAAACAATATAGTTGGACGGACGGACAAATCTCAACCTCAAGATTATATACGGAATCAAAAAATATCTCACTTCAATCATCTTTTGCAAGCCAAGTACCAAAAACAGGCAAATTGAGTATGGTAAAAGAAACGAAATACAATTTTGATCTTTCAAATTGTCATACAAACTTACTAGAAGGAAGATATAGACCGGAATTGAGCCATAAATAGCAAAATCATATTTACCAAACCAGCGATTCCAAATATAGAAGGTAAAATGACGATTATCAGCAAGCAAGTACGGGTGTACCAAAGTATTAAAATGTACAATTACTGCCATTGTTAGACCTATCAGGATGATATTCAATTTATTATTAGCAATGAGTCTGAGTGTGGATGGTAGCTTGAAAATAACATAGGGAAGCCCAAATACTCCATAGAAAAGTAGGAAATACAGCAATTGAGGAATGTGCAATATTGCCTCATGAGCTTTTTTGTCTCCAAGGACTATAGATCCATTGATATAAACAAAAATAACAAACGAAATAAGAAGAATACTGTGGGTAATGAGGACCAGCCAATCTTGCAATGATAAGAACCGGAAAAAAGTAGTAAAACATGTTCTGAAATGATACTTCATAGCTATGTAAACATCATACAAGTTATAGTAGCGCTTGAGTTTCGAGTTATCCATATCACGGGCAATGAAAGAGTTCTTACTCAACTTAACATTAGTTAGATATTGATTACCAAAAACTCTTGAACTCTTAAGTAGCATATCGAGAGCCTTATGCCCAAAAACCATCGCAATCCACGCGATATTAGTCTGCCGCATCAAAACACTTAAGACACCGAAACCGAGCATCAATGACTTGTATTTACCAGTGAAACAGACTCTAGAAAACGCTAATAAAAATGTCAGAGAAAGTGTATCTGTGTAATACACATGAGAGAAAAAATACAATGGAGGTAGTATAGTCAAGCTTAAAGCTTGCGCCACTATTTTAGTCTTCTTTGCCTCAATAAAATACACATAATTAAGTATCGATACAAACAATACAAGGTTTATACATGATGCTACAAGATTGACAAAACGCAAGTTGTATAAATTGCAAACTAAGTAAGACAGTGCCACAGCAGAGACATAATACAGTCCAGGAAGTGTTGTGATCTTCGGATCCCAGTGTGTATAGTTCTGGTTGCAGTAAGCCAACCCCTGGGGTACATGGAAAAGCTCATCAATTACCACAGGTTGAGTTTCATACACTTTGTCAAAGATCTGCTTTGAGGTTGCGAAGTAGATAGCTAGGGTTGCCCCGAGGAGCACTAGGATTCTCTGTGAGCTGTTCATATTGACCTGAAACATATAGTTTTGGTGAGATATTAGAGAGTAATACTTACATACTTAGAGTGATGGGCTTAGAATCGGTTATTTACTGAATGAAATTTGAATTGGTGCAGAGCATTAGAACATTTTAAAATGTCGTTACTCTAATCAATGTCACATGAAAGCTAGTTTAGAAATACATATGTAGATAAGGGACTCTTTCTTGTTATTTATCTCAAGCACATTCAGTTTAGGTACATTCAGGCGTTGTTACTATATGGTCGTGGGCTGACGACATGCTTAAAAAGTGGTTGCCAAATTGTAGCTTAGTATTGGAGTTTAGACGTGCCTCTTACTGCCCTAAACATTCTCAGTAAGGTTTTCATAGCCTGAATCGACTACCGTACGTTGTTTTAAAATGAAAATTGTATACGAGCGATAGGTTGGAAGAATAGAATTTTGGTTGCGTACCTTGTAATGACGAGTATCAGGTCCACGGTCTCAGTTTCCTTCCTTGAATGATTTAGAACATTGTATTCTTATTAGAAATAATGATTTTTCCTCATATGAAATGGAATTTGAATTGAAAAATCAACAAACAAGCGTCCGCCTGCCCGGCACGCTTCTTTCTTGGAACGAATGAATGATTGATTCAAAGAGCATGTAATAGTAAGAGACGGATTGATTATGATTAGCATCTTATCTTATTAGTAGTCTGTGGACTGAACTGAAGCGAAGCGATTTAAGCAACTAAAATCTGAGACTAAAATGGACAGCACTAGCTGAAAACTATGTGTTGCATGCAGTGTTGATAATGTCATTGTCATTGTCAATGTCAAGTTCTACGGAAAGGATTTCACTTTTCGTTTCGTTGTTTTCAAACAAAATGTAAACAAACAAGAATCATGTTGCATGTTGCTTCCAGTGCCATCCAGTGCTTCCACTTTCAACAAATATAATAAGAATGATAAATTAGTAAATGTTGAAAGGATGATTCTTGAAAATGGCAAATAGGAATTAAATTGAGATGTGTGATATCATAGAAATATCCGATGGTTCAGATGATGATGAGACTCCCAAATCTAACCGTACAAAGTAAGTTTATTTATTTATTTTCAGCCGTTTGTGTCCCACTGCTGGGCAAAGGCCTCCCCAATTTTGTGTTAGGATCTTCCAGTAAGTTAATGAAACTATGCTAGGTTAAGTTAATGTTATGTTACCCATGTTTATGTTGATGGAAAATAAAAGATGAAACCTAGCTACTTGTATCATCTATCTATTTATTCATCTGGCCTATTAAAATAATTAATTACAATATACCTATGTACACCTATGTATGTACCTACCTTTAGCCAGTCATTTACAATATAAACTTACCAACAACCTTTGAAATTTTGATGTATTTTTCTCCAGAAAGCCCGCCCAAAAGCGAGAACCAATCCAATGCCCCTGCTGCGATAAAATGTTCACTAAACCCTCCAACCTTAAGGTCCATATGCGAACACATACTGGAGAAACAGTGCCCAAGAATTTTCAATGCAACATTTGCGCTAAGATGTTTGAAACAAACAGTTTGTTAAAACGGCATATAAGCTCGCATTTGGGGAAGGATAGAGAGAGAAGGCATGCATGTAATGAATGTGATAAGGCGTACACACAACTAGCTCATTTAAGAGAGCATGAATTGAAGCAACATGGAAAAGGTATATTTAAAAACATGGTCTTATTCATAAAGATTCGTCAATTTAATATAGATTTAAAATTTGTTTTTTTCTTGTTATTCTTATGTCAATGAAAAGAGATAGCAACAGATTTAATATCTGTTTTAGCTAAAGTAGGTTAACTAAACCAATATGCATAAAGGGGTTACTCTATTATTCAGGATTTGTCAATTTAACAAGGCTATAGTGTTTGATTAATGTTTTTTTTTGTTACTCATAAGTTAAAAACGATAGCTGGTCGGTGTACCTAAACTTATAGGTCTATTGTGAATAATAGGGTTAAAAAACAAATAATATTATAATACTATGGAGATCTTTGCCCAGCAGTGGGACAGCATAGGTTAGAAAAAAAAACTAGTACCTATATGTAAGTATAGCTTGTGCATATCATTTTTATTTATAATATGTAATTTCAAAGACTCTTGAAGGGGGTAGTCAGAGAATTCTATTTGGAAAAATCTGATTCAAAGTTTTTTATTTTTTCATTTCATAAAATAATAATTTAGCATTTTCTTCAACAGGTGAGAAAAGGTTTAAGTGCACAGAATGCGATGCAGTTTTCTATCGGAAGGCAGACCACGAACGTCACTATAGAATACATACAGGATTGAAGAACTACACATGCCATATTTGCACGAGAGGGTTTACCCAAAAATGTAACTTGGACAATCATATCAAAATACATATAGGTGATAAGAAATATGAATGTACAGAATGTGATAGGAAATATGTTAGTAAGTCTTCATTGATGAAACATTGCAGCAGACATGAGAAGAAGAGAGTGAGAGAGAAGATTAAATTTAAGAAAACGAAGGAGGCTGATTGAATAAATAAATCCCTACTCTATATTAAGAAAGGAAAGGTTTATTGACAATACTCTCAAAAATGGTACAAATCAAAATACAAAAGACAGAGCTTATATGCGTATACAGAAAGAAAGCTGGAAACTTATCCAGCTTATGAACGCGCGCCGATAAGCACTGAACGATGCCGAAAAGTTCCGACAAGCTTTAACACGCGCTGGTCAACGCTAGGCGCTGCCATTTAAAAAATGCCAAATCATTGTCCGATGAGTCCGACATTTTGCTTGTTCTGCTTCAACATGCTTCCTTTGTGTAGAACGGACCAGCGTTGTCAAGCGCCGGTAAGCGCTTATTAGTTTCAAGCTTTCTTTCTGTATATGGCCTAAGGCGACAAATATAAAACAAAAACGTAACTAAATAAGTAGCTATGGGCGCTATAAAGGCGTTGTCAAAAGGCCCAGACTTAGCTTTAAGGTGTCTGCATGCGTGAAACTAGCGCCACCGCCTATTTTATTTTATTATTACGTTGAACAAAGGAATTTTAAAAAGATTGTGTGTGTGTTTGTTACTCTTTCACGCTCAAACAGCTGGACGGATTTGAATGAAATTTGGTACCAGAATTGCTGGACCACAAAATAATATAAATACCTATGTATAAAAATCATCAGAAAGATAGTTATTTTTAGGTTGATTATTGACAGTAAATTCTAGTGTAGTCTAGTAAATTTCGTGTTTAAGTAAATATAGTTTTTAAGAAATAAAAGCAAATAAAACTGACTTTGTAAATAAAATAAAAGATTAAATATGAAAAAAAATATTACTTTATTTAGTAAGTAGGTACTAGCGGTCTGCTCCGACCTACCTATTTTTCTAAGGTACCTACGTTGGGCGAAGGTAGCTACCGAGTGGCGCCCCGACCCAGCGAGAAGGCGAAGCGGCAGACCAAAACGGAGGTGGAGAGATGAAATCGATTTTTAATTGTCTGACTGGAGGGTAGTTGTCGAGGATCGTGAGGTGTGGAAAGAGTGAGGGCCTTTGCCCAACAGTGGGATCATCGCGGCTTATAATAATGATCCTATCCTTCCTTCCTACTAATACCTGCAACACAAGATTTTATATCTTAGTGCAGGTTTTCTGCATCTCATTTTATCTTTGTACGACACCTTTAACCAAACACCTTGTGATATTTACCTACAACTTATATTGCCTGTTCTTGGGATCAATATCCAAGGTATCCCTGTGTTACATTGTACTGTGCCAATGTAGTCTGTATGTTTTTGGAAAATAAATTTATTATTATTACCTACCTATTAAAAACGCGAAAGTTTGTAAGTATGGATGGATGTTTGTTACTCTTTCAACGACACTACCGCCTATTTTGGATTAAATTGTACAGTCACAGCAAAGTACAAACAATACATAACATAAAGTAAGATGCCGCATCCAGGCCCTTTGCCCAGCAATGCCCTTTCAAATAAAAAAACAATTTTCAAAATCAGTTCATTATTGAAGAAGTACCTAATCGGTGAACATAGGGGATTCCAAAAGAGGGTAGGTACCACATAAGCGACTTCAAAAAAGGGGAGGTCCTTTGTTCCACTATGTGTATTTTTTTTATTTAGGTACCTTCATAATTTACCAAAACAGCATTTCGTAGTCCCCCTATTTAGATAGGTAGGTAGGTAGGTAGGTACTCGGTACTCCCCCAAAACGTGACCAATTGTTTTTTTTTTACATAATTTTTAATATCTGCAGAAGTACAGAACATGCAGGGTTACCAACAGTGGTTAGGTAGGTACTTATCTAAAAAAGTATCTTATTGAATGCTGATGTATTCTAAATGGGTTCCATTTTATACGTATCGTGTTACATAGGATTGTTTGAACAAACAGTTCTGACTCAGTTGGGTCGCGATTTCACTTGCAATTTATAAACGATATTTTAATATTGATCGAAATAACAAATAAATTGATTGAAAGAAGTGGAAAGAGGGGAGAGACCTTGCCCAGCATGGGACACATGTCATGATAGTTAAAAAAAGTGTACCTAGGTAGGTACCTACATTTTCAGGCATTTTAGATCCTTTGAAGATACCTATACCTACCTAGGTAGGTAGGTAGGTACCTACTCAAATTTTACAGAAGTTAACATTCCTTAGGTGAGGTGACATAGGATGCAAGGCCACGATAAGTCACGATGTTTTCCTACTTACACCTTTTAGAGTTTAGTTTAGAGTTAAAAATTTTAGGAACGAAAATTCTATTGATGCATGGCCGGATTCGAACCCAAAATCGAAGCATCACTTAACCCATCGTTCAGCACGGCTCTCTCCTTTTTTGAAGTTGATTAAAAATAAATAAACCCTCTAGGATCGCATTAGTTACCAGCTCGCGTTTCTGTTCGCAAGATTTTACATTTTTATAGAAAAACTTTTCAATTTTCTATAACTTTTGAACAAGCTAGTGATTTCCTGCGGATTTACTAACTAAGTACCTACCTATTACTTAGAATTATAGGTGACACCTGAGTCACAGGTTACAGGTTCGATTCCCGCCGTGGGACAATTTTTTTTTATGTTCTAGGTACCTACAGATATTTATTCTTCATTTGGGTGTCTATCAAGGACCTACCTAGTACCTACTTACTACTTATCATTTTCATCACAACGAGAATTTTATTTTTAAAAATCAGCCAAGTGCGAGTCGGACTCGCGCATGAAGGGAGTAGTACCTACTACCTACTATTCTGTGAATATTTCAAGCACATGTCGTTATATCGAGCAAAATACGGCAAAAAATCACGTTTGGTATTTATGAGCCCCCCATTTCTTCTTTAGGTATTTTGTTTTTAGTATTTGTTGTTAAAGTGGCAAAAGAATAGGTAGGTACCTACTTACCTACCTACCTACGTCATCATCTGTGAAAATTTCAACAGTCGTAGACAGACGGACATACAAGTCGTAAGAGGGTCCCGTTTTTACCCATTGGGTAAGGAAAGGAAGGAACCCGAAAAAGAGAAAACCTGTCAAATCCTATGACACTTTCCAAGAAGGTTTCTTTTTTTATGACACTGATAAATCTAACCAGATAAAACTTCTAAAAATATATCAATAAAGAATCAAATATTTATACCACGTTTAAGACAACCCACGCATAGTAAGTGGGTAAACTTCAGTCCTTATAAAAAGGGGATATCTTTTGATATCCGTCACTTGCTCATCTTTCCTTGCACCGCCATATTGGCACTGTTTGGCGCGAAAATAAAATCAGGCAGATTTATTTTTTAGTTCTTTTTGTACATTTTAAATAATGTTGAAATTAACTGCTATTGTTTCTTTGGTGCTAATTGGTAAGTTTTGTATGTTGTTAGTTGTTAGTTTATTTTTTGGATATTCTGTTATGTGGTCGGTGATAATAATGATTATTATTTTCTAAAGAATAGGTATATTGCATACTTTTACCTACCTACTTTACATTACAATGGAAAACAGTATAAATTTTTATTTATTTGTTTCCGAAATGTACATTTTATAGATTTATATTGTTAGTGGGTTATTTCACTTATTCTTTGTAAGTAATAAGTAGTTTTTTATATAGTTTTTTATATAGTTTTTTACTTAGTTTTTTCATAATTATTCAAAAAGAGAATTGTTTTTTTTTTCGGCATTTGTTATTACCTACCAGAGGACAGTGATTCTCAACAATTTTGTAAATGACAAAATAAAAGTACTTAAGTACTTGAGTTCAAAGATAAAAAGCCTTAAAAATGTAAATTGATTTTGTGAATTATTTAGATGTGCTTTTAGATTTTAATTAATTTAAGTATTGAAGTTATTTTTATTTTACATTAATTAATTAGTTAACTACGGTACCTACTGTCCACAAAGTAGGTAACATACCGTAATTATATTTTTAATTTTTTTTTTAAACTGTAACTTGTTCATTCTATTTTGAAATGTAATATAAAAATAAAATAATATGATTTTAAATTAAATTTGTAATTTTGTAGCGACATGGTCGCAAGCTGACTCAAGGAGACATAAGAAGGATGCGTCCAATTCTAGGGAATTCGGTTCAGGTGAACATTGCTAGAAACATATTGAATAGAATCATTTTATTAATTAGAAAACAAGAGAGTATTTTAATTACCTACTTTTTGTAAATAATCATCGCTAGTGTTCCAGAGGCCCTAGCCATGTTACATTTCGACAATCGCTTTCGATTAGAAACTAAAAAAAATGTATAGGAATTGACATTCGATGACGAAAACTCGAGCGATCAGAAATGTCAAATCAAAGGCGTAGCGATGATAGAAATCGAATCGCTTCATAGCAAATGCCGGTTGGCTAGGCCCTCTGTAATGAATCTAATGACATAGCATGCAAAAAGTATGATGTATAACTAAGTAGGTAAGTACCTACATTTATCATAATAGTGATGAATATTTCTTAGAATGCATGTTTTGTTTTTAAATGCATTAAAATATTTTACATTTAGATAGGTACTTATCCTGTTTTCTGTTATTAAATTGAGCGAAATGTAGAGTTAGTAGATGCAAAGTTTATTTTCTAGTTGTTAATTTGATTGAATACAAGCATGAATTTGGTTAGATTTTTTTTTATTTTAATTATTGTTTAGTGTTTTGGTATTAACTTTCACATACATTTTTAGCACAAGTTACTTAATAGGTACCTATTCCTTTTTGAATGGTTATGGACTCAAGTTTTTAGTGTGAATTCATTTGGTTTGGCTTATTCTACGACGTAGGTGTTAATTAATTTATTTGAATCTAAATTCATGTTAATAATTTATTTCCAGTATTTTTCAAACTTTCCTTGTGGTTGCTTATTGTGTTAATAACTACGAAACTTGGAAAGTCTTATGATGATTAAGAGCGTTGGCTGTCAAACTGCTCCGTGGTCGATGATTGGTGGATGCCAATTCTTCATGCCATTGATTTAGCGAGTGCTTGATTCGTCAGCGAGTGAACATAGGCGCAAACATACCCTAGCGACTTCCCCGACCGCGCTCTTTTTACGTGGTGCGATATATCTTTATTTAAAAAAAAAAAATCTCGTCTTCACGCAGGCAGCACGATGTGGGCAGCGAGTCTGTCGTGCGACTCGTGCGGCAGCGAGTGCACGTCAGCGTGCGGCACACGACACTTCCGTTCCTGCTGCTTCAACTACCTGCGCAGGAAGCGGGTGCCGCAGCTTAAGGTAAAGGCTTTTAACACATTCTCTGCTCAGCATTTTGCATAAATTTGCATATTTTGAAAATACTAATGGTCTTATTCATTGAGATTTGTCAATTTAATATACTTAGATTTATAGAATGTTTTTTTCTTGTTACTCTTATGTCAATGAAAAGAGATAGCAACATATTTTATATCCGTTTTAGCTAAAGTAGGTTTACTATAAGTACCAATATGCTTAAGGGGGTAACTCTTGCCACGGTCTCTGACGGTATTTGATGAGCAGTTTCTCTTCCAGTTCACTGTAAGTAGGTTGGCGCAAATCGGTGCTTAACCGAATATCAACTTAGGGTATTAATATTTGCATCCTGACGTAACAGAGGGAACCGCTGGCCGAGTTGGTTAAATACCTCGCGACTCTATGCAAGGCTTTTCACTTGGCCTACATGACGTCTTGCTAGGCAGGGTAAAGTTATCCTTAAGTGTATGGGCGTTTATTTAATATTTATTTACCAATATTTTTGTTTTCAGTTCGTTTCACCAAACGCCAACGACATCAAGCCACAGTCGGATATAAAATCTGATAAACCTAAACTTCCTGTCTTCTTGGTAGAGAACATTCCAGAACAATGGATGACCAACATCATCTCAAACGAATACCGACCATACTCTTATGAAGATACAGTCGAAAACAGATTATTCGATGTCTAAGCGATTTTATAAAAAAATCTAGGTTTGATGCATACCTCCTGTCAATTTAATTTAAAAAAATGTAATGTAAAAAGGTTTATGTCTATTAAGGCTGGGTAAATAGACATAGAATAATAATAAGGTACCAAATAAAAATCTAATATCCAGATGAAGAAGTTTTATTTCTTCTTTAAATTCGAGTAAACACTTATGACTATAATATTACTAAATTAACAAATATAGCTCCCTATTTAATTATTAAAATAAATATCAGGACATTATAGTATGTAAACAATGAAAATGTTATTAATCCAAAATTATATTCTAATTAAAAAATCATTTAAATAACACTTTAAATAATTAAAAAAATAAAACAATTATCAAGAATGAAAATATAACAATATCTAAACATATAATTTACTTAAATTCTATCACAAAAAACTTAATTAATGTCACCTCCTAGGCTAAACAATTACAATAGCGTACGTTTTCCACATTCTAATTTCAAATTTCGAATACACATTGAGAAACACTACGTATATAAAGTTTTTTTTAGAAAAAACGCTACGGTAAGCTACGGGATACTGCCAGTCGGTTTTTATTGGTTGAAATTCATTTCTTTCTGTTTTCGCCGAGCGATGTCAGCACTCGCCTCCTGAATGGCCTCCCAGAGTTTAGCTTCGGAAAGAATTTGGCGGGAAAGATCGTCGATAGCAGATTCGGAGTCCAAAATTGAGCCCAGAGTTTCATCGTCGATGTACTGAAATTAAAATTAATTTTAGAAATAGCTTAGTAGGTAATTGTGGCAATTCGGAGTATCGCAAAAGCTAAACTTAACTACTAACTAAAAATGTTGCCGTCCCTTTCATAGCGATGGAAATAAAAAGGATGGCATTAATTTTTGTTAGTTTAGTTTAGCTTTTGCGACACTCCAAATTGCCACTATTATGTGACGCGCACCACAACAAATCCCCGAAACTACTTATCCGAAATCAAAAATTATTTCACCGATGTGTAGCATGGACTTTCCGAATGAACATAGGCTATATTTTATCAAGGTACCACGCGAGCGAAGCCGCGGGCGAGTAAGCTATATTATAAATTCTTAGCCTTGTGTTACCTGTCTTTGTCTAAGCTCCTGTGAAGGCATACCAGGTGCTGTTTGAGACCTCTTTCGTCCACATCCTGGAATAAAAGATATAATTTAAATAATGAATAACGCCCGGATCCTATCAACCATGGACGCGTTCACAGTCAAGCTCTGTGGATGCCCTCTCTCTTATAAAACAAACATTTAAAAAAAAATGTTTAAGTGTCACAAGATGTTGACAAACTAATGATATAATAATTATGTGTTTCAATCTTCAAAACCCTCACGAGGTTAAAAAATTAAAATAATAAATTATTGAGTTTATCAACCAATATCATAGAACAAATTTTGTCATAAACATTTATGGAATGTTTTACAAAGATCTCTGTGTTTTTCAGATCAGATATCGCTGCACTAATTCGACATTCAAAATGCTTTGTTTTGTTTTAATTTTAAATAAATGCTTTGTTTTTACTTTTCAATTCGTTAAAAAAAAGTTTTGCGTACAAAAAGATCGAATATTTATAAGCTACTACGGCGTAGGCTTTCGTAGCACGCTACGACACGTAGCTTCGTAGCACACGGAGCTACGGAGCTACGGAGCTACGAGTCTCACTAGTTTTTGGTAATGAAAGGAAATAGTCTGTAGAATTTAAAACTGAGGTGCGGATAAATGGTCAAGTGTATGTCGGGGTTGCTTAAATTCAATTTATTACAAAAAACTTGTTTTAACAAAAATGTATAATTACCAGTAAATGCATTGCAGAATGGTCTTTTCTTGGGCGTCATCACTATTTCTTCATTTATCATTCTTGGATCGTAGCCTCTTGGTATCTGAATATAAAAAAACTATAGTTATATATAAAAAATCTCGCCCAAAAAATAGCATTTGTCTAAAAAAAGTACGATTTTATTTCCACCAAGAACACTTTTCCCAAAGTAACTTACCAGATCGGCTTTTTGACGGGAATTTGAGATGTCTTGTTGCCTTTTTTTGTTTTATTTTCCATAACTTGTGTTTTAGCGAATGTTAATGTGTAATAATGGTGGATTATTAACTGTTAAGTGTTCGTGAACGTACATAAGTGTGGGCAAATGAAACAAAACTGGATATCATTGCATTTCGGGTTCTCTCAAAAAGTTCTTGTAATGCTGCAGTAAAGAACCCACATCTTTACTGACTATGATTTTGACTTGACCTTGACTAAACTGACTTGAAAATATAAACACATGGTAGTGGCTAAATGCGTGGCACAAGCCGTGCGAAAGCCAAAATAAAAGAAGTGAAGTGAAGTGAACTTACCAGATCAAATAGTAAGTTGATATCATTTATAAATACATACATAAATATAATATTAATTATTTATTTATTTATTATATGTATCAGAGCTGATTGGTGGACATAGCAGGCGATTGCATTGCTTGGTTGGTGGGAAGTTGATGAGGTAAATTTGTCCAGCAGTGGGACAGTATAGATTAGAAAGGTATGTATGTACTCACGGAAGCTGAATAGCACTCCATGCTCAGCAGAGCGATGACTAGCAGGATCGAAACACGCGCCATGTTGCCAAATTTTTACCACTTTGAAACAATCTACAGAAAAAAAACAGTCATTGGTGGCTATTCAGGATGTCGCCTAAACTTAACTAATCTGACAGCACTAAAAATGTTGCCGTCCCTTTCATAACGATCGAAATAAAAAGGGATGTCATCAATTTTAGTGCTGTCAAATTAGTTAAGTTTAGCTTTAGCGACATCCAGAATAGCCACCATTATGATTATGCATTATACTTTTAAATACACAGGATCTTACGTTCGTAATCACAATTATTATAACACCGCCAAATCCAGATGTAGGTATAAAAGTCTATATTATTAGAACACACTACCACAAGCACACGAGCTCTAAAACGGTGAAGAAAAACATCGTGAGGAAACCCGCGGCTAGTCAGCCACATACGTATTGTCTTTCCTGTGGAAATGGCCGGCAGCTGAGAGGATGGTTTAGCTGCTACAAGCCTATTCCATCTCAACAATGTCCCAGGCACTAGTGTCCCGTTAAGTGTAGGCTTAGATCCTGACGCTCGCTGTATAAATCATCTAGTACCTAAAGATGTAAAGTCTGAGTTAGATCTTATGCGAGAACAGTTGATTCATTGAAATAATATCTAAATACTAGAAAAAAAGTAAGTCGCACATTTTTAAAACTAAACTTAACTTGTTTATTGTTTAAGGTGTGCAATAAAGAATTTTCATTCATTCATTCATTCATTCTTAACACTTTTAAAATTTATATTTAAATTCTGTATGTCATTTAACTCAAGTCAAGACCACCGACCGCGCGCAACAGGCACTAATATGATTGGAAATATGAAATCCTATGCGTCGAAGCTAAGAGCTCTTTCCATTTAAAAGTTAATCGAAAATATATGTATCGTACCTACTTAATAGTTTTTAAGGGTTGTGATTATATAAGTATAATATTGCCATAGCCTTAATTTTATATTTTGTTTGGTTGTTAAATAGATATAACGAATTAGTACAACTGTAGGTAATGTTATATTCTATGTGTGTACCTATGTGTAAATAAATAAATAATTATGATTAGTGTCGCGTTGGCAGAATGGGAGAGTGCCTCTACTTTCGTTGGTAAAGTCGTGGGTTCGAATCGCGGCAACTAATACATTTCCGTTTCGAAAAATGCAACTAATTAATCGAAAACTAATTTTGATGGGCTTGCACGTCATTTATAGAATGTTTACTTTTGCAAAATGCATGTACCAATATTGTAGTTGAAGATACTGAGGCCCTAGCCATGTTACATTTCGACAATCGCTTTCGATTAGAAACTAAAAAAAATGTATTGGAATTGACATTCGATGACGAAAACTCGAGCGATCAGAAATGTCAAATCAAAGGTGTAGCGATGATAGAAATCGAATCGCTTCATAGCGAATGCCGGTTGGCTAGGCCCTCAGATGGCTACCCTTTGCCCTTACACATCAAAGGATTTAAATATTTTATCTGTGATGCCAACAGATCAAAAAGAATATATACCGCGCCTCGCAAAAACACGTTAATGATCATACCATTTTACGTTTTTGGTCAAGGACTGGAAGTTCTACAAACTCGAACATATAAATTCTAGTAATTGAGGTACCAATACAATTAAATACTAACTTAACTCAACTAACTTGTCAATTAAGTAATAAAACTCGCTAACTTTGTAACAAGTTGGCTAAGTTTTTCGGTCTGTAAATACGATCGCTTGTTATAACTAAATGTTTAATTTGGACAACGTCACGAAACTTTGTCGCCACAGAGGAAAATAAGTAGAAAAAACAAATCTATGATCACCTTTTTACAAGGTATATCGCTACTGAAGTACCGCGAGGAAATAACAATCAAAGTTAGCTACTTACTAGTGTACAACATTTTATTAAATCCACTTTAATTTAAAAAAGAATTTTCAACATCGGTCTAGTATAAGAAGAGTAATCGCTGAACATACATAAAAACAAATACATATAACCTCCTTCTTTTTTGAAGTCATTGGTCTAAAATTAGGTTGTATTAAGATTTAATTTGTTTTGTCGTCTATCTATTTTGACAGTCAAGTTAGCGCCCATTCGCACATGTCAATGATTCGCACGAGAGCTAAAAAAGCGTTGCGTCAAAACTCGGCGTTGGCGCTTTTAAAAAAGCTTTCGTGCGAATATGGGCTTTAACGTCCAACGTCCAGCGCAGAAAATACAACACTGCTCGATAAAAAACCGTCGCGTTTAAAAAGCGCTGACGTGTGAACATATACTTGGGAATACATTTGTTCTATTTGAACGCTTTTTTAACGGACGGTAAAAAGCTCTCGTGCGAACGAGCACTTAGTGTCCCATTATGCCCGCTTCCTATATCCAACCTACGAATGAGCGTCGATCTATCTCTATAGAAACGTTGTTTATAGGTACAACACAAAATGTATGATACTTTTTGACATAACAACGTTGCTATGACGATCGATCTACGGTCATCCGTACGTTGGATAGGAACCGGGAATTAGCTGACCTCCCCTACCTACAACACGACTTATCACTATAGTCATAAAATGATTATCATAATAAAACCAGCCACTCCCGAAACAGTAAATGTAGTATTGTAGTACCATGAAGTACAATAATCATTTATTTTATTATGTATTTACCTACAAACGAAACACGGACTACGAAAAACATACAACTAATTGTACTACTCTTGTAGACAATTTCTTAGATCTTTATGAATATATATCTATAACTATACTAACTAATCTATACTAATATTATAAAGAGGTAATGTTTGTTTGTTTGAGGTAATCTTCAAAACTACTCATCCGATTTCAAAAATTCTTTCACCAATTTGTAGCTTAGACTTTCCGAATGAACATAGGGTATATTTTATCAAGGTAGGAACCACGTGAGCGAAGCCACGGGCAAGTTAGCTAGTACTTATATAGATGTGATTATATTTCATTTATTTTAGGGCTTCGTACCCAAAGGGTTTAAATTCAAAATTCAAAATTTAAAATGTACCTTAAGTATGATCGTTTAGAGACCACTTTGACATGTCAAGGTCAAAACTAGGGGATTCTACTGCCTGTTAAAAATGGGAATTGGGGGTAAAAATGGGATCCTATTACTAATTCTCAAGTGAAGGATGAGTGGAGTGAATTTCGATGTCTATAGATACCAAATCACGATTTCAAGGCTGAGTCGAGTGGAGTTGGAGTTAAGGTTACGACTAAGAATATGGGGGTAAGACTCTGCTGTCCGTCTGTCTGTCACCAGGCTGTATCTCATGAACAATGATAGCTAGACAGTTTAAATTTTTATGATGTATTTCTGTAATGACCTAACAAATTAAATTAAAAAAAATCTCAGACCTTTTACATCTTTACTAGATGATTTATACAGAGTCAGGAGGCTTTGCCTACACTTAACGGGACATTAGAGCCTGGGACATTGTTGAGATGGAATAGGCTTGCCCAGCACCTAAACCATCCTCTCAGCTTAGTCGGCCATATCCACAGGAGAGACAATGGTCAATACCTACGTGTGAGGTTGACTAGCCGCGGGTTTCCTCACGATGGGTTTCCTTCACCGTTATAAGCTCGTATTAAAGCGCATATACATTTTTCTATGCAAAAAGGCCATTGATTCACGGCTGGTTTCGAACCCACGACCTTCGGATCGAAAGTCGAAGTACTAAAAACAGAACGTCATATTAATATCTACAAAAATTGTTATAAAGTCCTAGGTAGGTAGGTATTTATAAGACTGAGGGTAAGTACAAACACACAAGTAAGTTCGTATTAGCAAATGGCCAACTCTGGTGACAACAGACACAAAGATATCAATGTTTTCTTTTAATTTAAAAAAGCGCTACGTTCCGTTTCGTAGCAAAGATTTAAAACTACCACATTTTATAAAAATAACATTTAAAGTGATTCATTTGATACTAATGCAGTAAAAATATCTGCTACTATTCTTGAGACGTTCGTGATGAATAAAAACATCAGGTAAAAAGTTCTCATTTGTTTCTTGAAAGCGCCAAGTTGGCCGCATTTTTAAAAAATTGCACTTAAAAATTAAAATTTGTATTGTTTGACAACCTCTGTGGCGTAGTGGGCGATAGCCCGCTTGGGCTGCGGAGGTTGCGGGCTTGATCCCTGCCTCGGGATACATGTTTGTAATTTTGTATGAATTTGGTAAGCAAATGTGCCTGAGACGCAGAGGTTGCGGGTTCGATCCCCGCTGCGGGCCAAATGTTTGCATGATCTGCAAATATTTGTTTCGTGTCTGGGTGTTTTCTATCTATAATAAGTATGTATTTACAAAAAAAAAAGTATCTATGTAGTTTATCAGTCATCTGGTTACCATAACACAAGCATTAAATTGCTTAGCTTGGGACTAGATGACGCCGTGTGGAATGTCCAAGGATATTTAGGTATTATTTATTTATTTATTATTTAAATATTTGTCTCGAGTCAATATACAAAATAAGTACGTGGTTTAACAGTCATCTGATTACCATTATACTTAACACAAGCAAGTTGATTAGCTTGGGACTATAATATATAGATAATATATAGATGACGATGTGTGGAATGTCCAAGGATATTTATTTGATCAATATAGATAGGTAGGTTAGGCTTATTATTCGTGCAGATAAGATTGTTCTTAAAATTGCAAAAAAAAGAAAAACAATGAATTTCAAGGGCAGCTTCGAAGTGGGTTTTTCATCTTAAAATAGCAGCGTGTTATTTTTGTAGTAATAATGACTAAAAAGGCGTTTACTTGACTTCCGGTCGCCGGAAATCGAGTGTTCGCATGTTTTAATTATCATCTCATTTCCGCTTAACTGAACCCTCTTTTAATTTCTTTAAATAAAGTACTACATTTACTAATACCAAGGACAATATAGATAAAAAACTGCTCATCCTGCTTCAAAACGTGATTCTAAAATTAGTATTAATTTTAAAGACTGGTTGTATTGTATTTTTTTAGTGTAATAGACAAATTTCTGTACATAACTCTTAGCACCCTTTTTTATAGGACCACCTCGGTAATAATATGTTCTTTAAAACAAAAACAGAATTTTCAAAATCGATCCACTAGTGACGGAATAATCGGTGTACACACATCAAAAACCCCAACAGAAAACCAGCATAGGTTTTTTTTTTAGAATCTGCAAAAGCTGAGTTGGGACCATTTTGTAGCTGATTGTTCTATTGTTGTTTTTGTTTGTGTTGTGTCTATTTCTAAGCTACAAATAAAAATTTTTGATTTGATTTGAAAAATATATACAGTGGAACACAATACCTCCTCCTTTTTGAAGTCGCTAAAAGTAAATTCGTATGAGCAAGTGGCAAACTCTGGTGACCGAGTTTTAAGGCCGCCTTAAAACCGTCATGGCTTAACGACTTTTAGAAACTTTTAGAACCGGACAATTTAACAACTGAGTCCCTTGAAATTAAAGAAATAGTGATCATAGAAAGAGAATAGAATTAGCGTCTAGGCTACATTACAGGTTTAGCACTCACCAACTTTTGATTGCAACTGAATGCATCTTTACAATAACCTGCTTTTATACAGCCAATCCAGGCAATCTATTTACAACCTTGTTAGATAAAGTTTATGAAAATACGGCAACCGCTAAGTTCTTTTCGTTTTGTAGAGAGCCGCGTTAGTCAAGTGGTTTGGATACTTTCGATCGACTATATGCGAAGGAGTTCGAATCCAGGCCGTGCATCAATGAATTTTTCGTTTGTAGGTAATTACCTACCTAAGTACTTACTCATTTGTTATTTAGATTGATTAACAAAAAGAAAATAAAAAAATTGAGACTTAAATTTTGTAAGAATAAATGAATTTCGGTTTATAACTCAGAAGATTCTTGTTAGATTCTCAAAAAAAATATGGGACCACTTCGTGAGTAGAGGTAGGTACCTATTATATTCTATCTTAAACCAAAAAAAATATATTTTTTTAAAACGGTTCACTAACACCTAAGTACATAAAAAAACATAGAGAACACAGAACCTCCTCCTTTAAATGAACTCTATTATTAAATATAGTACCTAAGTAGGTATCATTCGATTTTATTAAACAGATTTCTATAATGAGGTTGTGTTTAATTCGCGGAAGCTTAAAATGTGTGTTTTTTTTTAATAAGTACATTTTTTTTATAAAAGAAGTCTATTTTTTCTTTAATTTTAAACTATCGCGCGTTCTCCGTCTTTTCAGGAACCAAAGCTTTCAAATAAAGATATTAAAAGTTATCAATTGTTTTATAAACACTTCCGCTTGAGAAATTGATGTGATTGGATACCTTTAAAAGAGATTTGAAATGATTTTTATTGACTAGTAAAACTCTTGACTTTGACTTCATCTTGTTTTTTATTTAAGTATTATATGTGGTTTTGGTACCAAATGATTTATATTTTAACAAGATTTTGATTTACAAAATATTTTAATTAACAAAACCTACAATATCTACTTTCAAGAGAGCTTTTTTTACTAGGAATTTAGAAATACCCTAATATAAAGAAAAAAGAATTTTAATAAAAAAAAACGCAGATTAAGCATAAATTTGTTGTTTTCGTGGCGGTTTGTTGCGGCCGAGAACTTAATTAAGTACAGGTTATTTATAAATTTTAACTTCCTACCTACTTGTTAAACTTATACACTTTGTAGGTAGTTACTTGAATAATATTGAAAAGTACATAAGTATAAGAACATTAAAATATATCTCTTCAAAACTACAACCAAAATCACTGCATAATGTAGGTACCTACAACTTCAATGAAATGTATCAACAGATCACCAAAAGTCAAATAATTCCTTTAATTTTTTTTTTTAAATGTTATCAAAATTTACTGCTGGACGTTTTGACTGGATTGCACCAGCAGTCGTGTCGCATGACTCAATAATAAATAATTTAAATTCATAATTCATTATTTCGTAGTAAGTAACACTTACCCGTTTACATGTAGGTATGTTTTAAATATTTCGATATTCACTCTGTAGGTACCTACATAATTAAAATAATATATTGTCAAAATTGAACTAAACAGAATGTCCATGTGTTTTAGATTATTTCTAATTAAGAAAATAAAGAAAGTACTTACTTACCTACTGAAAATATGTCGGTAACTAACTGTGCAAATTGTATAAAATAATATTTAAACATGTATGCAAATGGTAATAAATGAATTAAAAACGTTTAAACAAACCGTCAAAGCTACAAATTGATTATATAGATGATCAACTCACCTCGTTTCAACTGGAGTGGCTACCGTTCTCGAGAGCCGCCACTTATATAGCGAGTCCAAGGGTGGGTAGGAACAAGAGGCGTGGAGAGGTTGTTCATTGTTCAATTCTTCATACTAGCAAGCTTGGAAAAATATAGTGTACAATTAAAACTTTCTTTTTTTAAATTTACGAGACTTTCAGCCAGTTTATAAAAATTACCTAAATTACCTAATCAATGGTCAAATCACGTGATTATTGTGTTATTATCTGATTGTGAATTTTATTTATTTATTTCTAGCCCATATTGTCCCACTGCAGGGCAAAGGCCTCCCTTCTTTCCAGATTTTTCTGTCCTTGGCTGCAGTTGATCTGGAAGGTGCACATCTAACTCGTCCCACCATCTCCGTGGTGGTCTGCCACGCGGACGTCTCGCGTTGGGCACCCATTCGATTACATTGTGATTGTGAATTACATTGGTTAATTTCGGAGAACGCATCGATTGTTTAATCGGCACACCCAAATCAGCAATGCCTGTTTTAGAACTTGACGCAAAATCTTACGCAAAATCTTACTCAAAAAAAACGTCGCATCCTCCGATCTTGCTTTGATTAGATATGGAACCCTATAACGTCGGATCGAAAGTATAGGTACCTACTTACTTTAAAAGTTAATTTTTAAAAATATTATTCAACTAACACTTATTTTCATTCCTCCATTCTTAGAAAACTTTTAGCTCCGCAACTCCACCCCACTCCTGTCCGCCTCCCGCTGCTTGCGACGCACTCCGTCCAAACACCATAATATAATACGGCTATTATATACTAATTAAATGCATTGCCTAGTCGAGCCTTTTAGGCGTATAGCCTATTTAGGGTTATGATAAAAGCATGGTGGGTTTTTGGTGTACTAACTAAGAAATAAATAAAAATAAGTATTCTTACTCGTAATCTTCGATAAATACATATAAATAAAATAATAAATAAATATCCTTGGACATTCCACACAGCGTCATCTAGTCCCAAGCTAGGCAACTTAATGCTTGTGTTATGGTAACCAGATGACTGATAATAATACTTAGATAGGTACATTATTTTTTGTAAATACATACATATTATAGATAGAAAAACACCCAATAAAAAAGAAATGTCTGTAATAAATTAAAAATTTTAGCTTTGACGACCTCTATGTGGCGCAGTGAGTAAAGGCCCGCCTAAGACGCAGGGTTTGATCCCCACCACGGGGCAAATGTTTGTATGTTCTGCAGATATTTGTTTCGGGTCTGGATATTTTTCTATCTATAAATGTATGTATTAACAAAAATAAATGTAAATACCTAGTAGGTACTTAATTAATCATCTTAGCTTGAGACTAAGATACTGTTTCCACATGAGAATCATCTAGCTTTTAGTAATTCAATCACCGCAGCGATGTGATTATATTCTGACTTTGACCTTAAACAATATTCAATGACGCTGTGTAAAATGTCCAAGGATATTTATTTAATTTAGGTACAGCTTTTTACCTGGCTAGGGATTATAGAAAAAAGAAAATAGAAGGGTCATATCGTGCGTTTTTCGTGTATAATAATAATAATAATATTTTAATAATTATGTTTTTACCCCTTAAATAAAGAACCTGTAGGTATGCCAATAAATATAAAATATATTAAGCATAACAACGTGATGAATTTGCCAGACAAATACGTCTAAATTGATGATTTATACTACTGACTCAATAATACGGAAAATCGAAACAGACAAGCAATTTTATAGCTATTTTCTAATACATCATTTACTTGAAGGATTGATATAGGTAAATATTATTTTGCGCTGTCAACTACAAACGATTTTATAAATTATGGACTCGAGAAATATACTAATAAATGAACGATTAGCAAACACGCAGCCCATAAGATCAACCTCATAATATTTCGAAAAAAAACCAATAACAAAATAATTGATTTGTAAAACTTTAGATTGCACGATTTTTGTAGTCAAATTATTGTAACTGTCCTTAAATTTTGCATTTTTTTATAAAAAAAAAAGACGTGTGGCACACGGAGACTGCCGCGGTAAAGCTATTGCATAGCATTTTTTCGGAGTTGTTAGGTTATTTTCGTTACGGAATTTCTGGATTCGGTCTCCACGCTCAAGGCCCGCGATAGAAGCTATGCAATAGCTTAAAAAATACTTTTTAAACACATGCAAGCTTATTTTCATAGCTGATTGTACCTAAGTACACATTGTTAAGAAACTTCCTATCGCAAGCATTAGTTCCGCTTTGATAGTTCTGTTTGTGAAAAAGTTGGATTTTACAACTCATTCATTGTCTAAACTCTGAAACAATGTTTTAATGTCTTTCCAAAGAGTGTGTACCTTCTTAGGGGACGGTAAGTGTAGGATTTTGCTGTTTTTTTAACCTTTTTCATACTCTTTATTACTTATTTTTTTAGGCAAGTAGGTAACCTACCTTAGGTTTAATAACAGGGAATTTATTTTTTGTGGGTTACCAGATGTCTGATAGTATTTTTTTCTGACGTTTCGTAGGCAGGTAGGTAGGTACCTAGTCATAAAATTATTTTTTTCGGCGTACATATAGCAAATCTGTCCTCTCATCTCATCTTAGCCCTGTTGCACCCACTGCTGGGTATAGGCCTCCTCTTTATTACGCCATTCAGTCCGATCCTGTGCGATTCTCTCCCACGCTTTCCCGCCAACGTTTACAATGTCATCGGACCATCGGGCTGGTGGTCTGCCCCTTGGTCGTTGTGCATCTCTGGGCCACCATTCCGTAATCGCTGTAGTCCATCTTTTATCCTTTCGTCTCGCTAAGTGCCCTGCCCATCTCCACTTAAGACTTGCGATGCGTAGGTATACCTACCATGCGTCTACAACTTTGGGTCGACGTCAAATCTGTCCTAAAGCTAATAAATCAGAGTGGAAAAAATCTATGGGCCCTAGAGGGGATCTACCTATTAAAAAAAAGACAAAAAAATAATTTATTAAAAATAAAATTCAATAGTTTACAATAAAATGGTCTACCTATCTACCTTTTAGTTAACTCATTTTACTGAAAGAAAACATTCCTTTATTTTTAAAAAGAAACACAGTTGCATTCAAAGAACTTCTAAAAATTTCTAGTCTCGCCTGGGAATCGAACTACTTAAATAAAAATAAACCTTCGCTATTTTAAAGCGAATCGTAGGATTATTGTTCAGGATAAAAAAAATCGAATCTAGCGTGACAGGTTGCAAGCCCATCGACGCTGCTAGAAAGCTAGGTAACTGGTTTCCTCACGATAATGCGCATTATACATTTTTCAAAACGCAAAATCCACGGCCAGATTCGAACCCACGATCAAGGATTAAGTATCATGCGGAAATTACCTAGTGCTAATAAATATCGACATAACGCTTTACTTTTTGTATAAGAAGCCTTAAAAATACAAAACAAAAATCTTAGCGAGGTTCGTCTTAGCATCGGATTACATTTCAAATACTTATTTCTTGAGATTCCATAGAAAATGTAAGTTTATTTTTAAATCATACGGTTTATTTTATCTGTAGAAACCTATGTAATATCATCTATTATAATTATTATCTGTGGTAAAATTCACTAGTGGAAAAATTAAAATAATACAAAATCGACTTCAATTTCGTAAGCGGAGTATCGCAAAAGCTAAACTTAACTAACCAAAAATGTTGCCGTCCCTTTCATAGCGATGGGAATAAAAATGTGAATTTTACCAGAGATAATAATTATAATCGATATTACATAGGTTTCTACAGATAAAATAAACCGTATGATTTAAAAATAAACTTACATTTTCTTTAATTACCTACCTAGTTACCTACCAATTACAACCTACCAAATTTATGTTCCATAACTCCGATGTTCTTCGTCAGATTCTCAAACATCTATTAAATGAAAGAAAGAAACTATTAAATTTTATCATTTTCTCAACTCCTTTTTATAATGGCTTAGTTTAAAATGAATATTTTCTAACGCATTTGCTTTAAACATGGCTTTAACATTAGACGATCGTTTGTAAAACCATTAGGTAATACCGACGCCGCGAAGTAACAGCTAGGTACTTTTAATTTGCAAATAACTACATTTTGGATCGAACTCTGATATTAAACACTACCCAACGAACTTTGTACTGCCTCAGAAATCTAGATTTCTTAAAAAAGCCGTTCCCTGTCGTCTGTCATCCGTTAAGTCGTCATCAGTCATCGTTATTCGTCATCAGTCGCCATCAGTCAACGTCAGTCATTACCATTACGATCGCTCCACTCACCGGCAAGCAACGGCGATGTCTGTCATTACCTCACCCACGTCACCACGTGCAACACAAAAATTGTTAACATTTTAACACTTGCTTGATCAATCATCAATCCGATCGACAGTCATCGTCCATCCAACAAAAATGTTTTGCTTTTTTATAAGCTAAAATTAAAACTGCATACCTAGTATTATGAATATGATTTTTATTTTCGTTACTTTTTAAATCCATATTTGGGAATCTAGTTTGTAGGATTGTTATTTTGTAACATAAAATTAATAAATATTTCATCCTACTGTAAACAACCTATTCTTGCATAATAAATTCTTGTTAAGTAATTCTTCATCAAATTTCTAGTCCTCCCCGCTGTCCCACTCACTGCTGCCATCGCTCCACTCACCAGCGCTGTCTGTCATCGCCTGACCCAACTGCGAAACAAAAGTTTAATTATTATCAATTGACAAACAACGGTAGGTCGTTATCTACGCCCCACAATCCACGACCGTAACGTTGACTTACGACCTACGATCCACGACCTACGATCCACGACCTACGACTTACGACCTACGATCCACGACCTACGACCTACGACCTACGACCTACGACCTACGACCTACGACCTACGACCTACGACCTACGACCTACCTTCCTGCGCTCCATATCGGGCTCGCTGACGACCTGCCGCTCGGTCAGCTCGTACAGGTCGAACTCTGAATCCACGGAGTCCACGTCCAGGACAGTCATACGCTCCACCACCACTTTTATGTTGTTCATCAGCTTATCTTTGTCTGGGAATTTAAATGGTAAATTATTGTTTAATTGTTACTCTGTTGCGTTGTTTTAGCATTTGTGTACCTACTCGTGTCTGTACACCCCAGCCTCCCGCGATACAGGCCTCTGACCTCCAGCAATCTGTCTCTGTATTAAGGTCTCAGCACACATATGGGATCGGAAAGGGATCGTAACCGTAAAACGCCTTTCACCTCGCTGTCAACCAGGCGTCAACCTACCGTATGCACGATGAGACGATGAGCCGTAAGAGCTGGAATTGCAAGTTCGGAGACTGTTCTGAGGGGAGGCGATCACGTTACGATTCCGATTAGTGTGCGTTGCAGTAGGGAGTTTAATACAAACCATTCTGAACGACTCGAGGCGATACGGTTACGATCCCTTTCCGTTCCCATTAGTGTGCTGAGACCTTTATGGTGATTTTGGCATATTATATATTTTTTTTGTATTGTGAGCGATTCGAGTTCTTCCGTAGTAGGTACAGTAATCTTCGATCCTCTGTCAAATATTTTAAATGTATGGAAACCAGAGCAGCGCCGCTGGTAACTTGCCTGAGCTAAAATTCTAATTACGGGGGCGGTGTGTTCATTAGTTAATTATAAATATCGATACATTTCGTGGCAAACAAAAGACAGTGGTTATCTGTTATCCATGCACCACTATCCTCGCGTTTGTACAACGAACTAGCAGGTGACGCGCTACACAAAATCGAGCAGTGACTGCTCGCTCGAAAAATGTGGTATAGGTCGCGCCACGTAAAAAGAGCGCGGTCGGGGAAGTAGCGAGGGTATGTTTGCGCCTGTGTTCACTCGCTGACGAACCAATAGCACTCGCTAAATCAATGGTATGAAGTGCGCCACAACACCTCTCCACCAATCATCGACCACGGAGCAGTTTGAGCCAGCGCTCTTTTTACGTGGCGCTACCTATATGTGTGCATAGGTTGTTCTAAGTTTATCAACTACCTGGCAAGCAGTCGCTCGGACAAGGGCATATAGACGACACATCGGGACTCGTGATGCGAATATTCGCGAACGAATGTTTCAGCACCATTCGTTCGCTGTCGCATCCACACTTTCCGCACGAAGACTTGCGCTTGACTACCTCTTTTGTTGTGTATACACCTGGAAGTTATATCCTGGTCTTATTCATTAAGATTTGTCAGTTTAATATAGATTTAAAGAATGTTTTTTTCTTGTTACTCTTATGTCAATGAAAAGAGAAAGCAACAGCAACATTTCTTATCCGTTTCAGCTAAAGTAGGTTCATGAGGAAGTTAGCTTTAACAAGTGGCTTTTTTTACTTTGAATTGTAGTCCGAGATTGCAGTTGTGAATGAAGAAGTGCAAACATAACTTTGTAGTTAAAATTCCTTTTTTTACTTATAATACGGTAAAATTTTCACGTACCTTACCTTTGCCACCATTAGTGAACGTCAAAGGTATGTCTACGCTTTTCTGTCCCGTCATACTTTTCCTCTTCTTGCCCGAGAACGACGCAAACGCCCTCTTTATTGAAGCCCTAAAACATAAGTAAATACCTATCTTTGGACATACATTTTCTAAGGCGTCATCTAGTCCCAAGCAACGCAACTATTATGGTAACCCGATGACTGTTATACAACTTGGATACATTTTCTTTTGTAAATAGTTATATTCTGAGGTTACAAATTAGAGATAGAAAAATTTATTAATAGTTCGTTCGTTCGTACGTTTGTGTAAGCAAGTCGCCGACTCTGGCTGATGACGGAGTTTTTAGCCCGACTTTAAAAGCTGGGACCGACAATTTACCGTGCCTTCCGAAGCACGGAAGCGCTCAGCTGATAATGCCACTTGCGGTCACCCATCCAAGTTGTAACCGCTCAGAAAGTTGCTTAACTACGACGATCTATCAAGAATGTCTTAGCAAACTTCGCCACGAGCGCTTCATATTCAATATGTATTTATTTACAAAAAAAAAAAAAAAAAATGTATTCTATGTAGTGTATCAGTCATCTGGTTACCATAACACAAGCATTAAATTGCTTAGCTTGGGACTAGATGACGCTGTGTGGAATGTCCAAGGATATTTATTTATTATTATTTATTATTAATAATAAGTAAGTACTTAAGTAAAATACATATATCATTATATTAACTTGATTCCTTTCTTAGCTTCTTGAGGCGGCGAGAGCAGCGAGCAGTAGCACTGATCGCTTGGTCCCGACCCGTCGGTTAGCTGTTGAAGCGACTCTTCGTCTATTTTCCTGATTTGAGCGTAGTTCATCTCTTACTTGACTCTATCTCTTCTCTTCAGCCTTCCAACGTTCTCTCCTTTGCTTGTATCGTTCGGACTATTTGAGCGTCTTTCGTTGCGACGTGAACTATTTTAAAGACCGCTGTTTTGATTTGGCATAAAGTTATATTTTATGGAAATGTTGGGTCTATTTTTTATGACTAGTTTTACAGCGTGGCTTTTTTGTGACTTTTTTGGAGCGAATTGAGGTAGAGATAGTTTTGAGTTTTCTTTAGTTGTTTTGCAGTGTTTTCTTTATTTGCGTCTATATTTGAAGCTTAGGTATTCTAAGCTTTTAGTAGAATAGCGTCTATGTTTTGACTTTATTATAAGAGAGGTATTTATTTTTTAAAAAGTGTACTTTTTTAATGGCAATGTTTTTGCAATCTGTTTCTTTAGCTACTTTAAAGTACGTTACTTATATAACTGTTACTTTTTGTGTCAGAATCTTTATTATGGATTTTATATATCTTGTAAAACTGGTTAGCTTTTTTCAAAAGTTGCCCGAAAAACATTTTTTTACAGTAATTTGTTTTGTCTTCGATTGCGTTGCGATAAATAATGTATAAGTATAAAATAATAATAAAATCACATTTAGACAGTAAAATATTAAAATTCTACAACCTGAATTTGGTAAATAATTTCTTTTTTCAGATAACATTGTTTCAATTTTCTGTTGATAATTAGAGTGTTTTAAAGAATATATCCATGTCAACAATGTAGTATAAATAGGTGTATATCAGTTATATAAAGTATGTTTATTTATCTTGTGCTATTGAGTATTGGACGAAGCATCTAGCCATGATTTTGTAGACAGGCATTTTGATTTATTGTGGAATCTGAAAAAATATGTTAAGAATAAATTAGCCGAGTTAGATAGTATATAGGTACCTAGGTATTTGATATGAATCAAGATATAAATCATATAAATGTGAGCTTTACTAAGAGTCCTACCACCTTTGTAAAAATTTCAACAGTTTACAATAAAATGATATCTATCTATCTATCATAATAGTTAATACAAAACCCGTATTGTACCCGTATTGTTACCCGATTTAGTCCTGACTGATGAAATGACTAAGTTAAGAGGATAGTTTAAGTCCTGGGCAAGTCTACTCCATCTCAACAATGTCCCAGGCACTACAATGTCTCGTTAAATGTAGCCAAAAATTACCATTTCTTTTTCTAAAGTCGGTAAACCTTGATGTTCACATGTTGCTACGAGGTGCTACGAATAGCTACGCAAGATGCTACGAAACTAGCTACGAATCTTGCATTGCGTAGCGTAACGAATGAAAAATATAACGACTTACGGTAAGTAATCATTTGTTGACCGACTTAAAAAAGGAGGAGGTTCTATGCTATTATTTTTTAAGTTTTTTTACTAGTTTTATATATTTTTATTATAGTGTTAAACCACACTTAGGTATTTCATTAGAAAATGAAAAATCTTACGAAAAGTTACGACCCGTCGAAGTCGTAACTTTTCGTAAGATTTTTCATTTTCTAATTTTTACTAGTTCTTTTGTAATTTATTTATTTATTTATTTTATTTATTTATTTATGGAAAACTTACAGCTAAACAAACATCTTACATAGAATATAATAGGAATATTTAGATAAATAGATAGATATATAGTAATCTATCTATCTATCTATTTATCTAATCAGCCGGTAACACCCACTGCTGAGAAAGGCCTTCTCTATCACGCCACTCTTGGCGGTTTGTGCCAGCCGGATCCACTGTTCTCCTACCGCCCTCGCAATGTCGTCTGACCATCGGGCAGGTGGTCTGCCTCTGGCCTCTGGCCTCGAAATCGCCGTAAAATGTACAATAAATTATTTTCATTCATTAATTCATTCATTCATTCGATAAGGCTATCTAAATAAGGATAACGTTTACGTGCTACAAAACCTCTATCATAGGTATATATAGGCATAGGTAAATGATCTACTTAGCTACTGACGCTGTAAGTAGGTAGGCACCTAAACCATCTGATCAAGATATTCTCAATCCTACCTATACTTACTAGGGGTTCTATGATCTAGAATCTAGATCTAGATTCTAGATATATAGGTAAACTAATAAATACCTATCCAGAAACTCACCTAATGCTGTAAAAAACAAACAGAAACCATGAAAAAATGAAGAAAATACAGACTATTAGACATCGGCGAAAACATTTTCAAAACTTCTGCCATAAGTTTTGAAGTTTTTTTTTCTGGCTTCGCACTGAAGTTGGTTTTATGTTGACATACTTTGATACTTTGTGTCAATTCAGATGTCGCAAAAACTCTCCTATAAAAGATCAAAATAAGATCTAGTCTATCTAGCTCTTTGTAGTCTAGGCACAGATAAAAGAATACTAGGTAGTCTAGGCCTAAAGCCGATCGTCCACCACCAGCTAAACTAAGTTAGTTTAGCTTAGCTCGCATAGTTGAGCCAATTTTGTTTATTTATTTATTTACTATATGGACACCCAACACAGGAAAAGGTACATGTAGGTACCTATAGGTCGCGCCACGTAAAAAGAGCGCTGGCTGACAAGCTGCGCAGAGTCGATTTTTAGGTCCGATTGGTGGTGTGGACTGCGGCGCGGGGTGAAGGGGTAACGCTGTCATTGATTCGGCGCAGCTATTGGTTCGTCAGCAGTCCTTAGCTTCCCGCGCTGTCACTACGTCAAATTCGTTTGCAAAATATCATCGCGTACAAAAGTTTTCGCTTACGAAATGGTTTTACATAGAAATATCAGAAAAATGATTTATGACGTAGGTACATAGTTTTATGAAGAGAGAGGCTGCTAAAAATCCTGTTGATGATAATAAAACAATGTATCAACAATACCTGAATTTTGTAGGTAGGTACCTACTTACTTAATTCAATTTAACATGAACACTGACTAAAACATGTTTTTAATAATAATTCCAATAATGATATTCATCTAAGTAATTTCTTCTTCTTCTTTATTTTGGCTTCGCCGGCTTTTGCTTAGCCACCACGCACTACCATGTCATTATAATTCAAGTTAGTGAAGTCAAGTCATTAATTTTATTCATGAAAGACAGTGACATAAATGTTGAAATGAGTAAAATATTTATTACGCACACATAATATTTATTGTCAACAGTTGAACTGACAAAAGTAGTCTCTAGGGTGTTAAAACGGTGTTGTATACTAGCCTGCGCGAGCCGGCCGCCCGGCTACAATAATACAATAGGATTAGTACTTTCGTGCGCGAGTGTAGCCATGCGCAAACATACCCCCTCCACTTTTTTCCAGCGCTCATTTTACGTGGCGCGGACTATACCTACATGCATAATTATTTGTCAAATATTAAAAAACTCAGGCCTTTACACCACATCTTTACTAGATGATTATACAGAGTCAGGAGGCAAGCCTACACTTATCGGAACACTCTAGTGCCTATAATTTTTTTGACCCGAAAATCTAAGGTAAGTAATAACAAAGTCTTTGGGTAATAACATAATTTTTCATACATCAGCGTCCACCTGTATGTACCTAAGTACCTACTTTTTTCCCAGTTTAGCTTAGCTTAGTTTTAGTTTAGCTGGCGGTGGACATTCCGCTAATTCTGTTAAAATAAATGAAAACTAAAATACTAGTGCCTGCAATAATGCAAGCATACATCATGTCGTAATGTTGTAGGTCTGCATAAAAGTTATAGAACATCGGATAAATTACGATAGTAACGCCATCTGATGATTTATTTTTAAAACCATACGAAATTTGTCTTGTAGAAAAAATACTACTAATCGATAGATGGCGTAGTTTTGCTGCGGAAATGTTGAAATTCATGCTTTTCACAAATTGCCCAGCAAGGATTTGCTACTCGCTACTAGGTGGCGCTGCAACCTCACTTCACTTCACTTCTTATATTTGGCTTTCGCACGGCTTGTGCCACGCATTTAGCCACTACCATGTGTTTAAATTTTTAGTTAGTTTAGTCAAGGTCAAGTCAAAGTCATAGTCAGCGTCAGTAAAGATGTGGGTTCTTTACTGCAGCTTTTTACATGGACTTCTTGAGAGAACTCGAAATGCAATGATATACAGTTTTGTTTCATTTGCCTACATTTATGTACGTTCACGAACACTTAACAGTTAATAATCCACCATTATTACATATTAACATTCGCCAAAACACAAATTTCGGAAAATAAAACAAAAGAGACAACATGCCATCTTGAATTCCCGTCAAAAAGCCCGCTGCAACCTCACCATATGAAGTTAGCTGCGAAAGACTGACAAAAGAGTATTTGTTCTGTCAACGTCAAACATGTATAATAAAGGCAAATTAAAAATACTCATCAGAAACGGAAAACAAATACATTAAAATATTTCTTATTGCTTCGTAAATTGGTAGCGTTATTATGACGTAAGCCATTCAGCCAGCTGCCAGCAGTCCAATCCAATCCAATCAGCTGAAAATCTTCGTTTCGTTGTGTTCGTCACGATAATTTGAGTAAAACTTTATCGATTCAATTAATTTACTAGGTTTGTAAGATTAATTATTCAAGCTGGCATCAAGAAGAATTTTACTTGTGGGCTTCCACACGTTTTGTCCTACGATACCGTATCGACCAACTTATAATAGGTTAGGATAAACTTTTACTTTGTGTTTTTGTGATAATTTAATCAATATGTTCAGTGTTTATGGTGCTTTTAGAGTTTTATAAAACTGCTTCAACCTAACTAATTATCCTTGTTTAGTAAAGTCTTCAAACCGAGGTAAGATTTTACATCTCAGTAGGTAAACAGTTGATGTACATTAACACAGCTATAATTTCTAAGACCTTTATGTTGCAATGATCTCAATTAATACAGTCAGCAACATAAATTATTTGAATTCATTCGTAGCTAAATGGCATTGTAATTATTATTTTAGTGAAGATAGAGTCAAGTTGAAATCCATCTGTCATGAAACAATATTATACTGACCACTAAACAATTCTGACAGCAAGCTATTATACAAAGAACAACCAGACCTAGAACAAATATATGCAAAACATACAGACAATGCGCTGCATCACAGAGGTTGTTAATACTATAATGTTTTTTTATCCAAATATTGAGCGCTTGTGGCGAAGCTTGCTAAGACGTTCTTGATAGATCGTCGAAGTTAAGCAACGTTCTGAGGGGTCACTACATGGATGGGTGACCTCAAGTGGCATTTTCATCTAAACGCTTCCGTGCTTCGGAGGGCACGTTAAATTGTCGGTCCCGGCTTTTAAAGTTGTTAAGCCATGAGGGAGGCCTTTAGGCGGCCTAAAAACTCCGTCACCAGAGTTGGCCACTTGCTCATACGAACGAACGAACGAACGATCTAAATATCATAAATTAATCTAATTATGTATCTGACTGTACCTAGTATATTTGTGCACCACCTAATTTAGCACAGAATGATCAATACTAATACCTATTTATTGCAATAGGTATTAACAAACAATATTTTTTCCTGTGTATGAAGCATAATTGTACATAAAAATTGAATTAACTTAAACAGGTTATCAAATGTCATTAAATTATGATTTAACTTACCTCATTAAGTTCATCAGCTGATTGTACAATATGAGTAAAAGAGACAAAGCATTAGATCTTTTGTCCCTCATCGCGTGCCGCTTTTTTGTATGGCCGGAAACTTGATGCTCCGAATTTTGTACTATAGTTCGCGCCACGTAAAAAGAGCGCTCAGGGGAAGTAGCGGGGGTATGTTTGCGCCTGTGTTCACTCGCTGACGAACCAATAGCACTCGCTAAATCAATGGTATGAAGTGCGCCGCGTTACCTCTTCACCAATCACAACTGCGCAGTTTGACAGCCAGCGCTCTTTTTACGTGGCGCGACCTATAACGAATCTATGGATTCATTGCAATTTTTGTCCCTCTCGGCGGCACGCTCACTGTTCGTCCAGGTACTATACTAGGTCCATGATTTAAACACAGTTTTTTTACAGTTACAGTAAGCGTCTCTACAGTATGACAACTCAGTACTCCCCCCGCCACCCGCCCGCCCCGCCCCCCCGAATGGGAGGGGCAAGCCCCGCCGCTACGGACACTGTTATGAAAAGATATGATAATATACATAAATCGCAAGAGGATAAACGAGAATACAGGTATACATACATATATTATACTTTTATAAATATTATATATACACATATATATACACAAAATTGATTTATAGGGGGACTGTCCCGCCAGGATTAGTAGCTACGCTGCTGTCGGTTATTACGAGACTGCCCGTTTTCACCAACAAATCCTAAATTTTAAGTGACACCTATCTCATTTTAGGGAACACCTTAGAAAGAAATGGTTTTCACCAGTCCCAATCCGTCACCTAAAAGCTTTAAGTGTTACCTAAATTTAGGGGGCCGAAATTCGGGGTCCTAAAGATAGGTGACAGTTGTATCAGTTTGTGAATGTTTGCTAATATTTATAATTATTAAAAATGAGTGATTTCATTGATGTTATTGAGGCTATAGAAGTGATCACAGATCGTGTATTATGGGATCGACCATATTTTTACAGATATTTTGTGAGAGAATTGATTTCTTCCAAAAGTTTGAGGACGTGGACTTTTTTCGAAGATAAATCTTAACTAAAGGAAGTGTCCTTTTCCTGTTGACAAAAATTGAATCAAAAATTGAGTTCCAGGACAATAAAAAGTTCAAGCACACGAAATAACAATTATCATAAACTCGAAACGCAATATGTATTTTATTTATTAGCCTTTATTACAGAT
Source organism: Xanthorhoe designata (assembly GCA_963582015.1). NCBI lineage: Eukaryota > Metazoa > Arthropoda > Insecta > Lepidoptera > Geometridae > Xanthorhoe > Xanthorhoe designata. The sequence goes on from OY757058.1 coordinate 2,017,222, forward strand.
AAAAATGTACATGGTTTTTATAATTAGGTAGGTATGACATCGACAATTATTCAGCACTGTTATCTGATTGCCCCGTCTTGGCAAAGGCCTCCTCCAACTTCTTCCAATTCTCCCTATCTCTTGAAATTCGAATCCATGTTTTCCCTGCAAACTCCTTTAATTCGTCTTCCCACCTTTTGAACTGTCTTCCCCTCTTGCGTTTATTGTAATTAGGAAACCAATTCATCACAGTTTTAATAATATGTATATAGCAAAACAAACATGTCAAATTTGATGTCAAACAAACACTATTTATTTTTAAAGCATAGACAATCAACATACAGCCTACATGTTGACAGTAAAAAACCAGAAATTGAATGAATGAAATTGAATCGGTAAAATACATCACTTATAGTTAGGTAGTGGTTCGCTAGGGGTCACCTAGCTTGGTGAAAATGAATTTAGGTAGGAGGGGGATTTAAGGGATCACCTAGCTTAGGTAATACTTAGTAAGGAGACTGTTTAGGAGTCGTTGGTGAAAACGGGCATTACGAACTTACTTTCGTGTATGACGTACCTACATGCCTGGCTGTCAAAATTAATAAATATCTTTCAACTTTGTTTTCTCGGGCAATAATTTTTTTTTCAGACAACTGTTTTATCTTTGGAAGGCTTTTGGGGTGCTGTACCACCCCGTTTCGTTTTCAGTAGACGTCTTGTTACACGCTGTATAATATGTATAGATACTTTTATAATAGTGCTAATAAAACACACTTAGGTATTTCATTATTATTAAAAATGTTGCTAAAATCATCTTAATGATAGTTTCGTCTTCGGCGTCATAGGCTTCGTGGCCGAGTAGTAAGGCAGCCCGGCTTAAGGGTGATCGCTTTTTTTTCTGTTTCAGAGGTCTTGTCCTTTCAAATCGTATGAAGGTTCTACTAGTGAGTGATTCTACTACGGATAAGTCTGCGGCCGCTATAGACGTCAATGTAGGTTAGTGGACTTGTCCCTGACTATCCCTTTATGGATGTTAATCATATGGATTTGAACGTTGTTTAAAAAGTAAGTTTTTGTGAGCCAACTCGAAGACGGAGTTTTGGTAGAGATCGTTTTTATATATCATAGGTTTTGTAGTTTTTTTTTCATATTAGTTATATTATTTATTGATGATTTTGTAAATATGATGTGCAATAAAATATTTTCTATCTATTTATATTTGTTTCAGGATACCTAAGTGACCCTGAAGAGTTACCTGGTTTGGCGCATTTCTGTGAGCACATGCTGTTTTTGGGAACTAAAAAATACCCAGAGGTATGTAAAATTATTAATCCTAAATGATACAATGATATGACAACCTCTGTGGCGCAGTGGGTGAAGGCCCGCCTGAGACGCGGAGGTTGCGGGTTTGATCCCCGCCGCGTGACAAATGTTTGTTGGATAATTGCTTCGAAATTTCATTATAAATGAAAAATCTTACTAAAAGTTAAAGGCTCCGGCAGGATTCGAACCTGCGTAGATACAAGCGATCGCTCTTAAGCCGAGCTTGCCTGACCACTAGGCTACGGACCCTCTAAGCCGAGGCCCGAAACCATTAGTAAGATGATTTTTAATGTACCGGTCTGGCACAGTTCGCTGGGATTTGGGAAGAATGTTGAAGAGTAAAAGACTTCTTGAATGCAATTTAGCTACTGTTGCATTCAAGAAGTCTTTTACTCTTCAACATTCTTCCCAAATCCCAGCGAACTGTGCCAGACCGGTACATTTGGTCCATTCACCGGATCTCACAGAGAATGGCTGCCGTTCCGAGCAGCGTTCAATGAGACTGAAGAAACATTCTCCAAAGTCGAGAACATGAATAGACTGAGGAAATCATTGAAGGGGAAAGCAAAGGAAGCCGTGCAGAGCCTGCTCGTCAGCGACACTGCACCATCGAACATCATGAGAACACTGGAGTCAAGATTTGGGCGTCCCGAATCCATCGCGATGATAGAGATGGACACGCTGAGGAACCTACCACGCCTCAGCGACACACCGAGAGATGTTTGCGTATTCTCAACGCAAGTGACCAACGCCGTGTCCATCCTGGAGACGCTTGACTGCGCCCACTATCTACATAACCCAGAAGTTGCTACATCTCTGCTCGACAAGATCTCCCCATCGATGCGACTCAAATTTTACGACTTTGCGGACACACAAGATAGAAAAGATCCAGCTCTTTCAAAATTCGAGAAATTTATGAAGAAGCAAGCCGAACTATGCGCGCCGTATGCGCGCCCTGAGGACGTCACTACAACTACAGCCAAAGAATCGACGAAGCGTCCTCAGAGAGTGCACACCATCACAGAACATCCATCGAGAAGGTGCCTCGTCTGCGATAAGACGGGACACGCCACCGCCGACTGCGAAACCATGAAGAACAAGGAAGTTGATGCAAGGTGGGACATAGCCAAAGACAAGCGTCTCTGCTTTCGCTGTCTTGGCTTCCGGAACCGGACTCATCAATGCCGACCCAGACCGTGCGGAATCAACCAGTGTAAACATCTACATCACCGGTTGTTGCACTCTGACAGAAGAGAGAAGCCGGCAGAGCCCAAAGATGAAACCACTGAAGCCGTCATCAACTCTACATGGACGAGAAAGAAGCAATCTTACCTCAAGATCATCCCAGTCGAGGTATCGGGGCCCAAAGGTACGTTCGACACGTACGCGCTTCTTGACGATGGATCAACGGTGTCACTGATAGAAGAAAGAATAGCAGCAACAGTCGGCGCACGAGGGCCAGTCAATCCTCTGCGCATTCAAGCGATCGGCACTCTGAAAACGAACGAACCAGAATCCAGAAGAGTGACCATCAAAATCAAGGGACCGAACCAGAAGACACTGCAGATCAAGGCAAACACTCTGAAGACCCTTGATGCATCACCGCAGGCTGTCTCCAAACAGCTGATCCGCGGATGCAGACACTTGCAAGACATCAGCGAAGTACTCACGTACGAGAAGGCATCACCAGGAATCCTCATCGGGGAAGACAACGTCGATCTCCTCCTAGCCACGGAGATCAGAAAAGGAAGCGCAGACCAACCAGTGGCATCCCTCACGCCACTGGGTTGGGTGCTCCACGGCACTTCGACTCGCTCACTTGGCCGTAGCGTGAACTTCGTGTCGCACATAGCAGAAGCCTCCTCCGATGACAATATAGAAGAAATGGTGAAACAGTACTTCGCGATGGACGCGATCTGCCTGAATCCCAAGAAGCCCAGAACCGACCCAGAAGAGCAAGCGATTCGTATCCTGAACGAATATACAGTCCACAAAGAAGGAAGATACGAAACAGCTTTACTCTGGAAGAAGGAAGATGTCGTCATGCCCGAGAACTACGACTCTTCTTTGAAACGGCTGATTGGAATAGAGAAGAAACTAGATCGAAATGAACAACTGAAGAAAAAGTACAATGAACAGATGGAAGCCCTTGTCCAGAAGGGATACGCTGAGCCAGCCCCACCAGAGAAGACTCCGAACCGAACCTGGTACCTCCCACACTTCGCCGTCATAAATCCTATGAAGCCCGGCAAGCTGCGAGTGGTACACGACGCTGCCGCTAAGACGAAGGGAGTCTCACTCAACGACATGCTGCTCAAGGGCCCCGATCTTCTTCAGTCACTGCCAGGAGTCGTCATGAGATTCCGCCAGCACGTCATAGCTGTGACGGCGGATATCAAAGAGATGTTCATGCAAGTCAAACTCCGAGAAACCGACCGAGACGCACTCAGATATCTCTGGCGTAAGGATCGCCGAGATGACCAGCCCCCGGAGGAATATCGAATGAAGTCTCTGATCTTCGGGGCTTCGAGTTCACCCTCGACGGCGATCTACGTCAAGAACATCAACGCAGAAAAGTATCGAGAGTCTCACCCGGAAGCGACTGCAGCGATCATCAAGAAGCATTACGTCGACGACTACCTAGATAGCTTCGAGAACCTAACAGACGCCGTACGCATAGCTAGCGACGTACGCGACATTCAGAAAAAGGCCGGCTACGAGTTGAAACAATGGAAATCGAACACGCCGACATTAATAGAAGCCATCGGGGAACAGGACGCTGAACAGAACACTGAACTCTATAGAAACGATGATCAATCGGAACGAGTCCTGGGCCTGATGTGGAAACCTAAGTCTGACGAGCTCACCTTCAACCTCAACCTTGCGAGGATCTCCGAACCACTGCTCGATGGGAAGACACCGACCAAGAGAGAAGCACTGAGGATAGTAATGTCCCTCTTCGACCCACTCGGCTTCGCCTCACCCGTCACCATCAGAGCGAAACAGATCCTCCAAGAAGTCTGGCGTAGAGGAACGTCATGGGATGACGAGATCACGGACGACCTGGCGGAACAATGGGAAGCTTGGATGCATCATCTCAGAAGCTTGAACAACGTCGCTATACCTAGATGGTACTTACGCTTCAGCGACGCGAGACAGCTCCAACTTCACATCTTCACGGACGCCAGCGAGTCAGCCTACTCCGCGGTACTCTACTGGAGAGCGATAGCACCGAACGGCGAAATAAGCTTATCGCTTATTATCGCGAAAGCGAAGGTGGCGCCACTCAAACTTACGTCGATTCCAAGACTCGAACTACAAGCGGCTGTCATGGGAACGCGTCTCGCCGAAGCAGTTATAGAAGAGCACGAAAAGAAGCCAGACTCGAAGACGTTCTGGACAGACAGCAGAACAGTCCTCACATGGATCAAGACTGGCTCGAGATCGTACAAGCCGTACGTAGCCCATCGACTCGCCGCGATAGAAGACGTCAGCACCGTTGACGAATGGCGATGGGTGCCCACCAAGCTGAACGTGGCCGACGATGCAACGAGAGATGTACCAATAGTTTCCTACTATCAATTTTCCTATAATGGGTTCTTAAGTTAAAAGGGTAGGCAGTCAAACTCACCTAACTATTACAATGTTCTTATGCTATTCCTATCTATTAAGTAAAATATGTTTATTTATTAAAACTTATAAGCTAACTTAATAAAAACACTATCTTAGCTTAAAGCGGTCGTCCTGCACATTACTCCCGCCGTACAACCGTGTTGTACCTCCTATGCGTGTAGGGCGATGTCGTTCGTCAGCAGGATCAGCTTCCGCACCGGCCGTCGCAGCGTTCCGTTCTTGGTGGCGACATCCACGGTTCGCACGATGCCGTCAGGCCCCGGGTACGTCGCTGTCACCTTGCCTCTGGTCCATTGGTTCCTTGTCTGGTTCTCGTCGACGATCTTGACCAGATCGCCGGGTCGGATAGGGAGTCCTCGACCGTGGGGTTCGCGTCTGTTCTGCAGATCGGGAAGATACTCCTTCAGCCATCGATCCCAGAAGAGATCGGCCAGTCTCTGTGAGGCTCGCCAGCTCGACCTCGTCGCGGTGTCCTTCTCATTGAAGTCTCCCGGCGCTGGCAGATGTCCCGGTCCGCCCAACAGGAAGTGATTGGGGGTCAGCGCCTCAGGATCTTCATCACTCACGGACACATGCGTGAGGGGTCGGCTGTTCACGGAGTATTCCGCCTCCATAAGAAGTGTATGTAGTACTTCTTCGGAGGGGAATCGTTCATGCAGCGTAGCTTCCAATGCGGTCTTGACTGATCGCACCATCCTTTCCCAGGCGCCCCCCATGAACGGGGCTCCCGGGGGAATGAATCGCCAGGAGATGGTGTTGTTGGCCGCTTCTTCCGCTGTCGCTGTGTCGATGGCTCTTCGTAGTTCTTTGTCGGCTCCTCTTAAGTTCGTTCCGTTGTCCGACCATATTTGTGCGGGCTTGCCCCGGCGCGCCATCATCCGTCGCAGTGCCATGATCGCTGAGTCCGTTCCAAGGGTGGCCGCCATCTCCAGATGGACTGCCCTGGTAGTCAGGCAGGTGAAGATGGCGACGTACCTCTTTTGATGGCCGCGTCCCACTGTGATGTAGAGTGGTCCGAAGTAATCTACACCAACATATGTGAATGGCCGCTTGTGATGGGCCAGACGACACAGTGGGAGATCGCCTGTTCGTGGATGCGGCGGGTTCTGCGTCCTCAGTCTGCAGAGGAGGCACTGACGTACTATTGTTCGTGTGACGGGCCGCAGTCGTAAGATCCAGTATTGCTGGCGGCACTCATTGATGGTCGCCTCGACTCCGGCGTGGTTCCTCTTCTTGTGTACAGCCTGAATCCAAAGCTTGACTGTAGGGCTATTTCCGTCGAGTACCAGCGGGTTCTTGAGATGATCTGGTACATCTTCGGCGGCTTGGATTCGGCTTCTGAGTCGTAAGGCTCCATCCTTGTATGTGACGCTCAGCTGTTTCATCCGACTTTCCTTGCTGATCGTTCCGTTTTTCTGAAGATCTTCAATTTCGTTCTGGAACGATTCTTCTTGGCTCGAACACATAAGTAAGTTCTCCGCTCTCGCTATGAGTTCAGCAGAGAGCGGCAATGCGTTTATGTTTTCTGTTTTCTTAATTTTCACGTTCGGTGAAGGCTTCATTTTCTTAGGGTTCTTTCTCCAGTCAGGATCGGATTCGGCGTTCTTCTTGGTTCTCTTGTAGTTCACGTGCTGGGTGGCTGTTTTACAGAGTTGTATGAACTGTAAAACTCGCGCTGTGGTTCTGCGTAGCCTGTCCCAGTTGGAGAACCGTGCGACCTCCGGGAGTCCCTCGGAGAGTCTCAGCCGATCTCTGACTGTGATGTGATGTACTCGCTCTTCACCCGTGGCCTCTTCGTTCGGTGGCGATGCTGTCACTATTGGCCATTCTTCCTCGGATAGGAAGAGGAAGTCCGGCCCTTTGTACCATCTGTGGTTCTTGTCGAAGTCTATTGGTACATCTCTCGTTGCATCGTCGGCCACGTTCAGCTTGGTGGGCACCCATCGCCATTCGTCAACGGTGCTGACGTCTTCTATCGCGGCGAGTCGATGGGCTACGTACGGCTTGTACGATCTCGAGCCAGTCTTGATCCATGTGAGGACTGTTCTGCTGTCTGTCCAGAACGTCTTCGAGTCTGGCTTCTTTTCGTGCTCTTCTATAACTGCTTCGGCGAGACGCGTTCCCATGACAGCCGCTTGTAGTTCGAGTCTTGGAATCGACGTAAGTTTGAGTGGCGCCACCTTCGCTTTCGCGATAATAAGCGATAAGCTTATTTCGCCGTTCGGTGCTATCGCTCTCCAGTAGAGTACCGCGGAGTAGGCTGACTCGCTGGCGTCCGTGAAGATGTGAAGTTGGAGCTGTCTCGCGTCGCTGAAGCGTAAGTACCATCTAGGTATAGCGACGTTGTTCAAGCTTCTGAGATGATGCATCCAAGCTTCCCATTGTTCCGCCAGGTCGTCCGTGATCTCGTCATCCCATGACGTTCCTCTACGCCAGACTTCTTGGAGGATCTGTTTCGCTCTGATGGTGACGGGTGAGGCGAAGCCGAGTGGGTCGAAGAGGGACATTACTATCCTCAGTGCTTCTCTCTTGGTCGGTGTCTTCCCATCGAGCAGTGGTTCGGAGATCCTCGCAAGGTTGAGGTTGAAGGTGAGCTCGTCAGACTTAGGTTTCCACATCAGGCCCAGGACTCGTTCCGATTGATCATCGTTTCTATAGAGTTCAGTGTTCTGTTCAGCGTCCTGTTCCCCGATGGCTTCTATTAATGTCGGCGTGTTCGATTTCCATTGTTTCAACTCGTAGCCGGCCTTTTTCTGAATGTCGCGTACGTCGCTAGCTATGCGTACGGCGTCTGTTAGGTTCTCGAAGCTATCTAGGTAGTCGTCGACGTAATGCTTCTTGATGATCGCTGCAGTCGCTTCCGGGTGAGACTCTCGATACTTTTCTGCGTTGATGTTCTTGACGTAGATCGCCGTCGAGGGTGAACTCGAAGCCCCGAAGATCAGAGACTTCATTCGATATTCCTCCGGGGGCTGGTCATCTCGGCGATCCTTACGCCAGAGATATCTGAGTGCGTCTCGGTCGGTTTCTCGGAGTTTGACTTGCATGAACATCTCTTTGATATCCGCCGTCACAGCTATGACGTGCTGGCGGAATCTCATGACGACTCCTGGCAGTGACTGAAGAAGATCGGGGCCCTTGAGCAGCATGTCGTTGAGTGAGACTCCCTTCGTCTTAGCGGCAGCGTCGTGTACCACTCGCAGCTTGCCGGGCTTCATAGGATTTATGACGGCGAAGTGTGGGAGGTACCAGGTTCGGTTCGGAGTCTTCTCTGGTGGGGCTGGCTCAGCATATCCCTTCTGGACAAGGGCTTCCATCTGTTCATTGTACTTTTTCTTCAGTTGTTCATTTCGATCTAGTTTCTTCTCTATTCCAATCAGCCGTTTCAAAGAAGAGTCGTAGTTCTCGGGCATGACGACATCTTCCTTCTTCCAGAGTAAAGCTGTTTCGTATCTTCCTTCTTTGTGGACTGTATATTCGTTCAGGATACGAATCGCTTGCTCTTCTGGGTCGGTTCTGGGCTTCTTGGGATTCAGGCAGATCGCGTCCATCGCGAAGTACTGTTTCACCATTTCTTCTATATTGTCATCGGAGGAGGCTTCTGTTATGTGCGACACGAAGTTCACGCTACGGCCAAGTGAGCGAGTCGAAGTGCCGTGGAGCACCCAACCCAGTGGCGTGAGGGATGCCACTGGTTGGTCTGCGCTTCCTTTTCTGATCTCCGTGGCTAGGAGGAGATCGACGTTGTCTTCCCCGATGAGGATTCCTGGTGATGCCTTCTCGTACGTGAGTACTTCGCTGATGTCTTGCAAGTGTCTGCATCCGCGGATCAGCTGTTTGGAGACAGCCTGCGGTGATGCATCAAGGGTCTTCAGAGTGTTTGCCTTGATCTGCAGTGTCTTCTGGTTCGGTCCCTTGATTTTGATGGTCACTCTTCTGGATTCTGGTTCGTTCGTTTTCAGAGTGCCGATCGCTTGAATGCGCAGAGGATTGACTGGCCCTCGTGCGCCGACTGTTGCTGCTATTCTTTCTTCTATTAGTGACACCGTTGATCCATCGTCAAGAAGCGCGTACGTATCGAACGTACCTTTGGGCCCCGATACCTCGACTGGGATGATCTTGAGGTAAGATTGCTTCTTTCTCGTCCATGTAGAGTTGATGACGGCTTCAGTGGTTTCATCTTTGGGCTCTGCCGGCTTCTCTCTTCTGTCAGAGTGCAACAACCGGTGATGTAGATGTTTACACTGGTTGATTCCGCACGGTCTGGGTCGGCATTGATGAGTCCGGTTCCGGAAGCCAAGACAGCGAAAGCAGAGACGCTTGTCTTTGGCTATGTCCCACCTTGCATCAACTTCCTTGTTCTTCATGGTTTCGCAGTCGGCGGTGGCGTGTCCCGTCTTATCGCAGACGAGGCACCTTCTCGATGGATGTTCTGTGATGGTGTGCACTCTCTGAGGACGCTTCGTCGATTCTTTGGCTGTAGTTGTAGTGACGTCCTCAGGGCGCGCATACGGCGCGCATAGTTCGGCTTGCTTCTTCATAAATTTCTCGAATTTTGAAAGAGCTGGATCTTTTCTATCTTGTGTGTCCGCAAAGTCGTAAAATTTGAGTCGCATCGATGGGGAGATCTTGTCGAGCAGAGATGTAGCAACTTCTGGGTTATGTAGATAGTGGGCGCAGTCAAGCGTCTCCAGGATGGACACGGCGTTGGTCACTTGCGTTGAGAATACGCAAACATCTCTCGGTGTGTCGCTGAGGCGTGGTAGGTTCCTCAGCGTGTCCATCTCTATCATCGCGATGGATTCGGGACGCCCAAATCTTGACTCCAGTGTTCTCATGATGTTCGATGGTGCAGTGTCGCTGACGAGCAGGCTCTGCACGGCTTCCTTTGCTTTCCCCTTCAATGATTTCCTCAGTCTATTCATGTTCTCGACTTTGGAGAATGTTTCTTCAGTCTCATTGAACGCTGCTCGGAACGGCAGCCATTCTCTGTGAGATCCGGTGAATTCTGGAAGCTCGACGAACTTCGGTCTATGCCCTGCTTTGATGGCGCTGGTGATCGCTGCGGTCAACGATGTGAGGGTCTGGTCCAGGCTGACTCCCGCCGGTGCTGGCAGTGCACCGGGCGTGTCTATTTTGTTCTTCTCAGGCTGGGTCCCCTCGATGGTTCGTGCAGGTGCTGGTGCAGATGCAGACAACGGCGCAGGATCTGGTTCAGGGTGATGGCAGGCATCGGTGATGGCCAACATCGCAGGCTGGGACTGGTTCAACCAATTGTCCACACGTTCGACGGCTTCTGGTTCTGAGTAGAGAGACGCTTCGTCTTCCTCCTCTTCTTCGTCTTCAGAGTCCATTTCTATTCTTGCTAGCATTGCGGCAGCTAGCTGGGCTTGAATACGAAGTAGTTCTTCTTTCGCTTTCGCGATTTTCTGCGCTTTGGTTCGGGACCGCGTGGACTTCGCTCTGGAGTCCAGCAGTGGCGCTGGTTCGGCGGTCATCTTCTTCTTGGGACTGGCTCTCGGCTGCGGAGCACAGTCCCTATCAACCGCCCTCGGCTGTGGGGCGGGAATGCCGGCGATGACCGTTGATGGAGTAGCTGGTCGTGGAACTTCTCTCGATGTGGATTCTGTTTCAGTGGCGGTTCTGGTCACGGAGGTTGCCTCCGAGTCCGTAGAAGTAGGTGCAGTCGTCCCCGTCGCGGCAGTGGTCCCCGTCGTCGCTGTGGTCTCCGTTCTTGAAGATCCTGTGCCCTCCGACGTGGACGCGGATGGATCGGAGCTCGGCTCTGGCTTCCGACCCTTTCCGACGGAGCGTGTGACTGGCATGCTTCTGTCTTCACTGAATGAATCTTCTATATGTTCTTCGAAAATGTTCAAAATGCTTCAATAAATCTTCAAAATTTCTTCAAAATGGTTCAGGTCTTCAATAAATTCTTCTTATCCGGCTTCCGAAGGTCCAAATGTACCGGTCTGGTACCGCTCGCTGGGATTTGGGAAGAATGTTGAAGAGAGTAAAAGACTTCTTGAATGCAATTTAGCTACTGATTTTATTTCCAAAAAATCCCTATACTTATATTAAAGTGCGTCTGGCCAACACATACTGTTGAGCGAGCGCGTAAAAATATCGTTCCTAGATCTTACAAACTTATATCTATTATACTATTGAACTATTTCCTATTTATTGTGTATTCTATTTATTCCTATGTATTTAATACCTATTTATTTACTATTATAAAAACCTATTTATTAACTTTCCTACTATCAATTTTCCTATAATGGGTTCTTAAGTTAAAAGGGTAGGCAGTCAAACTCACCTAACTATTACAATGTTCTTATGCTATTCCTATCTATTAAGTAAAATATGTTTATTTATTAAAACTTATAAGCTAACTTAATAAAAACACTATCTTAGCTTAAAGCGGTCGTCCTGCACATTATCGGTTAAAACTAAGGTGTGGTTTAACACTGTAAAAATAATAAATAATTGCTTCGAACACCTATAGATGGCGCTAATCGGTGCTTTAACCGAAATATCATCTTACTGATAGTTTAGTCTTCGGCGTCATAAGCTTTGTGGCCGAGTGGTCAATGGCAAACCGGCTAAACGATGATCGCTTGTATCACGTATTATATTTGTATAGATTATGCTTCATCACTACACGGTATAAAACAAAATCGCTTTCTCTGTCCCTATATCCCTATGTATGCTTAAATCTTTAAAACTACGCAACGGATTTTGATGCGGTTTTTTGTAATAGATAGAGTGATTGAAGAGGAAGGTTTATATGTATAATAAGGCTACTTTTAACTACCGCGGGTAACACCGCGGGGCGCAGCTAGTAGTAAATATTAGGAAAAAACAGTTGGAACAATTTTTGCGGAAAACTTGTGGGAATTTCTTAAGAAAGTGGAACTCAAAACAAAAACTAATTTATTTTTTATTATTTTCAAGGAGAATGAATACAACAAGTTTCTGTCAGAGCATGGCGGTTCGTCGAACGCGTCGACGTCGTCCGACCACACCAATTACTACTTCGATGTGCTGCCTCAGCATTTGGGCCAAGCATTGGACATGTAAGTGTATTTACTTTTTGTAAGTGTATTTTAAATGTAAGTACTTTTTTTTTTATGTAAGTGTATTTCCTTGTAAGTGTATTTTCGTTTTGTAAGTGTATTTGCGTTTTGTAAGTGTATTTACATTTTGAAAGTGTATTTTTGTAAAGCGCTCGTCTTAACGAGCCACGAGTCGTGCGTGGGTCGTTAAGACGTTATTGATAGATCGTCGAAGTTAATTACTAAAAGCATTAATAGTGGCAATTCTGAGTGTCGCAAAAGCTAAACTAAACTAACTAAAATTAATGCCATCCTTGTTATTTCCATCGCTATGAAAGGGACGGCAACATTTTTAGGTAGTTAAGTTTAGCTTTTGTGATACTCCGAATTGCCACTAATATCTGGTTACCTAAATAACACAAGCATTAAATTTCATTAAGAATATTTATTTATTTACTTTTACGTTACGTTACCAGGCGGTGAACAGTTCCCGTTCCGGTGGAAATACAAATACAAAAGTAGCCTATGAGTTAATCCAAACATTCGCACACAAACTTCCACCTTTACAAAATTTTATTGTTTAGGTTTTTCCTATGCAAATCAGTGAAGTAGGGCACTGGTGACCCGTAACACAGGTTATTTTCTATACCTATTTCAGGCACCAGTCTCTCACAACATTTCTTTGTAATAAGTTAGAACCGACACTCATTTTTTGGATTATATTTATTTTAACCTACCTACTTCATAAATCTCTCTTCTATTCTTACTTTTTATATTATTTTCCTTTCTGTACTATTCTGTGTTTAGTTAAGTTCTTCTACCGACTCTGTAAACCTTTCCATCTGTGCTGTAATGTGTGTGTGTCAATAAAGTATTTATCTATCTATCTATCTTAACTGCATTTATTTATTTCTAAATTTATTTTATTTTCCTGTATTTATATTTATTTAACTGTATGTATTGTTTGTGAGAGAAAATAAATAAATGATTGATGATTGATTTACAATATTAGTGTGATTTATTAATTTTATCAACTCGTTGCCCGCAGTTTCGCGCAATTCTTCATAGACCCCCTCTTCACGGAGTCGGCCACGAGCCGTGAGCTGAGTGCCGTCAACTCGGAGCACGAAAAGAACATGTCCTCGGACACCTGGAGGCTGGACCAGCTTAATAAGGGCACTGCCGACCCTAAGCATGCCTACCACAAGTTCGGCACTGGTAAATCGGGGGGTTGAATTTTGAGATTTTGGAGGGGTTGAATTTTGAGGATTTTAGAGGGGTTGAATTTTGAGGATTTTGTGAGGGGTTGAATTTAGAGATTTTTAGTGCGGGGTTGAAATTTGAGGATTTTAGTGAGGGGTTAAAGATTTTGGAGAGGTTAAATTTCGAGACTTTTAGAGAGGGGTTGAATGTTGAGGATTTTGTAGGGGTTGAATTTAGGGATTTTGTTTAAGTGTCTTACTTTCATAATATTTAAACTGTTGGAGAGGATTTTATGAGGCTTCTCTTATGAGGGAATTATTTTGACATAAATTTTTCATGTAAAATTTTAATGTTTTTCAAAAAAGGACGCGGACCGCTCGCAACTACACTTGCGTCATGGGCAGTTAACGCGTTAATGAGGTTTAAATTCTTTATTCACAGGTAACAGAGAGACGCTAGAGACCATACCCAAGCAGAGAGGGATCGATGTCCGTAAAGAATTGTTGAAGTTCCACAACGAATGGTATTCGGCCAATATCATGACTCTTGTCGTTTTGGGGAAAGGTGGGTAAATTGTTTTTTTGTAGATTCAAAAAGTAAGTTCGTATGAGCAAGTGGCCAACTCTGGTAACGGAGTTTTTAGGCCGCCTTAAGGCCTCCGTCATGGCTTAGCGACTTTAAAAACCGGGACCGATAATTTAACGTGCCCTCCGGAGCACGGAAGCTCAGATATAAATGCCACTTGCGGTCACCCATCCATGTTGTGACCGCTCAGAACGTTGCTTAACATCGACGATCTATCAAGAACGTCTTAGCAAGCTTCGCCACGAGCGCTTCTTTTAATAAAATATCCTTTTAGAGTCCTTGGACGAGCTTGAAGCGATGGTCGTTCCTCTCTTCTCAGCCGTGGAGGATGGAGGGGTGACCGCGCCATCGTGGCCCGACTCACCCTTCCCCCCACATTTGAGGAGGAAACGGGCGTATACAGCCCCTGTGAAAGACCTACGGTCGCTCTCAATAGACTTCCCTATACCGGACACTAGGAAACATTATAAAAGTGGGGTAAGTATATTATTAAATAATAATATTAAAAAAAATTGAAAAAAAAAATTTGTCCGTCAAATTTTGACGACCTCTGTGGCGCAGTTGGGTGAAGGCCCGACTGAGATACGGAGGTTGCTGGTTCGATCCCCGCCGCGGGACAAATGTTTGTATATTCTACAGATATTTGTTCCGGGTCTGGATGTTATTCTATCTATAAATGTATGTATTTACAAAAAAAATGTATCTATGTAGTTTATCAGTCATCTGGTTACCATAACAAGCATTAAGTTGCTTAGCTTGGGACTCGATGACGCTGTGTGGAATGTCCAAGGATATTTATTTATTTATTTATGTTGTTTTTTTACAGCCAGGTCACTACCTCTCACATCTATTGGGACACGAAGGTCCAGGGAGTTTACTATCAGCTTTGAAAGCTAAGGGATGGTGCAACAGGTAATTAAAATACGAATTACTAGCTAACTTGCCCGTGGCTTCGCTCACGTGGTACCTACCTTGATAAAATATAGCCTATGTTCATTCGGAAAGTCTAAGCTACAAATTGGTGAAAGAATTTTTGAAATCGGATGAGTAGTTTCGAAGATTACCCCAAACATACAAACAAACAAACCAACATTACCTCTTTATAATATTATATAGTATAGATTAGTATAGACAAGTGCCTGCGGTTGAGTACCTAGGTACCTACCTTTCTACCTAATTTGTGTTTAAATGAAATGAAATGAAAATGAAATATGATCACGACTGTATCCCGGGAGCGGTAGACATTTCTTTCAGATCATTAGGCATTTTTAGATCTATTTGAAGATGTGTAAGGGGGTAGTCAGAGGTATGTCCAAATACATACTTATACATATTTGGTACAAGCCCACTTTTTGCAGAAGTTAACTTTCCATGCGTGACAGGTTGCAAGCCCATCGACGCTATTAGAGAGCTAACTGGTTTCCTCACGATGTTTTCCTTCACCGTTATAAGCTCATGTTAAAGCGCATATAAATTTTTCGATACGAAAAGTTCATTGATGCACGGCCGGATTTGAACCCACGACCTTCGGATCGAAAGTCGAGGTACTAATCCACTTGACCAACACGGCTTATTGTGTTTAACTGTTTGTTTGTATTATTTATTTTGTATGTATATAGAAAAGAGCTTAGGTAAAAAAAAACTTTTTTTTTCCGATAATTATGTTCAGTACTATGGTCTGATTGCAACCCATTAGTTTTCGGTAGTAGTCTTTTTACACCCAGTATTTATATTCTTATATAATAATAATAATAATAATTTATTTATTTCTCTCTCACAAACAATAAAGTTACTTAAATAAATATAAATACAGGAAAATAAAATGACTTAAAAAAATCAATACATAATAATAAATTAAATAAATACAGTTAAAAATTATACAAAAATAAGTGTCGGTTCTAACCAAAGACGATTAATATCTAGAAGACAGACAAAGGCCATACACAAAATCGTAACCCTAAAAAATTGCCTGAAAACTCTAAAACATCAATTTTATCCAAGAAATTTCAATTACTTTCTAGTTAAAAATGTTTAAATATTGAATATTGTTGCTACCTACTACTAAGTATTGAAATTTCTTGGATAAAATTGATGTTTTAAAGTTTTCAGGCTATCTGGTACTGCGGGATCGGGTTACGATTTTGTGTATGGCCTTTGTCTGTCTTCTAGATATTAATCGTCTTTGGTTCTAACTTATTACAAAAGAAATGTTATTCTTCCACAGTTTGGTTGGAGGGACTCGGATAGGCGCGAGAGGGTTCGGTTTTTTCGGAGTTCAAGTCGATCTGACGGAAGATGGCGTGGACCATCTTGATGATATCATCGGTATGGTTTTCCAGGTAACATGACCTTTGTTCGACTGGCTTCCCACTGAAGCTTGACTATTTAGATTATTTTAGACTAGCTGCGGCGCGCGGTGTTACCCGCGGTAGTTTCCGTTCCCGTGGGAATACCGGAATCAAAAATAGCCTATGTGTTATTCCCGGTCATAAACTATGTATATTCCAAGTTTCAGCCAAATCCGTTCAGTAGTTTTAGCGTGAAAGAGTAACAAACACACTTACACACACACAAACTTTCACCTTTATAATATTAGTAGGAAGTGGGATAGTAGGATTGTTAAGGGATCGCTTTTAAAAAAAAGCTAGGCCCACACCACCAGGTTCTTGCCTGATTCTTTCCCTGGTGTAGGGAGTCGCGTTGGAACAGGCATTAGAATCACCTAGCATGTAAAACAAAACTTAAGTGATCCTTGAGGTCCTACAAGAATAAATGATTTTTCTTTCTTTCTTTCTATCACTAGCCGCTCCCCGCGGCTTCCCACGCGTGGGACCCGAACGAAATGTAGCATTAGACATCAAAGGATCCCAAAACGTCTAAAAGATCTGAAAGAATATGTCTACCGTCTTTTGGGACGTGACATTTTGCAGAAGTTAACTTTCCATAAAAAACATCTTTACTAGATGATTTATACAGCGTCAGGAGGCTTTGCCTACACTTAACGGGACACTGTAGTGCCTGGGACATTGTTGAGATGGAATAGGCTTGTAGCACTTAAACCATCCTCTCCGGTTATGGGGTGCCCCAGGGTAGTGTATTGGGACCTCTTTTGTTTTTACTTTACATTAATGATCTTCCTGAAGTGACTAACAATCCGTGTACATTATTTGCCGATGACATTTCTATTATTATATCATCTAATTCTGACTTACCTAATTATATTAATAACATAAATAATACAATTACTTCTATAATTAAATGGCTTGACGAAAATAACCTGCATGTTAACCTGACAAAAACATGCATCATTCAATTCAATAATTCGAATAAGAAACTTTTCAAACTTAATATATTCTATAAAGAACAACAATTATCAGTAGTTAATGAAACAAAATTTTTAGGTATAACATTAGACGAAAACTGTAATTGGAAGTCACATGTCGATCAGGTATCTAAAAAGCTAAATAAATATGTATATGTCCTTTATAGGCTTCGTAAAACTGCGAGTCTCAACACTATCATGACTGCATATCATGGATACGTGGCCTCTACTCTGAAATATGGTCTTATCCTCTGGGGTAACTCTACAGATGTGAAAAAGGCTTTTATCGCACAAAAAAGATGCATACGAGCAATTGTGGGTATACCTCCGTGGGAGTCATGTAAGCCGTTCTTTCGGAAATTAGAATTGTTGACATTGCCCAGCTTGTACATTCTTGAGTCAGCTAAGTTTGTTAAGGAACAACCGAATTTGTTTAGAAGAGCACGTGACCTATATTATAGAAGTGTAAGAAATCCTGACAGAATTGTACTCTCAAGAGTGCCCAGAACGGCTCTATATAAAAAAACTGTCTTGCAATGTGTGGAACAATTTTTAACGCAGTGCCCAATGAAATAAAAGACTTGCCTATAAAGCAATTTATCAGAAAGCTAAAATTATGGCTACTGGACAGAGCCTTCTACAATGTCGACGAATTTTTGAATAGGTAACTGACGATTGAAAATATTTTGTGATATGCTTTCTTTTTACCATTATATAATTTGACTAATATTTTAATTAATTAATTACAAAATTTGCACACCAATATTCATGGTGAAATATGTGAACTCTCAATAACATAACATCTTGTACTTACCATTATTTCATGCAAATAAACTATTTCTATTTCTATTTCTCAGCTGCCGGACATATCCACAGGAGAGACAATGGTCAATACGTGTGGGGCTGACTAGCCGCGGGTTTCCTCACGATGTTTTCCTTCACCGTTTAAAGCTCGTGTTAAAATTTTTCGACACGAAAAGTCCATTGATGCACTGCCGGATTCGAACTCACGACCTTCGGATCGAAAGTCGAAGTACTTATCCACTTGGCCGACACGGCTTTTTTAAACATTTTTTTTTTTAACTTTCTATACGTTACAGGTATTGGTGTAGTCTAAGGTGGTATTCAGAACCAAGTCCATATTTTCAGTACATCAACATGCTGCGAGCGCAGGGTCCCCAGCGCTGGGTGTGGGAAGAACAGAGGGACCTCATGGCGATGGAGTTCAGGTTCAAGGATGTACAGGATCCGAGGAGTCTGGTGGTCTCGCATGTGCACATTCTACAGGCAAGTGACATGTGGCAATTTAGAAATGATATTATAAGACTTAAATGGTCTTATTCATAAACATTTGTCAATAACTTTACACTGTTATTTAAAAAAATCTATATTAAACTAGCTACGCCCCGCGG
This sequence comes from Xanthorhoe designata, assembly GCA_963582015.1. NCBI lineage: Eukaryota > Metazoa > Arthropoda > Insecta > Lepidoptera > Geometridae > Xanthorhoe > Xanthorhoe designata. The sequence continues at coordinate 2,035,731 of OY757058.1, forward strand.
TGTTACCCGCGGTGAATAGTTCCCGTGGGAATACCGGGATCAAAAGTAGCCTATTTTATAATCCAGGGTATAAGCAATCCTGGTACCGAATATCATTGAAATCCGTCCAGCCGTTTGAGCGTGAAAGAGTAACAAACACACATACACACACACAAACTTTCCCTTCATAATATTAATAGGATTGCCTTTGTGGTATTAAATAGGGTTATATTGGGGGCAATTCAGAGTGTCGCAAAAGCTAAACTAAACTAACTAAAATTATTGCCATCCTTTTTATTTCCATCGCTATGAAAGGGACGGCAACAATTTTAGTTAGCTTAGTTTAGCTTTTGCGACACTCCGAATTGCCACTAATGCCCATTTTAGAATTGAATATAATCTAAAGAAAATTGTAAATTTAAAACTTCGAAACTATTACATATTTACATATAATAATAACTGTACAAAATACAATTACAACCAGTTGAGCCACCTAAAACAAACGATCTATAGCTCAACTGATCCAAGCCATTGCCTGGTTCTTATTATGTTTGTTTGTCCCAGGAATTCCCCATGGAAGATGTCCTTAGTGCATACTACATAGTGTCGGAGTGGAAACCACACTTGATAGATGAGCTGTTATCTCTACTTGCGCCTGAAAACGTACGAGTCGGTGTTGTAGCTAAGTGAGTCCCTTGTCTAGTCCGCTCCACTTATCCCCTACTCCGCCCCACCGCGCCCAACTCATCCATCACTCTGCTTAACTCATATCCACCTTGCCTATTTCTCTGCCTAACTCACCTCTACTCTGCCTAACTTATCTCTACTCTGCCTAACTCATCTCCACTCCGCCCCTACTCATCTCCACTTCGCCCAACTCATCTCCACTCCGCCCAACTCATCCATCACTCTGCCTAACTCATCTCCACTCCGCCCAACTCCATCACTCTGCCTAACTCATCTCCACTCCGCCCAACTCATCCATGACTCTGCTTAACTCATATCCACTCCGCCCAACTCATCCATCACTCTGCCTAACTCATCTCCACTCCGCCCAACTCCATCACTCTGCCTAACTCATCTCCACTCCGCCCAACTCCATCACTCTGCCTAACTCATCTCCACTCCGCCCAACTCATCCATGACTCTGCTTAACTCATATCCACTCCGCCCAACTCATCCATCACTCTGCTTAACTCATCTCCTCTCCGCCCAACTCATCCATCACTCTGCTTAACTCATCTCCTCTCCGCCCAACTCATCTCCACTTCGCGCAACTTGTCCATTACTCTGCCTAACTCATCTCCACTCCGCCCCACTCGTCCTCACTCAGCCCAACTCACCCCCACTCCGCTCTACCTTTATTTCAAAGAAAAATAGCCAAGCAACAATCTAGAAATAATTGCAATTAATGTTTTACAGATGTTTTGAAGAAAGATGCACACAGACAGAGCCGTGGTACGGTACTAAGTATCTACAGGAAGACATACCTGAGTCTAGGATTAACGTGAGTAGAGCGAAGCGAGATGTCCGTGAGATAGTAGAATCACCTAGTTTTAAGAACGTGACATGTCAAAGTGGTCTATAAACGATCGTACTGAATAAATACATTTTGATTTGATTTGATTTGATTTGATAGCCTGAGTCAAAGTGTACAAAACGCTCGGGCTGAGGTCACATTAAAAAGTTTCTAATAAAGTTTTTTTTCCAAAGTTTCTGCAAAATTTTCTTAATTTTTTTTAATGTTAAGAGTATTAGAAAACATTTAATAAATAGATGAATGGAATCGCTTAAGCCGTTCTCAAGTTATAGCGTGTCAAGGAGAAATAGGTATATTTTCACTTTCTATTTTTCATTTAAAGGGGTAATAAGCTATTAGATTGTGACTCTTTAGTGTAGTAACTCAATGTTTAATACGCTATAATTAGATATTTTTCATGTGTTTAAGGAATGGAAATCTGTAAAACCCAATGAGTCGTTACATCTACCCCCTCCAAATGAGTTCATCCCTTCAAAACTGCAGCTAGAGAAAGGGGATGAAAAAAACGATGTTCTAGCCCCCGCTATTATAAAGGTAAGATGTCACACTGATGACAGCTGCCGCGGTGGATAGTTCCCGTTGGAATACCGGGATCAAAAGCAGTCTATACTTTAATCTAGGGTATAAGCAATCCTGGCAAGTCGTAAAGCCATGACGGAGGCCTTTAGGCGGCCTAAAAACTCCGTCACCAGAGTTGGCCACTTGCTCATACGAACTTACTTACTATTTAGCAATTCTGGTACCAAATTTCATTCAAATCCGTCCACCTGTTTGAGCGTGAAAGAGTAACAAACACACTTACATACTTGCACACACACAAACTTTCACCTTTATAATATTAGTGAGTGTGATATACAAGAATTGCTCGATTAAAAATATTCAATAGATAGATATATAGATAACTATGGTATTACCACAGATAAGAAGCGCTCGTGGCGAAGCTTGCTAAGACGTTCTTGATAGAGATCGTCGAACTTAAGCAACGTTCTGAGCGGTCACTACTTGGATGGGTGACCGCAAGTGGCATTTTCATCTGAGCGCTTCCGTGCTTCGGAGGGCACGTTAAATTGTCGGTCCCGGTGAAGTCGTTACGCCATGACGGAGGCCTTTAGGCGGCCTAAAAACTCCATCACCAGAGTTGGCCACTTGCTCATACGAACGAACGAACGAACGACAGATAATATAGTACTATTAGTAATACTTAAGATGTTAGAATATAATACATCTTCCAGGATACACCTCTTATGCGACTTTGGTTCAAGAAAGACAACGAGTTCTCACTGCCCAAAGCTGTTCTGACCTTCGATTTAGTGAGGTAAGTGTCCATCAACCCAAAAGCGGTTTCTTCCAGCTATAATGGTGAAGGAAAACATCAAGAAAGCCTCAGCCACAGATGATACAGCCTACGGCCTGAGACGCGGAGGTTGCGGGTTCGATCCCCGCCCGGGACAAATGTTTGCATGTTCTGCAGATATTTGTTCCGGGTCTGGATGTTTTTCTATCTATAATATGTATGTATTTACAAAAAGAAATGTATCTATGTAGTATATCAGTGATCTGGTTACCATAACAAAAGCATTGAATTGCTTAACTTGTGACTAGATGACTAGATAAATAAATAAATAAATATCCCTGGACATTCCACACAGCGTCATCTAGTCCCAAGCTAAGCAACTTAATGCTTGTGTTATGGTAACCAGATGACTGATATACTACATAAGTACCTATATATTTTTTTGTAAATACATTTTTTTTTCTTTAACCTATATTGTCCCACTGCTGGGCAAAGGTCTCCCCCATATCCATCCAACCATCTCTGTCCTTCGAGATTTCCCACCAACCTCTCTTGAAGGTGTCGAGATCGTCTCTCCAACGCTTCCTTGGCCGTAAATACAACTTTGTAAATACATTATTTATTATTATTATTAGCCCATTGTTTCCCACTGCTGGGCAAAGGCCTCCCCTTGGTCTCTCCACTCATCACGGTCCTGTGCCATTTGGACCCACGCTGTGTTAAAGGCATCGAGTTCGTCGCGCCATCTCTTTCTAGGTCTGCCGCGACGCCGTCTTGCTGTCTCAGGGCTCCACTGAGTGGTAATCTTGGCCCACAGCTCATCCGGCATGCGGCAAACATGACCAGCCCAGCTCCATTTAAGCGTTGCGACCTTATGAGCCACGTCAGCAATTTGCGTTCTGGAGCGCAGTGTAGTGTTTCGTATACGGTCTGTAAGCTTGACACCAAGGATGCTGCGCTCCATTGCTCGTTGGCAAACCTCGAGTTTGGACTTTTGGGTGTTTGTGAGGGACCAAGTCTGAGCACCATAAGTTAAAATAGGGAGGATACACATAGTAAATACATACAAAAAAAATATTAAATGTGTTATGTTCCAGCCCCCTCCCTTATTCGGACCCTATAGCTTGCAATCTGACCTCGGTGTGGGTGCTGCTGTTGAGGGACAGTCTCCAGCAGTTCGCGTACGCGGCTGAACTCGCCGGGCTAAGGTGGAGCGTTGGCAACGCTAAATATGGACTAAGTGTGAGATATTTACTTTTATAGATATTTTTGATTATAGTGTTAAACCACACTTAGGTATTTCATTTTTAAATGAAAAATCTTACTAAAAGTTTTACGGCTTCGACGGGATTCGAATCCGCGAGATACAAGCGACGCCGTAAAACTTTTAGTAAGATTTTTCATTTATAAATATTTACTTTTATCTATCTATATCCACGACTATTCAGAATCAGAAATATTTTATTGCAAAACTGTGGTAGTTCGCGCCACGTAAAAACAGCCCTGGCTGTCAAACTGCTCCGTGGTCGATGATTGGTGGAGAGGTGTTGCGGCGCACTTCATACCATTGATTTAGCGAGTGCTATTGGTTCGTCAGCGAGTGAACACAGGCGCAAACATACCCCCGCTACTTCCCCGACCAAGCTCTTTTTACGTGGCGCGAGACCTATACAAGGGTAGGTCTTAAATGATAGGTAAAAGTTTATACAGCTATCTATTTCGGATGTGTAAAACGATAATTGGTTAGTTAGACTATTATATCTACGATCTCTGTGGCGCAGTGGGTGAAAGCCCGCCTGAGACGCAGAGGTCACGGGTTCGATCCCCGCCGCGGGACAAATGTTTGTATGATCTGCAAATATTGGTTTAGTGTTTTGAGTGTTTTTTATAAATAATATGCATGTATTTTAAAAAAATAATGTATCTAAGTAGTATATCAGTCATCTGGTTACCATTACTTCTTTTATCTGTGCCATAACACAAGCATTAAGTTGCTTAGCTTGGGACTAGATGGCGCTGGGTGGAATGTCCAAGGATATTTATTATAATTATTATTATATTTCTTCCAGGTAACAATCGAAGGCTACGATGACAAGCAGCACGTGCTTCTAGACAAGATCATAGATCACATGGTGAACTTCAAAGCGGACCCCCATCGATTCGAAATCATGAAGGAGAACCATATCAGGGCCATCAAGAACTTCGAGGCGGAACAGCCTTACCAGGTGAGATTGTCACCGTTTTTAGCCGACCTTAAAAAATAGAAGGTTCTATGTTCAACTGTCTTCTATTTATTAAGATTTTTTTTCGTCTTAAGGTTGCCTGGAAGAGATCGCTTCTTAGCGATAAGGCCCATTGTACATTGGTGCTTAGTTTTTTCATAAGTTGTTAAATGTATCTTATTTGAGTGTACAATAAAGAATTGTCATTCATTCATTAATTTAGCGTGATTTATAATTGGTATAATATCCCGGAAGGGGGATTTTGTGACCATGAAAATGAACAGTTGTGTAGGTGCAAATCTTGTGAATACCAGTGGCTTCGACGGGATTCGAACCCGCGAGATACAAGACATCTGAATTGATACCATTATTATGGTGATGTTCGTAATATTTTTGGCAATTTTCAGTTTTCTTAGAATAGCGTGGAGTTTATTTTTTCTGAGCTAAATCACAGATTATATAATACACTAGTACAGATGCCTCATGTAAACAATCCTGAATTTGCGGGCAATTCGTCGGGCTATCCCGTTTTACCTGTGTTTCTGAGTCAGCGCCATCTAGCGTTCATGTCATGTAATTTTATTTTATTTTGTAGAAATTGATCTAGGAGATAAAATAATGGGATATTTTATTTCGTTATATTGAAAACAATATATTTAAAACAGAAAATGTATGATTCTGGCATAATTTTGGTGTTTACATGAATTTCCAGAGACATTTATTTCGAAATCGCAACACGTAACGCCATCTATTATTATTTTTTGGAACTGCAAGCGTTTTATAAGGAAATGGTACCCCATGGCTAAATGTAGAACTTTGTTACAGCATGCAGTGTACCAACAGGCGTTGAGTTTGTCAGATCTCGTCTGGACAAGATGTCAGCTATTGGACGCAGCTAAAGGTAAGTGTTTTTAAATTATTTAAGACTCTGTCTATGGGTGAAACTAGCGCCACCGCCTATTTTATTTTATTATAACGTTGAACAAAAGAATTAAAAAAATCTGAATGTACATTGTACAGTTTGTGAAACCGAATAACGAAAACAGAGTTTGGTGGCCACCAAGTACAACTTCGCTACTCCTCCTAAACTATACAAAATGAAACTATTACAGAGGTATTAAAAATAAAGCGTATGATAGGTTTCACAAACTGTACATTCAGTTTTTTAATATTCCTTTGTTCAACGTAATAATAAAATAAAATAGGCGGTGGCGCTAGTTTCGCCCATACAGGCACCCTTAAAGCAATGTGCGCGCCTTTTCAAAAATAACCTCATCCCCTTCGTGGCCCCGTGGTCAATGGCAACCCGGCTAGTGATCGCTTGTATCACGCGGGTTCGAATCCCGTCATAAACTTTATTTTCATGATTATAATACTTATTATCGCAGAGAACGCGCGTATTGGAATTCGCGGGAATTCCCGCGGCGCCGCGGGCATCCTCGCGACTCGTTCGAGTTTCTCATGCGATAATAAGTATTATAATAAGTTAAGTAATAAGTTTTCTTCTTTCTTGTAATGTAGGAAGGTACCTACCTACCGTCCTCTAAAAATGTAATTGTTTTTCTATCTGTACCTACCTACCTACCTGTCTTGTGTCCTTCTCTGTTATTATTGTTTTTTCTATTGTATGTGTGTGTGCTGAATAAATGTGTATCTATCTATCTATCTATCTATTATAGCAATAAAAATAAAGTTGAATTTCTTATTACTGAAACTGCGCTCCGCTTCGCTGCTCTTCGCCGCTCTTTTGGTGTGAGTTGAGCCTAAATGAGTTTTCTTTCTTACTAAAAGCATATTTTCTCTGCAGATATAACATCAGAGCAGCTAGACGAGTTTGCCGCTCGTATGATGAAGACGGTGCATATCGAAGCGTTCATGTTTGGCAACCTCACACGACAGAGGGCGCTGCAAGTCGCTGACAGCGTTGAAAGCAAGTGAGTAGGCAGTGGCATGTCCACGTGAACTAGGAAAGTAACAATTAAATTTAAAAGTGTGCCATACGCAATTTAGTCAATTTACCAGTTCGAAATCCCTATTTATCTCAGAATGTGTATAGACCTTGATATTTGGGGAAATGATACTTCGAACTTTTATCTTAGATTATGTGAAAGATTGTACATTTAAACTTTTTTATGTACCTAAATGTTTTTTTAACAGATTACCGAAGGACGCCGTTCCGCTGCTTGCTCAACAACTGATGCTGTTTAGAGAAATTGAAATAGAAAAAGGTAAAGATTGTTTTTCTATAATTATCTATACTATAATATTATAAAGAGGTCATGTTGGTTTGTTTGTTTGTTTGTATGTTTGGGGAAATCTCCGGAACTACTCATCCGATTTCAAAAATTCTTTCACCGATGTGTAGCATGGACTTTCCGAATGAACATAGGCTATATTTTATCAAGGTAAGTACCACGTGAGCGAAGTCACGGGGAAGTTAGCTAGTATTTTTCATATCTATTTATTGATTTATTGTCCCCAGGTGCCTGGTACTTACGTGAAACTCACAACTCTGTTCACAAATCGTCCTGCGCGACTTTATACTACGCGTGTGGGTTGAGAGAGACGCGACAAAATGTCGCGCTGGAGTTACTAGCGCAGACGTTGTCGGAGCCTTGCTTCAATGTACTTAGGACTAAGGTATATATAGATAGATAGATGGATTTATTGACACACAGCACAGATAGGTATGAAGATAGGTATGTACCTATTGCCCCACACGTATTGAGCATTGTCTCTCCTGTGGATATGTCCGACAGCTGAGAGGATGGTTTAGCTGCTACAAGCCTATTCCATCTCAACAATGTCCCAGGCACTACAGTGTCCCGTTAAGTGTAGGCAAAGCCTCCTGACTCTGTATAAATCATCTAGTAAAGATGTAAAGGCCTGAGTTTTATGATATAGAATAGAAAAAGTTTTTATTTTTCATCAACATAAACATGGGTAACAACATACAAATGAAAAATACTTATTGACAATCGAGTGACAAGAAAATAAGGCTTATAATATATAATATAATATACACTTGCCTCTGACTGCCCTCTAACGTTATACTAATTTAACTAGCTTCTTGTACTTTTCAGGAACAACTAGGCTACATAGTATTTAGTGGGGTGCGTCGTTCAAACGGAACTCAAGGTTAGTTACCAATACAAGTATTAAAATGAAAAATCAGCCAAGTGCGAGTCGGACTCGCGCGCGAAGTGTTCCGTACCGTTTTGTGAATATTTCAAGCGTCGTTATAGATATCGATCGCTAGTTTCACACATACAAGCACTTTAAATAATAATTTTACTTCGACTTTAAAAGTTTCCGACAATTTAACTTGCCCTCCGAAGCACGGAAGCGCTCAATTTACTGAGAAGATTCGAAGAAAATTAATGTTCTTTTCTTTCAGGCCTTCGTGTTATTGTCCAAAGTGATAGACACCCTGAATATTTGGAGACCAGAATCGAAGCGTTCCTTGAGTCGGCACAGGTAAAGTAAATAAATAAATAAATATCCTTGAACCATGGACCTAGTATAGTACCTGGACGAACAGCGAGCGTGCCGCCGAGAGGGACAAAAAATGCAGTGAATCCATAGTTTCGTAGTACAACATTCGGCGCATCAAGTTGCCGGTCATACGAAAAAACGGCACGCGATGAGGGACAAAAGATCTAATGCTTTGTGTCTTTTACTCACAAGAATATTGTATATATTCTTCTTTGTTTTTGTGTGACTGAGAAAGGAATATACACGCTCTATTTCTTACTTTCTCTAAGCCTTGGACATTTTACACAGCGCCATTTGTCCCAAGCTAAGCAACTTAATGCTTGTTATGATAACCAGATGACTGATATACTACATAGATACATTTTTTTTTGTAAATACATACCTACATTATTATAGATAGAAAACACCCAGACTCAAGACAAATATTTGCAATCATAGAAACATTTGTCCCGCGGCGGGGATCGAACCCGCAACCTCCGCATCTCAGGCGGGCTTTCACTCACTGCGCAACAGAGGTCGTCATAGAAAAATATCTACATCCATTTGCTATTTATCTCAGGAACAGAACACTAGTTTTGTGGGTTTTTTGTTTTGCCAAAAAACCTAGAAGTATTTTTTAGTTCTGTGTTTAAATTTTTCGATTGATTGATTAATTAAATGAAAACTGTTTTCTTCGCTCTAAATAATGTTGCGTGTCTATCGTTCTGCACTTCTCACTCACGAGTAAAAACTTTCGCTATCCCGCTCGCTCTTCAAATTTCGGCGTTATAGCACACGCTTAATTTGATTATTGTTTTTGTTTCAGGAATATCTAGACGCTATGTCCGAGGAAGAGTTCGTGAAGCATCGCTCGGCGCTGGCGGCCCACAAGCTGGAGAAACCCAAACGAATGTCCAGCAGAGCTGCCCAGCTGTGGGCAGAAATCACTGCGCAGGTATGTATAACATTTTTTTTTTTCTGGTATGATCTGCAATCAGTTATCAAACTATGAGCAGATGGTCTGTGGGTATATTATCGGGCAGAGCACTCCCGCTTTATTTATTTATTTATTTGTTTTTACATCTTAGGAAAACAAACAGTCATAAAAAAACAAATTAAATAACTAAGTATAACACTAAAGACCATTTAGAGGTTTTCGCATATTGAAGCTATTATTAGTGCTTGCTTGACAAGTTACAAAAAACCAGGTTACAAAAAGAATAACAAAATAACAGAACTGGAAGAAAAGTAAAGTTAGTTAAATATATAATTACAATAACAGAGAGGGGTTCAAGAACTCGGCATTTGGTACCTACTTCATTTTCAGTCTTTGAGCTGCATGCATTGAGATGTATTAAAGAGCCACAATCTAATAGCTGACAACACTCAAAAAATGTGCGTGCCAATTCAATGTTCTACAATGACATTTGACATTTGAATGTAGAAGTTATGTCGTTTGTTTTAATGTTCAATGTCGCTTGTACGCTTAAAAGAAAAACTCGGCGCACTACGTAGTGTGCGCAGAGTTTTGGCGTTTACATTTTATTTGTCTGATTGTGGCTCTGTAATACATCTCAATGGCTGCATGACGTCTTTTCTCTTAAGCCTCCTTCTGTATGAGGGTTTTTTGAGTTTCTGTGCAAGTTGGTATACCTTATTTGTTAATTTTCTTGTTTAACTAAACTAAAACTATAAAACAAATTTTAATTTCTATAAAACAAAAGTTAAATAAAAAAGCAGGTTTTTTTTTCACTAAGGGTTACTTAAAAAAATTTAACTTAACAATTTTGTTATGACATTTTATTAGAAAAAAGTAATTGATTTTTTCTCTTTCACAGATGTACAACTTCGACCGTCAAAGAGTAGAAGTTGAACAACTAAATACGATCACTAAGGAGGAGCTCATAGCATTTTACAAGGTGAGTTGGTATAGTTAATATTGGTGTCGATTCTGATGTCGCCAAGCCTAAACTAATTTGACAGCACTAAAATCATCTGGTTACCATAACATTAAGTTGCTTAGCTTGGGACTAGATGACGCTGTGTGGAATGTCCGAGGATAATTATTATAAAAAAAAAGCACTTTTAAGTCAAAAATAAAGCGTGTTTTTAAGTTTTTTTAACTATTTTAATTAATTAGAAAATGAAAAATCTTACGAAAAGTTACGACTTCGACGGGATTCGAACCCGCGTGATTCGAGCGATCACCTTTTAGCCAGGTTGCCATCGACCACTCGGCCACGAAGCCTTAAACGCCGACGACGAAACGATTTTTCATTTTCTAATGAAATACCTAAGTGTGGATTAACACTATAATAAAAATATATAAAACTATTTTAATTATTTATTTAAAATTTACACAGAAACATATAAGTGCGTCATCTGCTGAGAGACAGAAGCTCTCTGTCTACGTGATATCGACGGCTGAGGGGGGCGCGGGACGGGACGGGACAGACAACGGGACGGTCACGGGACAGGAATCACAGGAGAAACAGGTATAAACTGTGGTATAGGTCGCGCCACGTAAGAGCGCCGGCTGTCAAACTGCTCCGTGGTCGATGATTGGTGGAGAGGTGTTGCGGCGCACTTCATACCATTGATTTAGCGAGTGCTATTGGTTCGCCAGCGAGTGAACACAGGCGCAAACATACCCATAAACATACATCTTTACTAGATGATTTATACAGCGTCAGGAGGATTTGCCTACACTTAACGGGACACTATAGTGCCTGGGACATTGTCGAGATGGAATAGGCTTGTAGCTCCTAAACCATCCTCTCAGCTGCCGGACATATCCACAGGAGAGACAATGCTCAATACGTGTGGGGCTGACTAGCCGCGGGTTTCCTCACGATGTTTTCCTTCACCGTTTAAAGCTCTTATTAAAGTGCATATAATTTTTTCGACACGAAAAGTCCATTGATGCACGGCCGAACTCACGCCCTTCGGATCGAAAGTCGAAGCTTATCCACTTGACCAACACGGCTTTTATTTTTTGTTTCAGCCTCTGAAAATAACGGATCTGGTGGATTTCAAGTCCCGTCGTCATTTATACCCGCATCCAGCTCCCTTCACCAACGTGCCTCGCAAGGGAGCGCATTGCAAGCTATAATATAATAAAATATAATATACAGGGTGTTACCAGACCACTACCGAAAACTTTAGGGGGTGAAAGTACCCATCAATATGAACAACTTTTTCTAAGAAACCAACACTGTGAACGCGATAAAAAAACAGCAGTTCCATACATAAGTTCAATACCTACTTGGCTAAAGTGTATGAAACAGCTGTTTTTTTTTTCGCGTTCACAGTGTTGGTTTCTTAGAAAAAGTTGTTCATATTGATGGGTACTTTCATCCCCTTAAGTTTTCGGTAGTGGTCTGGTAACACCCTGTATGAAAAATGAAAAATAAAAAAGAAATATGATCACGACTGTATCCCTGGAGCGCTAGACATTATTATAATATATATCCATTTTTTTTCCCACCATCATGTCCCACTGCTGGGCAAAGGTCTCCTTCTTCAACTTCCACTCTTTGCGCTCCAAGGCAACAGTTTGCCAGTTTGATTCGAATGCATCCAGGTCGTCTCGCCATCTTTCCCTGGGTCTGCCGCGTCTCCGACTGTCTTCGGGCACCCACTGAGTGACAAGTATATATATCCATACGATTTTTGAGCTATTTAGCAGCAATTAAAAAAATAAGAGGATAGAGTCACACATTATTTCACTCTTTTGTCGATTCCCAAAATTTAGTTTTTTTGGATTAGGTCACTTCTATTCTAAAGGTGCGATATATATATTATATCCATACGATTTATATGGAAAGTTAACTTCTGCAAAAAGTGGGCATGTACCAAATATGCATGTATTTGGACATACCTCTGACTACCCCCTTAGACATCTTCAGAAAGATCTAAAAATTGCCTAATGATCTGAAAGAAATTTCTACCCGGGATACAGTCGTGATCATATTTCATTTCATTTTTAATTTATAATATAATATATATTAGTATGTAAAGAAAAGGGTAGAGGAATGTAGGTCGCCCGCCGGCAAGATGGGTCGACGATATAGTTAAAACTGCAGGTCGGACATGGGTTAGATTGCGAGACAGGGTCGAGTGGCGGTAGCGAAGAGAGGACTATGCCCAGCAGTGGGATGAGAAGGGCTGATGATGATGATGATGAAAACAGTAAGTACTTTCCGAGTGTGAGAATTGAAAACTTTTTTTTGACCCTAGTCTTGACAAAAAAGCATGAGTCTCGTTTTGGAAATTTTTCACAGTACAGCACAAAATCTCTAGGCACTTACTGCTAATAAAAACTCTTTTCGTCTAGCAATGTTTGAGTGCAATTAATGCGCATAGCTTTTTATAAATAAAAAAATAATGGAGGGGAAATAATAGTAGCAATTCGGAGTATCGCAAAAGATAAACTAAACTAACTAAAAATGTTGCCGTCCCTTTCATAATGATGTGAATAAAAAGGATGGCATTAATTATAGTTAGTTTAGTTTAGCTTTTGCGACACTCCGAATTGCCACTAATACCTATATTGGTATTATAATTAAAGACATTTTCGGTCTCTCTTACTCGTAAAATTGAAAATTAAATAATAATTATCCTCAATGCGTACTCTTAACAGGTACCCTACTAATGTAAGATAAATTAAAAAATTGTTTTTCTTAGGCTCAACTCACACCAAAAGAGCATCGAAGAGCTGCGAAGCGGAGCGCATTTTCAGTGTCATATGAATTTCAACTTTATTTTCATTACTATAATACTTATTATCACCGAGAAGGCGCGCGTTTTGAATTCGCCGGAATACCCGCGGCGCCGCGGGCATTCGCGCGACTCTTTCGAGTTTCTCATGCGATAATAAGTATTATTGTAATGAAAATAAAGTTGAAAATTGTATGACACTGAAACTGCGCTCCGCTTCGCTGCTCTTCGATGCTCTTTTGGTGTGAGTTGAGCCTATATATTGTTTTACAAAATTGTATTATATTTACTGACAGTTATTTTATTTCGTTATTGTAATGTTGTAAGTTAAGATGAAATAAAAATTAATTTAAACTATTGTTTTTTTCATTTAATATTTTAAACTTTTTAGACTTAGGCTTTGGCGTCGTGTGAATTGTTTTCGAGGCCTATCCTACTATTAATAAACTTGAAGTTTATATGGCTGTATAGATGAATGTTTATTACTCTTTACGCGAAAATATCTGAACGTATTTACGCTGAAATTTGGAATACTTATGCTTAGTTTATGACCTAACTAATACCAAAGGCGATATATCGACCTTGCTAATACCAAGGACAAAGACTTGCTAATACTACCTACTGACTGAATATGGAATAACACAGGCTACTTTTTATCTAGCTAGGTACACGAGCGAAGTCGCGGGCGAGAAAGCTAGTAAAACAATAAGTTCAATTCTGACTCATTTATTAATATAAGATATTTTATACCTTAGCTTAGAATTATTGAACAAATAATATAAATATATAAGTTAGTAAATAGATATGACACATTCTCACTAAATGTTTATACAAAAAGATGATAATAAAATGGTTTCTAGAGACAAAATAGAAAACAGATTTTCCAAGTAGGTTTATAAACCAACTTCAAAAAATGCGAAGGTTCTATGTTGCACTATATGTACCTACTTATTATTTTTATGTAGGTATGTTTGCCGATTTCTCCGTTTAAAAAGTATATTATTGGAACTATTTACAAATATTGTTTTTCACTTTCAAAACTATCGTGAGTTGTATTAGACATTATAATAGCACACGGGAAATTACTCACGTAAAATTATCGTCGATTTAGATACCGACAATGTTTCGATTCTTCCGGAGAATCTTCATCTGGGTGTGTGTGTGAGACGCGACCGCGAGGAGTGACCACACTCACCCAGATTGTTTAAAAAGTAGGCTGAAGGTGTTTTTCCGAAAAAATTAGGATCTGATGAGGATCATCGAAGTTATGAACGGAATAGGACCTCCTACAATATTGAAGTCAGTTTTTTAACAAAAAAAAATATTTTTACCACAAATATTCATTTGAATTTAAATCAGTTGGAGTAGGTATATAAAACTTAACTTATATTAATAATAGTGGCAATTCGGAGTGTCGCAAAAGCTAAACTTAACTAACCAAAAATGTTGCCGTCCCTTTCATAGCGATGGGAAAGAAAGAAAGAAAAATCATTTATTCTTGTAGGACCTCAAGGATCACTTAAGTATCGTTTTACATGCTAGGTGATTCTAATGCCTGTTCCAACGCGACTCCCTACGATGGGAATAAAAAGGATGGCATTAATTTTAGTTAGTTTGGTTTAGCTTTTGCGACACTCCGAATTGCCACTATTGTAGGTATAAATTATCACAATCAATCTATAATAACAGTTAAATAGATTTTGTACTAATAAATTATATAAGTACCTACTATATAGGTAGGTACATATTTCAATAACACATAAAAATTACATAAACATAATTTAATAAAATGCATTATCACGATTTTCGTTGGTAAAATATAAAAATAAAATAAAAAAACTAACATTTTTTTTTTGTTGGTAAAATTTAAATAAGATTATAAAAATATTAATAATTACTAATAATCGAAAATAAATTCTCTCACATTTAACAAATTTGAATTATTTTGTACCTATTAAACATACACTAAATAAATCTCACTATATTTTATGGAATTCTCAATAACTTATATACCTGAGTTTTTTTTTTTGAGACCGTGATATTTATCATAAATCACGGTTAGACTTACCCTCAGTGACCCAAAAAATCTTATTCAATATCTATCTAAGAAAAATTGTACTACATGGCGATACTCACGCAAAAATATCGCCCATAAATGTAATAAAATGTTGTTCTTATAACTAAACTTAAACAAAACAATAGCATGTCAGCCATTTTAGCTAAGTTTTAAGCGCCTATATTTAAGGCTATATAACAACACACTTGTACAATCACATAAAAACAGATCACATTGAATTATAATATAATGTAATGTATAATATGTATCTATGTATTTAAAAAAAATGTATCTATGAACTACATAGATACATTTTTTTTGTAAATACATATCAGTCATCTGGTTACCATAACACAAGCATTAAATTGCTTAGCTTGGGACTAGATGACATGGAAATGTCCAAGGATATTTATTTTTAAAGGTAAACATATTAAGTACATTTGAACCGACTTCAATAAAAAAGAGGTGGTTCACTGTAAGTTACTTATGTACCGACTATTCTTTTTTTAGAAACAAAAAAGAAATGCACATCAAAAGTACACGAAATAGCTCTCTCCTTACGAAATTGAAGTCAGTTTAATATTTTCTTTAACTTTTCCAATTGTCTTTTGTTTTTTTCCGTTATATTTAAATCCATTTGTCATCTTTCTTAGCGCTATTTAGCAATGGCGTCGATTCTTCTTTCTCTTTGACCGGACTGTCGGGCTTGCCGTGTTTGTACTTAGCGTGTCGGGACACTGTGTAGGGTACACCTGACATGTCAGATGACAGCGGATTGTAGTATTGGCGATAACAGAAGATGGCCGTTGAAAAACCCATTATTGAGCCGACTAAGATATCTAGAAAGAAAAGTATTATAATTATTACAAAAATGTTAAACTGTACATTTTTAAGTAAAATTTAGTAATACTGGATTTTAAGTTAAACACCAACTGCTCTGTAAGTATTCGTTGGTTTATTTGTATGAGCAAGTGGTCAACTCTGGTGACGGAGTTTTAGGCCGCCTAAAGGTCTCCGTAATGGCTTAACGACTTTAAAAGCCGGGACCGACAATTTAACGTGCCATCCGCACGGAATCGCTCTGCTAATGTCACTTGCGGTCACCCATCCAAGATGTGACCTCTCAGAACGTTGCTTAACTTCGATGATCTATCAAGAACGTACGCAAGCTTCGCCACGAGCGCTTCCGTCTATCTATAAAATGTATTTAAAAATGTGTATAAAGTAGTGCATTAGTCTGATAATCATAACACAAGCATCAAGTTGCTTAGCTTGGGACTAGATGGCGCTGTGTGGAATGTTCCAGGATATTAATATCACAAAGCTGTGTGTAGTAGGGAGTCGCGTTGGAACAGGCAGTAGAATCCCCTAGTTTTAAAAACGTGACATGTGAAAGTGGTCTATAAAAGATCATACTGGATAAATACATTTTGAATTAGAATTTGAAAGTCCTACCTTGCCAATGATGATGGTAGTCAGCGGATCTAGACAACGCCACCACCCCGGCTAGCATCAGCGGCGCTAACGCGGGCAACACGCGCGCTGCCCGCCCCCGCCCCGCGCCCAAAACGCGCAGGCGACCGCACACCCAGGCACTGCACGCGCCAAGCGAACAGAACGATACTAGGAACAAGATTGTAAAATGAAACAAACAGTTGGATTCTTGAACGCTAAAAAGAAAGAATTTGACAATGCAAAATTAAATAATCATTCGTGTCATGTGTCATTTCAGATGTCGCCACAACCACAGATAATAGTGGCAATTCGGTGTCGCAAAAGCTAAACTAAAGTAACTAAAATTAATGCCATCCTTTTTATTTCCATCGCTATGAAAGGGACGGCAACATTTTTAAGTTAGTTAAGTTTAGCTTGTGACACTCCGAATTGCCACTATTATAATACTAGAACTAAACTAAACGAGCATTTGGCAACATTCTGAGTGCTCGACGAAATTAGTTTAGTTTTTGCGACATCTGAATTGACCCAATCGTACCTAAGTATAGAGAGATTACTTTTGGCGGAAATTAATATTAAATCCGACGAACGACCGCAGACCTACCTCCCTAGCTATTTTCATAAACAACCCAATTTGTATGCACTTTTTGACAGATAACTGCGTTGCTATGGCAACAGATTCGTCGGATTGAATAATAATTTCGTATATCTATACGCAGGTTCGAATCCTGCCGGAACTTCTTCTTCTGTTAACTTTTAGCAAGATTTTTCATCATAAAATAAGTTTACAAGACAAATACGACACTTATTTTTGTATAATTTTTAACTGTATTTATTTATTTATTTTTTAAATTCATTTTATTTTGCTGTATTTATATTTATTTAAGTAACTGTATTGTTTGTGAGAGAAATAAATAAATGATTGATTGATTGAAATACAACGGCGTAAGTTTACTCACAACTGCTGTGCCCGCTTGGAAACGACTTCCTCCCCTCCATTATTTCTTGTACATCTCCCGAGCAGACTAGATCCATGGTCTCCACACCGTCGGGGAAGCAGCGGTAGAAGAAATCTGGACGTGGTCTACCTGTTAATATAATAATAATACTTTAATATCCTTGGACATTCCACACAGCGTTATCTAGTCCCAAGCTAAGCAACTTAATGCTTGTGTTATGGTAACCAGATGACTGATATACTACATAAATACATTTTTTTTTGTAAATACATACATATTATACATATAAAACACCCAGACTCGATACAAATATTTGAAGATAATACAAACATTTGTCCCACAGCGGGAATCGAACCCGCAACCTCCGTGTATCAGGCGGGCTTTCACCGACTGCGCCACAGAGGTCGTCATATATTTTCTACATACTATTTTGATATACATACACATACTTTAGTTTTATATATTTTGTATTATAGTGTTAAACCACAAGTCTTCATTTCATTTCATTCATTATTAATAAAAAATCTTACTGTGTGAGGCTGACTAGCCACGTAGCCGCGAGTTTCCTCACGGTGTTTTCCTTCACCGTTTAGAGCTCGCATTAAAGCACATAATCATCTGAAGTGATGAATCGCCGCTTGAGACACGATTCACGCTTAATTAAGAAATCTGAATACATGCCATAGAGTATATATCCTGGAATAATAGTGATTAATAAAAGTTAAAAAAGTAAATTACAGTGGCAATTCGGAGTGTCGCAAAAGCTAAACTAAACTAACTAAAATTAATGCCATCCTTTTTATTCCCATCGCTATGAAAGGGACGGCAACATTTTTAGTTAGTAAAGTTTAGCTCTTGCGATACTCCGAATTGCCACTTATGTTTACCTGCTATTAGTTTTACGGTATCTGTCAAGACGCCGTTGATTCCTAAAGCAAGCGACCACGCCAGGAGAAACTGTAAATAGAAACAATTATTAATAAATAATTAATATTATTTAAAAGTTTAGTTTGTTTAATCAAATTACTATCAACCAATTATTAGCAAGTGATATTATCACCCACATTTTAAGGCTCAACTTACACCAAAAGAGCATCGAAGAGCAGCGAAGCGGAGCGCAGTTTCAGTGTCATACGAATTTCAACTTTATTTTCATTACTATAATACTTATTATCGCATGAGAAGCTCAAACAAGTCGCGAGGATGCCCGCGGCGCCGCGGGAATTCCGGCGAATTTGAATACGCGCTCCGTATATATAGGTATTTCATTATAAATTAAAAATCTTATTAAAAATATGACTTCGACGGGATTCGAACCCACGTGATACAATCGCTCACCCTTTAGCTAGGCTGCCACAAAAAAAACATTAACTATAGAATTAGCTATAGCGACATCTCTGGTCATTTGTACTGAATGCAACTTCAGTCAATCAGAATCCCGTTGAAGCTGTAAACTTTTAGTAAGATTTTTCATTTATGAAATTCCTAAGTAAGGTAAACACTATACCTAATAAAATATTTAAACAAATGTTTAGCAATATTCATACCTCAAGTGCATCGTTACAATCATTGCAGCCAGCCCAGGCAATAAGAGACACAGCACATGGGATAGTACATAAGCACTATAGCCTGTGGGCACACCGCCAGGTAATCTATCTAACTAAACTAATATTATAAAGAGGTAATTTTGGTTTGTATGTTTGGGGTAATCTCCAAAACTACTCATCATCATCTTCCTGCCCTTATCCCACCTTACGTGGGGTCGGCACAACATGTATTCTTCTTCCATTTCCCTCTATCAGCCGCCATCTCAACATTCACCCCTTTATTTATAAATACATGTACACGGGATTTTATCGCGTTATTTGTTTTTGCGCGTTTTGTGTACATGTATTTATAAATATGAATTGTGATCGCGAAAGTTTAAGAAAAACTATTCACCCCTTTCTTACTCATGTCAACTTTCACACAGTCCATCCATCTTTTCCTTGGTCTACCTCTACCCATATATCCATCCACATCCACTCATCCGATTTAAAAAAATCTTTCACCGTTGTGTAGCATGGACTTTCCGAATGAACATAGGCTATATTTTACCAAGGTAGGTACCACGAGAGCGAAGCCGCGGGCGAGTATGCTGGTGAAATATATAAACGAATGTTTAGCAATATTCATACCTCAAGCAGGCGAGTATGCTGGTAAAATATTAGCAATATTCATACCTCAAGTTCGACATCCGACAGACTCCTCCGACATCTGTCGGATGTCAAACGAGTTGTGGGCGAAGAGGACCACGGAGTGGACCCCACACAACGCGACACGACGACGTGGAAGACCCAGGATGAGATGGCGGGACGAGCTGGACTCATACCTTAGCACATGGCCTGTGGACGCGCTAAGTCGCGAAGAGTGGAAGAAGGGAAGGGAGGCCTTCGCCCTGCAGTGGGACGATTATGGCTAAATATTAATAATAATAATAATACCTCAAGTGCATCGTTACAATCATTGCAGCCAGCCCAAGCTACAAGGGACACAGCACATGGGATAGTGAGCACTATAGCCCAAAGCACCCCGCCAGGCACGTAGGACTCCTTGCGTGGGTACTTGTATTCTGTTTGAAGATCGTTTGGATGGATCACTCGGACGAACGGAGACATTGTTTCCATGTAACTGAAAAATAACAAGTAATTAGGTACAGTCAACAAAAATGTGATCTACCACCCAACAAGGTTGATTTTCACTTGCAAACATTATGAAGTGACAGAAAGAAAGAAGGTAAGAAAATTTGTCTATTTAGGTAAGACCTCAAGGATCACTCAGTTACGTCTCATGCTAGGTGTAAGTAGGTACTTATCTACCTATTTACTAGGTGTCATTAATATTTCATAAGACCAGTTTAGATAATTATCAATGCTATAATTATTGTGGTTTCACTATTGTCTAAGCACTTAACGAAAATAGCGTCTATACAGCTACAAGATAACATTTCTTATCAATTTACCTTCATTAGTTAGTAAATATACACTTCCGTGATAAATTGATAAGATTGCTCTAAACGTGTATTGTACTTACATACTTACTATTTAACAATACATATTATATTTTATTAATATATTAGTGGCAATTCAGAGTGTCGCAAAAACTAAACTAACTAAAGTTAATGCCATCCTTTTTATTCCCATCGCTATGAAAGGGACGGCAACATTTTTGGTTAGTTAAGTTTAGCTTTTGCGATACTCTGAATTGCCACTATTATATATTGTAATTAACTAAACAATGACTTAAATACCTACACTGACAACATTTTATCAACGATAGAATATAAAGGTTTAACATTAAAATTTGTCCTTAATTCAACTGTTTTTATTAGAAAAATAATGTGGATTCTAATACATTATTTAGGTGTAAAACGTTGAATAAATTCCGTAATTTAACGAAACCTTAACAAATATTATATTTATGAACAACAGATAGCCAAATCAATCTAAATTATGCCTTATTTAATTGATAAAATGTACAAAACATTAACGTGGATATACATAACATAAGGAGCGAACTTACCAAAAGGCCGAGAGTAATGAAATGCGAAGCAATATTTCAATAAATAGGTTGAAGCTGGCGGAACGTATTAGCGGCATTTTTGATATTATTTATCACAATTTTCACACTAAAATTAATTATAACATTTCCGAGAACCACGAAGGATTTAGAAAAGATGACGGCTGTTAGGATGACGTAGTAAATTTCGTTTAGAAATTATAGCAAAACATTGTAATTGAAATGTTTGCAACGTAAAAGTGGGATACTTGTTAAACTGTATACTGACTGTGGCGTATTTTTGAACGAGATTTGCGTTTCGATACTGCTGATAATGACATTTGGTTTGACACGTAGAAAAACCGGTGCTACCAGCTCGGAAAAATAATCTCCTAAATGTATGGATGGATAGAGTTAATGTAAAAATAAAAATATTGTATGAAACATAATAAGTATAAAATCTTAATTGAATCAAACTAGATACTAGGTATCACTATTTTGTTAGTTAAGTAGGTAGGTACATAACGTGAAAACTGTTTATAATTAAAAAACCTTCATTTTTATAGCGACAGTGAAACACGAGACGCTATTTCTTAGTTTATTTATTTCAATGCAGGTATTAGGTAAGTATTTACATTTATGTAGGTAGGTACTTATGTACTTACCACGTAAAGAAAAATGGTGATTACAAATGTACCTACCTAATGTACCTACATTATAAAAAAGTAACATCTATAAAATATATACCTACCTACCTATTTAAATATCGCTATAACTCGTGCGTGCTTCTTCAAAAACAACATAAAAAAACAAATTAACAGAAAATTGGCAGTTTATCATAACACACTACGCCGTGTGTAAGGTAAAATATGATAATTAAAAAAATTACAGCCAAATAGACACGTCGTACAAATTAACAATAAAATTTTGTGATTTTTAAGAGTATTCAAAAGTTAACAGATCTTCAAAACAGCCACAAACAAGCATAAAAATAAAAAAAACATCGTACAAAATTTAAGTACAAAATGCAGCTCATAAATCTTATCACTCAATACCAAAATAAATGCAAAAAGTAAAAATGCAAATTTGGAAAATACATAGCATAAAAACTCATTGTACATAAAGTTAGATAAGTAACTCATTAAACTTAATTTAAGATGCGAAGACGTCGAGTTCCTGCACGATTTTAGTTAAATAAAAATAATTAGAACAATAACCAAACTACCTAATTAATAAAAGCTGTAGGTACTTAACTTAGTTATAGATTCAATTTTTTTGATGTAGAAATGCCTATTGCTATAATAATTATGATACTGGGATACAATCTACAAAAAAGGCACTGGTTATTTCCTAAGAGGTCCCGACTATAAATAGGCCTTGATGGAATAAAAACACAGATAAAGGTCGAGCCACGTAAAACTAAATAGAGCGCGGTCGGGGAAGTAGCGGGTGTATGTTTGCGCCTGTGTTCACTCGCTGACGAACCAATAGCACTCGCTAAATCAATGGCATGAAGTGCGCCGCGTTACCTATCCACCAATCATCGACCCCTGCGCAGTTTGACAGCCAGTGATCTTTTTACGTGGCGCGACCTATTTATTCTATCTAAAGAATTACAAATAATATCCCATTGAGTGTGCTCTAGCATTCTTGTAGTAATCAAAGTACTCATTAGGTGAGGTAGAGTGTTTCTTCACAACTTCGTCCACCTGCATTTGGTCTCCCCAATCGGCCTGAAATAATAAAATTTTATTAACAATAAAATATTATTTTGTTCAAATTCTCGCCATGCTATAAAGGAGATTTTGACACTAAAATTCCCAAAATCCCCTTCGAAGGGATCTCTAAAGGGGATTTTGACACTAACCCGTTTTCCTTTGGGTTTGTAAACATTTTAATGTACAAATAAAATAAGGTAACTTACAAAGTTAGGGAACAGCGAGCGTTTCTGGTCGAATTTCCTCTCATTGACGCACCGCAGAAGATACAGGCGCTCCACCCACGGCCAGATCATGTAGTCCAACATACCGGGCTTGTTGCCGCCGAAGTAATATGTACCTGGAATAGAGATCAGGCTTTACAGTGTAAAAAACTTATGTATTGGAATATATATAAATACATAGACACGGGGTTTTATCGCGTTATTTAGTCCACCCGCGACCATGGTTATTGCAACATAGCCTTCGGGACGTAAAGAAATAAGGTAAATAACGCGATAAAACCCCGTCATGTATTTATAAATATGAATTGTGATCGCGAAAGTTTAAGAAAAACTATTAAGTATTGGAGACAGAAAACCCAGATATTTTCTCCGAAACCAATTTAAGATTGGACGTTGACGCGTAATGTGATGTTTTGGATAGTTTTTCGTTTCTTTGTGTTGTTGGCACTGGGGAATGAGTTAAAAGGCAGTTGGAAGACTAGTATAATTAGGTGAACAAAAAAACACACAGGAACAAAAAATATCCACACTTCTTAACCTAAACAATTAAATAAATAAAAGGAACTCTGTATTCTATCCAAAATATAGGTATACTAACTAAAGATAGAAGACAGTTCAGGTCACCGACCGCAGGTAGAGTGCCCAGTAGGCTGGCAACGTTACCTTATTAGGTACCTATATCAATTTATATTACGTCTTACCTCTAGAAGCTAATTCCTTCTCTAAAATATCCAACGTCTGAATGATCTGCTCGCTGCCAAACGCGAAGTTGGTGTCGAAACATTCTAAGCTTCCTTTTATTAACTGAAACATAAGAAAACTATTAAATCTAAGAAACATAGGTACAGGTCTTGCAGCAGGATGTCTCAGAACAAGCACCTTTACGCGCCGAAAAAATATAAGATTTTGATAAATTTTTACTTCTATGTTCCAATGTATTTCTTTTATTAATGGCATAGGTACTAATTTATTTACAGCAACTAAACTACTACATATTTGACTGGTTCTAATTGTATTTTGTACAGTTATGTAAATATGTAGTCTTTTTAATTTAATTTTCTCTATTTCTGTATAGGTACCTACTTGATAGTTTTATACCTCGTTAAACCTTTCGATCAAAAGACGATCCTGCGCCTTCACGAACGGATCTTTAGAATGCAATGGATTCTGCGGGTACTTCTCATCCAGGTAATCGCATATAACCACGCTCTCGAAAAGATATTTGCCCCCTTCGTCAGTCGGGATTTCCAGCACTGGGATTTTTACTAAAACAAAACATTTAATTGAGTTTTGGATGAAAACTTATAATAGGTACCTAGGTACCTACTGGTCAGTAGGTTGGCTCGGATTTTATGGTAAGTAATAATTCATAGAACTAAGGAAAATGAACGTCTGTAGGTATGTCCAAATATATTTGGTACATGCCCACATTTTGCAGACTACCCCCATAGACATCTTCAAAAAAGGATCTAAAAATTGCCTCAAAGATCTGAAAGAAATGTCTACCGCTCTCTGGGATACAGTCGTGATCATATTTCATTTAGGTATTTTTATTTCAAATCATTCATAACAGTTCAAAGTCTTCAAAGGAATTGACATAACGGGTATCGCAGTCATTAATTCCAACAGGCGTGAATTTTAAATCGAGCGAGCGTGAAAATTTAATACCTACCTTCCAAAAAGCGCAAAAAACAATAATTGCAGGTAAAAATAACACTTGAATCAGCATAATATAATAATAAAGAAGTTTGTTATTTTGTGATTACCTACTTTAACATCTCTATAATTTCGAGGTACGTAGGTACCTTACCTAAATCGTATCAAAAAAAACTAACCTACCTACGCCTAGGAATGTCTCGTATCGTAGCACAAAATTACCTCCTGTTAAAACCAATTCATCGCACCTTGGATTCAGACAGGAGCCACAACATTCTCATAAAAAAAAAACTGTTTAACCACTGCGCACCGTCCATCCAACTAGGGTGCTTAGACAAGTGACAAATGTTTCGTATCTATTCTATGACATTTCTGATCGCTCGAATTTTCGTCATTTAATGTCAATTCCTATACATTTTTTTTCGTTTCTATTATAGACGATTGTAAAACGTAACATGATGGCTAGGGCAGTAGGGATGTCGATTGTCGATGTCGTAGCGCAGCTAGATCCTCCGAAAACTAACAGCGATAAAACTCACGCCTAGGGTTCTTTGTGCGGAACCAGTCAGGTAGACGCAGCGGATCCAGCTTGTACACCTCATACGGCACCCTCTTCGCGCCCAGGGCTAGAAGCACCCGGTGCCCGTAAGGGTTCATCTGTACGTGGTAGAGCCGAAGCTTGTCTGTGGGCGGTGGAGGGGATGAACCTGCGGAAAGAATAATTGAGATGTATTAAAGAGCCACAATCAGACAAATAAAATGTAAACGCCAAAACTCTGCGCACACACGTAGTGCGCCGAGTAAAACAAACGATTTAAGTGTGTGCCATAACGCCGAGGAATGAGCGGGAGAGCGAATAATGTTTTTACTCGTGAGTGAGAAGCGCAGAACGATAGACACGCAACATAATTTATAGCGAAAAAACAGTTTTTATTTAATTACAAGTTAATTAAACAAGCAATCGAAAAATTAAAAAACCAGAACTAAATGAATACTTCTAGGCTATTTGTCAAAACATAAAACCAACAAAAATAGCGTTCTGTTCCTGAGATAAATAGCAAACTGTGTGAAAAACATGTATTTTTCAAAAAAATATATGATCGAGAAAACTTTTACCAATCGTGTTTCTAAAAAACCACAACGCAAGATAAAAGTTCAAAGTTTAATTTCTCCAAACATTATAAGGTGGTATCTTTCACGGATTTTGAGATCTAATACGATTCAAACCACATATTTGCTACCTACGGCCTCTTAACGTCTACATTCAAATGTCAAACGTCATTGTAGAACATTGAATTTGCTCGCACATTTTTTGAATGTTGTCAGCTATTAGATTGTGATTCTTAATACAAATCTCAATGGAAATAATAGATAAATATGTTATGCCCACCTAGTATACCTGCCCCTTAATGTGTAGGTATACCTACTTATCTCGGATTGTAGGTAGGTATCCAAGTTGTATCAAAGCAAAAATAAAGTAAATCGCGAAATAGCTGGTTCCCTCATGATGTTTTCTCCACCTTTTGAGCTCGGGTCAAAACGAACTTCTTGTAAGTCCTACAATTATTGTCATTTAACGAACAATTATTTATTTAGTCTCAGGTAAGTCGGTAGGTAGGTATTACCTACATAGCATTATAATTCTACATCCATATTTTATTATGTAATAGTGTAAAAAGTCTCGCTCGGCTTTTGCATTTGAAATTAAGAGCCTAATGGTGTAGGTACCTACTACCAGAGATTATTGTCTATGCTACTACTGAGATGACCTATAATGTTTATCATAGTGGGTGGCTTAAAATGTTAATAAAAGTCTTTCTTCTTTACCTACTTTCTTTTAATAGTGCTTATCGATCAAACAAGTAAGCAACGCTCACCCACATTGCAACTAGGTCAAGGATTAAACTAGCATTAACGAAACGCACGAATTACAAACTAAACAGTCGTGCAAATGAAATTCTATTTTGAATCGAAAAGGTGAATGTTTGGGAGACAAAAATTAATTATCATCATCATTCACAGGCTGACTCATCGGCGGCAGGACATAGACTTTTATTACATAGGTAAAACATAGGTAGGCTATCTAGGTACCTACCTACCTATGTTTGTTGTTACCTATGTACCTACCTACTTAAACAAAAAAAATAACAAAGTTTAATACTTATCTGGAACTCTCTATTTTTTATTTTTAAGTAGGTAGGTAAGCAAAAGTAATTCAAATAGGTATGTACCTACCTAATGTAGGTAAGTGTTAAAATGTACCTACCTATTATGTTAATTAACGAGTTCTTAATGGTAATTAAATGCAGACGTTACGGCCTTGCAACTTGCATGTAGTCAGCTGTACAAACTCTAACAATTGTTTTAAATTCAATATTAGTTTTATAAAACAGAAGTTTGTTTATCATTCATCCATACAGTCATGAACAAAACTGTCATCCGTAAATGTAGGTACTTAGGTATGTGTTTCTGTAAACTTTTACATTATTATAGGTACTATTAATTATTAATACTATTCGCAAGACATTATAATCCTTTCATTGAGGTGCTTTCATTTCATTGTGACCATTTCTGGTAATTATTCTTGTTTGGTGACAAAGGAGATGTGTACCAGTTAATGTTTGACGACGACTTACTGGTTACTGGTAAGCCTACCTACTTACTTAAAGGTAGGTCAGATAAATTAAAATTAACTTTCTAAGCCTTTTCATTCCCCAATCAGTGATATTGTACCTAAACAAATGAAAAATTCAGTTTTTACCAATAACAACATAGGTATTCTTGGGTCATTTCAGTGACAAGTACTAATAGTGGCATACAGGCAACAGGCATTAGAATCACCTAGCATGTAAAACGATACTTAAGTGATCCTTGAGGTCCTACAAGAATAAATGATTTTTCTTTCTTTCTTTCTTTCTTTCAGTGTTTTTTAATATTATTTGAAGCAAATTATGTACATACCTACAATACAAGGAGCTCTAAAAGGAAACAAATGATATCAGGGTTTAGTAGTTTATTTGACAGACGTGTACTAGGCAGGTAGGTATCTAAATCTTGACAACAGTGCCATCTATAGGATCAAATGACTTCTAAGAATCAACCAAAATCAGGCGAGGTGACCCTTCCGTAAAAAAAACATCAATATCGGTCGAGTTACATATTTACAAACACACACTAGTTTTGTAATATTTTGATTTACTTCAGAATGTAAACTTCTATGTTAATACTTGATCAGGCAGGTATCATATAAACGGAGATAAGTACACTCATCAACAAAGTCTAGGGATATTGTATATTTCATCAAATATTCGAAAAACTATGAGGTATTTTCTGAAATAGTTAATGACAAAATTATATGTTATTTCAAGGTCTTTAATAAAAAATAAAAAAACATTGCATGATTGTGTTGTTTTCATTAAAAATGTTATTTTTTTGATCGCCATAGAAAATGAGTATGAAATAAAAACTTATTTTTTTCTTGTAAAACTATAGATTTTGATTTAAATTAATAACTAATTATTAGTAATTACTGTTGCCACCTCCCTCATTAATTACACATCGACATCGACTGTTCAAGCTTAAAATTAAACTGCCTATGTCTTGCTGCGGAATAAGGTCCCATGTTCTTTCTAAATGTTCGAAAAATTGTAGTCCCGTCTTCAAATTTGGAGGAAAATCTCTCATAGCTTTTCGCTGTAACATGTCCCAGGCATGCTTGATAAAATTTAGGTCAGGCGACTGTGCAGGCCAACCCAAAACTTGAATTTCGTGGTCTCGGAGCGCGGCCGACACTACCCGCGCCGTATGGGCAGGAGCATTATCGTGCGTGAGTAGAAACTCTTGGCCCATGTGGATTCTGTGTGGGATAATAACAGGCTCTACTACCTCCTCGTGGTGTTTTTGTGCAATCATGTTGCATTGGACCCAAACGAGCTGGGTTCGTGCGCCAAGACGAATTAATGCCCACATCATGTTTGTTCCGCTGTCGTATGAGTGGACCTCTTGGGGGTGCCGTAGACGGCTAACTCTTCCTAGAATTCGCCAAACGCGTGTTCTTCCTGAATCCGTATGAAACCCAAACCGGGACTCATCGGTAAACGGCACCAAAGACCATTGTGCGTCACTCCATGTTAAATGTTCCCGAGCCCACGAAAGCGGCCGACCGCGATTGCTACGTCGCAATGCTGGAACACGTAGCGGTCTTCGAGCATAAAGACCAACTTCATGCAACCTCCTTCGCACGGTTTGGTCGCTTACCAGCAGCTGATGGTCCCCCTGGAGCCTTTGTACTAGTTACATCACTGTGATATTCGGTTGTCTTCTGGCAGTCATTTGCAGAAATCGACCCTGTCTCTGCGTAGTAACACAAAATCTAACCGTGTGCTGTTCAGCAACATCCTCAGTACTGAGATAACGTGACCACAACCTTGCTATCACGTTTTGGTTGGTGTGTACGGCCTCAGCAACGACGCGTTGAATAGCACCATTTTCTAACATGCCCTCGGCTCGTAGCATTTCATTTCGACTCAAATGACGACGTGACATGGCTCTCAAAGCTCAAACGGCCCATTAAATAAAAAAAGAAAAACAATTCGATATCTTTTTCATTAAATAATTTCAATAAAACGATTTTAATTTTCCTTGTCGCAACAAATTACTAACAATTTTGCCGCCGTATTTTGTTTTTTCGTTTGTTTTTTTATTTTTTATTTTTTAATTAAAAAATATAATAAAATATGTTTCAATCTGTATATAAATATTTTATGAAAACTAATAGGATTTTAAAATATAAAGGCGGTAATCATTTATGTTTAAAGTATCCCTAGACTTTGTTGATGTGTGTATGTAATAACATCTCTGAAATTTGTTTTTCCCTTAAAAAATTAATTCATAATATTATAATAATTAATTATTAATATGTATTTCCCTAACTAATACCTAATTAATAATAATATTTCCCTGAATAACTAACTAATTCATAATTAATAATTTTTTCCCCTAATCTGATAAAGCAAAACGAATAAACAAATATTAAAAAGACCAAATTCACTGTGCTGTGATCTTTCATTTGCTCAAAAAGAGGTCACCCATGCAATAACGAAACGAAACGTCACCGCGCCGCCGCCGCGCCGGTCGGCTGCTTGGTCAATAGCATGACGTCATGTTTGGTAAACAGCTGTTTTTTGCACATTTTTATTCAATTACCTAAAAATAAGTTTTAATAGATAGTAGGTAGGTACGTAGGTACTTAAGTATGATTAAAAATTAATTAAAAAAATAGAAAATGTAATTTGTTCAAGCAATTTAATTGCTAACATTGAATTAATTTAAAGAAAAACACTAGGTAATTCTTAAATTATTTATCTAGACAAGCGTAGGGGTAGGTACCTACTACCTACGTCGAAAATAAAAAAAATACAAAAATGTATTTGGGAGGTAAGTAGGTACATAAATTACTACTACGTAACATTCTATAAAAATAAATAGGTAGATAGATAATAATAAAAAAGTAAAAGTTTAAAAATTAAAAATTACACTTACCAGCCATCCTGTGTTGATAATACGACATTTTAAACTTAAATTATTTTGATAAACTTGTTCCACGTGAAATCGTGTCACACGTTCGTTGATACCGGCACCATTACTATACTAACCAACCAATACTAACTAAGGAATGGCGACTTCTGTGTCTAGTGATGTACCTATCTACTTAGGTGATCTGAAACTGCGAGTTTGATCTTAGATCCCTACTGGAACTTGACTAGGTATTTAAATTTAAAAGAGTAGAGTGAGTTATAATTAGGTACCTACCTTTAAATCTAATTCTTGATATTTTTATTCATTATTAAGTACAGAAAATAAATATGTACCTATAGGTAAATCTGTGCTTTACGATCCATTGCAATCCAGTATATCGAAACGATACCTACATACAAGGCACCCGGATCGAACATTCCAAAAACAAAATGGATTTAGATTACGTAGGTAGGTACCTACCCAACATACCCAACATTTTTTTTCGAGATTGATAAATCACGGCGCAGGCTGGAGCACAGTATTAAAGTGTTAGCTACAGTAATTTCGTTGTTGTAGTTGCCGTTGGTACAAAGTTTGCATCTTGATATACCTACCTAGGTAGGTAAAAGTAGGTACATATTTCTGTCGTAAATGAATGATGTGATACTGATGTGATACATCAGTATCACATCAGATCAGATACTGATGTGACAGTGTGCGTCCGGTGCGAGTGTCACTTTCATGATGTTATAATTATTACGGATGTTATAGTACGGTAGGTAGGTAGGTACTTTGATTACCTACGATCTTATTCCATGTCCCTACGGATTGATCTGATTCCGTATCATTTCACAACTGATCATAACACTAGTCCCATCACTCACTACA
The DNA here is from genome assembly GCA_963582015.1 of Xanthorhoe designata. NCBI lineage: Eukaryota > Metazoa > Arthropoda > Insecta > Lepidoptera > Geometridae > Xanthorhoe > Xanthorhoe designata. The sequence goes on from OY757058.1 coordinate 2,066,969, forward strand.
GCCAAATGTTGAAATAGCGTATCTGCCGGCGAGCGACGTCACATTTAAAATTATAGCACCTCTACTATGACATCATTTTTTGGTTTTGACCCGATTATCAGCAATACGACTGATTGTAATACATCAAAACATACTTTCAATATTAACTGATACTTCTACCTCTTCAATTTAGCAGGGTTTTAGCAAGAAGGCCGTATTTTAAGCTTACCTAACTTAAAATTATGTAGGTAGGTACCTAGTTTGATAGGTAGGTAGGTGTTTTACATAAATAAAATTAATTCAAAAGTTAAACAGGATAATGAATGAGTCATTGACTTTTAGACATGGTTCGTCAGTCAGTTTATTTCAGATAATTTAAAGAAGTAGATAGGTAAGGTACCTATCTTATTAATTCCAAATTGGAAGAAATACCTACATCTTTCCAGAAATCACTTATTTTACGTCAGTTTAGTTTGCTCAAATTATATTTTTTTAAAATGATGCACAGTCCATTTATATTAGGTACCGAAAACTGCCGAAAATTCCCAAAAAATTGGGTAAGCAACTTCTTCCATAAAGCAAGTACTTGATATGGTCACTCATGATTTTAGCAATAACTAAACGCAAATTGTTGTGTCAAGTGTTCGAATAAATTAAATGTCAATGTCATAAAAAATGCTTTTTATTTTTTTCATTTGTTTTTATGTTTGCTATTTCTCTCGCTTTCGCACTCACTTATTTTTCTTGTTTAGTCTCTTTCTAATGCCACTTGTTTAGGATTTTTTACATTGCAAATGAATGAGCATTTTTGTTCCAAACGTTTTTACAATCTGAAAATGGAATGGAAATTATGAATGTGGCTGTCTGTCAGCCGTATCAAATTTTTAAAGATTTTATCGTATTTTTAGATTATAAAGAAAATTATCATTCCAAATGTATTCATAAGGTCTATCATAATAGTACAAGTACTTATTAATTTCCAGGTAAAATCTAATAACTCTCCACGTAATAAATTAACTTGCGAATTTGTTTTGATAAAAATATTATTTTAGTGCAATTTCAAGCAATTATGGAAGGAGAAAACCTCGAAAACATTGAAGTAAAATGTGAAATTATTGAAATATCAGATGAGGAGGTTGATCTGGGTCCAAACAAGAAGCTGAGAAAGTATGTTTCTTTTGATTTTTTTGAATGTTTGAAGTCCATCGTCAAGGAGATCTTAGATGCACTATTTTTATTGACAGAAATTATCACAGACTGATATTCCTTGTAAAACTGCAAGTAATTTGTAATCTTTCTTGTACTTTATGGTGTTATTGATACTAAATCTACTTATCAGACTAATAATATTAAACGAAAGTGTTTGTGATGACATGTTATGCTACCATTCAATTTGAAAAAATAATTGTGCATTTGATACTGAAGTCATTTCTTGATGAAGGTTATGTATTTTGTTAATTTCAGGAGAATAAAAAAAAAGCCAGACCCATCTAAGCGCGTGCAGTGCGACCAATGCACAAAATCGTTTGACAATAACACACTGCTGAAGCGCCATGTCAGATCTCATGGTGGAGAGCGACCGTACATGTGCATGGAATGTGGCAAGACATACACACAACTCGGCCATCTCAGTATACATGAGTTGAAACACAATGGTAAATGAAAAATCTTACAAAAAGTTTTTTGTTTTTGCCGGGATTGAAACTCGCTATGATACAAGCGAACCTTTAAGCCGGGCTGACATACACACAACTCGGCCATCTCAGTATACATGAGTTGAAACACAATGGTAAATGAAAAATCTTACAAAAAGTTTTTTGTTTTTGCCGGGATTGAAACTCGCTATGATACAAGCGAACCTTTAAGCCGGGCTGCCTTTGCCACTCGACCATGGGACCCCTAATGCTGATATATTTATTTTATTCTATTTTTAGTATTTGGTGTTACAGCAACAGAAATAAATCATCTGTGAAACCTTCAACTGTCTAGCTATCATGGTTCATGTGATACAGCCTGGTGACAGATGGATAGCGGAGTCTTAGTAATAGGGTCCTGTTTTTACCCTTTGGGTAAGGAACCTTAAAAAATTTATAGACTTAAAGATTATTTCGTTTACAGGAGTGAAAAAATTCAACTGCTCCGAATGTGAGTCAGCGTTCTACCGAAAAGCAGACCTGGACAGGCACACGAAAATACACACCGGAGAGAAAAATTACTCCTGTGAAATCTGCTCCAAGCGCTTTGTCCAGAAAAATAATCTAGTTATGCACGTAAAAATGCATGTAGGTGATAGGAGATTTGAATGCACGGTGTGCAATAAAAAATTTATAACTAATAGTAAATTGGTGCAGCATTCAAAGCGCCATGTGAAAGATAAAAAGAAAAAAGGTCGAGGGTATCTTATGATGACGGATGAGGATGACTCGATTGGTGAGGGTAGCGTTATGGGGATGTAAAACAATATGGTGCGCTGGTTGTGTTTGGGTTATGTTAGTTTAAACTTGGCAAGGGTCAGAAAGCTACATTTACTAAAAAATGGGGTTTAATAAACCCTACATAAAATTTGCTTTCAACTAGACAGTGGAAAAGGGCAAGTTGTAGGTCAAAGCTACAGTTACAACTTACAACTCTAGAATTGGGTTTAATAAAACCCTACATAAAATTACATGAAATTATCTTTTAACGACGAGAGGGTGAAAAAGTCCGCTAGATAGTGTATTCTCCAATAGCACAGATTAAACATTTTAACAAGTAAAGAAGACACTTCGTGAATACATTCATTTATATAGCGACACTTACTACGTTTGCGCCACCTGTAGGGTTACCGGCGGTTTTTGTGTAGTATAGTAATCTATCCTCGCTCACGTGTCAAGTATTCTATATGTATGGAATTTTTAGTTTATTTAAGGGAAGCGCTGCACTGGATTTGCATAGGTACATACTTGACTCGGTATCGAGAACAGTATCCAATACTACAGTAAACTAGCGTTAACCCCCTTATTGAGTACCTATTAGTATTCATACCGTAGAATCGGTTATTGGATACGTCACGGAACTTTTTTTAGTATTTCTACCCTGTAAGAGTTGAGCTCTTCTGTCATTTGACATCGGGTTTTAAAGTGAGCTACTATGGCTACTACTGGGGGGTTAACGCCAGTTTACCGCAGTATTGGATACTGTCCTCGATACCGAGTCAAGTATCACGAATGTATGAAAATCCAGTGCAGCGCCTCCCACGGTAACTTGCATGAACTAAAAATTCCATATTTACTTAATACTTGACACGTGAGAGAGGATATATTACTATACTACACAAAAATCGCCGGTAACCCTACTGAGAGCCAGTCTGCTACCACATCGGCGTTCAAATATTTTTAAAATAAACCTCTCGGCGTTCAAATATTTTTAAAGTATAATTATTGAACATAAGGGATTAAAGCAATTTTATGTACTTAATACGAAAGTTACATTCAATAAATTAGGTTTTTCATTATTATTATCTATTCTTTTAATTTTTACAAGTTATAAGTTTTAAAAACTAGGTAGAGGTTTGTTCTATGAGGTGAGGTGTGTTCCTACAATACTATAGGCATGGACGAAAAATCTATTTCGTTATGGGCTTAGCTATGTAACTAACCTACCTATGCTTTAGGTAAGTATGTATTTGGATTTTGAGCTTAACTCTGACTACCCCCTTGTGGGGGAATGCATTTGATTCGAAAAAAAATTAAGTTGACTTTTTTTAAGTAAAGAAACCATTCCGAGAAGTCAGAATCACCACAACACTGATTCTGGTTTATTCTTAGGCTCGTATTCAGAGATCATACTCAAGCAAAAATCGTGTTTCAAGCGGTGATTCATCACTCAGTTACCATAGAAAACTAGTATCAAAGAGAATGTAACACTACGTTTTATAATAAAACCGAAAGTTTAAATAACCAACGGTAATCAACCTATTTAGAATTGACCTGCATTCTTCAAGGAGAAAAACTATAGAAGAAAGAAGTACAACAATGATCGAACCTTATTTTTGATCTTTACGCCATCTCTTGAAAAGGTAGAGTATTATAATAGATCTTGAGTTACATGAATAACGCAATAGATGTCCCTAACCGCCATTTTCACCGCCATACCAACTAAACCTACTTAGCGGTATTGTCAGAACTAGCCACAGATTAGGTAGAGATACTACGTGAACTAGCAATAATGTCACAAAACGTACAGTTTTACAAATACATAAATTATTTTTGTGTTGAGTCGAGCGAGACAGTTTTTGAGTAAATTGATTTCATTGTAAATGCTACCAGATGTACAATTATTACAAACATATTATAACGCAAAGTCGCCCAAATAGCCACTAAGATCTTCCCTCGCTTTGTTGGCTCGAATGAACTGGATCTAAATAACACATTCCTAGACACACATCTGCAATGCTCTTAATAAAGCCTGCTCGGATGACATGGTGTACCTACGTATTAAATGATATTAAATGATAAAAACGATTTAATCAATGTAAGAATAGCCAACTTTGAAGCAGCTTTGTTGGCAGCACCAAAGTAATGGCTAGATGGCTACCCCAAGCACGCTGGCAGACAGACGTCATAATTCCTTCTGTCATTCACATCATTCTGATTCCTGATGACATCGGCTTTGGCTGGTCTGATTTATTTATTGAGTGAATTTTATCGTTTCCTACAATCGCAGTGATTATTTTGTGACGATTAAGCAACGTAAGACTCCGAGCCGGTGATCTATGTGAGTATTTGTGCCAAAATACATTCATGAACGATTATAAATGATAAAAACGATAAGCCGTATCGGTCGCAAATAAATGCAGATTTATACGATTTTAAAAGAATTGATTTGATTAGCGGGCTGATGCCGCACTTCTACTGGGCCGTGATTGCGTTTTATTAACAGAATATTTAAATATTGTGATAGTATGTCGTGTTTAAATGAAAAATAATATATGTTACGTTAGCTTTCTTTAGAACACTTTCGATAGCCTACTTTCTATTTTTGTACGGTTTTTTATGATTTTGATAATGTTTTTTACAATCTAGCTTTAGATACTGTAGATTAGTCTTAGAAATGTGTATTTTTTCCGACAAAAAAGTGATTATAAACTTAGTAGGTAAGTACCTACCACTATATACCTACCAGGTATAATAGATAGGTACTTGGTTCATTTTCTTTTCATCAAATCAGGCAGCCACTTATATAAAGAATGCTCATATTTGTTTTTATAAGGAAATTAATATATAAGGTCATCTATGCACTCCTACAAACTTTTGTGTAGCTAGGTAGTTACTAAAATATTAGGTAACAGAAAAAATCTATAATTTTGACTATTGTATGGCGTTTGTATTCTACAGAGTAAGAATTAAATTATGATTTTAGTTGAGATGAACAATTACACTTAATTTCCTAGTCTTGTTGAGTAACAGAAAAAATCTATAATTTTGACTATTGTATGGCGTTTGTATTCTACAGAGTAAGAATGAAATTATGATTTTAGTTGAGATGAAAAATTACACTTAATTTCCTAGTCTTGTTGAGTGCAAGTATGTTATTCCCGCGGGTTCGAATCCCGCCGCGGGACAAATGTTTGCAAGTTCTGCAGATATTTGTTCCGGGTCTGGGTGTTTTTCTATCTATAATACTTATGTATGTATTTACAAAAAAAAAATGTATCTAAGTATTATATCAGTCATCTGGTTACCATAACACAAGCATTAAGTTGCTTAGCTTGGGACTAGATGACGCCGTGTGAAATGTCCAAAATATATTTATTTATTTATTTATTAGTAGATTTTGTCTTGCTACTTTGGCAGCATCTGATGCATCAAAGATGACTGAAGATGAAAGATGTGTAAAACCTATTACTTATAATCAGTTGACTGTATGAATCAAATAAAAAATGCAGCGAACATCCATGTTTACCATGAATTATTTTTATTAATAATAATTCATGCTTATTTTGAATTTAATTACGGAGGGCTCGTTAAATTGTGGGTGTTAAGTTTTAAACTTATGATGAAGGCCTTTAGTCGGCCTGAAAACTCCGTCAACCCCAGTTAGTTACAGCTCATACGAACATAATTATAGTATTTTATCTGTTTACAAACTTAGCTAATAAATAAATATCCTTGGACATTTCACACGGCGTCATCTTGTCCCAAGCTAAGCAACTTAATGCTTGTGTTATGGTAACCAGATGACTGATTATACTACTTAGATACATTTTTTTTTGTAAATACATAGACAGACATACATATTATAGATAGAAAAACATCCAGACCCAGGACATATATCTGTAGAACATACAAACATTTGTCCCGTGGCGGGGATCGAACCCGCAACCTCCGCGTCTCAGGCGAGCCTTTGCCCACCGCGCCACAGAGGTCGTCAACTTAGCGGTTGGTTACTTTTTGGATTGTTTGAAAGTGCCATTCCGAAAAATTTAATATCATGATTATTAGCAAGGACGAATATCTAATAATCATGATAGTTTAATTTTATCGTCCTTGTTATTAGGTATGCATAATCATTTATTATGCATACCTAATTTACTATCCATACCTAATCATGATAGTTAAATTTTTTTATTAGTTTTCTGCGGACTTGTGGATGGTTTGCCCAAAAAAACTGTATCATTTCAGCCCTTTAGCGATGTAACGGAAGTGTCTTAACTGGAGCGGAAACAGAAACAGATTCTTAAAGTAAATTTCAGCGGAAACGAAAATCTAAATTCTATGTAATAAGTAATTTCAAGCACAGGGGTAAAAGATACAGGTCAGCTGGTATCAACAAGAGCACAGGACAAGACAAAAACTGGCAGCTCTTGTCGGTGTAATGATGCAATTTTCTCCATATCCTTCTTTCCAATGCGATCTCTTTCACTTCCTGATACGACATGACAGCGACCTTCTCTTTCTTAGGGAAGGTTCATATCTGACGTAAAATACGCTGAGCGTATCATCTAGCGTACTAATGTATCATCGGTTGAGTGTGAACGGTCTGTTTTTCTATACATTTGTCTGTTCTGGCGTATAATACGCGACGCATGTTCCGTCAGATATGAACCTTCCCTTAATGAATTACATGAATAATGAATACTCGGTCATCCCCTTCTTCGTCTTCCTTCTACTATTATTTCTATGACGTTCCTTATAAAGCTATATCTATTAAAGATCTTAAAATACCCTCGGTCTAATCAAATATCTATTAAGTAAACAATCAGACCCTGTATGTACAAGGTTAGCTAGGACGGGCCGACTTTCACGTGACATTGACGGTTGAGAGGTGAATCGATAACGTATCTATCGGCTATCAGGAAGAGTTCAGAAGTTAAGTCAGACTAGGCAAAAGTATTTTTAAGATGTTTAATCAGAAACGTTGAATCACTATCCCCGAGGCGCAGTAGACATTCTATGCCTTTTTGGGATTCACTTCACTTCACTTCTTCGTTGTGGCTACTGCGACTGCTACTGTGACTTAGCTCTGCCATTGTCCGTTTCGCGCTAGTTTCATAAACTTTGCTGGAGGGTAGTAAAATAAGAATTACTATTACTACTAGCCCATACTGTCCCATTGTTGGGCAAAGGCCTCCCCCCACTTTCGCCAGTCACGCCGATCCAGTGCCTTCGTCCGCCAGTCCCTCTCAAAGGCGTCTAGTTCGTCCCGCCATCTCATTCGTGGTCGGCCGCGCTGCCGGTCCGTGTGTCAGGGCTCCCTCCACGTAGTGGTAATTTTGGCCCACAGATCTTCCGGCATGCGGCAAACATGCCCGACCCAGAAAATAAGAGTATGGCCGGTAAAATGATATGAGATTCTTACTACATTTTGTTTCAAGTTGATTTTCCTAAAAAAAAGACAACACAACATATAGGACAGCACATTGGGGATTAGTAAAACGATTTTTGGGATTCTAAAGGGTAGTCAGGGTCATAAAGTAGTCTACACCAGCGCCTAAGAGCCTGGGCATATCGATACAAACGCGTGGCCGCAATTAGCTGAGTAGTGTGGTGGTAACAATGATTTAACCATGCACAAGTTACACTCAACAAAGCGGTGTAGGTACCTACCTTGAAATGTTTTAATAAAATACTAAGCACGCGTTTAGTCATTGAGCTAACGGATGAAAACTAAACTTGTTGCAATGCCTTTAGCGGATTGAAGAAGTATTACATCAACATTACGAATGATACGATACCACAAACAGATTAGTTCGTGCAGTGGTCGATGATTGGTGGAGAGGTAACGCGGCGCACTTCATACCATTGATTTAGCGAGTGCTATTGGTTCGTCAGCGAGTGAACACAGGCGCAAACATAACCCCGCTACTTCCCCGACCGCGCTCTTTTTACGTGGCGCGACCTTTAAACAGATGCACAGACACAGACAGACACGTTAAACTTATAACACCCCTCTCTTTTTGCGTAGGGGTTAAAATTTTTACAATAGATATAATAATCCAAGGTTGATTTGATCATTGATCAAGAAGGCAAGTCATGGCGATGTTACAGTACTTGTTCAAAACAAATGATTAGCTTTAGTAAGTTAGTAACATGACTAGGTTATTTCTGGCTACCAAAATCGATCAAGTGGCATTATCTATCTTCAAAATGAATTATCTTTTGATTGTTGTCTCTTTGATAAATATTGATTAATAGGTTTTGCTTGCGTATTAATATCGCGATTAGCGTCAAGGGTGACCGGATGCAACAGCTGCAGCTTAGGATTAGGACGCTATAAAGGCTGGAACATTCTTGAGATGGAGGTTTGTAGCGTAAAAACCATTAGAAACGCCCCATTTCTTTATTTTTTTTCTTGCGCTGGTTCTCTTAGCGCACGAGAGCTAAAAAAGCGTTGCGTCAAAACTCGGCGTTGGCGCTTTTAAAAAAGCTTTCGTGCGAATATGGGCTTTAACGTCCAACGTCCAGCGCAGAAAATACAACACTGCTCGATAAAAAACCGTCGCGTTTAAAAAGCGCTGACGTGTGAACATATACTTGGGAATACTTACATTTGTTCTATTTGAACGCTTTTTTAACGGACGTTAAAAAAGCGCTCGTGCGAATGAGGCCTTAGAATCATCTCAAATGGGAATAGCTTGGGTGCTCAATGCATAGGTGCTCAAAAAATAGGTGCTCACTTGGGAATACTTCCTTACTAATATTTCCCTCAGGGTGACAACGACAACTTCCTAAAATGACAACTTCCGAAAACGACAACTTCCGAGAAAGTCTTCTAAATTTCATCATCAATGGCTTAGGAACGCATAGGGGTCAGACAAACAAGCATTTATTTTGGTTTGTTTAAATATATCAACTGTTTGCCACCGATAAACTTATAATGAATAAGGTAGTGGTAGTGGACGATATAGACAAATATACATAATTGTGAGACTCCATAAATGAAACACATACTTGTTCTGAAACATACAAATATAGTTTATTTTATCTATCACATAAACATATCACTTTTACAACTCTTTACATTTACACTGGAACGATATCTAGGCAAAATCCATAATTAATATAGCTAACTCAGTTTTACAAAAATCCCATTGGCGCCATCTGCTTTTTCTTACCAGTGTTGCCACTCTTTCAAAAAGAATTACTGATGTAACTGATGCCAATTAACATATTTTAGTTGCATATCTTTTCTCATAACCATTAACTAATTATTCAGTCATCCTTTTCTTACAAATTCAACAAACCTAATATTAACAATCGTCCTTGGTGATATTGCAGTTTTGTTAGATAGTGACTAGAACAAATATTTCTGAACAATTCCAACTATCTAGATAATGTAGTCAATAAGTATTTACGTTATTATAAGTATTCACAGCGACAGTGGAACCGTTTTTTTTTACCGGGCTTTGGCGAGTGCAGAAGGCTCTATGCCGGAAGAAAAATGAAATTTTGGCAAACATGCTCAAGGGCGCCACTTGGACTGTTGCCATTGATGGGAGGTCTGAGGAGGGCCGGCCGGGAAGGGGCGGAAAGTGCTTTTTACGAATTCGCGATTACCCTGCCGGGGTCGGTATCGAACGTTGAATCTGGAGTAAAGGACTGCGTTATTAGTGCTGATGTCGATGGTCTAGGTCGACGGAAGGAGTTGGGATTGTTTTGGACAATTGGATAGATACATTATCTTGATTCGAATGATCGCGTTTTGTATGATAACTATAACTTGCCCAACTACGCACGTGCGTGTTGGAATATTGCTTGTACAGTGGTTCTATCCGTTAGAAGAACTGTGATAAATTAGTTTAGGCCTTTAAAGATTTGTAAATTTTATATAGATTTAAAGAATGTTTTTTACTTGTTACTCTTATGGCAATGAAAAGAGATAGCAACAGATTTAATATCCGTTTTAGCTAAAATAAGTTTACTAGTCCAATATGAGTAACGGGTGTATTTCAAATTAGGCTCTATGAACCTTTTTAAATTTTAGAAATACTTAAACAAGTTTTCATCGAATCTTATTTATATGGCCATAAACGAAACATTAAAATATAAATTAGGTCAATAACGCGATAAAACCGTTTCATTGTATATTTTAAATATATATCGCGAAAGTTTAAGAACCTTTTTTCGGACCTTTTTAAAAAGGACTTAATGATAACGGTCCTGTAACCGGTGTGCGTATATCTTTACTTAGACTTGTCTGTCATGTCAACACAAACAACTTTCACTTAAGTTAGGTCATTCTATCAATAGACTCAGGGTAACACCTCATTGCCAATTAACTTGTATTGTCTGTCACCGTTTTATATCATAACAAGTTGTCCCGGCAAACTTCGTTAAGTATGCCAAAATCTGGACAGTATGTTTAATTTTTTTCGTCGTAGTAAACAGAAAGTACCTGCCTACCAAGAAAGTAAGAGCAAATCTTTCTAAAAACTATAGAAAAGGAAGAACCGGACTCAAAATGTTGACCCTGTATATAATTTTTTGACCATTTTCTATTATATTCTATTCTATTTTTGTCAATTGGGGATAGTATAGGCCAGCTTACTCGCTAACTTCGCTCCCGTGGTACCTTCCCGATAAAAAGTAGCTTATAGGCTGTATTATAACTTGATAAGTACCTGGCCTAGAAAAGAAAATATATTGTGCTTAATCTACAAATTGTTATTTTCTACGTAATCATAGTTTAATCATAATTACAGATAATTAGCAATGGTACAGAATATTATTTAAACTCATCATGAGATTTTTTTTTATGTAAGTACTTACTTAAGTAATTTTTTAATTGGCAAGTCTGGTGCAATCCAGTCGAAACGTCGGAACTTATTAAATTGTTTTTAAATTAAAAAAATATATAAATAGCGATTACTGCCCGTAAATATAATAATGTTTTATCATTTTATATTCAGAATAGGGAATTTTTAAGTATTAGAAAGATTTGATGTTTGACAATCGTTTTATTTTTAAGAAAAAAATATTTGCATTTTTAGATTTGTGAAAAAAGTAAAGTTAGTAAAAAAACTAAGTTGATGATAATTAATACACTCTATTCCACATCAGAAACACTTTTTCCAAAATTCGTTCGTTCGTTCGTATGAGCAAGTGGCCAACTCTGGTGACAGAGTTTTTAGGCCGCCTAAAGGCCTCCGTCATGGCTTTTTTTTTCCAAAGTAACTTGTACTAAATTAAATCGTAAGTTTTTGCAATACTTAATTAAAAAACCATTCGATTTTATTTTCTATTATAAGTCCATAAATGCTTAAAAAACAGACAGATCATAACTTGGTACAGCTAGTGTTAGTACAGTAAGCGCAATATAACTTGACCAGGCCGAACTTAGGCCCTCCGACCGGTCGCGCTTTATAAACAGTCGTTACGAAAGAGCTAAACAGACGTATCGACAGCGCGTGAAACAGTGATAGTGATATTTCCGAGCACTGCGACGCTATTATTTATTGTTTACAAGAAAAATACTTTTTAAATATTCTATTCTTTCTGTTCTAAGAGCTTATTAGCGTTCGTGGTGAAGCTTTCTAAGACGTTCTTGATAGATCGTTGGAGTTAAGCAACGTTCTGAGCGGTCACAAATTGGATGGGTTACCGCAAGTGGCAGCTTCTGTGCTTCGGATGGCACGTTAAATTGTCGGTCCCGGTTTTTAGCCATGACGGAGGCCTTTAGGCGGCCTAAAAACATCGTCACTAGAGTTGGCCACTTGCTTATTGCATTACGAACTTATTATTTTAATCTGCGGTATTTAGCTAAAGCTTTCGAATGACCCTCGACAATGTCACGACCTAAACTCGTTATCATTGTCTTATGTAAATGTCATTGCGTTAACACAGGCTATACAAGCTTGCGATAAATCACAGTAATATTATAAAGGCGAAAGTTTGTGTGTATAATGTAAGTGCGCTTGTTACTATTCCAACAGTCTTCTTTTTTTTGACATCTCAAACTCAAAGGGTAAAAAAAATAAATTCTTGTTTTAAACATTGAGATGTATTATAGAGCCACAATCAGACAAATAAAATGTAAACACCAAAACTTTTACTTTTTTGCGTACAAGCGACATTGAACATTAAAACAAATGACATGTAGACGACAATAGACGACGTCTACATTCAAATGTAAAATGTCATTGTAGAACATTGAATTTGCTCGCACATTTTTTGAGTGTTGTCAGCTATTAGATTGTGACTCTTTAATACATCTCAATGGTTTTAAAGGATGACCAGCCGACCTAACATGTTCAACGTGAATAAATTTTTGACGTGTAAAATAGAGTAAGTAAATCACTTTTGTCAACTCTCGTACTCTAACATGCGCGCAACAAGAGAGATAATTGTGATCGTAGACTTTATGACATTTCACGGTGTCGATCGTTCAATTACAATCTGTATCAATACTGATTTACTTAGAAAACGACCCGGATCACAGGACCCGCAGGCTGATTACGTATCTCGCGACAGCGATAGAAACAATTGTGAAAGTTTTGCTTTCAAATCTCTAATTTGTATATAACAATTTTAACCGGTTTAACAATTTTCTTGGTACAATCGCTGAGCGGTAGTACTTTAAAGGAAATTTGTCAAGGTCGTAAGGGACGGTTGTCTGCGCAAAATAAAGAAAAAAGCTAAGAACAAGCCTGTTATTGGAAATCAATATACTTTATGTTGAGGTCTTTGGTTCTAAGAAACGGAACCTTGAAAATTATATTCATCATAAACCAATCCTTATTTTTGTACGAGCGAAGCGAGCCAATTTTTTAGCCTCTTTTTCCTGCGCGCTTGCATGAAAATTTCTACTATCCTCAACCTCTTTCAAAGAGGTGTGTCAGGATCGTAGCAAGTCAGAAATCTGTGGTGTCTGCATGCATACCCCTATGGATAAAAGAAATGATTTTTATTTTAACCGACTTCAAAACAGGAGGAGGTTCTCCATTCTCGTTTGAAAGGGTATATTTTCCACTCGGTCTCATAAAAATTTGGTGAGGAACTGACTAGGATCTAGGATCTTCGAAGTTATGAATAGAAATGCATCTCGAGAAACGCAAATTGTCCCCACGAACTATAAATTAAATTAGACCAAGTTAAATTAATTGGAAAATCAGTCCCGTCATAGTTTCTACGAGAACATTCAGCATTCCTTACGCAAAAGTTAATATTTACTTTATATCCATGCCCTTCTATTGTTTTAGGATACCAATTACAAATAGACTGTGCATTTAATTAGGTTGCCAAAGTACTAGAGCTATTTCTTAATGAAGCAATAACCTGTATACTTACCTAATTGTGTAAGACTAAGTAATGAGAGGATATTGCGATTTACGTCGGTACATGAATCACGCGAGTTTTTAAAAAATATAGCAATTGTTTTGTAAATAAAAATGTTCGATGCGTGACTCTAGGGATCATCAATTCATTTTGACCGAAATACGATAACGGTCCGTGTACATGCTTACGGGAACGCAACGTGTGTGTGACACTTAATGAATGCGCCCGCGCATGTCCACAGTTCACCTATTGGCTTGTGTTTATCAGTCACGATCGGGACTCGTCGGGGGAAGGTCGTGTCGATAAGTTTTACTTTATTATTCGCTGTCTCATTCAGTTGCTTGGCGGAAGTCGACAAGAGTAGGCGCGTTCTACATTTGAATTCGCGAATCAAGTTCGCCGTGCTTATCGACGCCAATTAATTAATCAGTCACTATCACGTCGCCGCCGGGAGAGGACGTGCGACACACTGAAATTCGCGAGTGTTGCGTGGATATTTTGTGAATTTCAATTTGGATTTTAGTCACTTGCTACGCAAGCGATTATTTAAATGTGAGTTTAACTTAGCATATTATTTTAATTGCTTTCAATGTAGGTTCATTGATTTAAAATGAAGCACGTAGCTGAGCGAAAGTGTGAATATTTTGAGGAACTGGTTTTACGAAAACAAATAATGGAATTTTTCAAGCACACAATGACGGAATGTTTAAAACTGGTCTGGAGTTTCTCTAATTATGGACCTTCTAGTATCCACTTTGTACAAGTTTAAAAAGCACAATGTACCTAAAGTAAAACATAAAACTGATTAATTAATTCTTAACAAAAAAGTAACACAATTGCTGTATTTTAATGCGATGAATTAGATTGATTTTTCAGGTCAGTGACTTTTAATTTTGGTATTTCTTTCAAGTTGCTATCGGAGCCATTTTATAGAAAGGTCGTGTGACAGACAGACTAACATAGTGATGATTATATGTACGCTAGTTGCGCCCCGCGGTGTTACCCGCGGTGAATAATTCCCGTTCCCGTGGCAATAATCCCGGGATCAAACGTAGCCTATTCTTTAATCCATCGTATAAGCAATTCTAGTACCAAATTTCATTCAAATCCGTCCAGCCGTTTGAGCGTGAAAGAGTAACAAACACACTAACACACACACACAAACTTTCACCTTTATAATATTAGTGTGATAGTGTGATAATGTGATTAGTGTGATATACAATTTTCTCTTCTTACATGGTGATCCCTTCCTTTCACAAGTGATAGGTAATTAGTTCCAAACTAAAAACATAGAAAAAGATAACTGACTATCTGTGACAACAAACAATGGATTTATTAGAATCACCTAGCATGTAAGACGAAACTGAAGTGATCAATAAGGTCCTATCAAAATAAACGATTTTTCTTTCTTAAAGCATTTTTTCTGACATTACAGTAAAAAGGTTAAATAGGAAGAAGAAAGAAGGGTTGCATACAGCCAGCATATCCTCTTTTGGTTTAATGTCATAAGCAAAAGAAGATTATCTTGATCATTTCTTGAATATATTGCTGTTTTCAAAGGTGACCCTTTATTTTTGCGTTCGAGTGTATATTATGTGGTCATACTGATCGTTCGTTCGTTCGTATAAGCAAGTGGCTAACTCTGGTGACGGAGTTTTTAGGCCGCCTAAAGGCCTCCGTCTTGGCTTAACGACTTTAATAGCCGGGACAGTATACGTGCCCTCCGAAGCACGGAAGCGCTCAGATGAAATGTCACTTGCGGGCACCCATCCAAGTAGTGACCGCTCACAACGTTGCTTAACTTCGACGATCTATCAAGAACGTTTTAGCAAGCTTCGCCACGAGCGCCATACTGATTATCATATCATGTAGGTAGGTATCAATGAATAGCTATTTAAACATTGACACACTGTTAGTACCAACGTTGTCATTATTATTTGCCAACTTAACAACATCTATCCGTCTATCTCAAGTGTAAGTAGTTATGTACCCATTTAAGTTATGTACGTTTGGCCGAGTGGGATGTACCTCTGACTTTCGATTCGAAGGTCGTGGGTTCAAATCTCGCGGCGCCAATGTCCCGTAAAGGAAAGAAACTGGTAGTTTTATTTAGCGTCAGGAGGCAACTCGTGACGCTAAATAAAACTACTTGTAAATATGTAAAGGCCTGAGTTTTTTTACCCATTTATCTTGATGGCCTTAGGTACCTACTCAATATTATTGTTAAGTTTTTTTAATATAACAATTAAATTGTTTTTTAAATACGGTCGATCTACAATAATAAAGAAGTTAAGTTTGTGAGAATGTGGCAAGAGAAATTATGAAAAAAATAAATGTTTTCGTTATATGCCCGTCACACACGTAGCTATAATATATATTACTATAAATTTTAGCAAGGCATATTACGATATATTTTCTATACAAATATTGAAGTGACCACACACTAGCTATAATATAAATAAGCAGTAGCATTGAAAAGTTTACAACAATAAAATAGCTTTGTAAAATTATCACGTGAGCGAAGCGAAACGCGATCTTGTAGTCTTTTAAAATGAGCATCAATGTTCTTAGGGAAGGTTCATATCTGACGGAACATGCGTCGCGTATTATACGCCAGAACAGACAAATGTATAGAAAAACATTTGACCGTTCACACTCAACCGATGATACGTTAGTACGCTAAATGATACGCTCGGCGTATTTTACGTCAGTTATGAACCTTCCCTTAAACGATGTTTCGGAAAGATGTCACCGAGCGGGCAGGCTCAATGATGTAACAAAACGTCCATTCGACAACAAAGACAAGAAGCTTGGCCTTGGTGTATTCACTGCCCATTGAATTGGTCTTTTCAATAATCTATCTATGATTTAACTGCGGTTAGACATTTGACATTCATTCCATACTAAAATGACAATATCTACCCAAAAGCAAAACTAAAGATTTTTTTTTTCACCAACCTGGATAAATATTTGCCTGTGTTATTCAAGTTACACCTACTCATAAGTGTTCCTATAAATTCATCAAAAATATCGAAAGGATCTATGAAAGTCATGAACAGCACTCCTTACGAATTTGTAGTCTGTTTTTGTAAAAATAATAATTATGCCACAAGTAACAATAAAATTATTAAACAACAAGTTTACTAGTAACGCGCCGCTTCGCTTGCGTGTTGTACACGCTACTTTCCATAAAAACTTTGACACCTCATTGCAACCCTTTAATTTAAAGGGTAAATCTGTGGTAAAATGGCGCCTATTTTTTAAGTTAGACCTCTGGCAATACATCGATGAGAACTGCATTCAATTCCATTCAGTAGTTTTTGCGTGATGAGGGAACAAACATCCATACAAAAATTTTAAAAACCATTTTTTTGGCTTCTTTTGCTCGAATATCCGTTTTTCATGAATATCTCAAATGTACAGACATCAGTCTTACAGTTTTATTATATTTATGTAGAGAAGAAATTTTGTTCAAACATTCCAAATATTATTAAACTTTAAGGGTGTTACCAGACCAATCGATCGACCGTCAATCGACGTCATCGGTCGACGGCAGAATGGACCAGTCGACATCAATCGATAGTTTTTGGTATGGTAGAAACCATCGATCAACGTCGATCGCTCAGTGCCACTATCGAGCGATGCCATCGATCGACGATCGATTGATTGATCTGGTAACACCCTAAAGTGTACGAAATAGTGATACTGTAATAAAATGAGCGCTTTTTCATATGAGGTGGTGGCGTCAAGAGTTTGTAGTATAATGTTTTATGAGCAGTCAAACAGAGATACGCAATAGCAACGTATTCAAAGTTCTGTAACCACGTGTACAATTCAATTGGCCACTACATTATATAACTTACGTTCCTAACCTTTGACTTTATTGACGTAGCGCGTATTTTTTACGTGAGGAATATATTATTACTAGCTTCCTCGCCCGCGGTTTTGCTCGCGTGATACCTACCTTGATAAATTACAGCCTATGTTCATTCGGAAAGTCCATGCTACACATTGGTGAAAGATTTTTTTTAATCGGATGAGTAGTTTCGGATATTACCCCAAACATACAAAGAAACAGACAAACCAACTTTACCTCTTAATATTACTTTCGTTCGTTCGTTTGTATGAGCAAGTGGCCAACTCTGTTGACGGAGTTTTTAGGCCGCCTAAAGGCCTCCGTCATGGCTTAACGACTTTAAAAGCCGGGACCGACAATTACTTACTACAGATAGATAGAAGATAGATATAGGTAATCACACCTTTTTTTAACAAGTTTGGCCCACTTCTAGGCCAAACTTGTATGAAACCCGTACGACCTCATTTAGCAATGATTGCAATAATTATTCAAAAACACGCTTTTGTTTAAACTCTTGCGCATAAACCGATTTACCAATAATGGGTTAAGGGGCTCTGTTGGCTTAATGAAATAGAAATGAAATACTACTTTCGATGGTTGCAATCAAAGTATTAACTGATTAATGGTCAAATCACGTGACAGTGTCGAATTTGTTCCTAACTTGACACTTAAATGATTTGAACAAACCTCCGTAGAGAGTATTACGATGCTTTGAAAGTTCTCATTTACTTTTATCAACTATTTTAAACTTCTTTGAGGAAAACCCGCAAGATCAAGGTCGTTGTATAATAATATTTTAACGACGTGTCAGATGACGTCATGATACGTCATTTATGTCATTATAACCATGGATCTGTCGCTATCTATAGTAATATTGTTATCTGTCAAAAAGTGTCCTACATTTTATGTTGTCTAAACTTAGTTGCTATGGCAATCAATCTACGATCATTCCAAGTTTAATATTGAAACCGGCCGTTAGTTAGACTTTGATCTGTAATCTGTGGTTTGAGCTGCGGTATAAGGTCGCGCCACGTAAAAAGATCGCTGAGGAGAAGTAGAGGGGGTATGTTTGCGCCTGTGTTCACTTGCTGACGAACCAATAGCACTCGCTAAATCGATGGTATGAAGTGCGCCGCGTTACCTCTCCACCAATCATCGACCACGGCGCAGTTTGACAGCCAGCGCTCTTTTTACGTGGCGCGACCATGTCCAGTCTTTTTTTTTAAACGGCTTCAAGAAAGGCTGAGGTCCTTTGTTCCAATGTGTTTTATGTTAACCTATTATTCATTCATTCATTCATTCCTATTAATCCGTCAATAGTGGACCGATTTTGAAAATTCTGTTTTGTTTAAAGAAAAAAACTGGAGGTTCTGACGTGGATCTTCGGAAATAATCTGTTTGTTTGTAGGTAAGATTAAAAATAAAATTTTGAAAATCTTCGGAGCTATGAACAGAAATTACTTATTTTTAAAGGATATTTGAAACTGTAATTTCCATATTATTACAGTAACAAAGTAATACCTACTATTGTTTTTTATAAGAGCCGGTTTACAAGTAAAAAAACAATGGTTTGAAACAAGTTTGATAGAGTTATGCGCGTAGTAACTAATATAATGGTAATAGAATATCCGTTATAAAACTTGTTTAAAATACCGGCTCAAAATCTTCTTCTGAATGTTTAAACCACTACTTTGAGCAAGTGGCCAACTCTGGTGACGGAGTTTTTAGGCCGCCTTAAGGCTTCCGTCTTGGCTTAATAATAGTGGTACACATAATTAATAATAGTAATACATATTAGTATCGTATTGGAACGGAACTGGCCGCTCATAAACAAAGTCCGAACGTACAAAACAATAAGCACTAATTCAATTCAATAAAACCAATTTAAAACGTGAGTTTTCTTGGAGGATAGCGTTTCTAAAATCATTGACGACTTAGGTAAAAGATTTAATCACACACAATCACACACACTTACACAAACACACACATACATAATCTAAATACATAGTATTGGTTTCTTGAATTTTCTTGTCACTCAGACATCATTGTTCTTAAATGTTTATTAGCAATTCACATTTTCTGTAAAGATACTATTTATTTATTTATTTTGGACACCCAACACAGGGTTACACATTAATTTTTAATTTTAATTTAATTTTTAATATTATAATTACCTAATTATCTACTTAGAATTAAGATGTTTTTTTAACTAGTTTTTTTCTATTGACCATTTAAGATGATGCATGTACAATGTATTTATTTATTTTAAGGATTCCCAAAATAGGGTTACACTGTACATGCATCAATTTGATAGCCAAATATTAGAGTGATGAATGTAAATGAGTGTTTGAATTTTAGTTTGTAAGTGTCTACCTACCTATTTTTTATGTTGTACGTCCGAAAAGGGCAAACTGTTTGTACTTTTTATCATATACAACCTACCATCCTTGTAACCATTCAACAGTTTTACAATAAAAATGTATCTTATCTTATCTTATCTAGAAATCAAAAACTAGTGCTCCCATAATTAAAGGGTATCACAACATGCGGTATCACAAAAGGCACCATCTTAATTCTAGGTAGATAATTAGGTTATCATAATAAATTTAAGTAAATTATAATTATGTAGTACTAACCTACATTCGATTCTGCTCTCACAAAGCATACAAAACCTGTTATATAAGAGCGATTTCTCCTAACACAAGCATACACATTGCCTAAAAGGGGATACCTTCACCTTGTTATGTTGCAATCTTAAGTTAAAGAAATAAACATTTAATTTTTTTTTTTTATGTATTTAATTTACTTAGATATTTAATATGTATGGATCACTGAACGGAGAGTCGTCATGACCGTTTTTGTTGCCCTGGGTCCTGGGGTCCCTAAATAATAGTTCGCAGTTCAGCTTATGTTGGCGGAATCTGAATTCGGAAGATAAAATTAAAAAAAATTGAGGATCTGATGAAGATCTTCAGTGTTAACAGCAATGCACCCCGAGAGTGAAGGAAATTGCTCCCTTACGAAATTAAAGTCGATTTTATATTTTTTTTATATTACCTCTTGTCGGTAGAGCTTTTGTTTTATCCATTCTCCCCCACCTGCCTGACAGACATACCTGCGCATGCGCGGTCAGGTCAGTGCAAACACACGACCATCGCGCGATGTAGTGCGATGCCCTCTCGACCAATCCAAGCGCGCTATGTCCATTCCCGCCAATTACTACGCCATGACAGTTGCTAGTTTTTTTTACGCGGTAAAAGTTTTGACGCAATGGCTAGATTTATTTTAGTTTCGCAATGTTTTAAGTGTAATTTATTAGATACTAGTGGCAATTTGGAGTATCGCAAAAGCTAAACTTAACTAACTAAAAATGTTGCCGTCCCTTTCATAGCGATGGGAATAAAAAGGATGGCATTCATTTTAGTTAGTTTAGTCAGAAAGAAAGAAAGAAAGAAAGAAAAATCATTTATTCTTGTATGACCTCAAGGATCATTAAAGTTTCGTTTTACATGCTAGAGAGCAGAGGTTTAGTTTAGCTTTTGCGACACTCCGAATTGCCACTACTACTTATGTGATTAATTAATTTAGGTAGGTCATTGTGAAAAGGTGATTCTTGAAAACAGTATGGCTAAAAGTAAATTAAGTATTGCGTTAATCTTTTGAGTTTTAAACTTAATTATAATTAATTTGTAAGATTAAAAATAGACAAAGGTACGTACGGTCGGCCAAGAAAGTGGTCTACCTACCAGTTTTGACAAAAGTTTCTTTGAGATCTAATTTTTAATCTAGGTTGACTTTTTCTTGCGAGAATTCGAACCTTGACACATGGCATGACGTAAATTATAGTAAAGAAGAGAGTCACTTAATTTATTGCAAGTGGAAATCGATCACACTTACAAACTTAAACACTTACACACACACACAAACTTTCACATTTATAATATTAGTGGCATAATTTATCAATGAATCATTTATTGTTACAGATTACCACCTCCATATGACGTAAAAGATTAACGAAAAAACGAGAAAATATGTCTTCAAAAGCTATATACGAAGCAGCAGGCAAGGACCTTATAAATAGGTGAGATGAGATATTTTACTGTGTATTTTTAAACCCCGGCACAAAAAGATAAGTGTTTTATGTTTGACAGCTATTGTGTGTCTGTCTGTGGCACCGTAGCTCTTAAACGAGTGGACTTGATTTGAATCAGTTTGTTTTGATATTAACGCGAGGATATTGTGCATGGGTCACGCACAGCTGCCTTGCGTTTGCTGCGCGTTCGTATCGCGTTTGTATCGATACAAATGCGTAGCAAAAATACAGCATATACACGGACTTTAAAAAGTAAAGAGTACTTATATAAAACAGTAGTTTTGAGCAGACAACTGAACAAATGAGAAAAACCATTTTCACAAGTACAGTTGACAGAACTGGCGAGTAAAAGAATATCACTAGGTAGTTCAAATTGAACTAGTAAGAAAAACATTCTCACTAGTTCAGTTTCTGAGCTTTAACTGAACTAGTGGGAAAAAAGTAATTGACCATACTTTTACGAGAGTAATTTTAATTTCACGTATTTCATAATTGATGATGTTGACGACCTCTGTGGCGCAGTGGATGAAGGCCCGCCTGAGACGCAGGGTTCGATTCGATCACCGCTGCGGGACAAATGTTTGCATGATCTGCAAATATTTTCTTGATTCTGGGTGTTTTCTATGTATAGTATAATAATGTATGTATTACAAAAAAACAAACAATGATTTATGTAGTATATCGGTCATCTGGTTACCATAACACGAGCATTAAATTGCTTAGCTTGGGACTAGATGACGCGCGCCGTGTGGAAAGTCCAAGGATATTTATTTATATTTATTTATTTAGTTGCTTAGCATGGGACTAGATGGCGCTGTGTGAAATGTCCAAGGATATTTATTTTTATCTGTGTATTATAGGCATATAGCATCAGGCACTGCGCTGGTGCCGTGCCGGGTCGCGACCTTCGAGCAGGGAACCATCTGGGAGGATGAGATCGGCAAGAATCCGTGGCTCACCAAGGAGGTAGATAACACATTTATTATACTAGTTGACGTCACAAATAAAACCAGCGGAACAAATCTGAAATCATTGGTAACTTTATAACAATTATGACACGCTCAATATACAACGTGATTCATAATTGGTATGTTATCCCGGAAGGGGGATTTTGTGATCATGAAAATGAACAGTTGTGTAGGTGCAAATCTTGTGAATTCTAATTTTCAGTTTTTCACACAAAAACTTTTTGTTAAATCTTTTGACAACCCTAAGTTTGTGAACATTGTATCTACCTTTCCTACTAGGTTCGCACAGATAAAAAATTGGTACAATAGGTAAGTAGGTATGAACACACAAGGCAGACAAAAAAGTTCATTAAATTTTATTAGGCATGTACTTACAGGTAGTCTCGCCCGATCAGCTGATTATTATAGGGTTGCTCTGTGTTTATTTCTGAAGGAAACTTTGCTAGTCATTTCTTCAATGAAAAAGATCGAAATTCACAAAGCCGTAGAACAAATGTTGTTCACACTGATGAGTGATGAGAATTAAATAAATTGGAAATTCCTTACCACCTTTGAACCCTTACGCAACGTAGGTAATAATCGAGATTTATTTTATATATTACTAGCTGCGCCACGCGGTTTTACCTGCGGGGAATAGTTCCCTATAATCAAAGTAGCCTATTCTTTAATCCAGGGTATAAACAATCCTCATACCAAATTTCATTCTAATCATTATTACACTTATACACACACACAAACTTTCACCTTTAGGCTCAACTCACACCAAAAGAGCATCGAAGAGCAGCGAAGCGGAGCGCAGTTTCAGTGTCATACGAATTTCAACTTTATCTTCATTACTATAATACTTATTATCGCAGAGAGGGCGCGCGCATTGGAATTCGGCGGAATTCCCGCGGCGCCGCGGGCATCCTCGCGACTCGTTTGAGTTTCTCATGCGATAATAAGTATTATAGTAATGAATATAAAGTTGAAATTCGTATGACACTGAAACTGCGCTTCGCTTCGCTGCTCTTCGCCGCTCTTTTGGTGTGAGTTGAGCCTTATAATATTAGTGTGACTAATTATTCCACTATTGTTTTCAGCAATTAGTCGTGAAGCCTGATCAGCTGATCAAGCGTCGCGGCAAGCTTGGTTTGGTCGGCGTCAACAAAACCGCCGCAGATGTGAGGAGATGGCTGTCCGATCATATGAACATGGAGCAACAGGTTTGTGTGTTACTATAACTATTTGTTTTGTATCTATAGGTATTAATATTATGAAGAGGTAAAGTTGTTTTCACTTTCAAAACTATCGTGAGTTGTATTAGACATTATAATAGCACACGGGAAATTACTCACGTAAAATTATCGTCGATTTAGATACCGACAATGTTTCAATTCTTCCGGAGAGTCTTCATCTGTTGTTCTTCATCTTCAAAGTTGTTTTGTTCATTTGTTTGTATGTTTGGGGTAATCTCCGAAACTACTCATCCGATTTAAAAAATTCTTTCACCGATGTGTAGCTTAGACTTTCCGAATGAACATAGGCTATATTTTATGAAGGTAGGTACCAAGTGAGATTTGTAGCTTAGACTTCCCGACATTGGCTATATTTTATGAAGGTACCACGTGAGCGAAGCCACGTGCAAGTTAGCTAGTTTTGTATCATTTAGGAGGAAAAGCGAAGTTGCTCTTGGCGGCCACCAAACGGAACAATATTTTTTTTTTCAATTCCTTTGTTCAACGTAATAATAAAAGTAAATAGGCGGCGGCGCTTGTTTCACGCATACAGGCACCTTAAATGTTTTTCTAAATTCCAGGTCGGCGCAGCCTCGGGGAAGCTGAGGCATTTTGTCGTGGAGCCGTTTGTGAAACATGAAGCGGTAAGTGATTTAACATTATTCAATTGACTACCCCCTTAGACATCTTCAAAAGGAAGAAGAAGAAACACTTTATTGTACACAAAAGAAAAACAAAAGGACATAATTTACAATACAATGTCACAACTTGGATGGGTGACCGCAAGTGGCATTAATATCTGAGCGCTTCCGTGCTTCGGAGGGCACGTTAAATTGTCGGTCCCGGCTTTTAAAGTCGTTAAGCCATGACGGACGCCTTAAGGCGGCCTAAAAACTCCGTCACCAGAGTTGGCCTCTTGCTCATACGAACTTACTTACTTACAATAAAAAGCACAATGAGCGGCCTAAAAGATGCAAAAATTATTCTCATCTGCGTCTTCACGTGGCGATTTTATCGCGACGATACTACGACATTGACAAGCAAATTTAATTCTTATGATAATCACCCTAAGGTGTAAATTAACCGATGATGGGAGAAAATTGCTCTCTCCTTACGAAATTAAGTAGTTTTAATAAAAATTAAATTTTGCTACTTGTTTGTATTGCAGAACGAGGAAATGTACCTCTGCATCCAATCAGGTCGTCGCTCGGATACCATCCTCTTCCACCACCAGGGCGGCGTCGACGTCGGGGATGTCGACGCGCTGGCGGTCAGGCTTGAGGTAACTAACCACTCACTCACTAAGACTCAACTCACACCAAAAGAGCGGCGAAGAGCAGCGAAGCGGAGTGCAATTTCAGTGTCATATGAATTTCAACTTTATTTTCATTACTATAATACTTATTATCGCATGAGAAACTCGAACGAGTCGCGCGGATGCCCGCGGCGCCGCGGGAATTCCGGCGAATTCGAATACGCGCGCCTTCTCTGCGATAATAAGTATTATACTCGTAGTAATGAAAATAAAGTTGAAATTCATATGACACTGAAATCGCCCTCCGCTTCGCTGCTCTTCGCCGCTCTTTTGGTGTGAGTTGAGCCTTATGATCGCCTGGTACGGTCCTCCAAGAAAGTGGTCTACCAGTTTTGACGATGTTTCTGTGAGATCTAATTGTCAATAAGGTTGACTTTTTCTTGCGAGAATTCGAACTTGGCATGACGTAAATACAGGGTGAATTTTTGAGACGGGACAGTAAGGGCAGGTACCTTAAACGTTATAGTTACAGGAAAACGTTTTTAGGAGACTATCCATTAATTTTGAAATTATTCTGAACTGTATTTACAGATTTTAGAAAAAATGTACAGTCAGCATGAAAATGGTCATTTTACACAAAAACTTTTTTTGATGCCAATCATGATGTTCAAATGAAACTCAACCGTAAGATGGTTCACATTTTTGGCCGACCGTACCAAGTTCAATACCAAGACACACAAAGGCCATACACAAATCGTAACCCTGAAAATGCCCAAAACCGGAGTTTAAAGTAGATGGCAGCACCAGATAGCCTGGAAACTTTCATTCAACATAATTTCGAGAATATCTTGTAGTTAAAATTACCTAAAATTTATAATAAAAATAGATATTTAAATAGCTATATTTTGTATTTCAGATTCCAGTGGACACTTTCCCTACCGGTGAAGACATTGACCGTGTTCTGCTGAAGAACATCAAATCCGCCTCCATCAAGAGGTAATTAATTGATATTTTTAATCGACTTCTAAAAAGATGATTCACTGTTACCGATTATTCCGTCAACAGTGAGCCGATTTTGAAAATTCTTTATCGTTGAAAATGTGCATATAAATTTTCCCGAAACGAAAAATTTATTGATGTACGGCCGGGATTGGAACCCTCGACCTTCGGATCGAAAGTCGAGGTACTAAACCACTTGGCCAACACGTCCCTCAACTTTAACAAAATAAGCCATGGCGGAGGCCTTAAGGCGGCCTAAAAACTTCACTTGCTCATACGAACGAACGAACAAAATAACACCCAATGACAGACTGCTGACTACGCTAAGACCATCTTCAGTCTTTTGTGCAGGGAGAAACATGCGCAGGGCAAGGTGAGAGGGTGAAAAGTGTCTTAAGACTGTCAAAAATGCGAGAAAAATGTCCAAAACTTATAAATAAACTAGTTTGCGTGGTGCGCGTGCTGCAAGCAGCACGCGGTTTTCTTTTTCCATGTTTCTGACAGGTAGAGAGACCCTTATAAAATTTTGAGAATCCATAGGAGATTTAAAATATTTAATAAACCGCTATGGGAACCCCTAAATCAGTATGAAAACCCTTTAGGAGCCCTAAAACATTCATCCAAGTCGTCGGCCCTGAGTTACGCTCACCCACTCGACCTTCGTTACGCTACGGGGGTCGGCGGCTCGCTTCGCTCGCCACCTCCCCCCTCCGCTCCACTCAGGTCTCGTAGGTTCGCTCCACTCAGGACCTCCGACCCCAACTATAATATTTGTCCAAACACCTAATGGATATCTCTAACCGTTGTGAAGTTACAACCCTTTCAATTTTAGGGGAGGTTGGGGAGGGAGGGGGGGAGTTTTGAAAAAATATTTCGACTATCTAGATGCCCCTTGTTAAGAATCTGAAAAAAAATTTGTTCCAAGTCTTATAACTTCCGAGATCCGCAAAAGGGGGGGAGAGGGGGGGCAAAGGGGGCAACACTGAAAACAAATTTTTACTTCCCCGAACCTCCTCTATCCGATTCCGCAAAAAAAATTGTTCCAAGTCTCTTAGTTTCCGAGATCCTCAATAGGGGGGGGGGAAGGGGGGCAAAAAGGGGGGGTTTGCGATTTTTCCCGATGTTTCCAGACGTACCTCTATACGAATCCGTAAAAATATACCTACCTCCCCATCCACCAACAGGGAGAACAATTCTGTCAGTGAGTCAGTCAGTGGTAGTCTAAGTTTATATATTATAATAAACATCCTTAGACATTCCACACGACGTCATCTAGTCCCAAGCTAAGCAACTTAATGCTTGTGTTGTGATAACCAGATGACTGATATACTACATAGGAACAAATATCTACAGAACATGCAAACATTTGTACCGCGGCGGGGATCGAACCCGCATCCTCTGCGTCTCAGGCGGGCTTTCGCCCACTGCGCCACAGAGGTCGTCATTATTTAATTATTTAATCTCTTTTTATTCACAGAATTCTAACAACCTTCATTCTATCCCTATACCGGGTCTACATTGACCTCTACTTCACGTACATGGAGATAAACCCGATAGTAGTGACCAACGAGCGCATATACCTACTAGATCTAGCGGCCAAGTTGGATCAGACCGCGGAGTTTATATGCGCTAAGAACTGGGGGGATATTCAGTTCCCGCCGCCGTTCGGCCGAGATGCGTATCCCGAGGAGGCGCATATTGCTGACTTGGACGCTAAGAGTGGAGCTAGCTTGAAGGTGAGATTTGTATTACCCGCGGTAAATATTTCCCGTATGAATACCGGTTAAAAGTAGCCTACTTTTGAATCTAGGGTATAAGCAAATTGGTACCAAATTTAATTCAAATCCGTCCATCTGTTTGAGCGTGAAAGAGTAACAAACACACTTACATACTTACAGACACACAAACTTTTATAATATTAGTGTGTAGCCGGGCTGCCATAACCACTCGGCCACGAAGCCTTATGACGCCTAAGTACTATCAGTAAGAAAGACGATATTTCGATTAAAGCACCGTAATAAATAATAATAATAAATATCCTTGGACATTTTTACATGTCGTCATCTAGTCCAAGCTAAGCAACTTAATGCTTGTGTTATGGTAACCAGATGACTAATACACTACATAGATACATTTTTTTTTTGTAAATACATACATATTATACATAGAAAACACCCAGATGTATAATGTATGTATAATCTCTTACAGCTGACAATCCTCAACAAGTCCGGTCGCATCTGGACGATGGTCGCGGGTGGCGGGGCCTCCGTCGTCTACACGGACACCATCTGCGAGCTGGGCGGCGCCGCGGAGCTCGCCAACTACGGGGAGTACAGCGGAGCGCCCACGGAGAGCCAGACTGCTGACTACGCTAAGACCATCTTCAGTCTTATGTGCAGGGAGAAACATGCGCAGGGCAAGGTGAGAGGGTGAAAAGTGGCTTAAGACTGTCAAAAGTGACGATTTAGTGTCTAAAAATGTCTTAACACTGTCAAAAATGCAAGAAAAATGACTAAAGCTTGCAAAATACTAATGCAGCGTCTTAGTTTTTGGTAGAACAGTGTCTTAAAACTATCAAAATAGCGAGAAAATTGTCTAAACTTGCAAAATACTAATGCAGCGTCTCAGTTTTTGATGGAAAAGTGTCTTAAACTAGCAAAGTTGACGATAAAAAGTGTCTAAACTACTGACTCCTCCTCATTGAGATGTATAAAAGAGTCACAATCTAATAGCTAACAACACTCAAAAAATGTGCGAGCAAAATCAATGTTTTACAATGACATTTGAATGTAGACGTTATGTCGTTTGTTTTAATGTTCAATGTCGCTTGTACGCAAAAAAGAAAAACTGCGCACTACGTAGCGTGCGCCGAGTTTTGGCGTTTACATTTTATTTGTCTGAGTGTGGCTCTAATACATTTCAATGCTCCTCCTATTAAATTGCAGTGAACCTTTCAAAATTGGTAAGTCTCATTTTGTGTTGTTTAAACAACGTTGCTATGACGACCGACCTATGGACATCCGTACGTTGGATATAGGAACCGGGGGTTAATCTAGTCTTTCCCTCAAGTACTTACGAAGCGCTCGTGGCGCTTGCTAAGACGTTCTTGACAGATCGTCGAAGTTAAGCAACGTTCTGAGCGGTCACTACTTGGATGGGTGACCGCAAGTGGCATTATCAGCTGAGCGCTTCCGTGCTTCGGAGGGCACTTTAAATTGTCGGTCCCGGCTTTTAAAGTCGTTAAGCCATGACGGAGGCCTTTAGGCGGAGTGAAAACTCCGTCACCAGAGTTGGTCACTTGCTTATACGAACTTACTTACTCAGGTACTTATCATCGGCGGAGGTATCGCAAACTTCACGAACGTGGCCGACACCTTCCGAGGCATCATAACTGCTATCGAGACATACAAGGACGCGCTGATACAGTACAATATCACTATATTCGTGAGGCGAGGCGGCCCGAACTATCAGGAGGGACTTAGGTAATAAATCAAGCCGGAGTGCTTTACCAACTTGAAACATATCACGTCAGGTCGAAAATCTTGGTAAAATTATATTGGGAAGCCAGTAAAAATGTATATGCGCTTTAACACGAGCTTTTAACGGTGAAGGAAAACATCGTGAACCCAGTTAGCTCTCTAATAGCGTCGATGGGCTTGCAACCTGTCACGTATGGAAAGTTAACTTCTGCAAGATATGGGCATGTACCAAATGTATTTAGACATATCTCTGGGTAGTCAGATTCCTTAGACATCTTCAAAAGGATCTAAAAATTGCCTAAAAGATCTAAAAGCTCCCTCGCTCCCTGGGATACAGTCGTGAATGAATGAATGAATGAATGAAAATACTTTATTGTACATATACAAAAGAAACTTAAGAACTAGTAAACCTAGTTTTGATCATATTTCATTTTTTTTATTTGAATGTGTAGACAAATGCGCGAAGTGGGTCATCGTCTCCGCATACCGCTCTACGTGTTCGGTCCGGAAGCCAACATGACGGCCATCGTCGGCCTCGCGCTGGGACACAAGACCATCCCCGCCGAGCACAGATTAGACTACGCACCGCATCAGCTGCCGAAGCCACAGGCTGGAGTGAGTATACATAGCTTAGAGAAAGAAAGAAATAGAGCGCATATTCCTTTCTCGGTCACACAAAAACAAAGAAGAATATAATTATACAACATTCTTGTGAGTAAAAGAGACAAAGCATTAGATCTTTTGTCCCTCATCGCGTGCCGCTTTTTTGTATGGCCGGCAACTTATACATAGTGATCACGTGACAAGTGTCAGATGAGAAACAAACAAAACCTTAGGCAGTATACAGAAAGAAAGCTTGAAACTTATAAGCGCTTACCGGCGCTTGTCAACGCTGGTCCGTTCTACACAAAGGAAGCGTGTTGAAGCAGACCAAGCAAACTGTCGGACAGTTTTTTATTAATTTTAAATGGCAGCGCCCAGCGCTGACCAGAGCGTGTTGAAGCTTGTCGGAACTTGTCGGCATCGTTCAGTGCTTATCGCGCGTTCATATATTTTCCAAAGCTGGTAAGCGCTTATAAGTTTCCAGCTTTCTTTCTGTATACAGACTTAGAAAGAAAGAAATAGAGCGCTGTTTATTTCTATCTCAGTCACACAAAAACAAAGAAGAATATATACAACATTCTTGTGAGTAAAAGAGACAAAGCATTAGATCTTTTGTCCCTCATCGCGTGCTGCTTTTTTGTATGGCCGGAAACTTGATGCTTCGAAAAACTTATTTCTTTCCAGCCCAAACCCAAGTTGGAACTGCCTGATCTGAACTCCAAACTCCTGGACCTAGTGTGCTCGGAGGCCCCCACTCGGCTGGACCTCGGTCAAGGCGTGTCCACCGCCGTGCCGCTCTTCAGTGAGAAGACCAAGGCTATTATATGGGGCATGCAAAACAGGGCTATACAGGTAATAATCCACTTAAGGTGCCTGTATGGGTGAAACTAGCGCCACCGCCTATTTTATTTTATTATTACGTTGAACAAAGGAATTTTAAGAAACTGAATGTTCAGTTTGTGAAACCTATCATAAGCTTTTTTTTAATACCTCTGTAATAGTTTTATTTTGTATAGTTTAGGAGGAGTAGCGAAGTTGCACTTGGTGGCCACCAAAATCTGTTTTCGCTATTCCTCCTAAACTATAGATAACCTTTAAACTTTGCCTTTAACTTTTAGTAAGATTTTTTTTTTAGATAATGAAATACCTTCGAAAAGATGTAAAAGTTGCCTAATGATCTGAAAGAAATGTCTACCGCTCCCGGGATACAGTCGTGATCATATTTCATTTTTTTTTTCTTTTTTTTTATACTTTTACAGGGAATGCTGGATTTCGACTACATCAGTCGTCGACCAGAGCCATCTGTAGTGGCTATAGTGTACCCCTTCACAGCCGACCATAAGCAGAAATACTACTTCGGCAACAAGGAGGTGTTCATACCCGGTGAGTTTACTCATCATTCATTGACGACCTCTGTGGCGCAGTGGGCGAAGGCCCGCCTGAGACGCGGAGGTTGCGGGTTCGATCCCCGCCACGGGTTTAATGTTTGTATGTTCTACAGATATTTGTTCCGGGTCTGGATGTTTTTCTATCTATAATATGTATGTATTTACAAAAAAAATTACCTAAGTTGTATATCAGTCATCTGGTTACCACACAAGCATTACCACCCATCCTAGTTGTGACCGCTGAGAACGTTGCTACTTCGACGATCCATCAAGAACGTCTTATGCCGGGTTCCTATATCCAACTAACGGATATCCGTAGGTCGGTCGTCATAGCAACGTTGTTTATTCAACACAAAATGTATGGCACTTTTTGACAGATAACAACGTTGCTATGACGACCGACCTACGGACATCCGTACGTTGGATATAGGAACCCGGCATTAGCAAGCTTCGCCACGAGCGCTTCTTCCTAATAAATAAATAAATAATAAATATCCCTGGGACATTCCACACAGCACCATCTAGTCCCAAGCTAAGGAACTTAATGCTTGTGTTATGGTAACCAGATGACTGTTATACCATGGACGAATTCTCCTTTCGTCCATGGTTATACTACTTATACACATTTTTAAATACCTACATATATATTATACATAATATAGATAGAAAACACCCAGACCCGGAACAAATATCCTACTTCCTACTAATATTATAAACGCGAAAGTTTGTAAGTATGGATGGATGTTTGTTACTCATTCACGCCATTAGTCGTTAAGCCATGACGGAGGCCTTTAGGCGGCCTAAAAACTCCGTCACCAGAGTTGGCCACTTGCTCATACGACGAACGAACGAACGAACTCATTCACGCGAAAACTACTGAACGGATCTGGCTGAAACTTGGAACATACATAGCTTATGATTGGGAATAACACATAGGCTACTTTTGAACATAGTATTCCCACGGGAACGGGAACTACCGTGGGGTGCAGCTAGTACTAACCCACGCAACACATTTTTTTCTTTTTCTTTATTATTATTCTTGTCTGTTTTATGTACCTACTTACCTAGGCCTTTAGGCGGCCTAAAAACTCCGTCACCAGAGTTGGCCACTTGCTTATACGAACTTACTTACTTACCTACCTATAATTTTTTCTTTGTATTCTTTGTTACATTTAATAGGTATACCTATACCTTCTTACGTGTTCTTGGGGCGAATAAATGTCTTTTCTTTCTTTCTTTCTTTCTTATAACGGTGAAGGAAAACATCGTGAGGAAACCAGTTAGCTCTCTAATAGCGTCAATGGGCTTGCAACCTGTCACGTATGGAAAGTTGACTTCTGCAAGAAGTGGGCATGTACCAAATATGTATGTATTTGGACATACCTCTGACTACCCCCCTAGACATCTTCGAAAAGATCTAAAAATTGCCTAATGATCTAAAAAATATGTCTACCGCTCCCGGGATACAGTCGTGATCATATTTCATTTCATTTCATTTTCTTTCTTTATTGTACACAAAAACACATAATATAAAATAATACACAGAGAAAGGATGTACAAAGGCGAGCTTAACCCTTAAAAGAGTTTTCTTCCAGCAAACCTTTGAGGCAAGAGAGAGACTTCTTTTGTTTTTACTAATGTGTTTGTTTTATATTACAGTGTTCTCCGATATGGATGTAGCAATGAGGAAGCATCAAGAAGCATCTGTGTTAGTCAATTTCGCGTCGCTACGTTCTGCGTACGACAGCTCTATACAGGTTTATATTGATTTTAATTATTTATCGTTAAAACATTTAGATAACATCCCTGGACATTCCACACAGCGTCATCTAGTCCCAAGCTAAGCAATTTAATGCTTGTGTTATGGTAACCAGATGACTGATATACTACATAGATACGTTACGTGTAAATACATACATATTATATATACATAGAAAACACCCAGACTCGAGACAAATATTTGCAGATCATACAAACATTTGTCCCGTAGCGGGGATCGAACCCGCAACCTCTGCGTCTCGGGCGGGCCTTTACCCACTGCGCCACAGAGGTCGTCATATTATTGTCGAGATATTGATTAAATCACACTAATATTATAAATGTGAAAGATTGTGTGTGTGTCAGTATGTGTTTGTTACTCTTTCACGCTCAAACGGCTGGACGGATTTGAATGGAATTTGGTGCCAGGATTGCTAATACCCTGGATTAAAGAATAGGCTTCATTTAATCCCGGTATTCCCATGGTAACGGGAGCTTTTCACCGAAAGCTTGTTGCTCAAACGGCTAGACAGATTTGAATGAAATTTGGTACCAGGATTGCTTATACCCTGGATTAAAGAATAGGCTACATTTACACAAACCAAGCTATTAACCTGATTCGATCTTATCTTTCTGAGAGACTCCTTAAAGTTGAAGTAGGAGGTGAAAAGTCCTCAGGGTCAGTTATTGATATGGGTGTGCCACAGGGCTCGATACTAGGCCCTTTTCTGTTTCTAGTGTACATAAACGACCTTCCTTCTTTTGTAAAAGACATGTGTGACATTGTTCTTTTTGCTGATGATACATCTTTACTTTTTAAAGTTGATAGGTCTAAAGATAATTATGATGATGTTAATGCCTCTTTATCCCAAGTCTCAAACTGGTTCACTGCTAATAACCTCTTACTTAATGCCAAAAAAACTAAATGTATTAAATTCACTTTGCCTAACGTGGTTCAGAGACCTACAAAAATTAAATTAAATGGGGAAGCACTTAATCTTGTTGATTCAACTGTTTTCTTAGGTCTTACAATTGACTCCAAAGTGCAGTGGGGTCCGCATATTGAAACACTTGCAGGTAGGCTTAGCTCCGCGGCTTATGCAGTGCGTACGATTAGGCAACTTACTGACGAAGGAACAGCTAAGTTAGTATATTTCAGTTACTTCCATAGTGTGATGTCGTATGGTATTTTTCTTTGGGGTAAAGCAGCAGATATTCAAACTATTTTCGTTTTACAAAAGCGAGCTGTCCGTGCCATTTACAAAATGAAACGTCGGGACTCTTTAAGAGAGCGATTTAAAGAAATAAATATTCTTACTGTTTTTTCGCAATATATTTATGTAAACCTATTGCACACTCACAAATATATAAACAACTTTAAAAAAAAAAATGATGTGCACAAAATTAACACTAGAAATAAAAATAAACTATGTGTGCCTAAATTTAGACTAGAAAAAGTAAACGGTTCTTTTATGGGAAATACTGTACGTTTTTACAATAAACTCCCAATCAACGTAACTAACCTACCGACTCGAAGGTTTAAAACGTACATAAAGAATATTCTTGTAGAGAAAGCGTATTATTCCATTGAGGGTTTTATTAATGATAAAATTACGTGGCCTGATGTCGCTCTGCCCCTCGACGGTTGATGGTATACAATATCTTTACTACCTTGATAAGTAGGTACCTACCACTTAAGTCGGCCAAGTGTAGCGTGTGATGCCAGACAACATTTTGTTGAGGTGTTATCTTGTTAACTTTACAATTACTTTTACTTTTTTTTGACATGCCTTACTTTGTTCGACTGGCTTCCCACTGAAGCTTGACTATTTAGATTATTTAGATTGTTAAGGGATCGCTTTTAAAAAAAAGCTAGGCCCACACCACCAGGTTCTTGCCTGATTCTTTCCCTGGTGTAGGGAGTCGCGTTGGAACAGGCATTAGAATCACCTAGCATGTAAAACGATACTTAAGTGTTCCTTGAGGTCCTACAAGAATAAATTATTTTTCTTTCTTTCTTTCATTTAATCCCGGTATTCGCACGGTAACAGGAGCTTACCGTGCGAATACCGGGAATAGATTTAAATATATTAAAATTTAATATATTAAAATTGTAATATATTAAAATGTATTGTTTCAGGCCATGCAACATCCCCAAATAAACACGATAGTGATCATCGCTGAAGGTATCCCTGAGAATATGACGAGGAAGATTATCAAATTGGCTGACGCTCGAGGCGTAAGTATTTATTAACCGACTACAAAAAAGGAGGAGGTTCTATGTTTCACGTTGCTTCAGTAAAGACCCACATCTTTACTGAGGCACAAGGGAATGGGTGGGATATTATGTATATGTATGTATCATAGTATATAATTTGTATTTGTGTATCTATCTCATAACTTGAATTATATTATAACTTTATAGTGACTAAATGCACAATGCCGTGCGAAGCAAGAATAAAGATAAAAAAGACGCGTGACACTCGGAGACTGCCGCGGTAATTTTTTTTTTTTTTTTTTTTTTCGGGCGGATGTTTATGTTAAGTGGTCTTCCGGACCTTTATAACTTCACCGGGCTTTGGCGAGTGCAGAAGGCATCTACGCCGTAAAAATGAATTTAAGCTAACCTATTCAAGGTACTGACCTTGGATTGGACTGTTGCCATGAGAGGCAAGGCCTGAAGGGCCTGGCCTGAAGGGCCTGCCCTGAAGGGGCGACGAGTGCCCCGAAGGCGGGGTCGGCATCGGACGTTGAGCTGACCGCGGTAAAGCTATTGCATGGGGGGTGTTAGGTTATTTTCGTTACGGAATTTCTCGAAACTACAGGAAATATAACGGTAGCGGCGTTTTGTGGTTGTGGCCGGTGGCCCGGGTGCGGCGACACTTAGAACCAGTTGAGCCACCTAAGGATCTTTACAGACGATGTTTAGCTAGCTCAACTGATCCAAGCTACTGACAGACGGAAGCCCAAGACACTGGCAGCATTGCCGCGCTGAATGGCAGCATATTAGTACATTTTGATTGTAAATTTCAGGTTAATATCATCGGTCCGGCCACAGTTGGCGGTATTAGGCCTGGCTGTTTCAAAATCGGTAACACAGCGGGCATGATCGACAATATTATTGACAGCAAACTGTACAGGCCTGGAAGGTAACTATGGGGGCAATTCGGAGTGTCGCAAAAGCTAAACTAAACTAACTAAAATTATTGCCATCCTTTTTATTTCCATCGCTATGAAAGGGACGGCAACAATTTTAGTTAGCTTAGTTTAGCTTCTGCGACACTCAGAATTGCCACTTATATCTTCTTTTATTTTATGCTTAACTAGCTTACTCGCCCGCGGCTTCGCTCGCGTGGTACCTTGATAAAATATAGTCTATGTTCATTCGAAAATTCCATGCTACACATCGGTGAAAGAATTTTTGAAATCGAATGAGCAGTTTCGGAGATTACCCCAAACATACAAACAAAGAAACTTTACCTTTTTAATATAATAATACTAGCTGCGCCCCGCGGTGTTACCCGCGATGAATAGTTCCCGTTCCCGTGGGAATACGGGGATCAAAAGTAGCCTATTTTTTAATCCAGGGTATAAGTAATCCTGGTACCAAATTTCATTCAAATCCGTCCAGCCGTTTGAGCGTGAAAGTGTAACAAATACACACATACTTACACACTTACACACACACAAACCTCACCTTTATAATATTAGTAGGGTAGTAAGATAAGTATAGTATAGCTGAGCGCTTCCGTGCTTCGGAGGGCGCGTTAAATTGTCGGTCCCGGCTTTTAAAGTCGTTAAGCCATGAGGCCTTTAGGCGGCCTGAAAACTCCGTCACGAGAGTTGGCCACTTGCTCATACGAACTTACTTCTTTAGATAAGTATTATTATAAAACTTAAGAGCTCAGCTCTTGTCGGTGTAATGATGCAATTTCCTCCATAATTATGCTTCTTTCCAATGCAATCTCTTTTACCTCTTGATACGACATGACAGCGACCTTCTCTTTTATCTGACTAATGTAATTAATTCTCGGTCTTCCCCTTCCTCGCCTTCCTTCTACTTTTCCTTCTATGATGTTCCTTATAAAGCTGTCATGTCGTATAAGATGACCAATCATTTTTCCTCTTCTGTTTTTGATGGTATTCATTAATAATCTTTTCTCTTAGTTAAGTATAGAACTATAGCCCCCCGCGTACTCATCATGCGAATAATGCGCCAACTTTGAGGGCGCTTACTTTACTCAATGCATTTGTCCATGAGGTCCAACATGTGGACATTTTTTATGATAGTTCTTCCACTATTTTTAACTCCTTGAGTGTTTTCTTAAGTTTTTATCTTAGATAGTTAGCGTTTTGGTTTTAACTGTAAGCTTTCTGTAATAACTGTATTAAATAAATAAATAAATAAATATAGATTTAACTCGTATTATTAGATAAGTATAGAAGTATAGATTTAACTCGTATTATTTAATTACAGCGTGGCATACGTGTCTCGTTCCGGCGGCATGTCGAACGAGTTAAACAACATCATATGCAAGCACGCGGACGGCGTCTGCGAGGGCGTGGCCATCGGCGGGGACAGGTACCCCGGGACCACCTTCATCGACCATCTGCTGCGGTGAGGGAAAACACCATTACATGCTCAATATTCTCAAACACTACCAAATTTGTTTCTTATAACCTAAGATACTTTTATATTTACTTAGTATTA
Source organism: Xanthorhoe designata (assembly GCA_963582015.1). Taxonomy (NCBI): domain Eukaryota; kingdom Metazoa; phylum Arthropoda; class Insecta; order Lepidoptera; family Geometridae; genus Xanthorhoe; species Xanthorhoe designata. The sequence continues at coordinate 2,105,029 of OY757058.1, forward strand.
AGATTGGACCGCTGAAAAAAAAGCTAGGCCCACACCACCAGGTTCTTGCCTGATTCTTTCCCTGGTGTAGGAAGTCGCGTTGGAACAGGCAGTAGAATCACCTAGTTTTAAGAACGTGACATGTCAAAGTGGTCTTTAAACGATCGTACTGAATAAATACATTTTAATTTTGGTTTTGACCAGAGTTGGACACTTGCTCATACAACCTGACTTTTACCTTTAATAAATAAATAAATAAATATCCTTGGACATTCCACACGGCGTCATCTAGTCCCAAGCTAAGCAATTTAATGCTTGTGTTATGGTAACCAGGTGACTGATAAACTACATAGATACATTTTTTTTTTGTAAATACATACATATTATACATAGAAAACACCCAGACACGAAACAAATATTTGCAGATCATGCAAACATTTGTCCCGCAGCGGGAATCGAACCCGCAACCTCCGCGTCTCAGGCGGGCTTTCGCCCACTGCGCCACAGAGGTCGTAACAGAGGTTAATAAGTGTGATTTGTCTGCAGATTCGAAGCAGACCCTAACGTGAAGCTCCTAGTACTGCTTGGGGAAGTGGGAGGAGTTGAGGAGTACCACGTGTGCCGCGCCATCCGGGATGGTCTTATCAAGAAGCCTATGGTGGCCTGGTGCATCGGAACTTGCTCTGGTAAGTCTCGTGGGGACAAGGGACACTTGTGGGGACAGTGTTGTTCAAGAAAGAGGGGAAAAGAGTCCACAGGGGACTATAATGGGGAGTGTTGTACAAGAAGTGTTGGGGAAAAGTGATCTCTAATGAGAGTGTGGGGACAGGGGACACGTGTGGGGACAGGGGGACACTTGTGGGGACAGGGGGACACGTGTGGGGACAGGGGGACACTTGTAGGGACAGGGGGACAATTGTGGGGACAGGGGACACGTGTGGGGACAGGGTACACAAAACAACATAGATACACAAAACAAAAAAAGACAATCAAGCTCACTTTTCTAATGTTTTTTTGCAGACATGTTCACCGCGGAAGTACAGTTCGGTCACGCGGGTTCGCTCGCTGGATCCGCCGTAGAGAAGGCCGCCGCTAAGAACAAAGGGCTGCAAACATACGGCGTGACCGTACCCGACTCATTTGACAGCTTAGGGGACGCTGTCAATACGGTACGTAACTTACACGTACTTTGCAATCTTACAAGTTACATTATCAGGCTTTTATATTGTTTTATGTACAGAAATTAAACTACTACATATTTACATAACTGTACAAAATACAATAAGAACCAGTTGAGCCACCTGAGGATCGTTACAAATGATCTATATCATAGACTAGCTTACTTGCCCGTGGCTTCGCTCACGTGGTACCTACCTTGATAAAATATAGCCTATGTTCATTCGGAAAGTCTAAGCTACAAATTGGTGAAATAATTTTTGAAATCGGATGAGTAGTTTCGGAGATTACCCCAAACATACAAACAAACCAACATTACCTCTATAAAATATTAGTATAGATAGATTTTTGGTCTTATTTATCACCGCGGGTAACACCGCGGGGCGCAGCTAGTATAGTAATATAAGTAAGTTACCAAATATTTTTAAAAATTTACCCCTTTATTTTCTTTCTAGGTATACCAAAAACTGGTTAAAAGCGGTAAAATCATCGTGAAAGATGAGGTTGAGCCTCCTAAGGTGCCAATGGACTACGATTGGGCAAGGGTGAGTCGTACTTTCTTTAACTACCTTTAATTACCTTTATTTTTTCCTATTTACTCGCACACCCACACTTAAACTCCGTCTCTCTCTCCCTATATATAGGGTTTGCTGGAGGAGAACTCTTTTTAGGGTTAAGCTCGCCTTTGCCATTACCTGTCTAGTTTTAAGCTATAAATGTTTATTTTGTGCAATAAAGTAAATAATAAATAGTTCAAAAATCATAATCAAATCACACAAATAAGGCCCTTAGGCGTTCTAAAAACTCATTATCAGCTAAGCGCTTCCGTGCTTCGGAGGGCACGTTAAATTGTCCCGGATTTTAAAGTCGTTAAGCCATGACCAAGGCCTTAGGCGGCCTGAAAACTCTCGTCACCAGAGTTGGCCACTTGCTCATACGAACGAACCGCCACAATGTTTTTCATTACCATCACGATGTTTTTCATCACCATCATCATCGTATCTTGTTGTAGAAACTCGGTCTGATCCGCAAGCCGGCTGCTTTCATCAGTACGATTTGTGACGAGCGCGGTCAGGAGCTCAGCTACTGCGGGGTTCCGATCAGCGCCGTGCTGGAGCGTGGTCTAGGTGTGGGGGGCACCATCTCACTGCTGTGGTAAGCTTTACTTATAAAGTGACCTTCTAAGATAAGATAAGATAAACATTTATTCAGCTCACACACACACAATAGAAAAAACAATATCAGAGAAGGACACAAGACAGGTGATATAGGTAGGTAGGTAGGTACGAATAGGAAAACAAGCAAACAAACCAACATTTTTAAATATGGGTACCTTTTCTATAGAAACCTGAGATTTACTCTACATAAATCAAATTCAAATTCAATTCAAATTAAAAAAATTATTGGTTTTATTTAACATAAAGTTTATGAAACTATACACTAATCGAAGCCTCCTTTTAAGTATAAAATAGTGGCTTTTCGGAATGTCGCCAATACTAATCTAAACGAATTTGACAGCACTAAAAATATTGCCGTCCCTTTCATAACGATCGAAATAAAAAGGATGGCATCAATTTTATTATTCACACATTATTAGGTGGGAAGGTTTACAAAGAAGAACTTACCTATACACAGAATAGTACAAAATGGAAAAAAAAAGAAAAAAAAGTTAACAGTATGTATAGGTAGTTAATGCTCGATTTTGATGATTCTTTTTTTTTTGTTGGAAAGAAGATATTCCCATAAAAATTATGAGGATCTGATGAGGATCTTATGAGGATCTGATGCGGATCTTATGAGGATCTGATGATGATCTTATGAGGATCTTCGGAGTTGCACCACGAGAGTGCAATAAATTGAAAGAAAAGAAAGAATTGCTCTCTCACGTAATTCTTGTTATGCTTATACAAAATTGTTTCCAGGTTCCAACGCGAGCTGCCGGAGTGGGCTTGCAAGTTCTTCGAGCTGGTGTTGATCGTCACCGCGGACCACGGGCCCGCCGTCTCCGGGGCGCACAACACCATGGTCACCGCCAGGGCTGGGAAGGATCTTATATCATCTGTGGTCAGCGGCCTGCTTACTATCGTAAGTATTATACTTCCTACAATTACTTTTACTTTCTTTGACATGCCTTACTTTGTTCGACTGGCTTCTCACTGAAGCTTGACTATTTAGATTATTTTAGATTGTTAAGGGATCGCTTTTAAAAAAAAGCTAGGCCCACACCACCAGGTTCTTGCCTGATTCTTTCCCTGGTGTAGGGAGTCGCGTTGGAACAGGCAGTAGAATCCCCCTAGCATGTAAGACGAAACTTAAGTGATCCTTGAGGTCCTACAAGAATAAATGATTTTTCTTTCTTTCCTACTATTATTATCAACGCGAAAGTTTGTTATTGTGGATGGATGGATGTTTGTTACTCTCAAATTCGTTACTCCTAAACAATACAAAATGAAACTATTACAGAGGTATTAAAAAAAAGCTTACGATAGGTTTCACAAACTGTACATTTTAAAATTCCTTTGTTCAACGTAATAATAAATTAAAATAGGCGGTGGCGTTAGTTTCATCCACACAGTCATCTTAAGCAAATATTTAAGGCTATTATTTGTCTTCATGAGACTTGAATCCCCTCCCCCAGGGCGACAGGTTCGGCGGAGCCCTAGACCGCGCGGCCGCGGACTTCTGCGCGGCCTACGACAAGGGACAGCATCCTCAGGAGTTCGTGAACGAGAAGCGAGCGAAGGGAGAGCTTATCATGGGCATCGGACACAGGTGAGATCATAAAACGCAATTTCAATTTCAAATTCAATTCACGCTTCCGTCTGGCAGTGGTTTGGATCAGTTGAGCTACCTATACCTAAGGCCATCGAATCGGGAATAAATCGGGTAAAATAAACAGTGTGAACTTTATATTGTGTTGTAATTGGCCGTGTAATAAATTAGACCTTACTACAGGCAGGCTGGTAGTTAGTCAAGACTCCTATAGATCGTTTGTAACGATCCTTAGGTGGCTCAACTGGTTCTAATTGTATTTTCTACAGTTATGTAAATATTTAGTAGTTTAGTTTCTGTAAATAAAAGTTGTTTGTATTCTAATAAGTTCTTATCGGTCTCATTTGTATAAAAAAAACCTTTTTTTATCGAAAAGAAACATTTATTAGCCCAAAAGAGTTTTTAAAAACTCATTTTTGTCTAACCCTAAAACGCTCGAAAGTGTGCAGAGCCTTTGCTTTCACGCCTGTTAGGTAAGTTCAAAGTTTTCAAACAAAACTAAATGGCAAGAAAGTGAAGCGCTCGTGGCGAAGCTTGCTAAGACGCTCTTGATAGATCGTCGAAGTTAATAAGCAACGTTCTGAGCGGTCTGAGATGGGTGACCTGATGGCATTAATATCTGAGCGCTTCCGTGCTTCCCCGCTTTGTAAGACGTTAAGCCATGACGGAGGCCTTAAAGGCGGCTTAAAATGCCGCCACCAGAGCCACTTGCTCATACGAACTTGCTTCACTTACATTATAATAGCACACGGGCAATTACTCACGTAAAGTTATCACACTGTGAGACGCGACCGCGAGGTGACCACACTCACACCCAGATGAAGATTCTCCGGAAGAATCGAAACATTGTCGGTATCTAAATCGACGATAATTTTACGTGAGTAATTTCCCGTGTGCTATTATAATGTCTAATACTCACGAATGTTTTGAAAGTGAAATACTTTACTTACGTTGTAATTTGCAGAGTGAAGTCTATCAACAACCCGGACTCGCGCGTGCGTGAGCTCAAGTCGTACGTGACGTCACGCTGGCCCGCCTGGCCCGTCACGCGGTACGCGCTCGACGTGGAGGCCATCACCACAAGGAAGAAGCCCAACCTCATCCTCAACGTCGACGGCATAGTGGCCGCCGCCTGCGTCGACCTGTTCAGACACTGCCAGCTGTTTACCACGTGAGTACAATCAGTAGACATATACAATCGTTCGTTCGTTCGTATGAGCAAGTGGCCAACTCTGGTGACGGAGTTTTTAGGCCGCCTTAAGGCCTCCGTCTTGGCTTAACGACTTTAAAAGCCGGGACCGATAATTTAACGTGCCCTCCGAAGCACGGAAGGGCATATACAATAGTACAAGCTATATGCAATAGAGGCATTTACAGGGAGAAAATTAGCTGTAGAGGCATTTGCAGGGAGAAAACTAGCTCTAACGAGTCATACGCTCAGATCGTTGAAGTTAAGCAACGTTCCAAACGGTCACTACTTGGATCGATGACCGGAAGTGGCATTATCAGCTGAAGCGGCACGTTAAATTGTTGGTCCCGGCTTTTAAAGTCGTTAAGCCATGACGGAGGCCTTTAGGCGGCCTATAAACTACGTCACCAGAGTTGGCCACTTGCACATACGAACTTACCGCAGGGCGCAACGAGTATACAACGTGATTCATAAGTGGTATGTTATCCCGAAAAGGGGTCATTCACCTCATCAGTGTGAACAACATTTGTTCTACGACTTTTTGAATTTGGATGTTTTACATTGAAGAAATGACTAGCAAAGTTTCCTCCAGAAATAAACACAGAGCAACCCTATAATAATCAGCTGATCCCTGAACTTTGCCGGTGACCCTAACCACTGGCCAGTGGCCAGTGTGACGTACGAGGGGGGCGGGCGATGAAAATATTGATAGATGTTTACCAAAAAAGTTTTTGTATGAAAAACTAAAAATTAGAATTCACAAGATTTGCACCTACACAACTGTTCATTTTCATGGTCACAAAATCCCCCTTCCGGGATAACATACCAATTATGAATCACGATGCATAATATAAATGTTATTTCACAGAGAGGAAGGCAACAGCTACATTTCAATGGGGACAATCAACGCTCTATTCGTCCTCGGGCGCACCATCGGCCTAGTGGGGCACTATCTCGACCAGAAGAGGATGAAGCAACCTCTCTACAGACACCCGTGGGACGACATCACCTACATGAGTCCTAACAACTAATTAGTGGAAACTAATTAAAAACTTCTTATTAAAAATAATTAATGAGAAGGTAGAGCGGCACAGGTGATACGGACGTGATAGATAATTGATTAAGAAAAATCGTTAAAGGCTCAACTCACACCAAAAGAGCATCGAAGAGCAGCGAAGCGGAGCGCAGTTTCAGTGTCATACGAATTTCAACTTTATTTTCATTACTATAATACTTATTATCGCAGAGAAGGCGCGCGTATTCGAATTCGCCGCAATTCCCGCGACGCCGCGGGCATCCTCGCGACTCGTTTGAGTTTCTCATGCGATAATAAGTATTATAGTAATAAAAATAAAGTTGAAATTCGTATGACACTGAAACTGCGCTCCACTTCGCTGCTCTTCGATGCTCTTTTGGTGTGAGTTGAGTCTAATAAGTAACAATTAGTCTAGTTTTCTATCACGTCCGTTATTTGCCGCATAGTACAGTAGACTAACAGCCTATTTCTCAAAAGTAGATCATCTCTTAAATTAACTGATCAATGGTCAAATCAAAGAAAGAAAAGGTTTATTGACGACCTCTGTGGCGCAGTGGGCGAAAGCCCGCCTGAGACGCAGAGGTTGCGGGTTCGATGTCAAAAGGTCCAAACTCAGCTTTAAGCTAGCTTCACGAGGGTGCCGGGGGAAGAAGCGCTGGTTTTCAGTCTGGCCCTGAACTAAAGACATAAACAAAATAGATAAAATAAAATATCACGTGACAAGTGTCAATTTTCACTTGTCGTGATTTGACCATTGATTAACATGGTAGTGGCTAAATGCGTGGCAAAAGCCGACGAAGCTAAATTAAGGAAGAAGTATAAAGAAGAAGAAGAAGAAGAAGACCATTGATTAGTTAATTTTAGAGATGATCTGTGTTTAAGAAACAGCCTGTTGACTAAAAAAACATAATAAATTAGTATCAGACTTGATCTGAGCTGAGAAAATGCACTATAGGTTACTTATGTTGCAAAAGTTAGGTTCAGATTGATAATTAGTACTTAGGCATTATAAAATGTAATGGAATAGCATTACATTAATCAAATACATAATACGCGTTTTTAAAATCAAAATGACGGCCTAAAACTTTAACCCTACTGAATTCAACCCCGCCGTATTCACCCTAACTAGATTCAACCCCGCCGGATTCTCCCTAACTGAATCCTAACTAGATTCAACTCCGCCGCATTCTCCCAAACTAGATTCAACCCCGCCGGATTCACCCTAACTGAATCCCAACTAGATTCAACCCCGCCGGATTCACCCTAACCGAATCCTAACTAGATTTAACCCTGCTTGATTCTCATACAAATTATTAGTCTGAGCCTAAAATCTATTTCCTTAGGATTTTCAGAAATCGGTTCTATTTATTTAGCTGTATATTAGGGGGTGTTAAGTGAAAATGTAGTTTTAAGGAGAATTATAAACAAACAGATTTAGATCTTGTGCAAAGTTTTAAATGTCTACTATACATTAAATAATGCAATTCTCAAAATGACATAAAGAAAATCTTGCTGAAGAAACATTTATTTGTCTCAGTTTTATTTAAAAGAAATCATATTGGAAATTGTATTTTTAAATCAAATTGTATAGCTTCCTTGTTGGTTTTTAGTACTTGCTGATAAAATTACTGCACATAAAAATTACAATAAAACAAAACCTGTACCCGCCATCTTTTAAATATGTTTATATTGTTTTTCTAATAGTATTTTGTGAGCAGTAATTGAATGAACAAGTTGACAGTGTAATATATCATTCCAAATATTTTCCTTGTATTTATTGGTGTATGTTGTTGATAAGGTTGTGACATGATTGAAAACGTTTTGCTCTTTTAAAATAGATATTTTGACACGGTTTTCATGAAGCCCTTAAACCCCAGAAATGGTTATAACGAGTAAAACAAACTACCATTTCTTTTAATTGACTTGAGTGCTAAGGACAAAGCGTTTTGACATAATAAATATGACAGTGGAGATCCGTGGTCTCTGCCTACCCCCATGGGAAAGAGGCGTGATTTTACGTATGTAAATATGACAAAATTTAAAAAAAGATATGTTATTAATGCGATACGGTACGGTTATGTTTTCCGAAATTATAATAGAATTGCTACTTACTAAATGATATTTTAAATAACTTGAAAAAGGTCAAACATAAACCATTTCTCTTGACAGAAAAAATATACTTGTTTAGTTTGTTGAAGATTTAAATAACAGTGTAATGCGTTTTCAATCATGATGTGAATGGCACAAAATGTAAATTGACTTATAAATTAATGGAATCTAATAAAATTATTGTTTTTACTTTAAATAAACAATATTTTCTAGTCTTGTGGTTTTATTCATTTATACTGCTTATATACTGCGCTCCAAAACCATAATCGCTGACGTAGGGGAGAGAGTTGCAAAACTTAAGTGGGACTGGGCCGGGCATGTTTGCCGCATTCCGGAAGATCTGTGGGCCAAAATGAGCACTACGTGGAGCCCTGACACAGGGACCCGGCAGCGCGGCCGACCACGAATGAGATGGCGGGACGAACTAGACGTCTTTGAGAGGGACTGGCGGACGAAGGCACTGGATCGGCGTGACTGGCGAAAGTGGGGGGAGGCCTTTGCCCAACAATGGGACAGTATGGGCTAGTAGTAATAGTAATAGTAATAATACTGCTTATACCATGCATCTACTACCTCCTAGACCAGGAAACCTTTACGCATCGACATGCCATTTTTCTAAAGAAAATCTAGACGCGCCATCAAATGATTTTGTCTTTGTAACTAATCAAGTATTGGGAAAATAATATCAACTTTATTTATATTTACCTACCTACTAAAAAAGTAGGAAAATTTTGCAATAATTAAATTATACTTACGTGTAACTAGGTAGCACTTGATAGAAATGAAAAGAAAACATTATATTTTCTTAAATATTTTTATTTAGTTACATTTATTGATTTAACATACCTGCCTCGGCTTAAATAACAAAATTAAACTAACAAATTAAATTAATGAGTTTTCATAAACGAGTAAAAACAACTAACGATAAAAAGCTCTAAATGTAAATCCTTTAAACATTATTTAGTCTCAAAACAAAACTTAAATCAACGAATTAGAAGAAAATATTATGTACAATTTGGTACGAAACATCCAAAATGGATTGAATATAATATAAAGAATGATAAACTTCATTTTTATAAGTCTAAGATGAGAGAATGTAAAAATAATTTACTAGTGCCATAATAAACAAATAAGGTGTCTAAAAATCATCTAGAAATGTTTGTAATATAGAAATAACAAAAAACTAAGTTATCTGTATGTAATTATATAAATAATATTTATATAATTGTGTAAATAATATTTAATTGCTAACAGATCATATAGCCGGGGAAAATAGGGCAGTTAATGGTGTCATGTTCAAAAATAATATCAAATAAACATATTTTATGTAAATAATCATTTGGTGTCCCAAAAATAATGACGAGAGATGATCGACAAAGAAAAAATGTTTTTAATCTGATTCATACCTAAGTTTTAGAAAATAAGTGTATTTAAAAACATTATGTAGGTACTTATTAAGAAAATTAATATTTTTCTTCCAAACAATGAACTTGTGAGATTTTTAATTCGTTCATATCTTTAAAACCATTTTTTCTTTGCTAGTCCTCTAAAGTCACTATTAATGAGCCACCCTGTACCTACTCATCTAAAATTAACATATATTTACAAATAATACATTTTATATATTTTTATCTTAAAGTGATTTGATTATACAAGAGGAACTATAATAGTTTAAAGTTTACTTACGTCTACGAAATATCTAACTCATAAATATTTGAATACTCTCAGAGAAATAATTAACATACAACCCGCCTGCCTGCGGCTTCGCTCGTCGTACTTGCCCTGAATAAAAAGCCTATGTGTTATTCCAGTTTAGAAACTATGTATATTTCAAATTTCAACCAAATCCGTTCAGTAGTTTTAGCGTGAAGGATTAACAAACATCCATCTATACTTTCGCATTTATGATATTAAGTATGAGTATTATCACATTCTAGCTAGCCCGTGTTACCCGCGGTGAATAGTTCTCGTTCCCGTGGGAATACCGGGGTCAAAAGTAGCCTATGTGCTAATTCATGATATAAGCTATCCTGGTACCAAATTTCATTCGAATCCGTCCAGCCGTTTGAGTGTGAAGGAGTAACAAACTTTCACCTTTATAATATTATTGTGATTTATAAAGATGATTATAGCCTCTTATGCTTTAAGGCAGTGCTCACGTTCATATCTTGCTAAATATTACTCTGAGAATATTATAGGGTGAAAAAGATAGCAAAAAAAAATACATTTAACAAAATTTAATGAAAATTCTCATCAAGACTTGCGATTCGCACCAAATATCTTGTCAAATTCGAGCAGACGTCAAAATTGTCGGTCCCGGCTTTTAAAATCGTTAAGCCATGACGGAGGCCTTTAGGCGGCCTAAAATCTCCGTCACCAGAGTTGGCCACTTGCTCATACGAACTAACGAAGACTTCATAAGAATTTGTGGCTAAAGTTAAAGCACTCTGGCTTGAGTAGGTTCGGGGTTCGAATCCCGTCTGAATCGAAAATGTTGGTGGATATTTTCATATACGAATATTAAATTAATTATTTTGACATCTTTCCCATCCTATACAATGTTAAACTAGTTGGTTTTCTAGATTCGACTTTTAGTATATAAATATATATTTTTTTCTATATAATTCCAATAACTTTACAAGTGCCCCTTAGACTAAATATAATAATACTTGTATCTATGGAAATAATCTTATAATAAAAATAGTCGTAATCGTCTTTAAGTTCTATAAATATGGAGTACATTTTTTACTATTATTATAAATTATAAAACTACGGCAGATTTTTAACTAAAATTTCGTGAAATGGTGCCTATATAGGCTCAACTCACACCAAAAGAGCATCGAAGAGCAGCGAAGCGGAGCGCAGTTTCAGTGTCATACGAATTTCAAATGTATTTTCATTACTATAATACTTATTATCGCAGGAGAAACTCGAACGAGTCGCGCGGATGCCCGCGGCGCCGCGGGAATTCCGGCGAATTCGAATACGCGCGCCTTCTCTGCGATAATAAGTATTATAGAAATGAAAATAAAGTTGAAATTCATATGACACTGAAACTGCGCTCCGCTTTGTTGCTCTTCGATGCTCTTTTGGTGTGAGTTGAGCCTTAGCTGCCACGAAAATTTAACTTAACTAATTTGACAGCACTAAAATTGATGCCATCCTTTTTATTTCGATCGTTATGAAAGGGACGGCAACATTTTTAGTGCTGTCAGATTAGTTTAGTTTGGCGACATCTGAATTGACACCATTGTAATACATAACTGTGAACGATAAAGTATATTCAAGTAATATTCCATGATAAATATTTTAGAAAAACAATAAATATAATTTAGTTTTGTATAAAGCTCCAACAAAAAACAATTGCACAATCTTTATAAAGAACATTGAACTTAAAAGAATCGACACTTGACTTACAGTGTCGATTCTTTTAAGTTCAATGTTCTTATAAAATTGGCAATTTCGGAGTATCGCAAAAGCTAAACTTAACTAACCAAAAATGTTACCGTCCCTTTCATAGCGATGGGAATAAAAAGGATGGCATTCATTTTAGTTAGTTTAGTTTAGCTTTTGCGACACTCAGAATTGCCACAAAGCGGCAAAACTAAACATTTTATGAAACCGGCTTCAATTTCGTAAGAAGCGACCAATTTCTGCACTCTACAAGTGCATTTTTGTTCTTAACTCTTAGATCCTCATCAGGTCCTCAATATTTATAGGACCACGGGAAGCACCAGCTATCAAATAAAAAAAGAATCATCAAAATCGGTTCACCCAGTCGTGTTCTGAGGTCACATAAAAAAAATTGTAAACCTCCTGTTTTAGAAGTCGGTTAAAAATAAGAAATAATAAAAATGTATGTAAACAATTATCATCTATGACTTGAATACATAAAATGTTTACCCTTAAGCCCGTCACACACGTAGCTATAATATATATTAATATAAATTATAGCAAGGCATATTACGATATATTTTTAATACAAATATTCAAGTGACCGCACACGCAGCTATAATATATATTATAGCTAGGTGTGTGACGTGCTTTAAAGGTCAATATTGAGTATATGATGCAAAATCTCGAAAGATTTCGAATATTTATTTCATGTTATCGAAATCACATCGAAATGGGGCACGCCCTAAAAGGGGGTAGAACTATTTTCTCTGTAACACTCCCTCGTAATGGCGTTTCCATTTTTAAGGGGTGTAAGTACGCCCTAAAGATGGGGTAAAAACATTTTTGTCCAATAAAATACCCTAAAAAGGGGCGAAACCTATTTTTCAATCTATGATCAGGTGTCTTCGCAGTCGGGTCTTTTAGCGACTATAGTTAAATCCGGCCTCGTTCGCATGAGCTGAGAGGGTGAAGCCGCAGAACAAAGGCTGTCTATAGACGCGACGCGGATGGCTGGATATTTGCCCCCTGTAAATAAATAATTAAATTAAATTAAATTAAAAATATAAAAATAAATGAAATATGATCACGACAGTATCCCGGGAGCGGTAGACATTTCTTTCAGATCATTAGGCAATTTTTAGATCTTTTTGAAGGTGTCTAAGGGGGTAGTCAGAGGTATGTCCAAATAGTGTACATATTTGGTACATGCCCACTTTTTACAGAAGTTAACTTTCCATACGTGACAGGTTGCAAGCCCATCGACGCTATTAGAGACCTAACTGGTTTCCTCACGATGTTTTCCTTCACCGTTATAAGCTCGTGTTATGGCGTCGAAAATTCTTCGATGCGAAAAGTTCATTGATGCATGGCCGGATTCGAACCCACGACCTTCGGATCGAAAGTCGAGGTACTAATCCACTTGGCCAACACGGCTTCATTTTGTACAGTTATGTAAATATGTAGTAGTTTAGTTATCATTGATAACTTAATGTAAAATATGCAGATTTGTTTCTAGAAATATGATGAAATGGTATATATACCTGCTACAGTGGGAGGCGATCCCACCTTGCTATCTGTAGATATGATGCTGGCGGGTATAGCATCATCGTCATCACTTGCGTTCGGGTTGAGGCACTTGACCACTTTCGGTGCAATCTTCACTAACTGAAATATAAATAAACTAGATGAAAACCCGGCTTCGCTCGGGTGAAATGTGACTCATATATTACTGTAGTGATCGGTTCTCAAGGAATATTAAAGGTAAGCAAGGCATAGATTTTTATAGCTTCGTTCATTGTGTTTAATAAATATAGTAAATAAAAACTATAAAGTAAATAAAAGTATAAATTTACTACATTTATTAAACACAATGAACATTTTCGAGTCACTCAAAAAGTCCATGTAAGGCGCGGGACACACAGGAAAGACGTACCTAAGACGAAGACGGGGCGCGGACAGAGCGGAGACGTGACACGGACGCGACTTTTGAAATTATATAGAAGAGACGGGGCGAGGACGCGACGCAGTGCAAGCGTGCGAGCGTGCGAGACCCGCACGGCAGGCATGCCACCCCGCGCCCCGTCCTCGCCCCCGCCACGTCCGCGCCCCGTCTCTCCTGTGTGTTAAGAACAAAAGGGACAGACGTAAAAGCGTTGCGCCCGCGCTCCGTCTCTTCTGTATGTTTTACGTCGTGACGCTTCTATACATTTTGTATGAAAGGGACACGGAAGAGACAAATGTCCGCGCCCCGTCTTCGTCATAAGTCTTTTCTGTGTGTCCCGCGCCTAATACTGTAGTAGGTAAAGAACCCACATCTTTAAATAATAGTAATAAAGAATCATGGCAGTTGTTTATGCCGAATTTCAAGAGCGTTTTAAAAAGTCTTCATTTTTCAAGTAGATTTATAATTAAGTATTTTTAAATTTTTTACCGATATTTAGAATAAAAAGTTATGAAAATGTGATTTTTCTTCTCCATTGCAATGTTAGTGTTGCTAATAAAAGCCCCTTAGATCTATTAGAAGTTTTTGCTATTGAATGGCCCTTTTCAATTTGTGGTAAGTATTTTGATTTGATATTTTGTGGTAAGTTAATTATTATAATTAAATCATGAAAAGAACTTCAAAATTAATGTAAATTACAATATTATTTAATAATTGACAGAAAATACTTATATGTAAAGCACTATTATAGTAGGTAGGTAGGTCATACGTTATAATTAAAAAAATGGCAATACCAATTCGACGTTTTCAATGTCATGTCATGTTCTATTTTGGCGATATCAAAGAGCAGTAATGAGATGTTAGGATGTTGTGTGGCGATGTTCGTTAGTACCTACTGATTTATTTGTAACGTCGGTGTATAAAAATATTTTTTCTGATGATTATGTTTTTAACGACTTCTGTGGATTGTGTAGGTAAACCCATATTTTTTTTACACTATGACGCGAGATTTTTATGTGAACTAAAACAATGTATGCCGAACTGCCTTGTTCCATATAAAATCCCTCTCCCTCTCCCTTGGCAATCGGCCAATCTCAGGTTTTAAGAAAAAATACAGAACGCATCCTTTAAAAATGACCAAAACAATAGCTTTGCGAAACGACTAAAAAATATATTTCTTTATTTTGCTGTATGGCTTCTTCTTCTTTATTTTGACTTCGCCGACTTTTGCCACGCATTTAGCCACAACCATGTCATTTTAATTTAAGTTAGTAAAGTCAAGTCAAACTCATAGCAGTTCTTTGTAATGGACACTTTGTTTTTAAAATGAATGGCGCGACGTCTACTCAAAGATGTCAATGTCATCCGGTGTCAGTGACAGTGACGTTTGCTCGAGTCGAGTGTCCAGTGTTCAATGGCGACTGCAATTTGTCATAATCATTAGAATTTAACAAAATACTCGACAATCCGAATTTTGCGGATATATGTTGTCGATTCGAAATCATTTTTTTTTAGTGTTTTATCATTATTTTATGGTTTCAATCGAGTCTACCGTACCCCTGCACGAAATTATTAATATAGATGTTTGTACCTATTCTAATAATTAAAAGCCGTATTGACCAAGTGGATAGGTACTTCGACTTTCGATCCGAAGGTCGTGGGTTCGAATCCGTGCATCAATGGACTTTTCGTATCGAAAAAAATATAATTAAATATCCTTGGACATTCCACACAGCGCCATCTAATCCCAAGCTAAGCAACTTAATGCTTGTGTTATGGTAACCAGATGACTGATATACTACTTAGATACATTTTTTTTTTGTAAATACATGCATAATAAACATAAAAAACAACCAGACACGACACAAATATTTGCAGAGCGTACAAACATTGATATGCACTAATAATAATAATATAATCTTTATTTCAGGCAACTAAAGATAAGTAACAAGATGTTAAATACTTAATCTAAGGCCCATATAATAAATACCTTACAGACTAACATACATATAATATTTTATTAACTAAGCACACGTTTGTCCGGCGACGTGAGACGCAATTGCAGAGTCAGCACCTCGGTTTTGGGTCAGGCGACCGACAAATCGTCGAAATTTGACTCCGGCAGGCCAATATTCTTCACTCATATAGGTCGAGAGATAATGTGTCGGAACTCTCGCCATAAAGGAACCAAAGCTCACATTATGGCGAGAAGTTAGTTTCTCGACCCTGAGCGTAAAACCAGACTTCTTCTTGATGTAGTCTACTACATATTAAGTATATAGCTTTAACCAGTGAAGGAAAACATCGCAAGGAAACCCGCGGCTAGTCAGCCCCACACGTATTGATTGTCTCTCCTGTGGATATGTCCGGCAGCTGAGAGGATGGTTTAGGTGCTACAAGCCTATTCCATCTCAACAATGTCCCAGGCACTACAGTGTCCCGTTAAGTGTAGGCAAAGCCTCCTGACTCTGTATAAATCATCTAGTAAAGATGTGAAGGCCTGAGATGACACTTACGGCGGGTTTATCTGTAGGCGTAGTTTTCCGTGCGGGAATGGTGCCCGCCGGCGCGCGGGATCGCAACGACGGGTCTACCTCTATCGGGATCGGCTCGAACTCTGTCGTCGCTGGGAAAATATTCATATTTTCAATTATATTGTATGAAGATTGTTTAAAGTTTAGACTGGGCTGGACCAGTCTCAGGCTGAGACCAGACCAGACAGGGTAGGTTAAGATGTTTGACCTATCAAAAACCTCTAGGATACTTCTTTTATGGTCCTAGAATTATAAAATTTGATAAAAAAAATTACAAATTAAAAAAATATATGCTTATTTTTTGGTGTCAATTAAATAAGCTTATTTATTTTTTTATGTCGGAGTCGGACGGACTTAAAAATTAATCTTATTATAGTTAAGGGTTTTCTGTTTTTTTTTCGGATAGATTTATATATTAATATTATTAATTATTAATTATTAATTGTATATATTAGTGGTCTTCCTTCCAGAACTGTATAACCACAGATTAGGTAGAGATACTACGTATTCACCTGGCTTTTAGTTAGAGGTGATGTGGTAAAATAATAGAAGCTTAACCGTGCGTCTTATGATACAAGTGTGATTTCGCTAGCGCGATCTAGAAACCTTTCATTTTTACTAGCGCCATCTAGTTCTGTCTCCCTGCACTAACTACTCACATTCATGATTGGGCGGCGCGGGGAAGTCCGCGATGTGCGCGGCGAGGTTGGGCACGCTGACGCCGAGCGCGCTCGCCGCCGTGTCCAGCGAGATCTCGCCGCGCTGCAGCCTCTCCAGCACTTCCGACGGCCCTTTCACTTGCCAGAAGTCACGGACTGCCCTGGAGAATACAAAGATAGTTTGTTATCACACTAAAGCCCGTCACACACGTAGCTATAATATACAGGGTGTTACCAGACCACTACCGAAAACTTTAGGGGGTGAAAGTACCCATCAATATGAACAACTTTTTCTAAGAAACCAACACTGTGAACGCGAAAAAAAAAACAGCTGTTCCATACATAAGTTCAATACCTACTTGGCTAAAGTGTATGAAACAGCTGTTTTTTTTTTCGCGTTCACAGTGTTGGTTTCTTAGAAAAAGTTGTTCATATTGATGGGTACTTTCACCCCCTAAAGTTTTCGGTAGTGGTCTGGTAACACCCTGTATATTACTATAAATTATAGCAAGGCATATTACGATATATTTTCTATACAAATATTCAAGCATACGCAGTTATAATATTTGCTTGGCTTAATATTGTAAATGTAATGGTGAAAGTATGTGTGTGTGTAAGTATGTAATAGTAGTTTATGCAACAAGGGCTTAAAGTAGTGTAAGTATTATGTAGCGGGCGCTATATTGAACCCCGAGTGAGAGGATTTGGTATTCTAGAATTAACTCCCGAGCGAAGCGAACACATTTTTATACTACCTGCTCGTCAATGGCATAATTATCTCATGCAAACCTTTCCTAAAGTAAATCTTGGCCCAGCAGTGGGACACAAACGTCTGATAATAACAATAATAATGTAATCGTACCGATAAGGTCGGTTGATGCACCCATACACGTCCCGATATCGTCCGTACAGCGTCCCGTAGCTGACGCCGAGGATCTCAGCGGCTTGCTTCATTTCCAGCTCTTTCAGTCTCACCGCTTCCATCACCTGCAAAATATAAAAAAAAAAAAATCATACATAAAAAAACTTTATTATGAGAAAAAAGGACAGACAGAACCAATTGTCACACCGGTAGATGGCGTTGTGATCGCGTTTCTTTAATTGTTAGTATAGTATTATATTAGTGGCAATTCGGAGTGTCGCAAAAGCTAAACTAAACTAACTAAAATTAATGCCATCCTTTTTATTCCCATCGCTATGAAAGGGACGGCAACATTTTTGGTTAGTTAAGTTTAGCTTTTGCGATACTCCGAATTGCCACTATTATTTGTGGTATTATCAAGTTCGCGATTCGTACAATTATCATATTTATATAACACTTTTTTTTTATTCTGTCTCTTTTAAGCGATAAAAATTAATTACTCGACACACACTATAATAAAAGATGTACATTAGACTCGAGATGAGTCATATAAAACACTTTTTTTTTTAATTCTGTCTCTTTGGAGCGATAAAAATAAATTACTCGACACATATGTACATAGACATACATACATTATATGTACATCATGATGTACATAGACCCGAGAAGAGCTCACTCACCCGTTTCACGTAGTGCTCCTCCCAGAACTGCGGTCTCCTGCCGTGCTGCAGGTAGTCGTGGAGTTTGATGACGTCAGTGAAGCGAGGGTCCGTGGCCGTGGGCCCACACTTGGGACTCATGGTGGCTGGAACAATATTTGCTTAATCAGACAATTTAAATTTGATTTAATTTTGACCTCTGTGGCGCAGTGGGCACCATTTTAATAGTCAATTCGAAATAGTTGGTTATAGCGCCATCTAGCGCGAGGTGGCTGGAACAATATTTGCTTAAGGTGCCTGTATGGGTGAAACTAGCGCCACCGCCTATTTTATTTTATTATTGTGAACAAAGGAATTTAAAAAAACTGAATGTATATAAAGAAAGTAAAATCATTTATTCTTGTAGGACCTCAAGGATCACTTAAGTTTCGTTTTACATGCTAGGTGATTCTAATGCCTGTTCCAACGCGACTCCCTACACCAGGGAAAGAATCAGGCAAGAACCTGGTGGTGTGGGCCTAGCTTTTTTTTAAAAGCGGATCTAATTACTGTTTGTGAAGCTCATAAGCTTTTTTTTAATACCTCTGTAATTGTTTAATTTTGTATAGTTTAGAAGGAGTAGCGAAGAGTTTGGTGGCCACCAAGTGCAACTTTAACTTACTAATGAAATAAAATAGGCGGTGGCGCTAGTTTCACCCATACAGGCACCTTAATCAGACAATTTAAATTTGATTTTATTTTGACCTCTGTGGCGCAGTGGGCATTATAATAGTCAATCCGAAAACATATGCAAATAGTTGGTTATAGCGCCATCTAGCGCGATAAATATGATATGAAACGCAAAGGGTTTAGGTGGGTTTAGGCTCGTTGCTCGTACTCGTAATAAGTAATAAAGTAATTAAAATAAAGTTGAAATTCATATGACACTGAAACTGCGCTCCGCTTCGCTGCCCTTCGCCACTCTTTCGGTGTGAGTTGAGCCTAGTGTATTATATAATCTGTGGTTGAGCCTAAGTCTTGATTCAACGACGACCTCTGTGGCGCAGTGGGTAAAAGCCCGCGTAGGTTGCGGGTTCGATCCCCGGGACAAGTAATGTTTTCCATCAATCACTATTCTTTTACCTATATTGAACTCTCGTTTGAGCGTGATCTGCGCAAGCGCATCCTTGAGCGGCGGCGTGGGGTTGGGGCCGGAGCCCTCGCTCGTCGGCCGACTCGGCCGCGCTTGCGGGCTGCTATCGTTGGATTCTTCATCTGTTAACAAATCAATCATCAATCAATATACAACAATAAGCATTTTAATCAACGCACAGACCAAACCGCTGAAGCTATGAAGCTGAAATTTGGAAGGTAGCTTCCTTTTAAAACAAAACTACGTACAAAGACGGGATTTTCCGAAATTCCACCCCTAAAGGGTTGAAAAGGGATGAAAACCGTTGTATGCAACTTTTTAATGCGTGAAGCGATTTTCTTTAAACTTAGTATAAACATTGTAAATGATAAATCAATAGTACATAATATTATAAAGGTAGTAGTGGCAATTCTGAGTGTCGCAAAAGCTAAACTAACCTAACTAAAACTTTAGCTTAGTTTAGCTTTTGCGACACTCAGAATTGCCCCCAGTATGTGTGTAAAAAATAATCAATTTTTAAGACCAATATGTACCAACTTGAAGCAATAAATTAATATGAATATGTGTTTCTGACTCTTTCACGCTCAAACAACTGAACGGATTAAATGAAATGCGCGAGCGAAGCCGACCTAATATCCAAGTGTTTTTATTCTCTTCATTGAAATTTGAAACCCGTTGACGAATTAACAGCTTTTTTAAACTTGACTTGACCCAAAGAGCATGTAATCCATTGACAAAAAGCTGTTAGGGGAGGCGCTGCAATGGATTTTAATACATTTGTGATACTTGACTCGGTATCGAGGACAGTATCCAATACTACGGTAAACTGGTGTTAACCCCCACTGCCTGACTTAACTGGTGTTTTAGCTTTTTCGTAAATGTTCATAATGCGCGACCGGCCAGAGGGCCTATGTTCGGCCAGGTCACGTTATATTGTTTTCTGTATGTTTATCTTGTTACCTGCACTATTGTCCCCGTCCACCCTGAGTCTCGTGTGTAGGAACGATCCGATATCAGTCGGTGCATCGGCCCACTCTTCGTCAGATGACCCCACTGAATTGCATCCCCAACCTACTTCCACACGGGAGGCTGATATATCCTGAAATAATCACACTTATACAACGTGATTCATAATTGGTATGTTATCCCGGAAGGGGGATTTTGTGACCATGAAAATGAACAGTGTGCAAATTTTGTGAATTCAAATTTTCTGTTTTTCATACATAAACTTTTTTGTTAAATCTTTTGACAAACAATGGTTAGGGTCACCGGCAAAGTTCAGGGATCAGCTGATTATTATAGGGTTGCTCTGTGTTTATTTCTGAAGGAAGCTTTGCTAGTCATTTCTACAATGAAATACATCGAAATTCAAAAAGTCGTAGAACAAATATAAATATAAACCCCGAAAAGGGGTCATTCACTTCATCAGTGTAAACAACACTGATGAAGTGAATGACCCCTTTTCGGGATAACTACCAATTATGAATCACGTTGTATTATATAGGTGAAAGTTTGTGTTTGTGTTGCCAAATTAAAATATTACAAGTTAAACCAATCGAAAAAGACACAGCGATAGAAATACTTTTATTTACAAAATAAAAATTCAACAAAAAATGTGTGCTGTTCCTGAGATAAATAAGTATGTGTTCAATGCATGTACTTTTCAAAAAAATATATTCTAGACTCTAGAATATATTTTTCTATACTATAACATGTAAATTACAGTAAAAAAAGTCAGCACTCACCATATTACCGTGATGCCACTGTTCCGAGTCTCTTTCTCTGAAATAAAAATATAACCTACTTAAAAAAAGGGTGTTTCTCAATTTGACCGTATACAAGATGGGGCAACATTTGGGCCCTTAGGGTGCCTGTATGGGTGAAACTAACGCCACCGCCTATTTTATTTTATTATTACGTTGAACAAAGGAATTTTAAAAAACTGAATGTACAGTTTGTGTAATCTATCATAAGCCTATGTAATAGTTGGACACATTATTAGTAACTTACGTTTTAGGCACACAATTCGCTTCTTCTGCATTTTCCGTGCCGCTGACTATCCTCTGTCTCTTTGGACTTGGACTTTCCCTAAAAGAAAATATCCGATTATTTAGTTAAAAATAAATGAATTGTTGAATACCTGATAAAATCTATACCATTATTAAAAAAGGTAAAGTTGGTCTTTTTGTTTGTATGTTTGGGGTAATCTCCGAAACTACTCATCCAATTTCAAAAATTCTTTCACCGATGTGTAGCATGGACTTTCCGAATGAACATAGGCTATAGTTTTGACGACAACTGTGGCGCAGTGGGCGAAAGCCCGCCTGAGACGCAGAGGTTGCGGGTTCGATCCCCGCCGCGGGACAAATGTTTGCATGTTCTGCAAATATTTGTTTCGTGTCTGGGTGTTTTCTATGTATAATAATTGTGTATTTACAAAAAAAATGTATTTATGTAGTATATCAGTCATCTGGTTACCATAACACAAGCATTAAGTTGCTTAGCTTGGAACTAGATGACGCCGTGTGGAAAGTCCAAGGATATTTATTTATTATTTATTTATCAAGATAATGTATCACTGTAAGCAGAGTAAGCTAGTATTAGTATAAGTCGATGATTTTGCTACAATAAAATGTACTTACGAATCTGAATTGTCTCGTTTTGATGTACTCGTATTTTTTGGAAAAGGCAGTTTTATAAGTGGCGGGGGACCTCCTGTAAAGATAAAGAATAATATTAAATATTTTATTACAATACACCTACAAACATAATACATCCAATCCTACTAAGTAAGTTCGTATGAGCAAGTGGCCAACTCTGGTGACGGAGTTTTCACTCCGCCTAAAGCCCTCCGTCATGGCTTAACGACTTTAAAAGCCGGGACCGTGTCCTCCGAAGCACGGAAGCGCTTAGATGAAAATGCCACTTGCGTTCACCCATCCAAGTAGTGACCGCTCAGAACGTTGCTTAACTTCGACGATCTATCAAGAACGTCTTAGTTAGTCGCCACGAGCGCTTTGAAAAGAAAAAAAATGAAAAAAAAAACAAATGAACTTACCATTAACATTGCATCTATCTTCCTCTCTCAAGGACCTCGGCTCAGAAACCTGTAAATCTGTGACCGTCAACGTCCTATCCGGAGATTTCTGCAACAATTTCGCTTCTAATTGCTTTTTCACGTCAATTTGTTTTTTAACTTCAGGTTGTTTTTTCACGTCAGGTTGTTTTTTCATATCAGGTTGCTTTTTTACTTCGGGTGGTTTTTTTGTTTCTGGCTTTCTGGGCTCGTCTCTCGCTTCTGGCTTGTCTGGTTTCGGGACTGTGGTTGTGGCGACTGCTCCTAAAAATAATAATTTAAGTTAATTAAACGGATTAAATTAATTAAACGTGTATTATAATCTAGTTTATTATTTTCGTTTGCCGATTTTGGAGCCCTCTTGGCTGAGTGGAGTACCTCGACTTTATACGGTCTTGGGTTCAAATATCCCGGCCGAGCTCTATAAAATCTAGCTTACTCGCCCGCGGCTTCGCCCCGTGGTACATACCTGTATAAAAAGTAGCCTATATGTTATTCCAGGTCATAATCTATGTATATTCCAAGTTTCAGCCAATTCCGTTCAGTAGTTTTTGCGTGAAAGAGTAACAAACATCCATCCATCTATCCATCATGTGTCACAGTGTGACTGACAATTAAGGCTCTGATGCACCTGAGTGCAGATTTGGTCCCTTACAAAATTGAAGTCGATTTAATAATAAAAAAATGGCCACTTAATTAATGGCTTTGTAATAAGTTAGAACCGACACTTATTTTTGTATAATTTTTAACTGTATTTGTTTATTTATTTTTTAAATTATTTTTTTTTTCCTGTATTTATATTTATTTAAGTAAGTAATTGTATTGTTTGTGAGAGAAATAAAATAAATGACTGATTGATTGATTGACTTGTAAGTTAGGTAGACAGGTAAGTACTTACCTAATTTTTCTTTTTTATGACATGTGAGGCTGTTTTTTTTTAAGAGTTGAGTATGCGCACAGAAGGACTTACCTGAAGCGCAATCGGGAGGTTCATCCTTATTGTTCCATCTGATGTCAGTGAGGCCTTTGATTCTAAGCTCCTCCGCCGTCTTCAGGAGGCTGGCTAGCTGCGACTGAAATATCATAGTTTTATTTATTCATTTAATCGTATAGAGGCCATAGAGGGAAAGGCATGGATGCGAACGGATGTAGGGAGTCGCGTTGGAACAGGCATTAGAATCACCTAGCATGTAAAACGATACTTAAGTGATCCTTGAGGTCCTACAAGAATAAATGATTTTTCTTTCTTTCTTCTTTCTTCGGCACAGGGCCGATTAGAGTGGCGTTTGAGGGAGGAGGCTTATACCCAGCAGTGGGCTATCATTTGAGTTGCCAATGATGATGATGATGATTAAACCGTATGATAAATAATAAATAAATATCCTTGGACATTCCACACGGCGTCATCTAGTCCCAAGCTAAGCAATTTAATGCTTGTGTTATCGTAACCAGATGACTGATAAACTACCTATATACATATTTTTTTTAAATCCATACATACATATTATTATACATAGAAAACACCCAGACACGAAACAAATATTGGTACAATAAAAAAACAATCATAGGTAAATAACGTCTTTCGAGTTCGTTTGTATGAGCAAGTGGCCAACTCTGTTGACGGAGTTTTTAGGCCGCCTAAAGGCCTCCGTCATGGCTTAACGACTTTAAAAGCCGGGACTTTAAAAGTCTTTCGAGTTAAAATTTATGAATATAGTGCACGCATTTATCACCTTTTATTGGGTTTTTTTTGATGCTAGATGGCGTTATAACCAACTTCTTTTTTCGGATTGGGGACATTTGTAACTTCTCAACTCTTCGCATTAACATATTGATACTCACATGATGCACGTTCATCTCCCCCGTGTACATATAATCCAGCAGCGCTCTCAAATGCCTCGGCTCCGCTCCGTCCAACACAAGCACTGGTTCACCATGAGCCTCATGGGCGCCGAGCAATGCCCCGAGTAACTCCGAACATGCCGCTAGCACCACTCTGGAAGGGTTTAATAATAAATATCCTTGAACCATGGACTATAGTACCTGGACGAACAGCGAGCGTGCCGCCGAGAGGCACAAGACAATTATTTATTTACACCTTCGAATAACATTACAGAACTTAAATCTAAAGCGTTATTCTACTGAGATCAATTACTTAAATAAAATACAAAATTATAACAACAAAAAACAAAGAAAGAGAAAAGAAAACAAAATGCAGTAAATCCATAGTTTCGTACTTAGTACAAAATTCGGAGCATCAAGTTTCCGGGCATAAAAAAAAAAGCGACACGCGACGAGACACAATAGATATTGCGTTGCCTCTTTTACTCACTAGAATGTATATTCTTCTTTGTTTTTGTGTGACTGAGAAAGGAATATACAGCGCTTTATTTCTTACTTTCTTTTCTCTAAGCCTAGAACATTGCACACAGCGCCATCTAGTCCCATGCTAAGCAATTTAATGCTTGTGTTATGGTAACCAGATGACTAATATTCTATTTAAATACATTTCTTTTTGTAAATACATTACATATATAGGCATAGAAAACACCCAGACTGAAGACAAATTATTAAGAAGAAGAATTTTTTAATAACAGGCAGAAAATGCCATCAGCTAATCGTGCATTTATTTTGTTATTTGTGTACAATAAAGAATTTATAAATAAATCAATAAAAAACATGAGTGCAGTAACATAACAATAAGAAACAGCAGTGGACCCACCTGTGAGCCCTGAGCGACACCCCGCGGATGCTCTGAGGCTCCACAGTGTCTTTGTTCGGAACTTGTGACGCGAAGCTGGGCGAGCAGTACAGAGTTACATCGCAGAAGCGCTCTGGAAAGAGAGAGAAGATAGTGAAAAACATGAAGTAATTGTTAGCGCTTTAAGAGGATAGGCTCCGGGTCTTTCTCCATACAAATGTACAAATGTACAAATGTATGGAGATCATCCCTTGTTTCCTCCCTGGATAATGACACTATAGCAGATATTAGTGGCAATTCTGGATGTCACCAAAATTTAACTAAAGTAATTTGACAGCACTAAAATTGATGCCATCCTTTTTATTTCGATCGTTATGAAAGGGACGGCAACATTTTTAGTGCCGTCAAATTAGGTTAGTTTAGTTCTGGCGACATACAGAATTGCCACTATTGTTGTACCATAAAACCTTTACCTACCTTGGCCATGCCCCTACGTCTTAGTTTGTTCTATATTATAATTATTATAGGAAGTAGGAGTCCTCAAAAACTAGTAAAATTGCCTAAATTTTTATAAATCTTTAATCAGTCATACAAAAAAAATGGTATCTATCCACTTAACACGAGCTCTAAACGGTGAACTAAAACATCGTGATGAAATCAGTAAGCTTTCTAACAGCGACGATGGGCTTGCAACCTGTCACGTATGGAAAGTTAACTTCTGCAAAATGTTGGTATGTAATGTACCAAAATATGTATTTGGACATACCTCTTACTACCCCTTAGACTTCTTTAAAATGATTTTAAATTGCCTAAAAAGATCTGGGCTCGTAGACAAGTGACAAATGTTTCGTTTCTATTTTCTTTCTATCATCGCTATAACATTGACATTTCTGATCGCTCGAGTTTTCGTCATCGAATGTCAATTCCTATACATTTTTTTCAGTTTCTACTCTAAAGCGATTGTAGAAATGTAACATGGCTAGGGCAGCTGAAAAGAAATGTCTACCGCTCCCTGGAAATACAGTCGTAATCATATTTCATTTTTACCAAGCATTTCCACGCCAAGTCAAGTTTATCTACGGACACACACAATGAGCTTAGAAAGGAGCAATGACTGACGAAATAAACATCGCTATCAATGTATTTTTAGACCTCATTTTCGAAGTTTTTTTAAAACGATAACGCATGGAATTTTACGCTAGATTTTATCTGAGGTTAAAGTCCTATAAGGGTTCGTCTACAACTGATGTATTTCATCGCACCGTGACGGTTACTGGCGGTTTTTGTGTAGTATAGTATGTATGTATGGGGACTCCCTTTTCCGCATTTAGACTCAAAGGCGGTCCTTTATGCGTGTGTGTAGTATAGTCATCTATGAAGGTAAACATCGTGAGGAAACCCGCGGCTAGTCAGCCCCACACTTATTTACCATTGTCTTTCCTGTGGATATGGCCGACAGCTGAGAGGATGGTTTAGGTGCTGGGCAAGCCTATTCCATCTCAATAATGTCCCAGGCACTACAGTGTCCCGTTAAGTGTAGGCAAAGATTGCCTCCTGACGCTTTATAAATCATCTAGTAAAAGATGTAAAGGCCCGAGTTTGAGTAATCTATCCTCGTTTACGTGTCAAGTATTCTACATTATGGAATTTTTAGCAAGTGGCCAACTCCGGTGACAATGTTTTTAGACTGCCTAAAGACCTCCGCGGCTTAACGTATCGACTTTAAAAGCCGGGACCGACAATTTAACGTGCCCTCCGAAGCACGGAAGCGCTCAGCTGATAATGCTACTTACGGTCACCCATTCAAGTTGTGACAGCTCAAAACGTTACTTAACTTCAACGATCTATCCGGTTCCTATATCCAACGTACGGATGACCGTCGATCTATCTCTATAGAAACGTTGTTTATACTCGACAACACAAAATGTATGACACTTTTTGACCGATAACAACGTTGCTATGACGATCGATCTACGGTCATCCGTACGTTCGATATAGGAACCGGGCATAGTAAGCTTCGCCGCGATACGGTGCGTTGAAATGCCTCTAATATGAACACACCTTTACGAAACACAAAGTTAATTATGCACTCAATTACTTAATAAATCATATTAATAGACAAGCCGGAGTATTTTGGAACTTAAAAGTTAAAAATAAACTATATTTATTTACAGAAACTAAACTACTGCATATTTTGACGATCTGGTGGACGAGTGGCGCAGTGGGTAAAAGCGTGAGATGTAGAGGTTGTGGGTTCATTCCCCGCCGCGGGACAAATGTTTGCATGTTCTGCAGATATTTTTTCCGGGTCTGGGTGTTTTTCTATCTATAATAAAATAGCCTTGTGGCCTTCGCCCACTGCACCACAGAGGTTATCTAAATAACTATTGCAGAAATGGACAGGACATCGTCACTCGATCATATAATATTTTTATAAACAGCAAAAAATACCATTAACCCACATGTTACATCAATCTAAAAATAACCGCCGGCGCCGTTTCGAAACTTTTATAAAAGGAACTAACATGACTACCAGTTTTCCAAATTTAAAAATTCAAAATTGGAACTCGATTGTAACTTGAGGAAGGAATTGCAGAAACTGGTTTTGAAATTGTTTGAATTTAGAATTCGATGTCGCAGTGAAGGATAATTATTTTTGATGACAGAGCTTTTTGAATTGTTAAATTATAACATGACGTCATATTGTGACATAATGTTAATGTTCAAATTGTGGCGTAGAAATCCTAGAAAATATTCGCTGGTAGCCGAGCTTAAGAAGTTAAATTGATACGATCAAGTTAATCCTACTAATCCAACTACTTTTGATCCCAGTATTCCCACGGGAACGGGAACTATTAACTGCGGGAAACACCGCAGGGCACAGCTAATGACTTATAAATTAAGCCCTATCGGTTTCATAAAAAAAACCTTTTAATTTGGTCAAAAACAACTTAGCTTTTTACTTTTTTGTACTCTGATTCTATAATTTGTCGACATTTTGGATAGAGTTTATTTTTAATTTTTTCGTTAATAATGAAGTGTAAGTATGATTTTTATATTTTTGGTTTGTTTTTATGTGTAGATAAATAAATAAAAAAAAGTAAGCAAAAGCAGCTTATCCATAAACAAACTTAAGATTTTTAAGTTAGGTAAGTAAGTTCGTATGAGCAAGTGGCCAACTCTGGTGACGGAGTTTTTAGGCCGCCTTAAGGCCTCCGTCATGGCTTAACGACTTTAAAAGCCGGGAGTTTTTTAAGTTAGGTTTTTATCATGCCTACATTCGTCCTTGTCCGCAACAGACCAGTTTATATTAGCGACCGACATTTTATCAGAATGAATAAATTTATCTATTATTAGATATTTAGAAAGCCAGACAACTTTTGCAAAATCTGAATTAATTCTATCTGATTAGATCTTATCGTATATCGGATTTTTTAATTTACTTACCCGTCGGTTTTGTTATTCTAAGATGTTTCGAAATACGACTTTCGAAAAAATTGTCATTAGATTAAAAGGTTATCTAAATAGAGACGTAACGAACCGTACTCATCCCAATATTATTAACGCGAAAGTGTGTATGGATGTTTGTTGCTTTTTCACGCGAAAACTACTGAACGCCACGCCACCTCTGTTTCACCTCTGAATGAATTATATAATAGAGGAAACTTTATTGGTCTATGTTTATCTTAATTTAACTAGTTTTAAGATATATTGTACTGTTTGTTTCCCAAATAAAATAAAATAAAATAAAAAAACGTATTTGGCTGAAACTTAGAATATACTTGTTTACTTTATAACCGACGATAAAAAGTAAGTTTCGTAAGAAGAAAGCAATTTCAAAATTAATGCATTTCTATTTCACTTTCAAAACTATCGTGAGTTGTAATAGACATTATATTTAGCACACGGGAAATTACTCACGTAAAATTATCATCGATTTAGATACCGACAATGTTTCGATTCTTCCGGAGAATCTTCATCTGGGTGTGAGTGTGGTCACTCGCGGTCGCGTCTCACACTTACATCTTCGGTATCTAAATCGACGATAATTTTACGTGAGTAATTTCCCGTGTGCTATTATAATGGTTAATGCATTTCTGTTCATAGCTCCGAAGATCGTCATCAGATCCTTAATTTATTGTTTATGCCACCTCGGGAGTAGGTATACCTACTCTTTCAAACAAAAAAATAATTCTCAAAATATTCTATTGACGGAATAATCTGTGAATAAACATAAAATAAAATACAATCAATCATAAAACCTCCACCTCTTATGAAGTAGTTAAAAAAAGTTACCTAACACCATCAAGTTCCTTTCCCGTCTCGTCGCCGTCCCAGAAATATTTAAATGTGTTTAACTTAACTTTTTACGATTAAACACATTTAGATCGCTATCTCATCTAAAAGATATAAACTGGCACCATCAATAACTAGTTTTATAGTTCTTTTTTTTTTTTTTTTATAGAAATAGTATTCATTTCTCAATGCTCACGTGGTCAGGCAGGATACGAGTTGCATAATATTACAAAAAATAATGAAGAGGTGAAATTTATATGTAATAATATAACTTTTTAATACCGATATAATATTAAAAAATTAAAAGCTAGTGTGAGTTTGTTTACTTTAAAACCGTAACTAAATTATTAACGGTTAGTGACATTTTTCCCTTTAAAGGGGATTTTGGGAATTTAGTCTCACAATCCCCTTTAAATTGAAAATTCAGGCACATGGGGATTTCGACACTCAGTTTCCCAAAATCACCCTTTTTCCTGGGGTATTGTGAAAAATCTACAAAGTATGTTGTGTCAAGATATTTTGGGCCTCTAACTGCCTACAAAGTTTACTTATAAATACTATCCTTGGACATTCCACACGGCGTCATCTAGTCCAAAGCTAAGCAAGTTAATGCTTGTGTTATGGTAACCAGATGACTGATAATTTATACTACATATATATTTTTTTAATACATACATTATTAATTATACATTGAAAACACCCATCATACAAACATTTAACCCGCAGCGTGGATCGAACCCGCAACCTCTGTGTCTCAGTGGTATTTCACCCAATGCGCCACAGTGGTAGTAAAATAACAAGCAACTAGTGTATCTTAAAAGTGTACGGAATACACTGGCATTAAAATATGTATTTGTGACTTTTCAACATTTTTAAGACGACGTTTTTGCAAAAAATTTAAATAATTTACTAAAGACCCTAAAACTAAAATATATTTGATCAAAAACATAGATAAGATAAGATTTTTTAAAATTAACGGTAATAATATTCATAAGAAATGAATTTAATGAACTTCGAATGATCAAATACATAAATCAAGAGTCAACCCGGTATGTTGTTCTTCCACAAATCTGTCTATTAATTTTATTTGAAATAATATATTTTTATACAAGCTTCCCCCGCTTCGCTCGCGTGGTTCTAGCCCGGATAAAAGTAGCCTGTGTTATTCCAGGTCACAAGCTATGTATATTCCAAGTTTCAGCCAAATTCGTTCAGTATAAAGAGTTACAAACATCCACACATAAATACAAATTTTCGCGCGCATAATAAAAATATCTAATCTAAATTATAAGTAGGAAGTAAAATAGAATAGATCAGTAGGTATAGTATGAAATGTCTTCCTTCTATAAAGAAGATTCTGTTTTCCGGTTCAAAACCTTCTTCAATAAAAAAGACTTGTCACCAGTAAAGTGACAAACAAAGTTTAAAATTTTATAAATTCGAATTCAATTTCGTAAAAAGAGATCAATTTTCTGCACTCTCGAGGTGCATTTCTGTTCATAACTCCGAAGATGATCATCAGATCCTCAGTTTTTTAATGGGACCACCTCGGGATTGTACATTTGTACCCTTTAAAAAAAAAAATTATTTTATTGTCGATATAATCGGTGAACAGAAACCAAAGACGATTAATATCTAGAAGACAGACAAAGGCTATACACAAAATCGTAACCCTAAAAAATAGCCTGAAAACTCTAAAACATCAATTTTATCCAAGAAATTTCAATTACTTTCTAGTTAAAAATGTTTAAATATTGAATATTGTTGCTACCTACTACTAAGTATTGAAATTTCTTGGATAAAATTGATGTTTTAAAGTTTTCAGGCTATCTGGTACTGCGGGATCGGGTTACGATTTTGTGTATGGCCTTTGTCTGTCTTCTAGATATTAATCGTCTTTGACAGAAACATAGAATGATTTTTATTTATGTTTATTTGTTTTTTGCTTTTGCTTTGTAGCGAGTTGTTACTTTCTAAAATTTCTGAACTTAATCTAGATGTATCTGTATAACGGAAGAGCGAGATACCCTAACACAGGTATTTTTATACTTAAAAGGGCATCTCAAACCCACGAAATGTAAATCTTTAGATTAAGATAATGAAATAAACATTATTATTATTATTATTATTATTATTATAGAACCTCCTTTTTTGCATTCTGTTAAAAAACAAAAAGTTTCTGCACCAACCATTTTATTAAAACACAAAACCGCGGGGTGTCTAGCTAGATTGTGTACAGTAAAAAAAATATAATAAATATCCTTGGACATTTTACACGACTTCATCTAGTCCCAAGCTAAGCAACTTAATGCTTGTGTTATTATGGTAACCAGATGACTGATATAATAGGTACTTAGATATTTTTTTTTTGTAAATACATTTATATTATAAATAGAAAAAAACCCAGACCCGGAACAAATATCTGCAGAACATGCAAACATTTGTCCCGTGGCGGGGATCGAACCCAAGTCAGTAGAGAGAGAGTAGTATAGTAAGTAGGTATTATATTATCTGTGGTACAGTCTAGAAAGGCAAATGACATTTAAAATATCAGTTTATTTCTAGACAACCTGTTCTTACGCAATGCATATTTTTAGAAAGTTTGACAAGAGAATTGACAGGTCTAAATTTAGATTCCTGCACGTGGTGCAGTGCCCGAGGCGATATCTAGTTTATATTAATTACTCAGGACATGTTGTGACTTGTGATTATGTTGTTCTGAATGGAATGAAAGAAATAAATGTCTTTTGAGCTCGTTTTGTTTTTCGATTGCCATTTGTTTTGATCAGGCAGGTGTTACCGGCGGTTTTTGTAGTATAGTAATCTATCCTCGCTCACGTGTCAAGTATTATAGATGTATGGAATGTTTATAGTTCACCGGGGGAGGTGCTGCACTGGATTTTCATACATTTGTGATACTTGACTCGGTATCGAGGACAGTATCCAATACTAAATATCCATATACAGCGTCATCTAATCCCAAGCATTGAATGCTTGTGTTATGAAAATCAGATACCTAACTGATATTATACTAAGTACCTACTTAATATTTTTTTTCTATACACAGGTACATAACAATTATCATAGATAGAAAACACCCAGACCCGGTGCAAATATCAGTAGAACATAAAACATTGTCCCGCGGCGGGGATCGCACCCTCTGCGTCTCAGACGAGCCTTCAACCACTGTGCCACAGAGGTCGTCAATTAGAAAACGAACCAGGGTTGAATAAAATCTTATGACGATGTCAAAGAGAGTATATCCTGGTGAGTTTATTTTTTTTTTTACCACGCAAACGAATTTTCGCCATAAATAATTTCTAAATTTGAATAATGTTCGAAATTGAATTACACGATTCAATGTTTCCAGCCAGCTAAAATACTATCGCGATAAGTTTTAAAAATCGAATACCTATTAATTTTATTAACGTGCACTGCGTCAATGAAAATCGAATTCCATTTTTTTAATAGGAATCCTGTCCCATCAAATCGCGAGTCAAAGGCCCGTTCGGACCTACGCGGTATTCGTAGACACGCTCAGGAAAGCAAAAAGAATTTAATGTGACGCTTTAGATGTTTATTTTTTATTTTGAACTGTTTTTTTTCTAATTTTTGTATGCGCCAAGAGATTAAAATCGCTAGTCAAACCAACATCATTAAATGGTTACGATAAAAATTCAAATCCTATACGATAAACCGCTGTATAAACAGTTACAGTAGTAAAAGTGCTTAAGGCGATCTGCTGCAAAGTACAAACATTACCTATGCAAATTGAGTAATCAAATTGAAACATAATTGCTTCATTATTGGATATTGCTCGAAATTGCTAGATTGGATGTTGTACCAGTGGCAAATATTTTTGTCACTCATGGAAAAATAATTGCGCTTACTCGCCCGAGGCTTTGACACCGTGGTATTTACCTGGATAAAAAGTAGCCTAAACGTTATTCCAGGTCATAAACTATGTATATACCAAGTTTCAGCTAAATCCGTTCAGTAGTTTTTGCTTGAAAGGGCAACAAACATCCATACATCCATACTCACAAACTTTCGCATTTTATAATATTAGTAGGATATCTTTACTAATGGACCGCGGAAGTGGGATAATAAATATCACCCTTAAAATTTTGCCAATTTTACTACTTGGTAAAATAAGTACTAACTTATTACTTGGATAAGGAGATGGATGGATTATTATTATTCCATTTTGCCCCATCAAGGGCGGCTTGGTGGGGCAAAGTGGAATGGCTTAAATTCAGCGTAATCTGCCCTACTTTAGTGGTGCAAGTTACCTTACATTTCGGTAGATCTTGCCTCACTAGGATTGGTCCCTTACCTATTTCTCTATTCTATCCTCTACAGAGATTTATTTTTTGAGTGACCATAGAGGCTTGCTGCCGCCATACCCGAATTCGTCATTGCAAGCAATAAAAAAAATGCCTACGCGAACGTATTTTTGAAAATGGAATTCTATTCTCAAACTCAAAATTTGAATATCGAACTCCAATCTGGTTTCGCTTATGGAGTAACGGTTTTTGGAGGTCAGTCTACTGCAAAAACATTGGCACACCAACTTTCGCTATCGAAGTATTAACCAACAATCTATTTATAGATCAGTCTCTTATTTTAGATTCTAGTATCAAAACGAGATTACTGTATAATACGATAGACGGTGTTTGATTTTAATGTTTTGAAGATATCTATGGGTTCCGCAGACTATTTTGAAAACCCGAAAAGTTAAAAGTGAAAAGCTGACACAGCCGTTTCTAAGCTCTGTAAGGTTACCGGCGGTTTTTGTGTAGTATATAATATTATAGTAATCTATCCTCGCTCACGTGTCAAATATTCTAAATGTATGGAATTTTTAGCTCATGCAATATACCGGGGGACGCGCTGCACTGGATTTTCATACATTTGTGATACTCTGTGTCGAGGACAGTATCCAACACTATGGTGGCAAAATTATTTTTTATTAGGTAAACCTTTTTTAGACTTCAATTTAGTAAGAAGATTCCACAATTTCCTTTCCAAGGTGCATTTCTGTTCATAACTCCGAAAATCCTCATTCCTTAATATTTTTTTAGGGAAATTATAATAATTTTCTAAAATCGGCGAAAAAAGAGTAAACAATTAAAGTTTGTTTTGGTACTTAGACATTTTTTCAAAAATCTTGTTATTCTAATATTATTTCATCGCGATGACCTTGAAATTATTCCGAAAAATTTAAAAACTCAAAAATAAATGTACGGAACCCTCTGTGTGCGAGTCGGACTCGAACTTGACCAGTTTATTGTAGACTTATCTCACTATTACACGGATCTAGTTATTATAAATTCTAGTTACGTTACCTAACTCAGTTTTATTTTGATAATAAGTGAAAGTTAATAGCAATTTTTCTATCTTTGGAGATCGCACCAATTTTGATAAAAAAGTGCGATTCATTAGAACTAATGAGAAAAAAAATCCCAGTAGTTCTGTCAACAGAACTACCCAACAGAACAGCTGGGAGTAAACGGCGCGAACCGGACGTGGAGAGAAGCTTGCCGAGACGTTCTTGATAGATTCGCGAAGTTAAGCAACGTTCTGAGCGGTCACCACTTCGATGGGTGACCGCTGTGGCAATATCAGCTGAGCGCTTTCGTGCTTCGGAGGGCACGTTAAAATGTCGGTCCCGGATTTTAAAGTCGTTAAGCCATGACGGTGGCCTTTAGGCGGCCTAAAAACTCCGTCACCAGAGTTGGCCACTTGCTTATACGAACTTACTTACTTATATAATAATAATAATAATAATTTATTTTAATAAACATCTGATACCTACTTATATATTTCATAAGTTGAATAATCTTTTGGAAAATGTATGCCTAAATCAGAGAGAAAGTCGAAAATATTCCAAAAAAAAATTAGATTCTTATCAACAGATTAGAAAATATAGATTTCAAATGAAAGTCAAAATCGTATAATTTAAAAAATCATTTAGATTTTTATCTCTTGATATAAGCTACGAATATTTTATGTTAAAGTGTGGCATTTATTTATATTAAACAAGCTTACTCGCCCGCGGCTTCGCTCGCGTGGTACCTTAATAAAATATAGCCTATGTTCATTTGGAAAGTCCATGCTACACATCGGTGAAAGAAATTTTGAAATCGGATTAGTAGTTTCGGAGATTACCCCAAACATACAAACAAACAAACCAACTTTACCTCTTTATAATAAAGTAAAAAGTAAGTTCGTATGAGCAAGTGGCCAACTCTGGTGACGGAGTTTTAAGGCCGCCTAAAGGCCTCCGTCATGGCTTAACGACTTTAAAAAAAGCCTTTGATAGGTTTCACAAACGGAACATTCAGGTTTTTTTAATTCCCTTGTTCAACGTAATAATAAAATAAAATAGGCAGTAGCGGCAATTCTGAGTGTCGCAAAAGCTAAACTAAACTAACTAAAATTATTGCCATACTTTTTATTTCGATCGCTATGAAAGGGACGGCAACAATTTTAGTTAGCTTAGTTTAGCTTTTGCGACACTCAGAATTGCCACTAGTGGCTAGTTTGACGCATCATAAGACACCTTAACAAAGCGTAGCTTATAAAATCGTATTAAATATAAAAATAACACTCAAATTTGCGTAGCTATAGTTACCTAATTACTACTCCTTTATGTTGCTTAAAAGACTTAAAAAATTAACATACTAGGTCTTAGCACTAATTTACAGGCGTTTAAAAATAGAATGTTGTTTAAAATCTAGATTTCGATACAAACGCTTGTTATGCATAACTCTATCGACCGGTCCAGTATTTGCCACGTGTTTAATTAAACTACATTTTAATTAAGAGCATGTACCAAATATGTATGAATATGATGAGCACATAACGAACGATAGTTCATTTTTGAAGTAATACAGAATTTTTAATTTACTATTCGCATAATAATCAAGTTGTGCTGTACCTAATCTCGATTATTTTAGATTGTTAAGGGATCGCTTTTAAAAAAAGCTAGGCCCACACCACCAGGTTCTTGCCTGATTCTTTCCCTGGTGTAGGGAGTCGCGTTGGAACAGGCTTAGAATCACCTAGCATGTAAAACGAAACTTAAGTGATCCTTGAGGTCCTACAAGAATAAATGTTTTTTTCTTTCTTTTTCTTTCTTTTCTCTATGTTGGCTCTTATTACTCTGTGAAAGTTTTTTTTTTCGAAATTACGTGACCTCTCCACTCTTCGATTGGATTTCACAATTTTGTAACTGGTTTGATTTAGAATTTGATTTTAAAAATGTTAATAAGTTTTAATTTCGGCTCCGTGCCGTCTGTCAAGATCAAAATTCAAATTTAGATTTTTTATTGAAAACGCGTGGGTGCATGTAATTGTACCTACCTACTCGTATTATTAAGAGTTGGGTTGCCTGCATAAAAAGTAAGTTCATGAGCAAGGTGGCCAACTCTGGTGACGGAGTTTTGAGGCCGCCTAGAGCCTATTCTTTAATTCAGGGTATAAGCAATTCTGGTACCAAATTTCATTCAAATCCGTCCAGCTGTTTGAGCGTGAGAGTAACAAACACACTTACACATAAATTTTCACCTTTATAATATTAGTAAGTATTAGCAAAGACGATTAATATCTAGAAGACAGACAAAGGCCATACACAAAATCGTAACCCGTACCAGATAGCCTGGAAACTTTAAAACATCAATTTTATCCAAGAAATTTCAATTACTTTCTAGTTAAAATTACCTAAAAAAATTTTTATATTTAATATTGTTGCTACCTACTACCAAAGACGATTCATATCTAGAAGACAGACAAAGGCCATACACAAAATCGTAACCCGATCCCGCAGTACCAGATAGCCTGAAAACTTTAAAACATCAATTTTATCCAAGAAATTTCAATACTTAGTAGTAGGTAGCAACAATATTCAATATTTAAACATTTTTAACTAGAAAGTAATTGAAATTTCTTGGATAAAATTGATGTTTTAGAGTTTTCAGGCTATTTTTTAGGGTTACGATTTTGTGTATGGCCTTTGTCTGTCTTCTAGATATTAATCGTCTTTGCTACTACTAAGTATTGAAATTTCTTGGATAAAATTGATGTTTTAAAGTTTCCAGGCTATCTGGTACTGCGGGATCAGGGTTACGATTTTGTGTATGGCCTTTGTATGTCTTCTAGATATTAATCGTCTTTGGTATTAGTAAGTATTACACTAATAAGTAATATTACACTAATAAGAACACTAATAAGTAATATTAGTGTGATGACTCACCTTTTTCCAGCAGCTGCGCGAACATATTCTGCACATTCGAGTGATGGTGTTTCCATCTTAGACAGTAATGCTGCGGCATCATTCTATCTTCTTTCTCTTTCATTTATTCTAAGCTTTGGTATATGTGTAGGAAAGTTAAAGTTTGGTAGAAAAATTTGGTCAATTTTTACAAAAATCCTAATCTCTTAATAATTTCAAGGTATAATTGGAATGTCTTGTGGTGGGATTAATTAGTTCTATTTTGTACCTGAAACAAAACGGAAACATTGATTATTAAAAAAAAACAGAAAAAACTAGCCATATTACTTAAATAACAAAAAAAAAGTATTCATTTTTTGTGAATTTTTAATACAGTGTCCGGAATCATTAAATGTACCGTAGGTCAGTCCAAATGTAATATTTGCTACTCAAAATAAAAAAAGCCTTGTACACCTTGATCTTCAAAATCTGTTTTAAAACCAGCTGATGTCATTATTTGGTTTCCGAGAATAGATTGTCTATTTTTAATTGAATTCAAAAAACTGCTGAGGTTTTCAATCACAAAAAATAAACATCAACATAAGAATACGTTCTTATAGATCGTCGAAGTTAAGCAACGTTCTGAGTCGGTCACTACTTGGATGGGTGATGGGTGACCGCAAGTGGCATTACCAGCTGAGCGCTTCCGTGCTTCGGAGGGCACGTTAAATTGTCGGTCCCGGCTTTTAAAGTCGTTAAGCCATGACAGAGGCCTTTAGGCGGCCTTAAAACTCCGTCACCAGAGTTGATATTTATTTAATGAAACTAAGGGCAACGTTTAAAACAGAAATACGATAAAAACAAACATTTGTTTCAAACAAACAGTTCTATTTTGAAATGATAAGACCACCTCTGACCGGCGCGTATCGTTTCGAAAATATTACGTCAGCGATAACATTATCATTTTGAGTCCAAAAACCGATGTGAGGGCTCAATATTATGACATTTTTGTTAGCCGGAGTTAAATTTTAACCACGAATGCCAGTCACATTCGAAATAAATAACAAATTTATTGTTTTAATAGATTTATAATTAATAATCGTCGATGGGCTTGCAACCTGTCACATTATGTGTTACTTCTACAAAATGTGGGCGTTCCGGAGCTACGTTGCCTCAAATACACTACAAACCTCTTTCATAGGTGG
Source organism: Xanthorhoe designata (assembly GCA_963582015.1). NCBI lineage: Eukaryota > Metazoa > Arthropoda > Insecta > Lepidoptera > Geometridae > Xanthorhoe > Xanthorhoe designata. The sequence continues at coordinate 2,143,967 of OY757058.1, forward strand.
TTAAACGTGACAGTTTGCAAGTCCATCGCATTTATCCAATTTCCAACTCTATTATTCCATGACGACTTTAAGTAGGTACCTACATGAATTTGATAGTATCATGTAGGTAGGTAGGTACTTAAAGTCGAAAACATTAAAAAAAACTGATAACTTTCCTGATAGTATATATACACCTAAGTACCTATTTATCTATTAGTTTAATATATTTGAAGAAAAATTAAGTGATAGATAAAACCTAAGCCATGTGTTTTAAATTTTTTTTAATAAAATGATCTACCTATCTATTTAAAATCTATCGACCTCTATTAGGGAATGTTGACTTTGTAAAATGTAGGAAAGTTCCGTCGAAGCGTCGGAGAAGTCGAAGCGAGCGAAGCACTATCAAACTTGTCGGCTCTACCACTTGATTAAGGAACCCTAAAACCAGCGGAACCCGTCACACAAATCAATATTTTCCAACATTGGCATGCAATATTGTCGCAAGAGCAAAACCAGTACATTTTTCCTATGAGATTCGGCCACAGTCACAGCGAAACGGCTGAGTCAATTCCCACCCGTAACATAGTTAAAGAATATAGAACTCTGCGGGCGCAAAGCGGCTACATTTGATTGGTTATTTTATTTCATTGTTTTCAGCGTTAATGGCGGAAAAAAAACACCATCCTGCTCAGATTTTCGGTGCCATTTTCCGTGTTATTGTGAATAGGATAAATGGACTTTATTGCACACAAAAGAAAGTACATTTACTAACAGTTACTATTACTAACAGGTATAAAATAAGTACAACGGGCAGCATCTTTGCTAAACACAAACTTTCCAGACAATCTATGGATATACTTGGCTTTTCTATTTACAAGAGGCAAAGTTTTAATGAGAGCATTTTTTTATGGAACCACCCTACACCCTAGGCGTATATGTCCTTTCAAACAAAAAAAATCAAAGTCGGGCTACTATTCACGGAAAAATCAGTGCACTGCACATACATCAAAAAAATATACATTCAGTGGAACATAGAACCTCCTTTTTTGAAGCCCGCTAAAAAGAGAAGGTCTACAAATATAGTACATATTAAATGACGCAGCTATTTACCCCGCACTGTGTCTAGTCTCAACTAGACAACTACCTACTTTCATTTTTCTGAGTCGCTAACAAAAAACGCAAATTGCAACGCGCTGCATTCAGTCTTGAGTAACTGTAGCTGTGCTATCTCGATTTTTCCACTCAAAAGAAAGAGATAACGATATGAAAACATTGAAGTTAGAAAGTGACAGAGTATTTGGAAATCAGAAAATGATTTTTTTAGGTATAAAACTGGCATTTACTTGGTTAGATTTATCTAATCAACTGCTTTATTTTCTGTATTAACACGAATAAAAAGGCTTAAGTTTTTTAAGTACCTATGTTATGCTTATGTACCTATCTTTGGCACGACGCCATTCTTAACCACAGCGTTATAAGCAGTATAAAAAAATCGGGTTTGTTCCAAACACCGCTCCCATGGGAATATCGTTTATAATATTAGTAGGATAAAACAAAGTCGGGTTTGTTTGAACACACTATACCTAACTCGAGAACGGCTGGACCCGAAAAAAACTTCGGTAATGCCAAAATCTGGAATGGTTGAAACCATCGAGGTACAATCTTAGATTGTAACTCAATGGTTGAAACCAATCTATTTGACAGTTGTCTGTCATGGTGTAAACATTTTGTATAATTTCCAATGTTATTCTACTATTCGAGACGGAGACAAATCCAACAAAAAACCATGAAAATCGGTCCAGCCGTTCTCGAGTTAGGTATAGTATGTTCGAACAAACCCGACTTTGTTTTATCCTACTAATATTATAAACGCGAAAGTTTGTAAGTATGGATGGATGGATGGTTGTTACTCTTTCACGCGAAAACTACTGAACGGATTTGGCTGAAACTTGGAATACAAATAGATTATGACTGGGAATAACACATAGGCTACTTTTGATCACGATATTCCCATGGGAACGGGAACTACCGCGGGGCGCAGTTAGTAAATAATAAAAGATTATCGCGACTTGACTAATAATCTCCAGATCGAGGTATATAAACGTCAAAACCTTTCGAAAGACAACAAAAAATGTCGATCATTTAGAAACTCGCGTTTCACATGAACGCGCCCGCGACGTTTTGAATCAATGCAAAGGTTTTGAAATTTTACAATTATGCACTGCTCGGTGTGCATTCGCTCAAAACAGCACACTTTCAGTTCTATTGAGCTAGTTCTTCGTAGATTATGGTCTCCTGGTACTTAGCTACTTTTAACTGACTTCAAAAAGGGTTCTGTGTTCCAATGTATATTCTTTATGATTGTTCCCGGGTACTTTTTAACTGACTTCAAAAAAGGTTCTATGTACCAATGTACTTATATTTTTTTTATGATTGTTCCCTGGTACTTTTTAACTGATGTTCCAATTCCAATGTTATTTTTTATGATTGTTCCCGGGTACTTTTTAACTGACTTCACAAAAGATTCTATGTACTTACCAATGTATATTTTTTTTATGATTGTTCCCGGGTACTTTTTAACTGACTTTATTGTTCCCGGGTACCTTTATACTGACTTCAAAAAAGTGTATATTTTTTTTATGATTGTTCCCTGGTACTTTTTAACTGACTTTAAAAAAGGTTCTATGTTCCAATGTATATTCTTTATGATTGTTCCCGGGTACTTTTTTACTGACTTCAAAAAAGGTTCTATATTCCAATGTATGTTTTTTTTATTTTTCACCGATTATTCAGTCAATAGTGGAAGGATTTTGAAAATCTTTTTTTGTGTGATTGAGCACACTTCGAGGTGGTCCCATAAAATTGAGGATCTTATGAGAATCTTCGTAGTTATAAACAGACTAGCTAACTTGCCCGTGGCTTCGCCCACGTGGTACCTACCTTGATAATATAGCCTATGTTCATTCGGAAAGTCTAAGCTACAAATAGGTGAAAGAATTTTTGAAATCGGATAAGTAGTTTCGGAGATTACCCCAAACATACAAACAAACAAACCAACATTAGTGGCAATTCGGAGTGTCGCAAAAGCTAAACTTAACTAACTAAAAATGTTTCCGTCCCTTTCATAGCGATGGGAATAAAAAGGATGGCATTAATTTTAGTTAGTTTAATTTAGCTTTTGCGACACTCCGAATTGCCACTATTACCTCTTTATAATATTAGTATTGAAGTTTAAAATGAACCTCGAGCAGGAAATTGATATCTTTTCACGAAAAGTCTTTAGAAGAATTAAAAATGACAAGTTATTTTTTTCATACCATTTTGATCTTCCAATCACTGTGTGACCAAAAAAGGATCATTGAAGTCACATGCAATAACTGAAAACCGGCGAAGTGTGGCCGATTGAACCAAGGCGCGGTCGGCCTTCCACAATAAAATAACATCGTTTTGTTCGCCATTTTGTTATTATGACTTTTGATGAGGATTTTTTAAACTCTTTATTCAAAAAATAACAAAACACTCGTTAGTTTTTCTTGTATTTCGGAAATGAAAAAGTGGAATACTTAAGTAATTTAAAAAAAATTATACCGACCTCAATTTAGTAAGAAAAGAGCTACTTCCTGTTTTAATGAGACCACCTCGGAGTATATTGAAGAAACAATCGTTTAACATAAAAAAAATATCCAAATATAAATTTATTTACTGAAACTAAACTAAGTACTTACCTACTACATATTACCTATTTACATACCTGTACAAAATGCATTTAGAACAAGTTGAGCCACCTAAGGATCGTTACAAACAATCTATAAAAAATATACATACAACTTGCCTATAGGAACTTTGAACCTCGACGTTTTTTAAAATCGGTTCAAAAATTGCTAAACACTCTGTAAGTATTTATTTCTTTACATAAACTATACCTACCTACTACTACATATTTAAATAAAATTAGAACCAGTTGAGCCACCTAAGGATCGTTACAAACGATCTATAGGTATCTCAACTGATCCAAACCACTGCCAGACGGAAGCGTGCCCAAGACACTGGCAGCATTGCCGCGCTGGATGGCAATGCTGATCTTTTGAGCCAAATAAGTGCCAGCCAGCCCTCGGATCACGCGTCGCTTCGACCAGACGCCCCGACTTTATTTCTTGTAGGTATTTCGGATATAAAAAATGCATTCCGCCAAGTATCGAACTCACGATCGGAATAAAAATCGAGGCACAAGCCCACTCATCCAACACAACTTTTTTTTAATAGAAGGTAACGGTATCTATATACGCAAGTCATGAGAACTTTCTGTACGTTTGGAACGATGACGCAGCGTATTAGAAGAGCTTAATTGTAGGGCTGGCATGAAACGGTGATGAAAAACATCGAATTTTAGACCAATAACGAACATTGAGCATTGCTACTGCGGTTTTAATAACGTATTTCATACATCAAATATGTTTTAAGGCACACACCTACTTATTTGATTTTTTTCTAAAGAGGATAGATGAAATCTATTGATAACAAAGTATTCCCTGCTTTTAGAGGTCGGTATCGCTAGGTCATTAAGGAGGCCATTAGGCGGTCTAAAAACTCCGTCATCAGAGTTGGCCACTTGCTCATTCGAACTTAGGTACTTACTTTTAACCAAAGACGATTAATATCTAGAAGACAGACAAAGGCCATACACAAAATCGTAACCCGATCCCGCAGTACCAGATAGCCTGAAAACTTTAAATCATCAATTTTATCCAAGAAATTTCAATACTTAGTAGTAGGTAGCAACAATATTCAATATTTAAACATTTTTAACTAGAAAGTAATTGAAATTTCTTGAATAAAATTGATGTTTTAGAGTTTTCAGGCTATTTTTTAGGGTTACGATTTTGTGTATGGCCTTTGTCTGTCTTCTAGATATTAATCGTCTTTGCTTTTAACTAAAGGCCGAAATAATTCAATCCGACGAACGATCGCAGATCTGTTGCCATAGCAACGCTGATATCTGTCAAAAAGTGCCATACAAATTGTGTTGTTATAAGAAAGTTGCTATGGAGATATATCGTATAAGATATATAGATATAGATAGATCGTTGAAGTTAAGCACGTTCTGAGCGGTCTCAACTTGGAAGGGTGACCGCAAGTGGCATTAACAGCTGAGCGCCGTGCTTCGGAGGGCACGTTAAATTGTCGGTCCCGGCTTTAAAAGTCGTCAAGCCATGACGGAGGCCTGTATGCGGGCTCTCCGTCATCAGAGTTGGCCACTTGCTCATACTTACTAGCGACAACCCTAGCCGAATTTGAGACGGACTAGGTCGATGGTTTTTGATTTACGTAAAAGTAACGTGACGCACGTATTTAATTAGTGTGACGATTAAAAAAAGATTAAAATTACAAAAAGCTTTTTAAAAAAAATAGGAAATTAATAAAGTAAGTACTTCATAGCCCTTTCGTTTAATAAATAGCATATTTCATTTAAATAAGATTCATTTAAATCTTCAAGTCAAAGTTTTTTTTTTTTTCTTCAACCTTTAATCCCACTGCTGGGCAAAGGTCTCTCCCATATCCCTCCAACCATCTCTGTCCTTCGAGATTTCCCACGTTGGAAGCGTTGGAGGGACGATCTCGACACCTTCGAGAGAGGTTGGTGGGAAATCTCGAAAGTTTGATTTATGTCCAAAAAATATAACAATCATTTAAGTTAGATCATGTTTTGTAGGTTGACTAAGTACTTTTATTTACTTTTGACATTGAATTTATTTTTAATATTGGGAATTTATTTTTAAAGTAACTTGTTTTTGGCAAGTTCAACTTCTTTTTAGGGTACCGTAGTATTTACCTCAAAAATAAAAACGAAAGACTTATTTTTGTTGAGAGATTTTTGTGTAAGTCACAGCTAGGGATGTTACACGAAGAAGACTAGATAAAGGAGTGGAGACCTTATTTTCTTTATTGACCTATTTAATAGCGGGTTCGACCGCCGCTGCGGGACAAATGTTTGCATGATCTGCAAATGTTTGTCTCGAGTCTGGGTGTTTTTCTAATCTGGTTACCATAACACAAGCATTGCTTAGCTTGGGACTAGATGGCGCTGTGTGGAATGTCCAAGGATATTTATTTAAATATTAGCTACTGCGTCAAAAAAAATATTTTTTATAGAGTTGGGATTGAGACCGCAAAAATTGTATTATTATGAAGATGATCCAAAATGCTTAATTTTTTTTCTGTGTAAATTTTAGAAAAAACTAAACAGTGACAGACAGGTAATCAGAAGTACGTTTACTTACGCGCACGGATAATAAAGTTCAAAGTCGTGCTTTTTTTTTACTAGTGTTTTTTAAATAAACTTTTTAGTAAAATTCGCATTTCGCGTCAATATATTCCGCAGAACGATTCGATTAACTCAAAATTTGACTGTCGAGAACCCTCGTTGCGCGAGTCGACTCCCTCTTAACGTATTTATTTCGGTATTATTTGTTACTGATTAAACCAGTCGAGAAATAATTATATTTAAAACAATATCATTGTCAGTGTTGCTTGAGAGGGATGTACCTCGACTTTCGATTCCAAAAGACGTGGGTTCGAATCCTGGCCGTGCATCAATACATTTTACGTTTCGAAAAAATGTGTGGGCACGAGCCCTAAACAGTGAAGGTTACGTTTTCATTTCATTTTCAAATGAATAAATGGTTATTTTGAATCAAACTCAGTTTATTTTATACATTTAAATTTTCTTTCAGATACTTTTTAATAGCATAATAGTGGCAATTCGGAGTGTCGCAAAAGCTAAACTAAACTAACTAAAATAAATGCCATCCTTTTAATTCCAATCGCTATGAAAGGGACGGCAACATTTTTAGTTAGTTTAGTTTAGCTTTTGCGACACTCCGAATTGCCACTAATGTAGTTTTAAAGTTATTTGGAATTAATTAGGTGACCCTTTATTTTTGCGAGTGAGTGTAGTTATAAAGATGAAAAGGACTGACATAGGTACTTACTATGGATATATTCTAGAATGTGCAAAATAATCTAGATAGGTACCTTTCTAGTCCTTACATTGTAACCTGACCTTAGCTTAGACTGAACACTGTAGGTATTTATATTCTACAAACAGTTATAGAGCGAGACAGGTAAATCAGCCGTGCAGAGTGAAAGAGACGGAGGGCTTTGAAATGCTAAGGGTTTCATGGGATGGAACACGTTTATGTAAAAAGTAACTTCAAGATGTAGGTACCTATACCCTAACATGAAAGTAACTGTCGGTTACCTTGTCATTAGGCGCTGAACAGATTACTCACGATAAATTTTGGGATTATAGATTGCATCCCAGCGAAGCTTGCTAACGTTCTTGATCGGCAACGTTCTGAGCGGTCACAACTTGGATGGGTGACATTATCAGCTAAGTGCTTACTTCTTTGGAGGGCACGTTAAATTGTCGGTCCCAGGGTAAAATGGCTTGTCACTAGATCCTTACAATTTTTGTTTTTGTTGCAGTTCGTTCGTTCGTATGAGCAAGAGGCCAACTCTGGTGACGGAGTTTTTAGGCCGCCTAAAGGCCTTCGTCATGGCTTAACGACTTTAAAAGCCGGACCCGACAATTTAACGTGCCCTCCGAAGCACGGAAGCGCTCAGCTGATAATGCCACTTGCGGTCACCCATCCAAGTTGTGACAGCTCAGAAACGATCTATCAAGAACGTCTTAGCAAGCTTCGCCATGAGCGCTTTTTTTGTTTTTGTTGCAGTGATTCTTAAAATTATCCTCATAACACCAAATAAACAAACTCTCTCATTATAATAATTATAAATCCGACATTTCTTTACTGAATAAACATAAACAGGTATCAAATTGATAGATCTTGAGATAGATAAGACTTGAGCAATAAATAAGAATCTTGTTTTTATTCTAAACTTATTACAATTTTTTATTACGTTGATTTCTAATTTTGAAATTTCGAATTTATGGTTTGAGTTTTTTTTTTTTTTTTTTTTATTTGAACTAATAGGATTTATCTCTAGTTTTGGTTCATAACTAATTTTAACCGACTCGAAAATTGGAGGTTCTATGTTCCAGTGAATGTTTTTTATTATAATTATGAAAAGTACTTATGTGCACCAATTATTCTTTCCAATTTTTTTTTTATTATCTTGCGATCAGTCATGTTGACTATAAGCAGATGAGGCGAGTGCTTTTTGACTGTTCTGTCAAATAGTGGAATGATTTTGAAAATGTTTCTTTGTTTGATAGAGTATACTCCCAAGAGACCATGAAAACAAATGAGGATTTGATGAGGATCTACGAAGTTATGAACAGAAAAGCACCACGAGAGGAAATTGCTCCCATTTTACAAAATTGATGTTGGTTATTTTGGAATTGATCATTGATCATTAATTTTTCCATGAATTAGTCTACTCATTCTGCCAGTCCTCCACATACAGTGTGTAAAACAAAGATAAAGATAAAGATAAAGATTTATTTATTTGTTCTGAATATGAATCCTTATCTGAGTCAGAAAATTTATTTTTTATGGGACTACCTCGGGAGTATTCTATTTTTAATTTAAAGCGAGTATTCTATTTTAAAATAATAAGAATTTTTAAGGTACTTATAGCTATTGACGGAATAGTAGGTTTAAAAACACATACTTACCTACAGTGAACCATTGAACATCTCTTTTTAGAAGTTGGTCAATAAACTTTGGTATTTCATGGCTAGATATTTTATCCCAGAAAATGAAAAAAAATATATGATTATTAAACTTAAGAAATGTCAAGATTACCTTAGGAATTACTAAGTTTAAAAACATTAAAAACATCCCAGGTTAGAGACGAGTTATTTTACCAATTAGGGACTTACTTAGATCATTGTATGTGAGGCAGTTATTTAAAAATTACACAAAACACTTATATAGGTTAAAAAAACTTATGTAAGTAAGTAAGTACCTAGGTACATTAGGATTTAAACAATTTCTTAATTTTCAAAATTTAAAGTAGGCATGTAAGTACCTATGCTTATGCTTGTAAAAAAGGTACCTACACCTACTTTCTAAGGTTCTACCAATTACCTACTATAGGTAGTACCTACCTATTATTATTTCTACAACAAAAAAATTGTAATTGATGTCAGACGTTCGATAATAATTTTAACTCTTCAGGAAAGATACCAAAAAGTTAGAAAAATAAAAGATTACCATCTAATACTGATTATGTATAATGTTAATAATATACTTAATGTTAATAATGTTATTCTAAGGGAATTTTTAAGAGGATGCTTCAGTCATTGGTTTAAAAGTAGGTAGTTCAAGACACCTGCTTTAGATGCATTTTTAATTTTACAGTTATGTAGGTAGGTACCCTTTAAAAGGGTTCTATAAATAAAAACAAGGTTGATAACCTATTTCAGGTCATTGCCCTTTACTAGGTACCTATCCTAATGATACATTTTCTAATAATTAGGTATAATAGGTTGTTAAACTTCATTGTAGGTAAGTATTTTATTGTAGGTAAGTACTCTGTTCAAAAGATATTTAGTCTAATAAGTTTTTAAATTGCATCATTACACCGACAAGAGCTGAGCTCTTAAGTTTTATAATAAATAATAAGTTATTAAAATAATGAAAAATTTTATTCACTTCATAATTAAAATATATCTTTAACCCAGCCAAACAAAATATTCATTGAAACAGTTCTAAAATAACTGAAAAGAAATCAAAAAGTTTGGCATTCATCCAAATGATTTTTTTTTTCGTGTTCCAAATTCAAATTTTTGAGACTGGCAGGTGCTGTCTATTGTCAAGATTGTTAATTTGAGAAAATGGTACCTAGCTTGAAAAATAAAATTTTGGTTCTAAATTTAAATTTACCTACTTTAGTTAGCGCACTAACTTGCATTGCATGACCCTTCATAGATAATTAGGTACCTAGTTTGAAGTTTTTAATTAGAACTTTATAGCTGAACTACATAGGTAATTACATGTGTTTGAGCTACTTTTCTATAATCTAATAGGTATTTTCTACCTATTGGAGATTAGAAAACTATGTTGGTAAATACTTACAGATGACAGATCTGACAAGCACCAGATGCATGGACCAGGCCCCAGGCATACATCAGCATCCGAGATAGGTAGATCACAAAATTGTCACACACTTTCACACCAGGAATGCACTTATTATTTATACACAAACACAAATAATACCTACGTCAGGAGTCCGTAGCTACGCTCGGTGCTCGAATTCACCACTAACCCATATTCACCCACTTTATTACTCTGTGCAATCAAAAGAAATTATTACCAATTTACAGCGCAAGGCGACGTCCGCACGCTGCTAGCAAAATACTTTTATAAAAATATTTTTCGAAAGCGCAACGCGCACTCAACCTTTCGAAAATGTATAAAATACGATAGCGCAATATATAGGAAAATCGATAAGGCCGTCGTAACGCCGCCGATTCTAAACTAAAATAATAATTTATCAAAAACTGTACATAATGTAGGTACATTGTTGTAGTAAAAACAACATTATTTCTTGACGGTCCCAGACAGACGGTACCCGATCTGTCAGAATTTTCTGTCGAGTACGGCCGATTTGAGCTGCGATAACGTTACGTTTACGCGCCAAACTGGGAATAAGCGACCCAATTTAGCCGGTTAGCCGCGGCTGGTTGCGCGAAAATAGACCTTAGCGCCTCCGGCACTTGCGACATTTCTATTTGGCGCTAATCATTGTGAAAAATATGAAACGGATGCGAATTTGTTTGTAAAACTTACGACTGGCAGTGATCAGTGAATTGGAAAATTCCAAATAAAAAGTAGCGAACGGGCGCGCGATGCCCGTACTGAGAAACGCGAGACACTGTTTTCGAAACAACGTTGGCTCGACGTCATTTTTGGCGTATTTTGAGTTGGATCGAGGACGGGAAAACTCGAAAGCGTTCGGTTGTGGGAAAGAGATAGATCAAAGGTTTGCGTATGCGATAGTGGACCCTATAAGATACCATAATTCATATTTTAATGGACTAGAATCGGGTAATAACTTGGCTTTGCAAGTGAAGCCATACTATTTTGAAGTTTTTTTTTCTATACTACGTATAGATAGGCTAGAGCAGTGAGCGGCTGTTTTTCTATGTAAAATTGCGTTGGTGTGCGTTAACTTCCCGTATGTGTAGTTTGTATGGATGAAAATTACGTTGTGTGAGTATTTTGTGCCATATAAAAATTGTATAGCCGGTGACTTGGAAGTTGGAAGGGAATCGATAAAATGAAAATTTCATTTAGTCAAGCAACTTATGGCATGCATGAACTAGAATTTCTTGGATGAATGAGTTTTGAAATTTGTAATAGGAACGTCAAGGGCATAATTTTAGGGCTGGGTACTAAGTAGTAACCAAGTAAGTATACCTCCTTACTTACAAGGTACCTACCTGTGTTCTACTTTAGAAGGTAGGTACTTACTTGCTTGTGTTAGGTACCTACCTACACGAGTAGTTTACCTACCTACTTACTTATATAATGCATTTATCTAAGTAAGTAAATAACAAGTGAGTGGTAGGTAGGTAAGTACATAATATATTTAAGTAAGTAAGTAGGTAAGTACCTGTTACTTCTATCTTACAACCACTTAAAAACTATTGTTATGTACCTACCTACCTAGGTATCTACTTATATTTTCGTGCATGTTACTGAAATGTTTAGTACTTACTTACCTACCTATTTCATTGTTACCTACTGTATATCAAACCCAGAACTCTTCTGCACATCCTTCCACTATGCAGCAGTCAGCCGAGGCGTGTCGCGTCGGTTGTCTGTCCTGTCACATATATTTTGACAGATCACAGCTAAAAAAATGTACGTTGGGATGTCACAGAATATGTCGTCCTGCATTAAAGCATTTAATTTAGATGGAAAAAAGAAAAGTGTTCTTTTTAAACATTTCCGTGCATTTTTTTAAATTGAACTCTTCTTATGAACCTTTCTCGGACTTTTAAAAAACAATTAGCCGCTGGTTAGGTCTGGTTGTTTCCAAATTTAGCTTGCAGGGATTACCTCTGCTATACCAACAGACTATAACTATATAGATGCTACCATCTATACCTACCTACCATAAGTTGGTGCCTTACTTAGGTAATTCGTATAACGAAATTTCGTGTAGGTAAATTTTCGCAGTTCACGTCACGACTTTAGTACCTATACTACCCAAAAATCGAACTTAATTTAGGTAGTTACTTTTAATAATATATACCTAACAAAAAGTTTATGTAGACTATGACATGAAATTTTGTTCTATAGAGAACCTTTTTTTGACTGTTTACTTACTTACTTATATGATTTATTTTGCTCGGATGGAATAGACTATTAGGTAGGTACCTACTGGTCAACGAAAACTGCAATCCGTAATCCTATATTTTCGTTGGATCGTTACCCCGAGGTCAACACTAGACATATTTGCGAATTAATATTAGTAACGTTCTATTTTGACAGGATGAAGCGAACATTTAATATTTTGGTCTCCACATTTTCAATGTGTTGGTAGCACACACATGTTTATCATTACAAACTGAACTGAACTTTATTGCCTAATATTACAGATAATATTCGTTTAAAGCGATAGTTGGTTGAATTTTCGAAATTGGAATGAGGACTTCGCCAATAGTGCTGGCCAAGATCTGACGCACACAGCTTGCAAGGCGATGGTAAAAAATAGTTCACATATTATAATCTGGATAGGTAGATATGGATTACTCCAAATCCACTAAGCATTATATTGTGCCGACCCCAAGTAATGTGGGATAAGGGCAGGAAGAAGAAGAGACTAAGCCCGAAAGAAAACAAAGTGACCCTACAATCGAAGTCATTTCCAGTAGGCTAGAGTTTAATTCAGATTTACTTATCTACCCAACTCACTCAGGTAGGTATTTAATAACAATGTAGATAAGCTGGGACATTTAGATCATCATGATGACGCGACATTTTTCATCTGACTGACTCCTTATTCTTTTATAGTTTGAAAAGGAGTTATATAAAGCTACGAATTTGCTGTAGAACATAAATAGATACCTAGGTAAGTACCTACTCTACTACCCAATTATTAGCAAGCTATGAAGACATCTTCCGCCGGAAAATAGATGAAAAATGCACTGCGCACTTAAGTACCTACTTGAAAATGTTAACTTACGATCTGATAATCGTTGGGCTAGTACCTATGTACTTATACAATTGAAAAGTTACGAGTAAACCGTTAAAAAAACAACCTGATTCCAGTAACTGAACTTTCTAGCAAAAGTACCTACCTACCTATTCGCGATGCGAAAGTTGTCACATCACTAGAGATAGTTCCTTCTTAATCTGTGTAAACATTCGAAATTCAAAATGTTTCTCACACACGCGCAAACAAAACGATCGATTTTCGAAAAGCGAACCACACCCCCCCCCCGCGGTTATATTACAACGCCAATGCCTCTTTACGGCCTTTTTATATTTTTTCTTTTTATTTCTTGAATCCCGGTTTTACGGTGGGATTCGGTTTTTATTTTTTAAATATCTAAGCCTCGAGTCGAGCGAGGCTGCCGTCAGCGGGTGGGAAACGTAAGAAATAAGGTGAGAGTTCAATTCTAGAGAAACTAATTACTTGCGAGACTTTTTTTTATTTGAGGGTAGGTTCAAAAAAATAGGACCCAAGGACTAACAGTAGGTTGGATCTTTAAACATTCAAAATCCCTAAGTGTTAGTCAGAGGCACATAGGTATAAATATTATCTTTGCATCTTTTGTCATATTATTTTTATTACTTACTACCTATCTTTTACTGATTTAGGTAAGACTTACCTACCTAGGTAGTTTGATTATCTTTGACAGTTCGTATGATCACGTGGCCAACTCTGGTGACAGAGTTTTAGGCTTCCATTATCAAGGTAGGTACTATCAAAGACGATTAATATCTAGAAGACAGACAAAGGCCATACACAAAATCGTAACCCTAAAAAATAGCCTGAAAACTCTAAAACATCAATTTTATCCAAGAAATTTCAATTACTTTCTAGTTAAAAATGTTTAAATATTGAATATTGTTGCTACCTACCTACTACTAAGTATTGAAATTTCTTGGATAAAATTGATGTTTTAAAGTTTTCAGGCTATCTGGTACTGCGGGATCGGGTTACGATTTTGTGTATGGCCTTTGTCTGTCTTCTAGATATTAATCGTCTTTGGTACCTACTTAGGTACCTACTATACTACCCATGTAGGTAGTTGTTAATAATACCTAAGTATCACCGAGCCGGTAGGTACTACCTACTTATTATTAATATGACCAAAGACTATTAATATCTAGAAGACAGACAAAGGCCATACACAAAATCGTAACCCGTACCATATAGCCTGGAAACTTTAAAACATCAATTTTAACCAAGAAATTTCAATTACCTACTTTCTAGTTAAAATTACCTAAAAAATTTTTTATATTCAATATTGTTGCTACCTACCTACTAAGTACAAGGTATTTAAATTTCTTGGATAAAATTGATGTTTTAAAGTTTCCAGGCTATCTGGTACTGCGGGATCAGGGTTACGATTTTGTGTATGGCCTTTGTCTGTCTTCTAGATATTAATGGTCTTTGATATGACATAGCACAGGTTTTTACTCGACGTTTTTATTTTCAAAATAGCAACCACCAGGCATTCCTAGGAAGATTATTATTGATCCTAGAGTCACTCAAAAATCACTGACGTCAATCAATACGAGGAAAAACTATTACTTACATAACAATATCCTCATTTGGATTCTAGGCCGATAGGCTTGAATTTTTAAAATTTGGATTTCTCTCGATCGTGTCGTAGTATTATTTTCTAAAAAAATAAAAGTGTGCCTAATTAGCTAAAGCAGAATACCTATTCACAAGGCAAGGTCAACACGCAAATGAGCCCTTTCGAATGAATAATTTAAAATAATGTGCGCTACGTTTCATTCACATAATTATTACACAAGTGAAATGTGATAATAATAATAGTCATGTACCTATAGATAAAAAAAAAATAACCTAACCACGGCATGCAGCAGAACCATTCGATTTTCAAATAGGTACCTACATATAGTTTTGAAGTTTTTTTGAGCGAGAGGCTACCTCGTGTAAAATTATATCCAGCGTCAATTTTCGCGAAGGACGACGTAAAAAATATTCTCCTAAAATTTTATATCCAAAAAATGAAGCAGTATTTTTTATAGCTAGAGGGGTGCCAGCAAGATCTATTTTTGAGATGGGGAGAAGGGTGGTATATAAAAAAATTTATGTTTTCGCGTCTGCGTGCAGAGTCCAAAATAAAAATCAATAGTTCGGGCGGCTACATCATACATTATGTTTTGGAAATACATTTAGCTTGAGTTAGTATATCTGCGGCTACCTAAATAGCGCTGAGAGAATGTGCGTTCAAATTTTGGCGCGCTCTTGATATTATGAAAATGAAATCACCTACCCAAATATCATCACGACTGTATTCTCAGAGGGAGCGGTACCTATATAGACATTTTCGAATACTGTATTGTATGTCATTACATTAGTTAGACCCAATAAAGATGACTAAGGGGGTAGTCAGAGGTACTAAATAACTAATTAGGTAAATAACTAACTAAATAACAATAATAAATACTTAATAATAAATAATAATAATAATAAATAACTTACTAAATAAATAACTTAGGTACCTACTAAAAAATAACTTACTAAATTCATTATTTAGTAAGTTGGTTACCTACATGTCCACATTTTGCAGAAGATGGAGTAGAAACTAAAAAAAGTGTACTAAGTGTAATACCTATAGAAATTGACATTCGATGACGAAAACTCGAGCGATCAGAAAATACCAAAAAGTGCCGCTTTGCTCTGAATTTCTCAGTGCTACCTTTATCAATGTAAGGTACAATTCGATAGAAAAGTGTCTAAAGTATACCTACTCTGGGACTGCATAGTTTGACCGTCCGTCTTTCTCGTACTTTTGCTTCAGAGACTAGAAAATCAATTCTTTTAGTTTTTGTGTAGGGTAGGTATCGATTTTCGTTAAGTAGGTACCTATACTTACTTATTTATTTATTAAAAAAAAACATCGAACCGATTTGGTAAGTAGCTAAAAATCATTCTAGGTACAATAATCACCCGTGTATTACAAGTAAATTAAAACCTATCTACCTTCAATGAATAGCCAAAAAAATCCACTACTTACAGGAAAAAAGTCGAAAAGGTCGAATCGTGACGCAAGATTTTCAATTTGAAAGTAGGTAGGTACGTCTAATCTACTATTTATTTTTTGTAAGTGATTTCAGGGCCGTCTTTTCTAGAGTTCCGTAAAGAACCAAATACAGGATGACATTTTCTTGTACGTATCAGAGCAGTAGGTAATTGAATGCAATAATTATGAAAAAAAATATTTAAAATCGCTTCGTCCAGCCAGACGCCATGAAATAATTTTGAAAACAACTATAGTAGGGTAGGTAGGTAGGTACCTACTTACTACTTAATCCTACTGATAACGCGAAAGTTTATACTTAATAATGGATTGGATGTATGGATGTTTGTTGCTCTTTCACGCAAAAACTACTGAACGGATTTGTGTGAAACTTGAAATATTACATAGTTTATGATCTGGAATAACACTTACCTACTTAGGCTTATGTAGGTAGGGTACCGGGGGTGAAGCCGCGGCCGAGTAACTTAGTATTTTTTAAGATTTATTATTTATTTATACAGAACATAAAGTCAATCAGTGACTATGTTAGCCCGTTGACAACTTAAATTAAATAACGTAATTTATACGTTATTCACCATAATATGTAACAGCTCCCTAGCTGACCCGGACAAAGCGGACAGGCGCAAACATACCCCCGCTTTTTATAAAATAATAGGTACCTACCCTATACTTAACTGATCTCTCAGAGGCTGACTCCGAACGATGCGGAACCCTTGATCACGCGTCCCACTAACACTTGCCCGTATTTATTATTGTTTCTTTAGTTAAAAGGCGGCTGGTTTTTGACTCGTTGGGCAACGTAACTGTATTTATCTCAGCGCGGCTATTTATAGAATGTTTTCGAAAATAGTGATCCGGTTTTGATAATTTTATAACTGGTTTAAAACTGTATCGCGGAGTTGTTACACATTCTCTCAAAACTTTTGGGGTAGTCAAAGGTATGTCCGAACTTCACTTATTTATAAACGCGTAAGTTTATAGGTATGGTTGTGTGTATTTTTACCTAATGTTTCCAAAATAAAATGTATTTCTTGTTCAAGTTCTTAATCAAATTAAAAGATCTGCAGTTAAATACATTTAAATAAAACATTGGGCAAGTGTCAGACGGAAATTCTCAAGTAGGGTTCTCGACAATATTTAATAAGAAAGGCCATTGACCAAAAGACTATTATATATTACTTTTAAGGTGCGGTACCCGAAATTATAAATCTATTCATTGGTCCACTTTCAAGTTGCAATTTGCAATATTACAGAAATAAAACTATTTGCATACACGTGCTCTCCAAGACATGTTGACCTGTTCTATATGACAGGGCTGTCACAAATGTAAAACGTAACCAAGTTCAAGACTGTAACGGCATACTAGGTACACCTAAGTAGGTAGGTACCTACCTACTTAGATTGAAAACAAATTTAGTACTTAATTACGACTGTAAGTAGTTTTTATATAACTTTTGCGATCACAATTCATATTTATAAATACCTACATGGACACGGGGTTTTATCGCGTTATTTACCTTATTCCTTTACGTCCCGACGACGCCCGACGTTTCGGCTATGTAGGTACCTATGTTGCAATAGCCATGGTCGCGGGTGGACGTCCACCGACCGATAAAACCCCGTGTCCATTCCATGTATTTATAAATATGTAAGTAAGTAGGTAGGTACCTACATAAGTAACTAAGTTCGTATGAGAAAGTGACGAGCCAACGAGCCAACTCCGGTGACGGAGTTTTTAGGCCACCTGACAACCCGTGCCCTCCGAAGCACGGAAGCTTAGACTTGCGGTCACCTATCCAAGTAGTGACCGCTCAGAACGTTGCTTAACTTCTATGATCTATCAAGAACGGCGTCTTAGCAAGCTTCGCCACGAGCGACTGTAATGCGGGCACCACACATTGGCTTCAACTTGGTTCCAATTCCAACATTGATGGCTACGAATAGAATGGCCAATGGCAATGCTCCGTTTGTTACTAGGTAGGTATACGGTTATTAAAAATTATCGTGATAATTATTTTTTTTGACAACCCTAACCTAACTAAACATTCTATTTTTATCGCGAACATAATTTTAAATGTCTCTAATGGACTTTAAAATAATTTCGTTTATCAAATACCTACTGACAGTTTAAATAACTTACTATTTCAACCAATTTATATACCTACTTATTTCATTATTAAAAAATAAGAAATCAGACAAAAAAGAAATCCAAATTCAAATTTAAACAAAAATACTTAATCATAATCCAAAAATGAAAAAGATGGGTTACCTTTACCTACCTATTAGGCCCCGAACGAAAACTATAATAGTCAGTTAAAAATTGTATGTAGGTAGGTATTTATTTATTATGCACAAAGAAATAAACAAACACAGAAACAAAAAATACCTACACTTCTAAACAACTAAACTACTAAACAACTAAACAACTAAACAACGTAAATAAATAAAGGAACTCTGTATTCTATCCAAAATATAGGTACTTATACGACCTAAAGTTAAAAATAGCATTAAAAAAGCTGTGGAATAATGCTATCAAACTTACGTCAAACAACAGTTAAGTTTTTTTGACATAAAACCTGTTTATTTTATTTACCTACGGAGCTCAATGACGTTACGTTGCGCGAGAATAACTACTTTACGAATTGATTCGAATAGTTATTTGATTCAGACGTGACTTTGCGGAAAGTCCATCCAAATATTGAAAATTTTCATAATATTTAGGTACCTACTCCTACGTACTCTCTCTCTACGTTGGTACTAGTACTAAGTAAACTAAATCAGTTTCCTCACGATGACTGCAAAAAGTTAGCTGCTGTTATGTAAAAATAATTATGATAACGACTGTATTAGTAGAGGTAGTCAGAGGTGTCCAAATTCATAGTACCTTTGCGTAACCTGACTGCGTGCGGGGTTACTTACCTACTATGTTTTTTTATTGTAACTAAATACTTGAAAATATACAAATTAGCATGGCAAGTAAGTAGGTAGGTATAGGTAGGTATTAGTGGCTATTCTGAGTGTCGCAAAAGCTAAACTAAGCTAACTAAAGTTGTTGCCGTCCCTTTCAATGCGATGGGAATAAAAAGGATGGCAATAATTTTAGTTAGGTTAGTTTAGCTTTTGCGACACTCAGAATTGCCACTATTATTAGGTTAGGTTATATATAATACCATGAATTGCGGATTTTCGATTTTCTCGATATTTCGGTCGCGCGGTTGCATGCGCCATGAATGAATTCATTTTGTGTAAAGTACCTATAGTTTGAATGTTGAGATAACGGATGATAGAGGTAATGGAAGAAGGTTATTGTTGTGTGTGACACCCCCTATTGTGGGTAAGAGGAAAAAAGAAGAATAGATGCAAGCGCTATGGTGAACCACGGTAAGTAAACTATGGTTAATAGCGAGTTCGAGTAGGTCTACGTAACGTAGCGTCTCGGCCTCGGAACAATGTCCATCCATCTTCCTAGGTCTCGGCAGACGCAACACCCGCGCCAGCGCCCGGCGCCGGTCTACCCCCTTTCTGTGATAATTTTAATTGTTGAAATAATTTTTCTCTTTGCAACTGGCAATCGTAATTTTTAAAGTGTGACATTTTGATTGCTATTTTGTTTTGACAATAGCACCAACTAAAGTTGCTAAAAGCTAAAGTTGGTCCGACCGCTTTCTATTGTAACCCTACCTAAGTATATTTTTAACTAGGTACCTACTTACCTATTACTTAAGCATAGGTACTCGTACGTAGTTGAGCCTATATAATAATATGCTCATGTGACATGTCAAAATATATTTAGGTAAGTAATTAATATGATTGTCAAGTCTGTCAACTCATTTTAGGTCAAAAGCTGTTAATATAGGTAATTACCATACAATCACGTAAGATGTCTTATTAATTATTCAAAAATTTGTATATTTTTGAAAGTAACATGATTAGGTACCAAATTGATAGATTTCCGAAATAGATAAGACGCGATCAGATAAGACATTTTCTAAGACTCATTACAATTTTATAATATGCTAATTTCGGTTTTTGGAATTTAGAATTAGATTCTATTTACATAAATAAAAGCTCTACTTTATTTAGCGGCAACTTACAATAATAGTGGATACCGAGAGGTAGGTAAGTATATGAAAATATATAGGTACCTAATAAGAATTTATTTGTTGTAGATTACAAGTTGGTAGCCTACGGGTACAACACGTGCAAGTGCAACTTAACTTGAGACTCCGCTGGAATGCCCCGCATGCCCCGCGGCACCCCGCACTCACCTTCGTGTTAAGTTCGAATTAATCGATTTTTCGGTTTAATTTCAGTGCATTTTGACAGGTCTGGATGATGATGGTACCTAAGTAGGTAGTTGGGAAACCCTATGAAAAAAATATTAATTATAATACATATCTACCCTCCCGCTAGCAAATTGCAGGCTTTGGGCCCGGCGAATGCCACCTTGACTAGTTATAACAAGGACGATGAAAGCGACTTTGACACGAGCTTTACACGGTGAAAAAAGCGAAGAGGATTTAAGGTGATAAAAAGCCTACTTACTTCATTAGAACAATGTCTCAGGCACTACAGTGTCACGTTGAGTGTAGTCGAAGTCGAAGAGTGTGTTTTGAAGCTGTAAAAATCATCTGGTAAGAATCTTAGACTAGATTAATAAAACAGGAAATCATAAAAAGTGACTCTATACTTACCTGCGTTTGCTATACGTCTCTACCGCGTGGTTTTGTGTCAGAAAAAAGATACTGTTTTTTTTTTGGTTTTTATCGCTAACGAAACAAGAGCTCATAACGATTAATTTTAGATACCTACAAGTTCTACAACAGAGTCTTACATTGGAATAATATTTCTAGTAACGCCATCTCTTGCCAAATTGGAGTACTAGACGGCGGCGATCAGTTGTTTTTTTCCCGATTTTTTTTGTCTTACCTGTAAACCTTTTAGTACACTACCGAGTAAAGAGATGGCGCTTCTATGGATAAACACTCCTGCCAATGGCCTATGGCACAGATAAAATAATACTAGTACCTATGGTTACTTTCCTACTGTACCTATGTATTTATTCTGAAAACAGAGTTTGGTTGCCACCAAGTGCAACTTCGCTATTCTTCCTAAACGAAACTATTACAGAGGTATTAAAAAACGACTTCACAAACTGAACATTCAGTTTAAATTCCTATGTTCAACGTAATAATAAAATGAAATAGGCGGCGGCGCTAGTTTGACGCATTCAGTCTGCAATAGGTCCGTTCCAAAAAACATCGAATAACCAACTGATCGACGTTGATCGATTAACTATTTCCTCCGGCTATCCATCAGCTTCTTTCAACATTAAGAACATGGAAACTCCAGTTAAAGTAGCGTCACGTAAAAAGAACTCTTTGAGGGGAAGTAGCGGGGGTATGTTTGCGCCTGCACTCGCTGACGAACCAATAGCACTCGCTAAATCAATGGTATGAGGTGCGCCGCAACACCTCTCCACCAATCGGACCTAACATTCCTAAAAATCGACTACTGCACAGCTTTTCCCCTCGGAGTTCTTACGTGCGTGACCTATACCACAGATTATATAATACACTAGTACAGATGCCTCATGTAGAACATTGAAAACAATCCTGAATTTGCGGGCAATTCGTCGGGCTATCCCGTTTTACCTGTGTTTCTGAGTCAGCTCCATCTAGCGTTCATGTCATGTAATTTTATTTTATTTTGTAGAAATTGATCTAGGAAATAAAATAATGGGATATTTTATTTCGTTATATTGACAAAAATTATATTTAAAATAGAAAATGTATGATTCTGGCAAAAATTTAGGCATTTTCATACATTTCCAGAGACTTTATTACGAAATAGCAACACGTAACGCCATCTATTCATTTGATTTTGGAACTACAACCATCTTTAAGGGGATGGGATACCATGCCTATAAGTCGTGGCAATTCTGGATGTTGCCAAAACTTAACTATTATACTAATTTGACAGTACTAAAATTGATGCCATTCTTTTTTATATCGATCAGTATGAAAGGGACGACAACATTTTTAGTGCTGTCAAATTAGTTTAGTTAAGTTTTGGGGACATCCAGAATTGCCACTAGTATAGTATTATATTTGGGGCAATTCTGAGTGTCGCAAAAGCTAAACTAAGCTAACTAAAATTGTTGCCATCCTTTTTATTCCCATCGCTATGAAAGGGACGGCAACAATTTTAGTTAGCTTAGTTTAGCTTTTGCGACACTCAGAATTGCCACTATTATCTGTGCCTATACCTTTATTGGGGAAAGGATTTAAAACAAAATATCAAGTGAGCCATCAACCTATATTTATTTATAAGTTTATAACATACATTAACAAATAAATTATGTTTTAAAAACATCGTGTAACGGGTTGAATATATATACCACTGCGCTGAGATTTAACAGTTTAATAAAACATTAATTTAAAACATTTACCCTTTATTTATAGACTAGAGGTTATCTAGAGCTCAGATGACCGTTAAATCCGATTCCGTTACTTTTCATAAAAAAAGCGAAAAAAATCTCTAAATTGACTCTAATCTAATAATCGAGTTATCTACATTTAAATTTACAATAATACTTTTATTATGACAGTAGACAGGGATTTCATAAATATTTGCCAAAATGCAAAATAAGATCTTTCAAAACATTAAAATATCCAAGGCAGTGGGTTAGTGCGTATATAATAATGGTGAATATTGGGCCGAAAATATTGAACACACATCCAGTCATACAAACGTAGTTGTATTATGTAGGAAATTGGAAGCAAGATTATATATAACAAGACTAATTTTAAATAGTGAAATTGCTCTAAAAGTAATAAACATCTGTCATTAAAAATGGACTTATTAAGTGGCAATTCGGAGTGTCGTGTTCGTAATCTAACAAAAATTAATGCCATCCTTTTTATTCCAATCGCTATGAAAGGGACGGCAACATTTTTGGTTAGTTAAGCTTAGTTTTGGCGATACTCCGAATTGCCACTATAAGCTTACTATAGCTCAGACTGCTGTTATATCTGTTACTATCTCTTTTCAATTACATATTTTCAAATAAAAGATTCCAGAAGGCCTTGCTTAATTGACAAATCATTATGAAAAATGGGGTTAATATTTATTCAAAAGCTTCAAAATATAAAGTGATAGAAAAGAGAAAAATCGGTCAAAAAACGAAGACATCATTGAATTTCATTGGAAGTTATAACTACCCTCATTCAACCAAAAAATATAGATGCAGTCTCCAGCGTTACTGAGATTTGACATAAAAAAATATTAATCAAGTTCCTATGAGCAAGTGGACAACTCTGGTGACGGAGTTTTTAGGCCGCCTAAAGGCCTCCGTCATAGCTTAACGACTAAAGCCGGGACCGATCTATTTTAAATACTATGATATAAATTTAAAATCCTGCAATTATCAACTTCATTTATATACTTGGATGTGGCCATTTTAATATCTGCAATTAGAACTTGCTGTGACATAGTTCCATAAATTGAGTACCATAAATGTAATTTATGTAAATTGTCCTAAATCATATGGTACATAATACAATTTTGTCGTACCTAAGTTTGTTTGAGCTAATGGTCGTTTTAAAATAAAGAATGATCACTAATTTAAGTTCCTTAAGCATTTTAAGATACATTTAAATATCTAAGGTATGTCCGAATACCTGTTCGGTACATGCCTACATTTTGTAGAAGCTAATATTACAAACATGACAGGTTGCAAGCCCACCGACGCTAAAGCGACCGAAACTACTTACGCGCGTGACAGTGATATAAATATTTCATCAAAATTTATTAAGAATGAAATGGCACTTTCAACGATCGGCACGAGGGGCTTGTGCGAGTTGAATGCACTTTGTTGCGTCGTAGTGTGGTCGTAGTACGAGCGGCTATTTAGAAATGCTAAGTTTTTCTATTATTCATTCTGTGATATGTAGAGATTTTAAAGTTTAATATCTTTGACCACTAGCTCAGCTGTCGGTTGACGGTCTAATAGTCGTCGATGTCGTACAAGTTGTCGATCTCCTCGTCGTCCAACTGCATGGATTGGAAGTCGACCTTGTAGCGGAGAAGACCTGGAAATATTAAATCGATTAATTTAACATGAATTTATTAAAAGAACAATTTCGATTGAATTGAAAATTGAATTTGTAAAGAGCTTGCGCACACCACAATCGCGTCAGTCACTGCGCGATTGTAGCGATTCGCACACAAATGAAACGCGCAGCGACTGTAAGTTTGAAACGTGTAAGAAACAAAATGGAGTCGGCAAGCTGTGACCGTGCACACTAGTGGCAATTCGGAGTGTCGCAAAAGCTAAACTAAACTAACTAAAATTAATGCCATCCTTTTTATTCTCATCGCTATGAAAGGGACGGCAACATTTTTAGTTAGTTAAGTTTAGCTTTTGCGATACTCCGAATTGCCACTACTACCCTCGCGTTTGTGAAACGCGCTGCGAACTAGCAGGGGACGCGCTACAAAATACCGAGCAGCGACTGCTCGTTCCAAAAACGTGGTGTACACAGGGGCTAAGGATTATTATTTTAATTTTAATGTGTCATAAAAGAAAACTCAAAACATTAAAACATGCGATTTTGCGAGCAAACAAACACACAAGAGAAACACTGTTTTAAAGAAACAGTAAGTACCATTGCCATCTAATACGGGCACCACACATTGGAGTGTTGAAACGTGTTGGTTCCAACACTCCAATGTGGGGATCGATCTTGGACGGTTATTGGACACAAACGGAGCATTGCTATTGGCCATTCTATTCGTAGCCAATGTTGGAACCAATTTGAAGCCAATGTGTGGTGCCCGCATGACAAGACAAGTAGATAGAACTTAATCTAAAAAATATTAGTTACCTCTCAAATCCAAAATGTGAGCGTGAAAAATCTAGTGATTTTTAGGGTTATTTTTGTATGTTAATAATTAATACAGCTAAAAACTTCTACAGACGGGAATCGAACCCGTAACCTTGGATGTAAGGTGGCTTCGGGTAATTCCGAAAGTCGGGATATTCCGATAATTAAGATCTACATTAGCCCGCATTAGTTGTCACTGACAATAGTAACTAATGCGGGGAGCGATGAACTTGGCGGCTAAATGAATGTTGCCAGTGCGGAAAATAGTGCCGTGTTTGGGTGTAGATCTTAATTATCGGAATAACCCGACTTTCGGAATTACCCGAAGCCACTCTACAGTACACTGGCCACCGCTCTACTGCGGTGGTACCGTGGAAAAGTAGTCTATAAGTTTTTTCGTTTGTGATTATCTTGTTAAGGTGAAAGCGCATGGGTAGACCGTGTTATTCAAATATATATAAAAGGTTTTTTTTTCAAAAAATAGACAAAACGATAAGATTTTTCTATAATATGGAACAAATAAGTTGGCTACCGTATTGTATATTTATGACTATGTATTACTATGATGATATTAAATTATATCATGTTATACCGAATGCTGATGTGTAGATTGTCTACGATAATGTTATAGTTCGAAAAAAAAATAACACACAATTACCTACCTCTACTTACTAAAAGTTGTATTTTTCCTTGTTTTCTATTTTAAATATTTTTGACAATTTGATCTCTTTAATTAAATTATGTCTTTTATTAAATTATTCGTGATTTAGTAGATAAACTGTAAATTTGTATTTATTACCTAATTTATGTAAATCGGGTATTAGTAATCAACGACTTCATGATTGTCTTGCGCACTGCGCACACCTACATTATCAGTCGATGTCCAGCAGTCACGGAGTTCGGATGTGCTCCTGCGTTTTATTGGCGACGGAGTTTCTAACTACATAGGTTTCCCGCTTTTTATCTACAGGATTCGGAATAATAGATAGTTGATTTCGTATGATGTATTTTTATTACCAAACAAATATGCCAAACTTCCAACGTACTTTTTGCAATTACATTTCTTTCCAGATTTTAGCGGAAAACATTTTTGCGTTAAATCACAAAAAGTTACAAGATACATTTAAAATATTATTTTATGTCAAATCTGTCATACTTGATTCACAATTTGATAGATATAGACATAACCCAATATTTTACTGAACATTTCTGTCAATTATGGAGTTGTCTGTTACCGTTTTGACAGTTTAGTAAAGATTTCATCACCCAAAAGTTACCTGTCAAATGTAGTATCAGAAATCACCAAAAATTACAGAGTACACACATTACATCATACATTTTATAATTCTAAACTTTTCCAATACTGCAGTTCAATTCTGCTCACATTCTGCGTGTTAACAATTCCCTTCATTCCAAATAAAACCAACTAAAATTTTAAAATCTAACCAATATCCGTCATGCCTCTTGGTTACTACACATTGAGGTTTTACAATATAACTTGGAGTCTTAAACTACTTAATAAAAAGCTGTTAAAGTAAGACTTTGATGTTTTGTCACTTATTTTATTGGTATCAGTTTTAGCAGCAGAGTTTTCAGCTTATAAAACTATTATGAATGGAGAAGAATTTTTAAGAAACTGGTAAATATTTTTGGAGTGAACGTCTTTTCTGAGACGTGATGACGCTCTTTCAAATAGAAGATCATACAAACATTTATCCATTGAAGACAACGCCAAAAATATTGACCATTAAACAGTTCTTATTTTGTTATTTTGTTGATGTTTCATTAAGTATTTTAATTAAGTATTTTGCAACCTCAAAGTGTTGCCACCATTACATTTTGCATCGAAAAACCGTTAGAATGCCAATTATATTTTTTTTATTCAGCTTCCGTACCGTTTTTGATCGCCTAACGGTCAGTTTCAATAACCTATATATCTGTAGTTTTGCTTAATTTTTGACATTTTTAAAGATAGTACACTAGGCGGTTTCAAGCGCTTAGGACACGGAGTATAGACCGTCCATCTCTACACATTAAAAGGTATTCAATTTAAGTGTACACGCTTTTTAGGCTCGTATTCAAACTCTACACTTGAGTCTTGGCTCAAAGATTTTTTTACAGTTCCCTTTGGCAATTGAGTGATGAATCACAGCTTGAGACACGATTCACGCTTGAGTATTATACGAGCCTTAGTATCGAAATAAATACAAAAATCAGTAAATTCACAGATTTGATTCAATATAGGCTACTGAAACTGGCCGTAAATTAACGTTTTAGCTAGCTAACTTTACCTTTGGATCGCCGATTCTGTTTTTTTTTTAACCTTTTCACGAATCACAGTTCGTGAAGCCTCTCAGAAACTTAGCATTTACAGCGATTTTTGTCCAAAAATTGCTGAATTTGCCGAATTTTCGTGGTGCGAATCATAAAATGACCAATTGTGGTTTTTTATGCGAAATACAGCATTTATCCGTCCGTCATGGTTTAACGACTTTAAAAGCCGGGACCGACAATTTAACGTGCCATCCGAAGCACGGAAGCGCTCAGCTAAAATGCCACCTGCGGTCACCCATCCAAGTTGTGACCGCTCAGAACGTTGCTTAACTTCGACGATCTATCGAGAACGTCTACTGAAAAACAACGTCTACTAAATATGTACTGAGATTAGCTTGCATCGTCAGAGTTGTTTTGGTAGAATCTCAGTGATATTTTATAAGATGGTATTTACTCAATGAGCTCTTACACTCATTCAAATAGGTCTACACATAGACTGATTTAAGCCATTTATACCCCGATCCAGAAAATAACGAAATAGATATCACAAGCGCTGAGTATCTAAATCTACTTCTATCACGGGGAAAATGAAGAAACTTTATCAGTAATTTACTGCACTTAGGTTACAAAAACCGATTTAAAAACGACATTCTCACTAAGGAAAGCTGTTACAGCAACTTTTCTAAGTTTCTTAATCAAGTTTAAATAGATAACATCATAACCTATGTTTAACAAACCAGTCTTTGCAAATGACCTTTAAAATCCCTTGATTTCAAGATAATTTATCGTGGTGGCCACGATATATCGCTACGATATATCGATTCAGATTCGCGTTTCAAAGTACGTAACGTGGATAAGATTACGTCTCAATGCACGCAAGATTTAGAACGGAAACATATAGCCTAGTCGTCCAAGCAACGACCCATAACCTGCTGCAACATTAAAATGGAGCTGGATGAATGGGGTGCAAATGACAAATGTTCCGTTTCTGAGATATTTTTTGTCGTATCGATTGTGCTCGGCGAAAAAATTGAGGAGAAATCCTTTATCTACAACACATCACAAGACAAACACAATCAAGGTTTTGTCTTCAAGATTTTCGTCCGAAACACGGCTTAGACACTTCAAATGAAGTCTCCAAGCCACTGTATTAGCTTAACCCTTCAAATAGAAGATTTCGAAGGCTACCAAGACTAGTACAGTAATTTTTTTATTTTATCTTTTGTATTTTTTTTTGTGTTTTTATATTTAGGACACCTATGCGTTTACATCAATGTGATTGATGTATTATTCAATACTTATACTTAAAAGTAATTTTTAGACTAATTAAACGGTAATCTAAGTAGTGTAGGGTATAGCTTGTTAAGACTTACCAGCAAAAGTTTCACAGTACGAAGTTTCGGAACCAAGA
Source organism: Xanthorhoe designata (assembly GCA_963582015.1). NCBI lineage: Eukaryota > Metazoa > Arthropoda > Insecta > Lepidoptera > Geometridae > Xanthorhoe > Xanthorhoe designata. The sequence continues at coordinate 2,172,741 of OY757058.1, forward strand.
TTTGTATGGACAAAACTTTGGTTCCGACGCGGGGCAACCGCGTATTATCGATTTGTGGTTGACTGATGCTCGCCTTGTTAGGTAGGTGTTAAAATCGGTAGGCCAGAACGCAACGCGAACGTTGCGATTTGTATAAAACATTGGTTTTAATTCCAACGCTGTAACTCTGTACGATGATTCGGAACCAACTTTACTCACTAAAATTTTTGTTCCGATGCTCGTAACAGAATCAAGGCAACCAGTGATTACCGTTTGATACCCATTATGCCGAGTCTAATGCAAAACGAAGGTTCGGAACCAAGATTTGTAGGCACAAAACTTTGGTCCCGACGCGGGGCAACCGCGCATTATCGTTCCGCAACCAGCTATTACCGCGAAGGTCAATCCGTAGATGGAAAAGTCGTAAGATAGTCAACTGATAGATCGGAACCAAGATTTGTTTGAACAAAACTTTGGTTCCGACGCGGGCCGACCGCGCTTCACCAATTGAACTAACCAACTTGCCCTCCCTACAATTAACTTAGATATCCGTCCGTTTTAACTTATTTCTATGTGTGATCATATTTACCTTATAGTATTTTTGATACGGCTCAATTTGCTCAAATTGCTAGTCCATTTATATTAATATTAGTTGTAGTATAAAAATAGTACAAAAAATAATTTTATGTTTGTACGAATTTGTTGACCTAGTACGCCATCTTGAATTATAAAATACGCACAGTGAATGCATCAACACATAATGACAGATAAATTAAGGTAATATTTGTCGCATTGATGCTAAAAACTATGCGATATTTAATATTCATGATCCGAGATAAAGTTACACATCGCATAGAATATCTTTGTTTTGTTGTACACTGGAAGTTTTACCGTTCATTTTAGAAATATTTGATTGGGGCAAATTAGGGCAGTTATTCACTTTACTTTTAATCGAAGGTTGTCGATATTATTAAACCTGTTAAAATTTATGTATTTTTTCTGTAGTGAAAAAATTGCGTCCGCTGTCTGTTTTCATAACAAATTCACTTCACACGATTTTACGCCCTTGTCTTTAACGCGTTTAGTGCCCAAGATGCACAATTTCTCCCTGGAGCAAGGGTGCTTGATTCATAATATCATTGACTGAACCGGCAAAGAATATGTTAACATCTAATTGATATTTCTGTCATTATTAACTGTATTCTTTTAATGAGATGTTGAAGACACTATTGTGATAGTTTTTTAATCATGGCTATTCGGGATGATCGTTTAGTTTAGTTTTGGCGACAACCCGAATCGCCACTATTGTCTTTTTCCAAGCTTTTAGTATGCGAAATATAACTTTTTCTCTAGGGCAAGTAATTTGATAACCTAATTTAGTACTCATCTAAGTCGACTCCATCTAACGGTTCGGGGTCGTCCATTTGAAACGATTGGAAGTCAACTTTATACCTCAAAATACCTATATTAATAATAATATAATATAAAATTATTGAAAGTTTTTATGGATTTTTCAATAGATTATTGGAAAATTGTTGTGGAAACAGCTCGTATGAAGATAATTTGATTATTATTTGTGTATTGATTCGATTTTATGCGTTTTGTGTTAAAATAGTTAATATTATTTAACGAAGTAATTTGAAAAAGTTTAATTTAAGTATACCAAATTATTTGTTGATATTTTTTAGTTTTAGTATTTTTGTTATTTGTAAATTTTTAACACATTATTATTGATAAGGTTCGTAGTTATTTTAATCCCACGATGTCCAAGCAGCGTTAAAAAGAGAAAGAAAATAAGATTAGTACTGTAGGAAAGAGAAAGCATATAACATGTTAATTGTAAGCAATTTTTATCCACTAATCGACAAAACAGTTATACAAGTATTTCGATTCATAGTGAGGTGCCTTTTCCTGGATCTAAAAACTTGGGATCAAGTATCAGGTTCAAGGGACCAAGTATTCAGTTAAAGGTAGAAAATATCCGATAGAGGACTAGGTATTCAGCTCAAGAGATTAATAATCCCTTTTAAAAGGACCAAGTATCATATTCAAGCGATCAAGTATCTGGTTCAAAGGATCAAGTATTCGGTTCTGCTCGAAGGACCTATATTCCATTGCTAAAAACCAATAATACAGCTTGAAGGACTAACAATAATATTAGAAAACGACCAAGTATCCGGCTCGAAGGACCCAAAATCTGGTTCGAAGGACCACAAAAAATACATTTCAAAGACATTAAAATGGATGAAAAGGCTACATACCACCAATGCCTCCGAAGCCGCGCACAAACTGGCTGCCCTCTTGGCTCTTGTCGGTGATGATCTCCAGCGTTGCGCCGAACGACTTGTAGTTGTTGGCGAGCCACTCTAGTAGAGGCTGGCATTCAACCAGCTCTAGTTCTACCCCGCTCTGAGGAAGACATGGTGTGTTTTTATTTGTCGTACCAGTTAAATGTATGGCAGTTACATTAGTTTTTTATTTATATTGCTACCTTTTATAATGTAGTGTTTTTATATGAATAGGAACAACCCTCCTTATATGTAAGTACCTACATTTACTACAAACTTGGTGGTCCATGGTAAGACATACTTTTTGTCAAATGGTCCCTCACGACTTTAAGGTTAAGAACCACTGTTCTAGTTCGTTCATTCGTTCGTATATGAGCAATTGGCCAACTCTGATGACGGAGTTTTTAGGTTGCCTAAAGGCCTAGTAGTATAACCGTTAGTAGTATTACCTCTTTGTCAGTGAAGTGGGATTTATCCTTCTCCTGTTCGGGAGTGAGATGCAAGATAGTGGTCTCCTGGTTGTTGGCGTGAGACTTCAGAACGTATCTGTAAATAAAAACAAATATTGTCACAACAAGAAAAAAGTTTTCAAACAAAAAAAATGCAGTAAATCCACACGTTAATATTAAGAAGCTATGTAGTCACAGTCAGAGATACACACAGCAAACTTAGAGCATCCCTCTTTTTCGTAGGGGTTAAATTTAACAGATTGTCAGAGTATAAAAACTAGCAAATACATCCGTAGAGGTAATATCAAATCAGCAGAATTACAGATAGTATATTGAAAACAAGTTGTAAATATGCAACTGACTTCAAAGAGAGAGAGAGTGAGTGAAAAAAATCAAGTAGGAGAGAGAGATAACAACAGATAAAGCAGGAGCGAGAGATTAGAAAAGAGAATGAGAGATGTATACATAGAGAAATAGATAAATAAATATCCTTGGACATTCCACACACGCAAATAGAGGTAAAGAGAGAGCGAGAGAACAGATAAAGCAGGAGCGAGAGATAAGAAAAGGGAACATGAGATGTATAGATCGATAAATAAAGAGGTAGAGAGAGAGGGTAGAGAGATTGAAAAGAGACTTACCTCTGAATATCCAAGTTCTCCCAGCAAATAAGGGTCTCCACTGAACCGAGCTCGAGCGCTCGCAACGTGTCATCAACACCGAAGCAGTATTTACCCGTGTCCTGTGGAGGAAATAATACAAGAAGAGTTTAGTAAAATGATGTACATTTCTGAAATAATAGCAAATTTATATAAATGTGTGTGTGTCTATGAATGTAAAAGTGTGTGTAACTGACCTGCGAGATCTCATCAAAGTATCTGCCGATGAGCTTCTTCTCCTGGATGAACTTGACGTTCTGCAGTGACTCGGCGGCCAGCTCGATGGCTTGGTTAAAGCCATTCTCTCCGCCGTAGGAGACGTCCACTAGCTTAATGATCTTGGCTTGGAGACGCTGGATGAAGAGAATATTATAATTTAGTAAGTTTCTGTAGATTATCCTACTTCCTACTAATATTATATACGCGAAAGTTGGAATATACATAGTTCGGTCGTTCGTTCGTATGAGCAAGTGGCCAACTTGTAATATACATAGTTTATGACCTGGAATAAAATATAGGCTACTTTTCATACAGGAAGGTACCACGGGGGCGAAGCCGCGGGCAAGTAAGTTAGTTTTTTATAAAAAGGTGTCGCCTATGTTGTCCGCAAACCAACTATTCTATTTTTTCTAAAATATCTATTTCTCATAAATTAAGGTAAGTACACAAATGGAATCATTTTTTTATAATTTATACACTGTGTATTATAATTATAAGTAACTTACCGGATCAAACATGTCTGACTGGCTGAGCTCAGTTTTGAAGTCGGCAGAACCAGCGAGGATGAGACCGGCAACGTTCGGCCGGTCAGCGCTGATGAACAGTTGGGTGGCCACTTCGGCTACCTGTGGATAAAATAACAGATTAGCTGAAGCATACGATACATTAAAAACAGAAGAAATGATTGAGCAAATACAGAAGTCGAACTTCGCGAAAACATTCATTTAAATGTATGTTTGTATTTTTATTATAGTGGGCGAAAGCCCGCCTGAGACGCAGAGGTTGCGGGTTCGATCCCCGCTGCGGGACAAATGTTTGCATGATCTGCAAATATTTGTTTCGTGTCTGGGTGTTTTCTATGTATAATATGTATGTATTTACAAAAAATAATGTATCTATGTAGTATATCAGTCATCTGGTTACCATAACACAAGCATTAAGTTGCTTAGCTTGGGACTAGAAGACGCCGTGTGAAATGTCCAAAGATATTTATTTATTTATACTTATATGAGTAGCGACTCTAACAACTCTCTCTCTCGCTTCCAAGCTATGTGTCCCACATGGTGGCAGGGTCAGCTTTCCTAACAGATTTTCTCCACTTCGCTCTGTCCTCGACGTCGTTTTCGGAAACTTGACACTTTCTCATATCTTTTAACACTACATCTCTCCATCGTATCTTGGGTCTACCCCTAGATCTGCGGCCAGGAATGGAGAGTTGTAGTGCTAAATTTCCCACATATTCAGGCGGCCTCCTTGCCACGTGGCGAAAATAGCGACTCTAACAACGACGCAACAAAGTGCAATTTAATAATGTTAATGTGATTATCTTACCTTTCGCACGTAATTATGTCTCTTCTCCATTCTGAGACGCGCGAAACGCAGCGCGGACTGACCGCCGCGCCCGTGCTTCTTGGGCAAGTCTACGGTGAATTTATGTAGAACCTAGAAAGAGAACATAAATTAATAACACTATATAAGTGGCAATTCTCATAGCGATGGAAATAAAAAGGATGGCAATAATTTTAGTTAGCTTAGTTTAGCTTTTGCGACACTCAGAATCGCCACTATAATCAGTTTATTTTAGAAAAGTATGTACCTTGATTATTGTTAATTTAATCATTATCTATTTATTGTTAGGCTAGCTTATGATGTTAAGTCTTTATTTACTTATAGCACTGCTTTGGTTTCGTACTGTTATGGTGTTGTAATTGTTTTTAATAAATAAATAAATAATCACAACAGACGGTTTAACGGTGAAGGAAAACATCGTGAGGAAACTAGTTAGCTCTCTAATAGCGTCGATGGGTTTGCAACCTGTCACGTATGGAAAGTTAACTTCTGCAAGATGTGGGCATGTACCAAATATGTATTTGGACATACCTCTGACTACCCCCTTAGACATCTTCAAAAGGATCTAAAAATTGCCTGAAAGATCTGAAATAAATGTCTACCGCTCCCTGAGATACAGTCGTGTTCATATTTCATTTACTTCACTAATCACACTATCACACTAATCACATCACACTATCACACTAATCACACTAATATTATAAAGGTGGAAGTTTGTGTGTAAGTGTGTTTGTTACTCTTTCACGCTCAAACGGCTGGACGGATTTGAATGAAATTTGGTAAAAAAATTGCTTATACCCTGGATTAAAGAGTAGGCTACTTTTGATCTAAGTATTCCCACGGACACGGGAACTATTCACCGCGGGTAACACCGCGGAGCGCAGCTAGTATTATTATAAGCTAGCGACCCGCACGCGTCTTTCCTCTAATATTATGTTCATGTATTATAAGTAAAAAACACCAGGGAGGACCTTATGCAGGCCACAGACAAGGGCGTTGCAGTCGCAACTTACTGGTCCAAAACTATTTAATTATTTAGTTGAGTCTTCGACACAAGAAGAAGAAAAAAACCATACATCCTCTTCTCTACATGCCCAAACCATCCTAACTTATTTTAGTTAACATCTTTAAAAAGTCTAAAAAGTCTCTAAAAATTGCCTAATGATCTGAAAGAAATGTCTACCGCTCCCGGGATACAGTCGTGATCATATTTCATTGATTTATTTTTTCTTTTATTATTTATTTATTATTTTTAGCCGTTAGTGTCCCACTGCTGGGCAAAGGCCTCCCCCCACTCCTTCCAGACGTCACGATCTTGTGTTAGGATCTCCCAGTCGGCTGTAAATTTGTCGAGTTCGTCCCGCCATCTCCGTCTCGGTCTGCCGCGTCGCTTTCTCGCCGGGTCGGGGCGCCACTCGGTGGCTACCTTCGCCCACACACCGTTTTTTCTTTAAAAAGTTTTATTTTCTTACCTCGCGAGTGTTTCCCTGCAGGGTACCGAATAGCGCTCCGTTACCGTCCATGACAATAAAACCAAACTTGTTGTCATCCGCGAGCAGCGCCGTCAACGCCTCCGTATGGAACTTATTGTCGCACAGATACAAGGAGGTGTTGATTGGCTTGAACGGCTCGAAGTCGATGTTGACCTTCTTCTCTTTGCCCTCCTCGGTGACGATGGTCCCGCAGTAGATGACGAGCCCGTTGGGAGGTACTGAGGATATCATGCTTAAATTAAATCAGGTAAAGGATAGAGAAAGAGAGAGGTCAAGGTCAAGGTCAAGGTCAGGGGTGATGACTCCAGAGAGCAGGGAAAGAGAGAGGTCAAGGTCAAGGTTAGCGGCCAACTGAGTTTGCGGCGTATCGGTTTAGTACGCCTTTCCATATATTTGAAATGGAGTGTCCACGTTTTGCTAGTTTGCGCTCACTTTACGCAGTTTGCGGCATTACGCGCTCCGACTGTCTCAGTTAGTGGCCGACTCACAGCAAAAACGGTTCCAGTCGGCGGCGGCGATATGGTTGATGGCGAAAAATTATCTGAGTTTGCAGCTAACTCAAATTTCAGTTTGCCACTTTGCGGCTCACTCAGTCGGCCGCTAACAGTTTGCCTACTGTGGACACAGCCTTTTAGGCCTTTACATCTTTACTAGATGATTTAAACAGAGTCAGAAGGCAAGCTTTGCCTACACTTAACGGGACAATGTAGTGCCTGGGACATTGTTGAGATGGAATAGGCTTGCCCAGCGCCTAAACCATCTTCTCAGCTTAGCCGGCCATATCCACAGGAAAGACGATGGTCAATACGTGTGGGGCTGACTAGCCGCGGGTTTCCTCACGATGTTTTCCTTCACCGTTTAAAGCTCGTGTTAAAGTGCATATACATTTTCCGGCACGAAAAGTCCATTGATGCACGGCCGGATTCTAACTCACGACCTTCGGATCGAAAGTCGACGTACTTATCCACTTGGCCGACACAGCCTAAGGTTACTAAAACTAAAACTCACCCTTAGTGTACAGCTTAAGCCGATGCTGTACCGACGTGATGGCTCCAAGTACGGACAGTCGGTTGACGCGCGACTTAATATTGGACGCTGTTCCGAACTCGTCCGCCAGCATCTTGGACACCCGCGAGATTTGATCCTTAGGTGGTATGATGAGGGATATCATTGACGTCCCGTTCCTGTGGAAGAAATTATACTGTTATTGACAGAATAAAAATAATTATAAACGCGACGATTCCGTCCTCCTATCATCGGGTAATTTACACTGTAAGGCGATTAAAATAAGAATTAAATTTGCTTGTCAATGTCACTCGTAGTATCGTCGCGATGAAATCGCCGTGTGGAGACACGTTCATAATGGGTGTATAGAAATACGTGGCAAGGCGATAATATCGCCGCGATTCTCACGCTCGTGGAGACGGTCCCTTAGAAGTAGACTCGAATTTAAATTAAGATCCATAGAATAATTATTGGCTTTTTCATACACGTACCTTCTTAAAAAAGTAATTGAATGTTTTTTTTATTATTGCAAAAACTTGATTTGATTTATAAATTACTTGTTTTGGTAAGTTCCTGATAAAGTGTTCCTGGTGGGAAATAGAGTCGCTTTATTTTTGGGCTAAGTGTACCTACCTACCTTTTTTCAAAAATCTAAAATGAAATCTTCAAAATAAAAATAACGATTTTCTAAAATCAAAACTTTCTTGCTACAAAAGAAAAGCTACTAGCTACCCTAAGAACTCTAAATTTTGCACCACATGCATAATAATAATTATTATTTATAAAGTATTTTTACTGTAAAAAAAATTTCAGTTCCCTAAATTAAAATCTAAAGATAATACCTAAGTCAGTAGACATCCGATTAGTTTTCAGTATAATTTAAGATTATTTCAAGATATATTTTTTTCTTCTTATACATCATTTTCTACTACTATTGTTCACGAACATTGTATTAGTAACATCCATCCCGAGCGATGTTTTATAATAATATTTGCATGTTGTGACAAATAGCTGAATGTGATGAACTGTATTAAATTTTAACACCTGTTTGTAACTTACCATGTTCAAGGCAAATAAATGAATTTGAATTTGAATTTGAACAAAACAATAACCATATCCTACACCATATCGCTAATTACAACGAGCCAACACATCGACAGATCGAAATGTATTTATACTTTATTTATAGCATCATCGCTCACTTGGACGCATCAAGGTGACTAACCGTCATAATGTCTTCCTGTACAAAATGGGTTATCATTTACGTATAAATAAAAAAAATCGAGCTATTTATTACCTACATCTATTCAAGTTTTTGTTTTAAGAGTGTGCGTAACGTACATAACGCCGAAGAACAAGCGGGATAGCAAATAATATTGCAAAACACTTTAATAATTATTATTCATCAAGCTAAACTTAGGGGTTTGTACGCGTCAAACTAGCGCCGCCACCTATTTTATCTTATTAGAATAGAATAGAATAGAAAAAAACATTGATTTACAAAACTTACACACATTACAGTAAAGGTACAATTAAAATATATATTTTAAACCTTTAGTAGAGATTTAAAAAAAAATGTATCTATGTAGTATATCAGTCATTTGGTTACCATAACACAACCATTAAATTGCTTAGCTTGGGACTAGATGACGCTGTGTGGAATAATAATAATAATAACCCATAGTTCCCCGGTAACCAGTCCACTACCATCCCACCCCCATAGCCCGGTAGTAGTTTCCCACATTTTTAATAGTCCTGCACAGACCGAGGACTGCCTTTGGATGCATTCTTGTGTTATTCAGGGTAGTCACCGGTATGTGTCTCCATCACAATAAGATCAAAACTGTCAAAAGGGCCTCTGTGTGTTGGCTTCGGCCCCATGCATGCCTACCAAAGGTCCGGGACTCCATAGTCCCGTGATGGTAAACCTTGACATACATAATAATAATAATAGCCTTTTATTTCCAAATCTCTTACTGATACATTTTGCCTAAAGATTAAGTTTATGTGTTAGTAGTATCTTAAAGCTAGTTTCTATCCTATTGTTAGTACTTATTTATTGCGAGAAATGGATCCCTGTGTGGGTAAAGGCCTCCTCCATCATCTGCCATGACTCTTCATCAACTCCATCCATCCAGTCATTTCCTGCCATGTCAGTTATGTCATCGGTCCACCGTCTACATGGTCTTCCTACATTTCTTTTACCGGCTGGTCCTTTCCATTTTGTGGTCTGTATCGTCCATCTTTGATCTTTTAAATGTGATATGCTGTGTGGAATGTCCAGGTATATTTATTTATTTATAGCTGAATGTTTTATTTGAACTTAATAATCTTCAGTTTATTCGAAGACAAAGCACCACTGGATGGAGCGTCGTTGCGTCGATGCACATGCGCAGCTGCGTCGCACGCATTGCGTCACTGCACTTGCGTTAAACGCGGATCGATCGAGCCACACCCTAAACAGGGCTGCGTTAAGGCGTAAAATACCAGTCTCGGGGTTAACGTCAGTTAACCGTAGTATTGGATACTGTCCTCGATACCGAGTATCACAAATAATTTGAAAATCCGCCATATTAATAATCGAAACACAACTAATGCGTCATTGCATAGTGCGTCGGGCGGACTGCGTCCCGCACATGCTATGACGCATTAGTTGTGTTTCGATTATTAATAAATAGATCGAAGATCATTGAATTTTCTGAAGTCAAGTGTCGTCGGACGCTTTGCGTCATTGCACATGCGTTTTACGTCGTGGATCGAACCACACCCTGTAACTGTTTTAGGAGTAGGCAAATGTTTGTTCGAAGACCGTACATTTCTGTTACATGGACCGAGAAGTCAACATCACATGGTATTATAAAATATCTTTAAAAAAAATTCAACATTTGCTATGGTTGCTGATGATGACGTAAGTTAATGAATATGAAAAATATTTAAAGATTCAGAGTTTTCAGAAAAGTTAATGTCCTTTGCACTAAAAAAAATTTAGACAATCAATTAATTACCTTTTGTGAGATGTTACAGCGATGAGACGAAAAAAAAAACAGGGGTTACTAAATTAACCCCTACTCGTGTTCGGTCGCGGAACATGTCTTTGGCGTCTTATCAATTGAGCACTTATCAATGCTCTACATCTCGCTTGATGTTCTCTCAATCGCTTGAAAACTCTCTTCATACCCCCTTCGTCCTTAAATTTCGCATCCATAGATTTCGACAACAAATAGAGCATATTCAATGTCTTTATTGCACTTTCTAAAGACAACGTGGAACTTTCCATGTTAAACTTAAAAAAATTAAAAAGAATGTCACTGACTATACTTTGAAGTTTGAACTAAAAGATATTTGATGTCGCTTTGTTGCAACAGATGAGAAGCGCGACCCAGGCGAGCGCCGAACGTAGAATGAGATGAGGGATCACGGCTCGGCGTTACCGGTCGGTGGCTGCAGAGTTGCACATGCGCGCTGCAACTGCGGCAATGTACATGCGCTTTGTGACGCAGTGGGTCGACCGAGCCGCGCCCTACCCCGACCCGCGCTCTTTCATTGCAGAAAGGGTTCATTTGCCGACAGAGGAATTAAATCCGTTGTTCAATCAAACTGACATTAGAAATGGGGTAGATGCGTGTTTTTAGGTTTCGTACTTAAAATGAAAACATAGGAGAGTGAAAAAAATATCGATATTTTGATATTGAACTATGTATACTAATAACTGTTTTTCACCTTAAATAAATCAAATCCTTTGAAAAAAATTTGTGTCTCTGAATAAAAACAGCAATAATAGGTAAAACCACTGTCAAAATGATTATAGGCCACTTAATTGTCATACGGAAGAAATTCAGGAAGTCGAACAGTTTCATTACAAATAAAAATAAAGAAAATTCTAAAAAAATATAGATATAATTACCTTTGTGAGATGTTACAGTGATGGAAACGAGAAAACGAAAAAAAAAACAGGGGTTACTAAATTAACCCCTACTCGTGTTCCGTCGCGGAACATGTCTTTGGCGTCTTATAAATTCAGGTCTTATCAACTCTCTATTTCTCGCTTGATGTTCTCTCAATCGCTTGAGAACTCTCTTCATACCCCCTTCGTCCTTATAGTACGCATCCATAGATTTCGACAACAAAAAGAGCATATGCATTGTCTCTATTGCACTTTCGAACGACACAGTGGAATTTTCCATATTAAACTTAAAAAAAATAAAAAGAATGTCACTGACTACACTTTGAAGTTTGACCTAAAAGATATTTGATGTCGCTTTGTTGCAACTGATGAGAAGAGCTGCTAGGTAAACGCGCGCGACCCAGCCGAGCGCCGAACGTAGAATGAGAGATCTCGGCTCGGCGTTACTGGTCGGTGGCTGCAGAGTTGCACATGCGCGTTGCAACTGCGGCAATGTACATGCGCTCTGTGACGCAGTGGGTCGACCGAGCCGCGCCCTACTCCGAACCGCGGTCTTTCATTGCAGAAAGGGTTCATTTGCCGACAGAGGAATTAAATCCGTTGTTCAAATGGGCATTATAATGGGGTAGATGCGTGTTTTTAGGTTTCGTACTTGAAATGAAAACATATTCTAAGAGTCAGTTAAGAGGTTGCAGAGCTGCACATGTGCGTTGTAAATGGGGCACTGTACATGCGCCTTGCGGCGCAGTGGCAAAATTCGCGGCTTAATTTGCTTAGTGATCATAACGACATTACCAAAGCGTGGTAGACAATAGACACAGTAAATAAGTTCACTTGACACAGTAAAGTAACTGATAGACAATCTAGCACTATCACTCAGACAAATAGTCAAGGATATACGAATATAAAACAACAGAGGGCAAGCTAAATAAAACCGTTTAAAAAGTAAGGGTTTTATCCGCCGTAAAAGAAAAACAATGTAAAAGACTCACTTAGGCGGGCCATAGACGATCAATTATATTGCGTGCGCAATAAGACGAATTGTGCAATGTTATTGTAGGTCTAGGGCCCGCCTTATATATGTTAAAATCTGGTAGTATTATACCTTATGGTGTTGCTACAGCATGAGTTGTTTGACACGCTGTAGCGGAAGAGGATTGTTTAACCTCTCGCAGACGAGGTCCGCTTCTGCGGCACCCGTCGTCGCGGCCCGAACATCGCGTAAACTAAAGCCTTATATTGCGCTTGGCGCTTCTCGAAATCTTCCAAATACTCTTTCATTTCATCGTCCAACTCTTCATTTGATTGCAACGCTTTCGTAAACGAATTGAGTCTTTCTAATGTAACCAAAGCTTCGGCTAACGACATTCTTAGAGTTATAAAACAGAAAGCACTTTTACATTTTAATAAATATTATCAAATGTCTAATTAACTGAACTGACTAGTAGTATAGGAATGAGACGTCGGATACGACCGCGCCCGTGCGTTCCGACCGAGAAGATAATGTGCAATACGCGATCTCTGCGTTGCATTGCAGGTCGGTTGCAGAGTTGCACATGCGCGTTGCAACTGCGCGTTGCAACTGCGGCAATGTACATGCGCCATGCGCGCATGTACGTGCCTCGATCGACCCGCCGCAGAGCCACGCCCAGCTAGAATTTAACTAGCCAATTCTCAAATAAAAAAACAACTATGCCCACTCACTGTGTACAGCATAATCAAATCTTTAGACATTCCAGACCCTTTTAAAGATATCTGTGGGTTGCCACAGCCTCACAGGGAACATTAGAGAGCCTTAGATTATAGGGGTTTCCGATACTTGGACACAAATGGATAGTTAAATATTATCCGATTTTAATAGTAGTAGCAAAGACGATTAATATATTATCGTCTTTGGTAGTAGGTATCATTGCATTGATCCGACTTTAATATTTTGGTGATAAACATAAACTGTCGACTCTTAACTCTTTTGTGGTCATGCATCTATATCTGCAGAGTGTGATCGTCCCAGTCTTCCTAGCCATATTACCTACTATCTACAATCCGTAACGCTATACAAATAGAGAATGTATGAGAATAGTAATTCAATGACGATAAGTCACGTGGTCTGAAGTCTCAGAAAAAAAGGAATAACGATGACAGAAAGAGATTCGAAGAGACTGTAGATCTGTAGGTAATAAATAAGGACTACCTATAGGCACTGAACTGTTACAAAGAACTGAAGTGCAACAAACTTATTCATATTCATATTCATATTCATTTATTCATTGTTTCTTACCTCGTTGCTGCAACAAGATGTTCGTGCAGCGCGGCGCTCGCCGAGTTATCCTCGACAAGCAGCATCTGCAATATGCCCTCCTTCTCGTAGAATCCTCTCTTCCTCTGTCTCCCTTTTATCAATATCAGTTAACTCCTCTACTTTAGGATCAAGTTCTCCTCTCCAATTATCAACTGCCTTTTTCGACAAGTCTAGCAAACCTTTAGGGTTTTCAGGCACAGGCTTGTTTTTGTCACACATTATTTCAAAGAAACTCGAGTGAGTTCTAGAAGACGCCCGTATTTTCCGATTTTGGAATTCGCGCGCGTTACGTACAAACGGATGCAGAGGAATGAACGAAGTTCGCGCGTTCGGTCGGAAGTTGCAGAGTTGCACATGCGCGTTGCAAGAGTGAGGCATTTTACATGAGCTGCATGCTGCGTTGGCGTTGGGCCGATAATACACGTGGTGCTAAGTTGACCTTGGTTAAAGAATAAGATATTTTTTCTTATTATTCAGACGAATACTACTAATATTCTCTTCTTCTTCCTGCCCTTATCCCACATTACGTGGGGTCGGCACAACGTTTATTCTTCTTCCATTTCCCTCTATCAGCCGCCATCTCAACATTCACCTCTTTCTTACTCATGTCAACTTTCACACAGTCCATCCATCTTTTCCTTGGTCTCCCTCTACCCATATATCCATCTACATGCATATCATGAATCCTACTAATATTATAAACGTGAAAGTTTGAATGGATTTTTGTTACTCTTTAACTGAACCGATTTGGCTGAAACTTGGAATACACTTAGTTTATGACCTGGAATAACACACAGGCTACTTAATATTAAGGTACAACGCGAGCTAAGCCGCGGGCGAATACGACTACTTATTTAATATTATATAATATAAGGGTCATGTTAATTAAAAAAAAAAAAACATGTTTTAGCTAAAGTAGAAGAAAGTTGAATTGTAGAGTTTCTCTGCATCTCCTATTAATTCGGATTCCCTCATACTGTCTCAGTAAAAAACACTCTTTAGAGACAATCCTATAACCATACTCAGAACAAATAAATACATTTTTATCTTTATGAAGGGATTGCTGCCCCTTAGGAAGGGAAGGCTTTATACGAATTGGCAACAAAGTGCAATAAACTTTGTCAGATTTACTTGGTGCTTAAGACCCATCTCTCAGTCTCGCGCTGTGCAAGTTTAGGTATTTTAGGCCGCAGCGAGTGAGCCGCACGGCTCGCGTTCTATATCGTGAGCGTGTAGCGTCATAATCTGAAAAATCATCTTGATCCTTTCCGAGTTTATGATAAAAATAAACTAGGTACATTATTAAGTTACAACTTTTTTTATGGAACTATTAAAAATGTAAAGTAGATTATATAATTGTATATTTGAAATGCCTATTTGTATTAATAAAGTGAGAATTATGACTTTAAATAATACATTTGTTTTTACTTACGATTGACACTAGGAAACGAATAGGTACCTACTAAACTTAATTTACTTATAGCTGGTGTAATTAATTGAAATTAACTTTTTCTATAGGTAATAATAATAATAACAGCTAATGATGTCGATGACAAATTCAAACGGCCATAATCTCGAGAACTACTCGTTCTGGACCTTCCGTTGTTGGCTCAAATTACTTAAATCATGATTTATGAATTACTAAGTATTCATAAATTTTTTTTTGGAATTTGACTATTGTACCTACTTATTCACTTTTACTGTCATTTTTGTTATTTAAAAAATTCACTGACATTATACAATTTTTGTTTTTACATTCATTTCTGATATTTACTGTGATTATAAATACTTAAATAAATATCTTTGGACATATTATATTTGTATATACCTATGAATTGCCTATTTGTATTGATAAAGTGAAAATTATGATTTTAAATAATACAATTGTTTATTATTTTACATTATTTATTTTTTTCATATACCTACTATACAAAACACTAAAATATGGTCTATTCATTGACCTACATTCTTCGAGGAAGACTAAAACACCTAAAACTATTTACAAAATTATCTCCCGTAGGGGCATTGATCTCGACTTTCTTGGGTCAATCAATTCAGGTAACATACTGTTATGATAAAACTGAATTAGCTTTGGTAATATTTTTTCTTCCCAAAATTCGTCGTCCCTATAAACCCTCACAACTTTAAGCGGAAAATCTGGACCAGTCCACACAGCAAACAAACAAATATCTTTATCTGCAATGTGCAACTGTCCCTGGACTTGGTAATACCAGTCATTATTAGGGTTTAAGATGAATTCAGATTGTTGATTCAATTTAAAACATTTAAGTTTTTTTCTCTCAAAGGCAGTTTCAGGATCTATGCCAAATGCCGAGCTAGGGCATTTAATTTCTACAATCCCTTCACTAAAAATTCCATCAGGCGTAGCTCCTAAATAGCAGTAGTCTTTGTCAATGAACAAGCCGCATTTATCTATAATTATATTTTCTTGCATGCTGAGCTGGAGCAATGCTCTTTCTTCATTCTCTTTTCCATGCTTAACAGAGGCAATATTGCTTAAGTCATATCTATATAGAAGAGCTTTCACAAGAGGAGCTGAATTTTGGTCTTTTCTTCGTTTACAAATTTTGCCAAAGGTAGACGCTGTGAGTAGGCATCTTCTAAGTTCAAGCCACAACGAACTTTCCGCCTGTAGTATAGTAGAACGTTCTATCTCATGCCGTTTATCGGCTTGTTCTTTCAAATTATCAAGGAATGCTTTCTTTCCGCGTTCGTAGTCGTCAGTACTCATTAGACATGTGCGCCGGCGTTGAAATAATCGGCGGCGGACGCCGGCCTGAAATCGGCGGCGGCGGCGTGATTTCGGCGTGAACTCGGCGCGTATACATAGTATTTGTTTAGGATGTGTTATTATACTAATAATTAAAAAATGCTTACATATTTTCATACATTTATTAAAAAGTGTTAGACCGGCAATAGAAAACACTCTCTCACTGGGTGTGGGGGTGTAGCGGGTGCTGAAAGTTTTTTTTCGGACGGATTTTTATGTTATGTGGTCTTCCGGACCTTTATCACTTCACCGGGCTTTGGCGAGTGCAGAAAGCCTCTACGCCGGAACAATGAATTTAAGCAAACCTACTTAAGGTACTGACCTTGGATTAGACTGTTGCCATGCGAGGCAAGGCCTGAGGGGCCTGCCCTGAAGGGGCAGAAAGTGACGAGTACCCCGTCGGCGAGGTTGGCATCGGGCGTTGAGCTGAAAGAGAAGCATGCAGTGCATGCATGTGGTGCCATAGCCGCGTTAGCGGTGGTGATGTCATCATCTGAAAAGCCAAGAATGTGTCTAGGTCGACGGAGGGAGTCAGGGTTGTCCTGGACAATGGGATAGTCGGGGAGGTTTGAAACCAGGGGGTTCGGGTGGTTAGGGGCCGAATCGTAAAAGCGCCTTTTTCCGAGAGTCCGGCGATAGACTTAAGACCGATGTCACGATGGAGATCTACGTTGCGCGAATACCACGGGGCATCGGCGGCATTACGGAGGAATTTGTTCTGAACTTTCTGGAGGATTCCAATGAATTTGGAATGACCGAACACCACGGAGGCGTACGTCATGACGGGTCTGATGCAGACTCTGAAGAGCGTCAATTTATTTCTAAATGACATTTTGCTCTGTCTGCCTAGAATGGAATAAAGGCGGCTCAGGAAGAACTTCGCGCGGTGGGATACCGTTATGATGTGCTTTTTGAAGTCGAGGCGGTAATCAAGCGTTACACCTAAGTATTTGGCTTGTTTAGCCCATGGGATTACCTTATCGAAGAGGTACAAAGGACGAGGATTAGGCTGACGTTTACTTTGCCTGCGCTTACGGGAGGAAGGGAGCGAGGCGGAGGAGTCCTTAGCCGCCTGCAGTCTGCAGCCGTCTGCAGCCTTATATGCGCATAATTCCTATTGGGATGAGACGTATATAAGGCTGTGTCGTCCGCAAACAGCGCGAGTTCAACATGGTCGGTACGCGAGATGTCGCTGGTGTACAGCGTGAAAAGAAGAGGGGAGAGGCAGGAGCCCTGGGCGACTCGGGCGCGGATCGGGTGAGGAGGGAACAGTGCACCTTCTACTCGGTAGCGAAAGCTCCGATTGAGGAGAAAGTCTCGTAGGATGTGCACGAGTCTGTCTGGCACACCGAGAATGGAGAGCTTGTAGATCAAGCCGTTGTGCCAGACTTTATCGAATGCTTTCGCCACGTCGAGGAAGACGGCGCACGTGTTTGCGGGGTAATCACCCGTGAATTTGGAGGGCACGTGTTCCGTGAGACGAAGGACTTGCTGAGGGCACGAGTGTCTGGCACGGAATCCAAACTGTTCGTCGGGGAGGATTTTGAGTTCGTTGACTATAGGCCAGAGACGATTCAGAAGGAGTCGCTCATAGATTTTGCCTATGCAACAGAGAAGGCTAATGGGGCGGTAGCTAGAAGGATCCGTTTTCTTCTTACCCGGTTTCGGAATGCCAATAACGGTGGCTTGTTTCCAGGCGTCTGGAAAGGAGCAATTCTACATTGCGCATTGAAGATGCTGACCAGGAGATAGATAAGGGCTACTGGGAAGTTTCTAAGCATCCTGTTACTGATACCGTCAGCTTCAGGGGCCTTCCGCGGGTGTAGGCGCTTGATTACCATGTGCTGAAAGAACTGATTTTGCTAATTTATATAGCAAAGGAAATGCTGCTCGTCTGTCTCTCCAGTATTTTATAACGTTTCCGGTGCCCTTTGACATTGCGGCTTTGCGGGCGAGATTCCTTCTTTGACACCTTGGTTGTAGGTAGTAGGTGTCGGTGAGTGTAATAAGTGTAATAATAATCAATAAATAACGGAGTTTTCAAAGGGTCTAAAAGGTAACATTTCACGCCGAATTCACGCCGATTGGCTGATCGGCGGCGGCGGCGTGGAAAATTTGCCGGCGGCGGCGGCGGGTCGGCGCGGCGCACATGTCTAGTACTCATATCAGGCCGCGCACATGCAACACCGTAATGTTTGTCCACTTGGGCAAAATTTATTTTTTTACGACTTAATTTTGCTCGTGCTTTTACTTCGCGTAAATTTTTAGCATTTCTCCGGGCTTCTAATAACTTAAGAGATTTTCCTGGGCTTTTATTAGTCGTACTCTTGTATAATGTGTATTGTGGTTTTCCTGTGTTGAAAGCGACTACTGCTGCATAGCAGCGAGTCGTGTATGAATCTTTAATAGAAAAATTTACACGTTTACCACCTACCATTTTGGCCACGATACTGTTGAACTGCTCAGCGCGATTATTTGTGAAGGAATGTAACAGACTCCGAGAGTTAAATGCGAGTTGAGAGGCATTTTTTTTTAATCTAAGCAAAAGTGTTTGAACACGAGGACTTAAGTTTGTTTCATTTTTTCTTTCTTCTGTACAATAATAATTTTCACATTTAGTGTGGTCACCAAAGATGTGCCGGGGACTATTAATTATATCTTTTTGTAAATTTTCTATTTTTGTGACGATGGGATTATTTTGTTCATTTCTGAATTTAATGGCACTACGCACAGCAGTTCTTAATCTAGTAATACGGTCAGCAGTCAACAGTTTTCGTTCAGCTAGTGGAATGGTGGTGTCTTTTTGAAGAAGCAAATTTTTGCCATTATAATTCCGAAGTAAATGGTTTGTACATTCAATTTTCTGAATTGGTACGTCAGCATAGGGTCTACTTTCTAAAATGCTTTTGTACGTTGATGAATCTCCATCTGCAATCAACGTTTTGTAAATAAGATTGCGTTCATTGATTGACTTTTTAAAACCCTCGACCAGTATAGCCTGCTCCATACTAGTAGAAGACCCTGAGTGGTTTTTGTTACAATTATGTGTTTGTGGTAGTTCCCCTTTTTTACTTGATCGAGTACATATATAACAAAATTTATTACGAACGCCAATGTGTAGAACTTTGCCACTGTGCTCCCCGATAATTGCAGCAACGCCAGAAAGCGCAGAATAATTATTTTTGTATGAGCGTTTACTCCAGCACGCGTCAGCTTCAACAGCAATCATTGCAATGCCAGCTTTATTTACGTCACCGTGTTTTTTTGCTTCTTCTATTTCTTGATTGGCAGCTTTTAACATAGTTTCTTCAGCAGCAGCTTTCCACATGATAGAAACAGAATCGTGAATTCTGCTATATAGGCGAAATGACAAAGCAGGTAAATCCAGTGACGCAATGAGTTCGTTCAAATTGGAGAGCCCAATTCCTATCATAATAGTGCCCGAAACCGCTCCAGCATTAAGGTCGAGACTTGATTGTGGTTCTTGAATTTCCGAAGATTTCAATATAAATTTGGACTTACATAATGCACATGCAAGCTCAAACGTGGATATAAGACCGACTTGTTTTTCTTTTGTTACCCTGAGATAATTAAGTTTACAGTTAAACTTTTCTCCATGTTCAGCTATTTGCATTATTTGTTTCCAAAAATATTGAAAATTTATTATTCTATTTCCCACAATAGTGCTTATTATGTCTGCCTGAAAAAAGAAATAACATGTTTGTAAAAAGCTAATATAATAGACTATTATTAATAGTCGAAAGTATCAGAAGGTAGGATGAAAATGTAAAACTATAAAAACAAATAATATGTAAAGTTAAATGATAATATTTACAATTTGTTTCGAGCTTGTTACAGTCTCTTCTACAATGGCAAGAGATGAGTCAGATTCTTCATCCTGTAGAAGAAAAAACAAATCTGTGTAACGAATGCCGGGAACTTTATGGTATCTATTTTTTTTGTAAAGAGCATGGTTTTTATTACTTACCTCTGTGTAAGTTTCTATCAGGTGATGAAATTCACTTGAATTCTTCGTTTGCATACAGTCTGATGTTGTAGCTTGTACAGTATCATGTTCCTGGAACATTTAAGAATAAATATTTAAACGTAAATATTTATTTTCGTGCGATTTTTATAGAAAGAGGTATTTTATTAAATTATGAATAAAACAAATTAAGAAAAAAAAAATTAAGGAAAAAAAATTATGAAAAAAAGATCCGCAAAGACGGGGAAAGGGGGGCAAGGTGGGCAACTTTGAAAAATGATTTTTACTTCCAAGAGCCTCCTCTATACGAATCCGAAAAAAAAAATTCCAAGTCTCTTAGTTTAAACTTACCAAGATCAACTCTTCGGATGTATCCCCCTGTTCGTGGGCTCTGCCTGTCCATCTAAGAAATTTTGTAAATTTTTTTTATACACAATTATTGTTTTTATGAAATAATATAAGAAAGTAAAATAAAAGTCAGTGTAACGGTTTTATGTACCTACCTAGATACTTACTAAAAGCCACAAAATAATTTAGTACATCTAAGTCTAAGACATTGAATGTTGGCGGCCATATTGGATTTACTTTTTTTCATAGTGTACTGCATTTTACTAGTCAAGCCCTTTCATTTGATACCCATATTGAGGGGCTGTGAACAAACACGTGGTCCGCCATTTTGTAGAGGCGGCCATATTGGATTTGCATTATTATACAGTGAACTACATTTTACAAGTCAAGCCCTTTCATTTGATACCCATATTGAGGGGCTGTGAACAAACACGTGGTCCGCCATTTTGTAGAGGCGGCCATATTGGATTTGCATTTTTTTATATAGTGAACTACATTCTACAAGTCAAGCCCTTTCATTTGATACCCATATTGAGGGGCTGTGAACAAACACGTGGTCCGCCATTTTGTAGAGGCGGCCATATTGGATTTGCATTTTTTTTATATAGTGAACTACATTCTACAAGTCAAGCCCTTTCATTTGATACCCATATTGAGAGGCTGTGAACAAACACGTAGTCCGCCATTTTGTAGAGGCGGCCATCTTGGATTTACAATACTAATAAATTCACTATATTTTATTGTCATATAAACCAAAGGGGTGTACCAAAAATCTGATCGATCAGACTGATATTTCACCCCCTCCAGTTGGAGGGGGTGAAATATCAGTCACAAAATTTGAATCCGCCGTTTTTTTGAAGTCGGTTAATAAAACCGTTTATAAAGACAAAAATAAATTATAAAAAGAACTCAAGTAAGATTTTCAATACATACCTTGCCTGTACGGCTTTACGTGCAGCATAGTAATTATGATGCTTCCTTTTTTTTATGCAGTGGTAAGCTGTTTTTTTTCGACCCATTGCCTAAAAATAAATTTATAATTAAAAGAGTATCTAAGTACTAAAATTTTCGTAAAGACAAAAAACAAATACTGATTTTACTTACTCGAAAGTATCAAATGCCGTGTATCACACTATAGCAACAGTCGATTGGCGAGTGCGAGCGAGAGTCCGGTAAAAAAGAAAGAGATAGTTGCCGGCGCTGAATTTGACATAGGTCTTGCCTCGAAGAGCGCTGCCGCGCGACTGAGTTCTGATTTCGATAACGCGTCATTTTATAGCAGTTTTATTTTATTTATATATTTTGAACATGAAAGGTGACAATTTTAATTTATTGATTTATGTGTTCCTAAATGATTGAAGTATACTTTGGTATAAATAGTTTGTTATAATTTTATAGTTTTGTTAGAAAAATAACGCTTTAAAAATTGATCTTTTTTGAGAAACAAAGCGGAACTTTAGAATTTTATTATGGAATAACGGAGATACTTATGAAAAAAAAAATGCATTATGTCACGACAAGAAGATGTTCCACACATTATAAAAAATATTTTAACAGTTTCAAGGTAGTAGTTACTGAGAATTAGGCCTTCAAAAAGTTCACTTCGAGCGTTTATCCGGGGAGGAGGCGGACGAAAAGGTCTAATAATTTTATACACAAGATAAAAATTAAAAATGTAATGCATTTTGTCACTACGAGAAAGGTTTATTTTTCAAACCTTATTAATAGAAATTGAATTATTGCATCCAATACTGAGATTTAGGACGTCAAAAAGTTACGTAAACGCAGATTCCGAACGATTTTTGCGAAATGCCTCTTAATTATATCACCCCGCGCTTTCCATACCACGGCTCGATAACTTTGACGCAGTGAATGGGCGCATGTGCAATGACGCAAAGCAGTCCTTACATTCTATCCGACTGCATCAAACAAGAGGGTTGCGCTTGTAGATTACTCTAGTGCCTAATTTTACCGCCCAAGCCCTTCAGAACTGTGGGTCGATAAATTTGACGCATTGAGGGAGCGCATCATGGTGTAATGACGCAAAGCATTCTTTACATTTCTATCCAACTGCATCAAACAGAATGAGGGTTATGTGTTTGTGTGTATAGTTGAGTCATTAGTAGTCAACTGCATCAAACAGAATGAGGGTTATGTGTTTGTGTGTATAGTTGAGTCATTAGTAGTCATAAGCTGCTGTTGCTAATACGCTGTTGTTTTCTGGGTCTTCACGAATACTAATTCAATGGACTCCACAGCTAAAAAGGCACTTCCGATAAAATCTACAAAGTGAAATGAAAAATGTTCCTCTTTGAGAAACTTCTTATGATGCAATTTAGTTTACTTTGAATCATCTTCTTGCGATATAAATTCTTCAATGTTCTTTCTAATTATCTGCTTTTTAGTTCCCTAGTCCCACCCGGGTCGTCCACAGCTTAGGATCAATATATTTGACGCATAACGACAGCGCATGTGCAATGACGCAATGCAGCTTTTTCTAATACATATTCATCCGACTGCATATAAGGGTTATATTATTCGAATTACTGTAAATATTTTTCCATAATAAGTTTTGCTGATATGTTCATACATATTTTTTAAGAAAGCATTTTATGCATTTTAAAAAGTTTAATAGATTTTAAAATGAGGTCGTTTGATTTATTTTGTTTGTGTGACATGGGATACAAATCATTATTCAAAATTACGAGGCTAAATATTTACTTTATCTAAACAAAATAGGACTGTTTCTTAAGCGTGGTAGACACACAACCCGTACATTTAAGATTTCAGTCTAAGCCCTAGACCCTAGGCTAGACTCTAGGTCTAGCTAGGTTATTCAGAGGGTACTAAAAATTAACACACATCTTTCGATATCACACGCTCCATAAAATATAGCCTGTTCATCCTTAAAATCTCTTCAAAGTATTTATTTATTCAATTTCTAGCCCATATTGTCCCACTGCAGGCCTGCCTCCCCTCTTTCCAGATTCTATGTATTGGTAAAAAATAATTGGAATTTATTAATTAGTTTAATAGATTAGATAGATTATAGAGATCTCCTGCATAAAATCTATTGTAGATAGTATACAAGTGTAGATAACGCAGAACTGCACCATTGTACCTGCGCAGCTGCGTCTAGCGACTGCAGAAGAGGACTGCGGCAACGCACATGCGCAGTTCAGAATGCAGCTGATAGGGCTGCCAACCGTACTCTAAAATTATTGTACTACATCTAGGGTTAGTGTACTTTATGATTTGTAATACTAATGTACGTTAATATACTCTTTACTAAACATTGTTTATTATGATCACGACTATCCCGGGAGCAGTAGACATTTCAATATTATAAATAATTAACAATAAGCCATAAATTGTACTGTCTTAATATTTTGGTTTAAAGACTTAAATTGGGAATGTTAGGAGATTGTTATTTTAATTGTTAATATTTTTTTATAAGCCGCAAAAGGCACAAAACAAAAGGCAATGTAATCTTTTTTTAAGGTATCTCTTTATTTACCCTCTCTGATATACCATATACTCTATATCTCATACCTAACACAATCTATCCATATTTACTTACATTAAAATAATTTTATTTTTAGAAGAACAATTGGCAACCCTAGCAGCAGACTGCAGTAAAATACATGCGCACTTAGAAATGCGGCAATGTACATGCGCAGTTGAAATGCGGTAACACACATGCGCTCTTAAAATGCAGTAATGCTCTTAAAAATAAGTATCTTGCCGCATTATAAAATATAATTAAAGTTTTTAGTATATTTTATAATGCGGCAAGATACTTTTTAATATGTAGTTTTAAATAATTTTAAAATAAACTTTATATCATTATTGCTTTATTTATAAATGCAGTAAAGAACATGCGCGAATTTAAGTTTAATACTTAATATTGTTTTGTTCCGACCATCTCCACGCTGTTAACCTCATCATAGAAAAACACCAGGAAAACAATATCCCTTTATACCTTGCTTTCGTAGATTATACGAAAGCATTCGACAGCATCACACATTCGTCTATTTTCCAATCCCTTATTAACCAACACATTGAACCTACTTACATCCATTTACTTCGCAATATATATTCCAATAGCACAGCTTCAATTAAATTAGAATCAATAGGCCCATCATTCAAAATTTCAAAGGGCGTCAAACAAGGCGACCCGCTTTCTCCAAAACTGTTCACCAGTGTCCTTGAAGAGGTGTTCAGGAAATTGGCGGCTAGATGGGAGGGAAAGGGAATTGACGTCGGCGGAGTGAGGTTAACTAACCTCCGCTTCGCCGACGACATTATCCTATTTTCTACATCTTCATCGGAGCTACAAGAGATGTTAATAGACCTAAACATTGCAAGCCTTGAGGTTGGACTGAAGATGAACAGGTCGAAGACCAATGTCATGACCAATAGCGTTAAAACCAGAGTTAGAGTAGATGGGGAAGAATTGCAATATGTCGAGGACTACATCTACCTTGGCCAAATAGTCTCCTTCGATTCCAGGCAAGATAAAGAAATCGCTCGGCGAACTGAAAATGCCTGGAGGAGCTATTGGGCCAAGGGAGATCTGATGAAAAGTCCCGATTTTCCATTGTCGCTTAAGCGAAAATTAATGGACACATGCATTCTCCCCGTCCTCACATATGGTGCGCAAACTTGGTCATTGACAAAACTTCAGAAGTCCAAACTCAAGGTTTGCCAACGTGCGATGGAGCGCAGCATCTTGGGTGTCAAGTTGATGGATAGGATCCGTAACACCGAACTGCGCTCTCAAACACAAATCGCAGACGTAGCTACGAAGGCCGCCAACCTGAAGTGGAGTTGGGCTGGACATGTCTGTCGTATGCCAACTGAGCTGTGGGCAAAGGTAGCCACCGAGTGGCGCCCTGACCCAGTGAGAAGGCGACGCGGCAGACCGAGACGGAGGTGGCGGGACGAGCTCGACCAATTAACAACCGACTGGGAGACTATAGCACAAGATCGCGACGTCTGGAAAGAGTGGGGGGAGGCCTTTGCCCAGCAGTGGGACACGAACGGCTGATATAAATAAATAAATAAATAAATTGTTTTGTTATTTTTTATTACTTGTTTTTTTTGTCCAGACTTTGTCGTGACAAAAATAATTGTGTTCTTTTATGTAAATAACTTTTTTATGTTTTTAGTTATAACTAGCAGCCTCGCGGTTTCACCTGCGTAGTTCCCGTTCCTGAGGGAATACCGGGATAAAATATAGTCTATTTTACTTAGTGATAATGTAGCTTTCTAATGGTGAAAGAATTTTTGAAATAGTTCTAGTAGTTTTTGAGTTTTTTCGTCACATACAAAAATACAAATCTTTCCTCTTTATAATATTAGTATAGATATAGTAGTAGTATAGATTATAGGGAAGCCGGTTAAAAAGGACCCTAAACCAGTGACTACATGGTACCTAAACTCAAGTACTCATGTAAAATAGCTTTGATACGATACAATATTTTATTTCTTTAAAAATTTTACTGACTTTGTGCAGTGGGTGAAGACTTGCCTGAGTCGCATGAGGATGCGGGTTGATGCGTGAGATGACCGTCGTGTGAAATTTCCAAGGATATTTATTTAATTTTCTAATTCAGCCATTACAATAAAAATTCAACCACATCTCAGAGACAATTAAATTCGCCATTCGCACAAGTTAGTAAAATCGCTTTATTTACGGGATTTGTTTTTTATATAGGAAGGAATAGAAAAATGTTAGAATCATTTTAAACGTAGAAGCGCCAAGCAAGGAAACAAATCTTACAATCTCTTTGTCTATACTAATATTATAAAGAGGTAAAGTTGGTTTGTATGTTTGGGGTAATCTCCGAAACTACTTCCGATTTCACACATTTTGCATAACGAATCCATTCCCTAAATTTTAAATACTTGCCCGGGTGTCGAGCAGAGTTTGCTATTCCCACTTGAAAACTGATGATAGCATATTGGTTGAGCACCGAGCTCCCTATAAATCCCAATGATTACAGGGGGGTTCTTCGCTATGACTCGACAAAACGCGGCTCGTCACCGCGATACATCGAAAACGGGGTGCCGAGCCGCGTTTTGTCGCGTTACTCTATTAACCACTTAGTTAGTCATGGCTAATAACCACGTAATGCAACTTTTCGGTGTAAATACAGTTAGTGCGTGTAAATGCAGCCGTTATGAGCGTGGGTAGTTGTGAAAACTGCCACCGCTACTCAATATTCAGATATACATTATTCAGTCTATCCACGATCACGGCCGCGGCAACACAGTCAAAACGTTATGTAAAATGATTATGAATTCCAGTGTTGAAGTAACTAAATATGACTACTAATACTTCTATGCGAAAAAAAAGCAAGTATATTTGTGGTTCAATCACATAACGGCTGCAATTGAAATCGTAAACTTGATAGTAATTAAATCTAATTCTTACAAAGTTAATATAAGATCATCATCATTCTCCTGTCATTCTCTTATCCCACGCTAATAACGAGTAGAGGGCAGTATCCAATACCACGGTAAACTGGTGTTATGTTAACCCCCTATAGTTAATATGAAGATAGACCTAATTTTATTGTAGGTAGGGTAATTTTTTATATTTTCTTTGTGTTAAAGTACACGTTTGTGAGATATAATTTTGGGTAAGTATTATTTGATATTTCTAAGAATGTTTGTGATTTGTGAGGCGATCCTAATACTACTTTGGTTTTCCGAAATCTAAGGCCCGGTTCCTATATTCATTCCGACGTTCGACCGCAGATCTATCTCCATAGCAACTTTGTTATACAACACAATTTGTATGCGCTTTTTGACAGATAACAGCGTTGCCATGGCAACAGATCTGCGATCGTTCGTCGGATATAGGGATTGGGGTAAATCTCTCCGTTGCATCTGTCGCAGTTTTATTAAGTTGCCGTTATAGTTGTGATAATATATATATATTCACTTACCCCCTAGCCATCTCCAGACTCTTAATCAGCTTCTTAATCTTCCATATCTCGACGTTTCGGTCGGCCGAGTGCTCCTCGGACTCCATTTTGTATCACTTAATACTTTGCAATGACGTCAGTAAACAATATTCAACTAAACTGATGGTAAAAAAAAAATCTGTTACTTTCATAATTACTATCCTATTGTATTTCTAATACCTATTTCCCAAGACCCAAGAAGAGATGGAGAGATGAAGTGTTAGGAGAGTATCAAGCAGTATAGCTTGGAAGATACAGAGA
The DNA here is from genome assembly GCA_963582015.1 of Xanthorhoe designata. Classification (NCBI taxonomy): domain Eukaryota; kingdom Metazoa; phylum Arthropoda; class Insecta; order Lepidoptera; family Geometridae; genus Xanthorhoe; species Xanthorhoe designata. The sequence goes on from OY757058.1 coordinate 2,200,745, forward strand.
GACATCATGAACTGGATCCCCATTTCTTTTATTTAGATTTAGGTGGATGCAAAAATATAAGAGGGGTAGTCAATCAATAGTTTTAGCGAACGAACTGGGACCTAGCTCTTAAAACGTGTCAAAGTGATCTACATGATCTGATTGAATAAATAATTTGCTATGCACTACATCTAGATTATATTAAGTCTCCTGGATAACGCTAGTATTCTGACTAATATCTATGAAAGTCTCACTATAAACACAGTACACGCTTAATACCCGTAAAATAATCCTCCCGGTACTCCTCTCGGAGTACGGGGAGCGAGAGGCCCGTTCTCGAGAGACGTGCGCCCTCATCGAGACCCACGGGGCAACTGATGCAGAATTCAGAACTGCAGTGTGTGTGACGTCACTGCGCTTTGTCGCAGTGCAGTGACAAATAAAATATCGACTTTATGGCCGAAACACACTGAGCGTTTCTACCGCGGCTCATTTTAACGCAGACATAAACCGCGTGGTGAGCGTGCAAGAGTACCTATCTGTATTATGTATTTAACGGCATATGCGTAGCACGAAACGTAAAATAACAATTAACCCATTCCCGGTTTACCGGCTACCACGGTCGTCTCTGAAGGCGAGGACCGTGGCCCACCGCTTGCAACTACAACACGTGCGTCATGGCCAGTAAACACGATAAAAATAATAATAAAAGAAACCTCCGATAAATTAGTTTATCATCTAGTTCTAGAAAATAGCGCTAATGAACTGCAAGCGTCTGTGGAGATTTTCTTAAAAACTGAGCTAAGAACACTTTTGATGACACATCAAAAATAATATTTGTGTATATTTTTTTCTATTTTTATTGAGACTGACACAGAAGTATGTGGACTATACAACACAACCATACTTTTAACACCTACTATTTATTCGGGAGTAATGGGCTGCGTAAGACACGAGCAGTGTGTTTCCGGCCTTATACAGTGAAGGTGCAATTTTAAATGGCTACTGAACACACATGCGCCTATTTGCAAGCTTTGGGTAGATCTTAATACAATGGGATAAGGATAGTAATAAACAAGCCATACAAGTTTGTTTAAATAGAATTTTGAAGGAAAAACAGTCATAAAAATAAGCATAGACTAATTTTGAAAATGGTCTCCTTTGTATAAAAACCCCCTTTTTTATCGAAAAGAAACATTTATCAACCCAAAATTGAGTTCTTAAAAACGCATTTTGTGTTTGACGCCAAAACGCTCGCAAGTGACATGGCGCCTTTTTACTAAGGCGTGACGTCAAGCTTAAGTAGGAGCGTCAAAGTTTTCAAAGGAAACTAAATGACAAGAAAGTGATTATACTTAGGTAAGTTGTCATAACTTACGCTCAAATTAAATAATAATCTTGCTCCTAATATAAAAATAAATATGTTTTTTAAGATCCATGAATAAATAATTATTTTTTTTGTAATTCTTGATTAATGTCATAATGCCTATTATGACTGAAAAGTTTTTATTTTTCACTTAGTGGTGGTATATCCTATTACTAGACCATATAAGCTATGTTTTTAACCAAAGAAAACTCAAAATATTGTAGTTTTTAATACTAAACTAATACTAAGAAAACATGTATGATGTAAAAATATGCAAAATGTGATCCGGTTAATTTCACTTTAGATAGGTATTTTGAAAAAAGCTTGTGTCAGGAACCTAGATAAATACTATTATAATACGAGTAATAACACACTTTGCTGATAATATGCTCAAATTGCTTAAATAATTTTGGTATTGCGTTTGTATGGGAAATTCATACGTCGCCTAGTTCTTAACTGATAGAATACAATTTTCCTTACATACAATGATACTTTAAACACCCAGAAACAGAACAATCATCTACACTCATCACACAAATGTTTGCCCAGAATGGGAATCAAACCCGCAGTCAGTAGAGTCAAGTGAAAATTACAGTTTGTTCCTAGGTTAGGTGTTGGACTCAATCAGAGATGGACTTGCAATCTGTCAGAATGTGTACAACATGCAAGAATATTCCTGGACATGCCTCTGACTACCCCCATCAATTTCAAAGCTGAAGAGTATACTGATATTTAGAGGTAATGATGTGAGTTTAGTTTTATCTTGATATTTCTTACCTTTTAAGACCTAGGCCGGTATTCAGAGACCTGACTCAAGCGTCGATCTGTGCTTGAGCGTCGATTTAAGTATCGTTTCTTATTCAAGAACGTTACTTGAGAGTAGTTTTGCTGATCAGAGTTCAGCTGAGTCGAGTTCAGCTGAGTCGAGTTCACCTGAGTAATTCCTTATTCAGAAACCTCAATCAAGTGAAATCGATGCTTGAGTTTGACATTTTTCAAAGGAATCTGAGTAAATGCTTGAGAGTGGTCTGGACCACGCTTGAGCATTTACTCAGATAGCATTTTTGTTTTGTTTTCAGTAAAAATGGATAATATATTCGATTCGTTGTATTTTCGAGGTCATCTAAGCATGCTAGAATAACGGACACACAAGACAAGACTTCAAAATATGCATGGGGACCTTGTTTCTGTTTCATACAGACAAATGTTATAAGGACTTGTGAATTTATAGTTAGTATTAGCACAGATAAAAGAATAGGTACTATTAGTTTAGTCTTGGTAGGTAGGTACTCATAAGGATTACTTACCTACTTTATTTATGTCGAAAATTCTACCTACGTACATAACCTAAACACATTTGGTTTGGCTGGGGTAAAATAAAAAATATATTGACAAAACTACCATAATGTTTTTATTTAATATTTTACACACACTTATTTAAAACGTATTAAATAAAGTTTATAGGGTCACGGGAAACAGCTAATCGTTAGATCATGTCCAGGCTAAGCTTGTTGAGAGAGATCCTTCGTGTCTCGTCATCTTCAACGAGTGCTGGTGCTATCTTCCACAACGTTTGTATCTACAAACACTACATAATGCATCAGACCAGGGCAAGAAGCACTACCGCCGATAACCAAGCAGTATTACCTGTCTTTGGTCAAAGCGTAAAAATAAATTCATTGATTTCACATTTTCATCCCGCGATTTGGCGATTGTTGAAATTTGATTGACTTGCTTGACGACTGACGTATTAATAAATGAATTTGTCAGTTTTCTAAAGTCGTTCCGTTACACGTTATTTTTACTTCACTTTCGAGATTCGCCATTAATTTTTCATCCAGGCATTTTGAATTTCTGCGTATAACGGAATGGAAGTACAAAATAAATTAAAAATGTAAATGAGAACAGACTGAATTCATAAACAAAAAGGAATCGACACTTGAGACTCGATTTAGCTGAGCATTTACTCAAGCAACATTCTTGAATACAAACGATACTTAAGCAACGAATCAATGCTTAAGCAGAGTTTCGCTGAACCGAGTTCAAATCGACGCTTGAGTCAGGTCTCTGAATACCGGCCCTAGTGTCTAAAACACGAATATTTAGGAAAAAAAAACTGTTTAGTGACGTCACTGCAAAAAATTTCGTCAGAGGTAGATCCACCCTATTTGGTGACCATTCAGACACTACCCCTATGTATTGACTCACATAACCTCTATAGATACGTAAGTCGGTGAAATAAGGTTCAGTTTGGCGTAAACTCACGCGTCCATGAGACAGCGAACTTTCATGTGCGCGGAACAGCGCATTGCAGTGTTGTTAGTCAGATATCGATTTTTCGTCGCCATTCTCAGGAATGAAGGAGAAGCTACATGATAGAGATGTAAAAACAACAATCAACTCACCCTCTCGCCATTTCCAAGCTCTTTATAAGCTTCTTTATCTTCCATATTTCCACATTGCGATCTGATGAGGTTTCGTCTTGACCTGACATCTTGGATTAGTAACTTTGACACCGTAAAAACAGATTTCCTGAGCAAATTATCGGAATTCAGTCTTTAGATTACCCTCTTTCAACTTAGCACGAAGAAAGGGGTATGTTATGTTGTGGACGGTAGCTGCTTCTAACCAGATCAAACCGGACCTATCAAACAACACGGCACTTTGCACCTTTGCACTTTCAATAATCCACCTTTTATAACGTCCCGATGTTTGTTATATCCTTCAGGTCCAGGATTTTTAAAGTCCTTATTCCGTTCCCATGTGGTTTACGGAATTATTATCGTGGGACAAAAGATGACGTTGATCAAAATAATCAGACGCGGCACGGCGAGTTCACTCGTTGTCGTCGTCGGCCGTAAAAAGGGTTGCCAGCTCCTATTTTCGCAGAGTCCCCTAACAAATAACCTTACTTAATTTTATATATAAACGATTGTATAATTATCATACACTCTTAGATTTATTAATTTCTTCACACTTTTTCTTAATATTGAGAACTTCTTGTTGAGTGGGAACTAGAATTATAAATAATCAATTTCATTAAATAATTATTTCATTGTGAGTATACTCCCGATATTTTTGGACTTCATTACACGCGGAAACATTACAATCCAAATGTCAGTTGGACAGCGGAAAAAAGAAAAAAAAAACTTGTTTCTGGTCACAGATTTTCCCCATCCCCCAAGAAAGTAAGAAAGGTCCATGTCCATCCCCTTATTTTTTGCTACTATTGTGTACGGGTGTTTTATTTAACTACGGACTTCCGTTATAATGACAGCGTTTTACCTTACAATAAAACGCTTATTAAGCGGAATACCTTATTCGAAGCATAACAAAAATATATTTGAGATGGCAACCTTGTTTCTCGTCTTGTGTCGCTTTACTGGCACTGAACGCATCCAACGTTTAGTTCCTTTTTCTACCACCAGGTGGCGCCAAGAGTCTTCTTACTGCGCTGTGCGATTTATATTCTCATTGGATCTCAATATAAATAATTATTCAAATGCTACACATTTTTAAATCAACAATTCTAATAATATTTAGTAGCCTTAATCATAATAGTACGAGTTGAACTTTCTGTTATAGTCTATGGAATACACAAAATAAGTATGCAAGTTTGTGAGGGTAGAGGCATAATCTTTAATAAATTGACTCGTCAAGTTTTGATGAATTGATTTTCTAGTTAAAAATGTGTAGTTACTTTTATTCGCAAATAATTTAAAGTTAATTTAATTATAATATTAACCAGGCAGGAATAAAATGTATGCTTCGAATAAGGTATTCCGCTTAATAAGCGTTTTATTGTAAGGTAAAACGCTGTCATTAAGCTCCAGTACCGTTATTCGAAGCATAACAAAAATATATTTGAGATCTGTCTGTTATCGCCTGGTGGTAGAACGCCAATGTGATATAATAGAATGATTATAAGTAGTTAATTATAGTGCAAGTGTCTCTAGGGAGTATGATTTAACAACTATGAGCAGTGAAAACCTATATAGGTACCTACATTACAGACATGGGTGACATTAAATAAATATTTGGAGACATTTAAGTGTAAATAAGTGGTTTTATTTAACAATTTAACAGATAAACAGTAGGTAAACAGTAATTTCAACTAACAATTCACATTGATACAACTATAATCACCTATAATGATTAGGTACAAATTAATATTGTAACAAAAATTGAACATTATATAATGAATAAAAACAACTATGATTATAATTTTAAAGATCACAGATCAATATTGTAACAAAGACTGAACATTATTATTGAGTAAATGCATAATCATACAAGATGAGTTTCACTTTTAATTAATGGGAATAAAGCATGAACTTGTACTTGAAAGTGGTTCTGTAGGTTTAATGATCCGACAGTAATATTGTGTGAAGGTGTTCTGTGAGCGCCAATTTCCTCGAGCTAGGATCTCTTCGAGGGGGCAATCCTGAACCCAGTTTTTAGATGCTACCGCGGGGCGTACACTTCCAGGACTGGCTTTGATCCCTGCCTCCATCAGCACTTTCTTTACCCAGTTTGCGATAACTGTAGGCGAGGCTGCTTTAGGCGGTCCGCAGGCTGTTAAAAATAGATTATTAGCTTTGCATATGTTACGTCTTTCAGAGGATAAACTTATAACTTTCCTAATCCAAAAAGTTGGATCTAAAGCTTGATTGTCCATGTTTTTGAGCAACTTCCAGCCAGATTGATGATTAGTATAGGAATCAGTTTTAGATCCAAATTTAGGCCATAAGGTAATGGAATTTTCTTCCATTATACAACTATTGGAATCAACTGATAACAAGGACAAATCATGAACCCGACGACCTGAACATAATAATAATAAAATAGCAGTTCTTTTTGAGCACTCATATAGGCTATTTTCACTAACCGGGGAGTTTTGCAATGCAGTTTTTAAGCAATCAGTATCCCATATTGGAGCTCTTTTTAATTTAGGTGTTTTGTTAGAAATAGCTTTTAATGCGTGTCTTACAAGTACATGAGAACTTAGCCTGGTAGCTGAGTCAGGATCACAAAGTGTAGATATGGCAGACTTGTAAACTAAAATAGTAGAATAGGATAAGTTTTGATATTGGTACAAATCTATTAAAAATCTCGCTAGGTCGGAACCAGAGGGTTTTAAAAAATTTATAGAATTACCTCGAGCCCAAGTGGTCCACTTTTCCCACGCTGGTTTATAGGTTCTTAGTGAAGATTCCCTCCAACTGGAGCATAGGAAATCCTTTTGTTCTTGAGACCAGTGGCTCAAGCTTTTCGACCAGCCCCACATCTCCATATTTCCAGGGTCATGTCTCGAGCTTGAGGTGGAGGTCGGCCCGTCGCTGTGTCTATCAGTACTTCTGCCAGGTTGTGGATGGTGAACGGGGCTGCCAGTGTACGATTCCGAAGATCGGGTCTCCAGAATACTTTCGGCCATCGAGGGGCCACCAGCAAGTAAATACCTGTTGCCGAGTTGAGGTGGGCTAGAACACGAGGTATTAGGAATGGAGGTGGGAACAACCATGCTAGATTGTAATTCCAGTTCTGGCTGAATGCGTCGTGTAGGTGAGCACGACAGTCGGTCACGTCTAGAGAGGCGTATGTCGGTACTACATGTGCGGTCGCTGACGCAAACAAATCTATCTGTGGAACCCCCCATTTGCAAAAAACCTTCTGCATGAATTGGGGAAGCAGGTGCCATTCGGGTGGATACGATAGGCGAGATAAATGATCTGCTTCTGGGTTGAATTTCCCTGGCAAGTGGTGAATTTCGATGTGAATATTGTGATGGTCCAACAGACGAAAAATCTTGTAACATATGTTCATCAGGGGAACAGACCTCGTGCCTCCCTCGTTTCTCAAAAATGACACTACCGTTCGGTTGTCGCTTTGTATCAAAAGCGATGAATTTGCTAGGGAGGGACAACGACCTTTTAGTGCGTACCACACAGCTAACATTTCTCGTTGATTTGAGTGCAGAGCAGACTTCCCTAGAGGCCACTGACCCCAAATCTTCACGTTGTCTATCTGTGCTCCCCATGCTATTTCCGATGCATCGGTTACTAGGTAGTGAGACACGGGAGGGTAGTGAATCATCGAGCTTTTTGAAATGTTTTTTAACCACCATTTTAGTTCGTCGAGAGCCTCTTGCGGAATTGGATAACGTTGATTCGGGTAATGAAGCAGGCTCTGACAATGTTTTAGAAGGACTCGATGGTTCAGACGACCTCGAGCGACGGGGAAACTGGCAAAGTTTAGCGAGCCTACTATGCTTTGAATTTGCTTTAGGTTTGCGAACTTTTGATTTACTAGCTTTTTTATTTTTAAACTCATATCTCGGCACTTTTTGGCGGGTAAGAATTTTTTGTTGGTATGAGGGTTCCACGAGATGCCCAGAAATTCGATTACTTTCTGCGGTATTAGTATAGATTTTTCGAAATTCACCAGCCAGCCTAGTTTCTGAAGGAGTTGAATGGCTTCCCGACCCTGCTCCAATAGGAGGCGAGGGTCCTGATTGGCAAGGCAGAAATCGTCCAAATAGACCACGATACGGAAGCCTTTGTCTCTCATTATCTGCGCGACCCAGTTGGTTAGTGAAGCAAAAACCTTTGGTGCACATGCAATGCCGAACGGGAGACAGGTCATTTGAAGCACTTGGTCTTTGAAAACCAAGCGAAGAAAACGCCTGTGCACTTTTGCAACTGGCACATGGAAGTAGGCATTGGACAAATCTATTTTTATCAACCAGTCGTTTGGTTGCAGGAACGAGGGTATCCGCTGCATGTTTATTAGTTTGAACTTTGAGACCTTGAGATATTTGTTTAGTCTTTTTAGGTTGAAAATCGGTCGATACGAACCGTCTTTTTTCGGGGTCAAGAATATCGGAGACGTAAAACCGGGATCGAAATCCGCGGGCTCCAGAACTTTCATTTTTATTAACGATTGAATAGTTACCTCCATCTCTTTTGTAGGAAGAGATTGGTAATTTAGATTTGGGGCACAGAGAGGAGGTTTTCTGTAAAATGGTATTCGGAAGCCCTGAATTATTTTTATTATGGTAGGTGGGGCTTGTAATGATTGCCAATTGATTACATAATCTACTAGTCTGCCTGCTCGAAACGTGGCAGAGTCATAACTTTTTCTTTTGCTGATAATCCCTGCGCGGGTTGTTCTGTCCAGGGTTTTTGTTAAGTCCTCTGGGGTTATTTTGACGATACCCGTCCGTGAAACGAGATCTAGGCCCTCTTTGACGAGAGGGGTTTTGAAAATTATACTGACCTATTTGTGGGCGATGCATATCGCGCCACCTCATCGGGTTAAAGGGTGGATTGCCTTGCGCAGGCAATGGCAAGCCGTATCTCGGCACGTTTGCATAAAGATGCATGGGATCGAAAGAGCCTTGCGCAGGCGTCTTATATATAGCTTGGCTTGTACCGGCTTGCGCAGCGGGTTTATTTTGGCTTTGCTGGCGTATCGGCCAGAAACATTTACTACTACCCCCATTTTTTTCAATAGCAGAGGAAAAACTTTCTTTTTGAAAAAGATATTCTGAGCTTGGGGGAATCTTTCGTAACGTTGCCTTCAAGTACTTGTCCTTAACTGAACGAAGAATACTATCTCGACGTTGTTGAATAAGATCAGCCCTGTGACCACAAGCAAGTTGAAGGGCATCATTCGATGTTTTTTGAAAATCGCCATCTTCAAAAAGTTCTTTTATTTTATCTACCAGAGACTGGGAGGACAAGTCTACAGTTGATTCTGACCACGTTATTAACGCGTCAAAAGCACTTTGCGCAGCTTCTTGTTGTTTTATAAGCGCTTGTGTTAATGCGGCAAAACCGCGTTCCGTTAAACTCAAGTTTGTGAACCTATCAAAAGGCTTTATTTCCTCATTTGTCTCAAGTTCTACAAAACCCGGTCTAGAACAGTAACGTTTCTGAACCTCCGCATATCGCAAATTAGACCAATCCTCAGAATCAAAATGCTGAATAGCTTGAATCGTATCAAGGTGAGCCTTCGACGATTTAGGGACAGAGGGTTCCTTCAAGACCGTGTTTAGTGACAGTTTCAGCGTCTTTGGGTTTTCTGTCGTAACTGCGGGTATTTGATCGTCATCAGAATATAATTCACGACTAACGTCACCGATTAATTCGTCACCATATTCACTGGAGTTGCAAACGGGTTGGCAAAAATTACCCAGAAAATCGGATATCTGACTAACCTTATCTGTAAGCTGTCGTATTGCATTGCTGTGTCGTGATCTCTTTTCCTTGGGCTCACGTAGTTTCTTAGAAGCTTTTCTTTTCTTCGAAGGTAATGCGGGCGTTGCGGAGCCACCCTCCTCAGAATCCGAAGACGAATCCGAGCTTGAAATCGAAGACATTTGAACTAAAAATAATAAAAAATATATTAATTTCAACAGGAACTAAACTCAAACGGTAAAACCGTTAAACCTTATATATTTTTTATAAAAATATTCAAATATTACAGGTACAAATAAGTACCTATAATATGAATAAATACCAGTATAGTGTGCTAATGGGTTCCTATGAACTTTAGCACATCCGAACGCGACGAAGAACAAAACGCCAATGAGAATATAAATCGCACAGCGCAGTAAGAAGACTCTTGGCGCCACCTGGTGGTAGAAAAAGGAACTAAACGTTGGATGCGTTCAGTGCCAGTAAAGCGACACAAGACGAGAAACAAGGTTGCCATCTCAAATATATTTTTGTTATGCTTCGAATAACGGTACTGGAGCTTAATAAATAATCTACCTCAGGTACCTACAAATCTAGCCGTCAAATTGATTTGTTATGTCAAAGTCATGCATGACGGATTGATCATTCACTCACCAGTCACCACTTCTTCTGAGATTTACCCGGGTAAATTCGTCAAACATTTCAAACTTTGATTTCAAACTTGATTTCAAATTATTTTCTTTTATAAATACCCACTTAAAACTCCTGCCTACGTACAAGTAATTATAAATGTAGGTACATTGGTTTTAATTCCGTGGCACCACTCCATGAAAAGAAATATGTCAAATCTCTCGCAAACGGATACGATTACAGAAATGGATGCAAAAATTTCAAGCTATTCTAAACTCCTTGAAACGGTTTCGGATGGAGAGAAACCTCATTTACAGGCTAAATTGCTCAGCGCTAAGCTAATGAGGGAGAAATTTGTTGCAATGACTGCGTTTGCAAAAGCTCAGTCAATACTTGCTGAAATGGAAGTGCTGGTCGCTAGAAATAATTTAAAGACTGCTTGCGAACAACTGGATACATTTAAAAAGGAGCTCGATGAGAAAACAGGTATGATTCAAACTCGCTCCCATACACACTCCTGTTGCGTCCCTCAAAAGTCCTAAAATCTCCATTGCAAAGCGCTTTGCGTAGCTTGGCTAAACCTATAGTACCTTCGTTCTTGATAGATTTAATTAAGCAAAGTCTGTTCTAAACAGTTACAATTTGGATAGGTGACTGCAAGTGGCATTACTGATAGAAGATTGAAGTTATCATCAAAATCTAATGTTGGTACTTACTATTTCTTTTGCAGAAAATAAATCACATAAATCAAAGAAAAGTCAGAAAGAATCAGAACCACAAACTAGAACCAGAGAATCTACACCAAAAGACCAAGAAAACCATTCAAAGAAAAAGGTGTCGCAGAGGGAAAATAATAAATCTAAATCAGAAACGGAAAAAAGAAAGCGGAAACATTCTGACTCTAATCATTCAAAAAGCAAGAAGTCTAAGACATCTCTCGATAATAAGAGTAAATCTCTTACTCTCAACACAGTAAGTCCAATAAAAAACAAAACTAATGATGAATTGAGACCAAAAACAAACAATTATCAAACAAACAACAATAATAGTTCTGGTCCCAGTCATTCTAAGAAATCTAATAGCAAGACGTCTAAGACATCTATAGAGAACAAGACAAATTCTCTTATTTTTAACACATTGAGTCCAATAAGAAGTAACACCAATGATGAACAGAGACCAAAAACATACAAACAAACCAACGACCTCAAACTGAACAAAGAAATATACAATATACAAATAAATTATGATGATGAAGATACTATTATTTTAGAAGACTTAACTAATCGTGACTATAATAGTAATCAAGTTTTGAAGGCAGTACCAGATGTTCAAGAAATGTCATCAAAAATGCAGATAATTTTTGAAAATGATCAATTCAACTGTGTGAAAACGGAAGCTCCTAGCGGTGATGATTTGTAATAACCTAGTGATGTATTCTAACACGGTGATTAATTATATTTGTAGTTTTACGGCCGGTTTCAATATCAAACTTACGAATGATCGTAGATTGATCGGCATAGCAACTTTGTTTAGACAACTAAAAATGTAGGACACTTTTTGACAGATAACAATATTACCATGGAGACAGATCCACGGTTATTAGCAAGTTGAATATTGCAACCCGGCATTAGTGGTGTTAATTGCTTTTAACCAGGGACTGATTGCAATTCACTTGTCGCAAAAACTAATCGAAATTAATTCGACAGCACTAAAATTGATGTCATCCTTTTTATTTCAATCGTTATGAAAGGGACGGCAACATTTTTACAACCAGCGGAACAAATTGAAAATTATTGGTAACTTTATACAAAAAGCACTCACCTCATTTGCTTATAGTCAACATGACTGATCGCAAGATAATATAAAAAAAAAAATTGGTCACTTTATAAACACGCTCAAAATAGAGCGCCATCTGGAGCGGGAGCGCGATTATAACAATACTAGCTGCGTCTCGCGGTATTACCCGCGGTAGTTTCCGTAGCGTGAGTAACAAACACACTTACACACACACACACAAACTTTCACCTTTATAAACCTTTATAATTATAATTATAATATTAGTGTGATTTGAATCACGGTTTCTAGTATGAACATTAGCTACCTAGCTATATCGTCCTTGGTTATGGTAACCAGATGCTCGATATATACTACTTCTATTAATTTTTTTTGTAAATACATAATATACGAGTATTAGACATAGAAAACACCCAGACTCAAAATAAATATTTGCAGGTCATACAAACATTTGTCGCGCAACGGGGATCGAACCCGCAACCTCTGCGTCTCAGGCGGGCCTTCTCCCACTGTGCCACAGAGGTCGTCAAAGAACAGAGGTTGAGCATACTGAGAAGGTATTGATATAAAAATAACAGTTGTGTAGGTACTAAAGGATCATAACATAATGATCATCATAACATTCAAAGGATCATATATTTAAGTGTGTGCCATAACGCCGAGGAATGAGCGGGAGAGCGAATAATGTTTTTACTCGTGAGTGAGAAGCGCAGAACGATAGACACGCAACATAATTTATAGCGAAAAAACAGTTTTTATTTAATTACAAGTTAATTAAACAAGAAATCGAAAAATTAAAAAACCAGAACTAAATGAATACTTCTAGGCTATTTGTCAAAACATAAAACCAACAAAAATAGCGTTCTGTTCCTGAGATAAATAGCAAACTGTGTGAAAAACATGTATTTTTCAAAAAAATATATGATCGAGAAAACTTTTACCAATCGTGTTTCTAAAAAACCACAACGCAAGATAAAAGTTCAAAGTTTAATTTCTCCAAACATTATAAGGTGGTATCTTTCACGGATTTTAAGATCTAATACGATTCAAACCACATATTTGCTACCTACGGCCTCTTAACTAAAAGATTTACTTCTACTAGTTGTGATTATAATTATGATTAAACATATATTTACGGGTATTTATCGCTATTTACCTTTATTTAATTTTAATTTTATCCCGACGTAATTATAATTATTATTTTAATTCAGACTGGTGTGGCATTATTAACCTATTTTAAATTAATAATGGGTTTTTTACTCTTAAATGCACTGCACATCCTAATAATTTTGTAAATTATGCATGCCCTTCTAATATCATTATTATGACTGTTTTTTTTATTAATTTATACAGTGTCAGGAGGCAATCTTGTCTTGCCTACACTTAATGGGACAATAGTGCCTGGGACATTGTTGAGATAAAGTAGGCTGACTAAGCCGCGGCTTTGTTTACGATGTTTTCCTTCACCGTTAAGAGCTTGTGCATGTGCTTAAACTTTTCGAAACGAAAAATTGCACGGCCGGGATTCGAACCAACGGCCTTTAGATCGAAAGTAAAAAATCCCACTAGGCAATCACGGCACACATCTACTCGTATCATAAGACCGTATTTATTTAATTTACTTTTTTTTTTTCAGATTTAAATACTTCCACTGAAGATCTAGTGAATGGTCTATTTAAGGACATTTTGAACGCGAAAATGAAAATTTCTCATAAAAGTGACTCAAATAATAATATTAGCAAAACCATGCTAAGACAACTTTTGGAACAATGTTAAGTTTTCAAAAATATTTAGCACTAACGATCTCTACTTGAATGCATGTATATAATTCTTACTCATTTACTCTGTTCGCATTGAAATCCGTTGCGTAGTTAAAAAGATCGAAGCGTGGAAGTGACTTTTTTATAATAATGTAGAGATTTGTACCAAGATTCAACATTGTTGATAGAACATTTTTTTACAACCAAATTGACCTATTTTGACCACCTTAAGTTTGTAAAATTACTAAGGAAGAATACTAAGAAGATAAAATCTTCGTTACGATTTTGCATGACTGGTACATACAAATCAGACTGTTTAGAATAATTGACACAAAGTTCTGTCTACATTCGATATTTCCAACAAACTTTTACACTTCGTGACACTTTGTTGTAGTTATAAATGTTTTTTGTTTTACTTGTCATAATTATATAGGTACTTACCTATAAGACAGAACTGTGTGTGTTAAATAGACATTTTAAAATATTTTGAATATTTTTATATTTTTACAAGCTGACCCGGTTCACTTAGGGTCACCAATTTTTGTTTAAGTATTGGAAATTAAGGTTTTATTTCGTGTAAAATATAATTTGTAAGGGACATATTATGAAGACAGCTAGGCTTGTAATAAGTTTATCTAGCAGGGTAATGTGCAAAGTAGGTAATGTTTTTTATTTAATCTTAGGTAGTAAAACTACTTTTATGTGTAACCCTTTAAAACAAAGGAAGCATTATAATTACTTGCTCAAAAAACTAAGTTTTTTGCGCGGAAATTTAAATGATTTCTCAATTTTATTGGGGGCTCATATTTTTCCAATTTATATTTTTTTTACAGTGAAAAATGTTACAGACATAGGTATCTATTAGTACCTATTATAATATTTAAGCGTTACGTTAGGTATTGAAACAATCCTAACTTAAGTATAAAATTCTGTCAAAATTATACTTTTCTTTGGAAAAGATATGATTTTAACTCTAAAAACTTAAGTTTAGATCAGTCTAAGTAATACCAATTTACGGCCAGTTTCAACATTTTATCTGTGGCTTTGTTTTGTTTAGATTTTTAACATACTTCTTACAGAAGTAATGTAAAATATCCACGGCCAACAAAATCACAGAAACGTTGAAACTAGTTAGAATAGTTAGACTTGTTTTATCTGATGTCCTTTTTCAATATTCAACTTACAAAATGACCGTGGACCTATCGTTATAGCAACTTTGTAAACAAACAAAAAATGTATAACACTTTTTGATTTAATTTTACTATGGCGTTAGATATACGGTCGGATCGTAAGTTTAATATTGTCCGGACATAGTAAATTATTGAATGAGTAGTATTTTATTTCTTCGTTACCCAACAAGTAAGCAATAAAAAATTGCTTACCTACTACTGTTATCGTCTGGTTGCTCCTCGATATTGAAATCTAGAACTCTTTTCATTAAAGAAGTTACTTTGGGGTGGCGCTAGTATCTACATATTTGAGTATTGTCTTGGACTTTTGTTAGTTCCGCAAAACTCCGCGTGACTTTTTTGTAAAATTACTCTAATTGGTACTTATTTAGGTAAAAGTTTATAGATTGTGTAAGTATTGTATTTGTAGTAATTGTATTAAGACTGATTAATTAAAGAAGACTAAATTATGATATTCTATGTTTTATTGACAGGTTTTTATTAGCTTCACCTGTAGTGAAGGTAGCCATATTTCTAGTTATTTAATGTGATTTGACCCACTTCAAAACGTAGGAGTTCATTGAAACTTTTCATTAAGCACACAATATAATTTTCTATAAAATTATTTTCTTTTTTGGACGACTACTATAGATGCTGTAGGTAGGTATCTAGATATTAATCGTCTTTGGTAGGTACCAAAGAGAATAAAAACACTACATTACGACAACTCTTTCTGTGCAAGAATTGCACGAAAAGCTGCTTATATTTTGAGGAACTTTTTTTTGTGCAATTAGTAAATACACAAAAGAGTCATGGATATTAAGTATTATGTTCCTAGATTTTAAGGAACCTTAACTAAGTAAGCTCGTATGAGCAGTGGCCAACAAGAGATTGAGATTTTCACTGACTTCTTTTTGTGCAAAAATTGTGCACGAAAGGAGGTTGAGATTTTCACTAACCTCCTTTTGTGCAAAAATTGCACGAAAGGAGGTTTATATTTTGAGGAACCTTTTTTTGTGCAGTAATTGCACGAAAAGAGGTTGAGATTTTCACTAACCTCTTTTTGTGCAAAAATTGCACGAAAGGAGGTTTTAAATATTTTGAGAAACCTTTTTTCGTGCAATAATTGCACGAAAAGAGGTTGAGATTTTCACTAACCTCCTTTTGTGCAAAAATTGCACGAAAGGAGGTTTATATTTTGAGGAACCTTTTATTGTGCAGTAATTGCACGAAAAGAGGTTTGAGATTTTCACTAACCTCTTTTTGTGCAAAAATTGCACGAAAGGAGGTTTATATTTTAAGGAACCTTTTTTCGTGCAATAATTGCACGAAAAGAGGTTGAGATTTTCACTAACCTCCTTTTGTGCAAAAATTGCACGAAAGGAGGTTTTAAATATTTTGAGGAACCTTTTTTGTGCAGTAATTGCACGAAAAGAGGTTGAGATTTTCACTAACCTCTTTTTGTGCAAAAATTGCACGAAAGGAGGTTTATATTTTATTAAGGAACCTTTTTTCGTGCAATAATTGCACGAAAAGAGGTTGAGATTTTCACTAACCTCTTTTTGTGCAAAAATTGCACGAAAGGAGGTTTTTATATTTTGAGGAACCTTTTTTGTGCAGTAATTGCACGAAAAGAGGTTGAGATTTTCACTAACCTCTTTTTGTGCAAAAATTGCACGAAAGGAGGTTTATATTTTGAGGAACCTTTGTAATTAATTAATTACACGAAAAGAGGTTGGTCAAAATCGTCTTATCCTCTTTTCGTGCAATATTGTAAACGTAGTGCTTATATTCTCTTTGCAATATTGCACTAAAAAGGTAAATAATAAACACAACAAATTTTTTTGGAACCTTGGAAAAAAGGAAACAAATCTTATTTTTTTACATTTTTACCGGATGAATTTTAACTTTATTAAAACTAAACCCTCTCAATTGACAAAGAACTCGTTGGAGCGTGCGTTTTGGTTGTGCCTCCACTTGCATGCCCAGTTCCAACAAGACATGCCAGCCCACGGCTCGTCTGTATAGAATACTTGGCCGTTTTGGTACATCTGTGGAATACAATTTATTATTTAGCTGCCTAGTCCTTGCAATATTACTTTTCTACAATCGCTTTCTTCACATGCACTTTAGGCAGGTAGGTACCATGCGAGCGAAGCCGCGGGCGAGTAAGCTAGTATTATATGTAGAGAAATACTCACAAAAGATAAATCGGAGCTCTTATAAGTGACGCCGTCATATCCGAACCGGAACACGAAGTTCATAGAGAAGATGCTGAAGACGCAGCGCACGTCCGCCGTGGCCGGGATGAAGTAGCGGTAGGGGCCGCACCAGTACGACACCTTGGGCTCGTACTCCACTGACTCGGGGAACTCCTCGCGAGGGTTGATCCTGGAAACCAGATCTGATAGAACCACCAAGGACGATATACATAAATATTAACTTGGTTCTGGGGGGTTAACACCAGTTTACCGTAGTTTGTTGGATACTGTCCTCGATACCGAGTCAATATCACAAATGTATAAATATATATAAATATCCTTGGACATTTCACACGGCGTCATCTAGTCCCAAGCTAAGCAACAAAATGCTTGTGTTATGGTAACCAGATGACTGATATTTTTTTTTTCTTTTGTAAATACATAGGTACCTACTACATAGGTACATATTATAGATAGAAAAACATCCAGACCCGGAACAAATATCTGTAGAACATACTTACAAACATTTGTCCCGAGGCGGGGATCGAACCTGCAACCTCCGCGTCTCAGGCGAGCCTTCGCCCACCGCGCCACAGAGGTCGTCATGTATGAAAATGCAGCGCCGCCCCCGGTAACTTGCATGAACTAAACATTCCATACATTTAGAATACTTGATACGGGAGCGAGGATAGATACTTACTACGAGTATACCTACCACTCGAAAACTGATGATACGCCCTCTGACAGATTATTAGCTATGGCATAGATATACACTATACTACCTATAGCAGGTTAGCAGGTGCCATAGGGTCATTACTTATTAGAGCCTGTGCTCACCACCGTTTGTAGGTATCGATACGATACAAACTTGTGGCGACCAAAATGCTGTCGGCAAGCTGTGACCGTGCACACTAATCCTCGCGTTTCTGAAAATATGACGCGCACAACAAAATCGCGTTCGAAAATTATAGTGCGGAGTCACTGCTCGTTCGAAAATTATAGTGTGCCCAATCTCTTACTTGTATATACACTGGGCATCACTCCAGTTATCATCGGACTGGCAGAAGAGACCCTGGCCGGGATCTTTGGCTTGGAACTGCTCTGAATGAGGCCCGACGTACTGGGTCTCCGAGTGGCGGTGGTAGAAACCGCTGAATGAAAACGCACCTGAAGAAACAATAGGTAAGTACAATTTGTTAGATTAGAAAAAAAAGATATGGTGAGGAAACCAGTTAACCTTAAGGTAGCATTAGAATCACCTAAGTAGCATGTAAAACGAAACTTAAGTGATCCTTGAGGTCCTACAAGAATAAATGTTTTTTTTCTTTCTTTCTTTCTTTCTTTCTTTAGCGGCGATGGGCTTGCAACCTGTCACGTATGGAATGTTATGTTAGGTAACTTCTGCAAAATGTGCAATACCAAATAAATGTTTGAGCATGCGTCTGACTACCCTATCAGACATCTTAAAACTAAAAATGCCTTAAAAGATAAGAATAATTATGTCTACCGCATCTTCGGAATACAGACCGTACCTGTCCGTACGTAGGTACCTACTAGACAATTTTTTTATTAACATAACAAGCACAGTTGTCTAATCACTGATCGCTGCTTGAGTTTTGAGGTTTTAGGTTTTAGTTTAGTTTTCTACTTTCGCAACGCGTTACAGTGATAGGAGTTCAGATAACTGCGTAAGAATTAAATAGTAGGTACTTTTATCGATTGGAACGACGCGCTTGTGCGAACTGAACTGAATGGGAATTTTAGCTTTAGTTTAAGTTTTGATTTTATCTTGATAGCGATACAAAACAAAAATAATAGCAATAAATATTTACTCATTAGTAGGTACCTAATGGTCACTTTACCTCTGAAAGTGTAGCAATGGGGTTTCCTTTCGCTGGAGAGTATCATCTGAGCATCTTCTTGGTTATGAGCTGATGCGATGTAGTACGATGTGTCGAGGCATTTAAATTCTACGGAGAAATATTAGTTACTTAGGACTAGTAAGTTGCAATACTTATTCCTTTCCTTTAGAAGGGCATACAGATTTGGTCTTAAAAGAGGACACCAAAAATCCATAAGCATCAATATTTTTCATCAGACAACATGTGGAAAAATTAAAAAAAATATTAGGTAAGTACCTACTTACATATTTACACCGTATTTTTCGTTGCAAATGCGCTATAGTGTATAAAACAGTGCAGGTAAACATCGTAAATAAACCAGTTAGCTTTCCATTAGCGGATGGGCTTGCAATCTGTCACGTATGGAATGTTAACTTCTGCAAAATGTGAACACGTACCTACCAAATATGTAGGTATTTCGGAACCTCAGACATCTAGGAACTAATAATGCTTAAAAGATCCAAAAGGATATATCTACCGCAACTTGGAAATACAGTGTAGGTACAGCTATAGAACGTCCACTGCTGCTGGACACAAACCTCTTTCATATAGGTACCTATCTCCATTGTTTCGGTTGGAAGCGGTCTGCATCCAACCGTGAACATGCGGATTTTACCAGCGGGCCTAGCATGTGCAACACGAGAAATCGTCTCGTCGTCGACAAAATATTCTCTCCTTCTCTAACATAGTACGTTAGAGCAGTTTGACATTATCGAGATATTGAATTTGTCGTCTCGTGTTAGGCTTAGGCCTACTGATGGTCACCCGTCCATCTCGTTGTTGGACGTCCTACGCTGCTCTTGCCGATCTGCAGTCTCTATTCGAGAACTTTTCGGCCCCAACGGCCATCTGTTCTGCGTGTGTTCCCTGCTCATTGCCATTCCAACAAGCTAATCCGCTTGGCTAATCGAGACCCTCGTTCTTCTACGTATTCATATCATTTCTGATTCGTCCGCGTGATCATACCTATTTCATTTTACTTACCAGGACTAACATAAAGTCCAAACGGTATCTTCGCCTGCGTGCTCTTAATCTTAGCCTCTGATGTGTCCATCTTCTTATTCAGCTTCAGCAACACCATGGACATGAGCGCCTGGTCGGTGGCAAAGAGAAGTCGCTTGAGGTCCTTGATGTGGGTGTCGATGAAGTCGAATAATTTCTTCTCTGCGCTGGCTAGGATTTCATGCCGTTCAGTCTGTATTGGAAATGACAATAGTGGCAATTCTGGATGTCGCTAAAACTTAACTAAACCAATTTGACAATACTAAAATTGATGGCATCCTTTTTATTTCGATGGTTATGAAAGGGACGGCAACATTTTTAGTGCTGTCATATTGGTTTAGTTTAAGTGTTGGCGACATCCAGAATTGCCACTAATATCTACTATAGGTACTTATACTTAGGTATTATACTAACATAATAAAGCGAAGTGTTAGCGCTAATCTCATGAACATTTGATGACTGTTAAAGCCCGTCTGAAATACCTACAGGTTGCGGGTTCGATCCCGCTATTTACAGAACGCACAAACATCCTGGTTTGTGCGATCTGTAAATATTTGTATCGAGTCTGGGTGGTTTCTATGTATTTTATAGTAGATTAGATTATTTACAAAATATACCTATACTATATGTTTATGTACTTCAGGTATCCATAAGTGTACAGTAGTAATGTAGGTACAATTTGTGCAAACGCGCAAAATTTAGGCCTTTTCATAAATTTTCTGAGACTTTATTTCGAAATAGCAACACGTAACGCCATCTATTCATCTGTTTTTGGAACTACAACCATATATAGGGGGATGGGATACCATGGTAATAATAAATCAGTTCACGTTTCATGGTTTCAGCTACGGACTCACTCAGGTGGTTTTGCTTACAATTTTTTCCTGTATCTGTTAGAGGTCGTGCGCAAGCGCATAATCGTTTAGCTTACGGGGTTGTGTGGTTCCTTCATGCGTCCGTTCATGTAGCTGTAGTATTCCTGAAGTTTTTCAAACTTCTCATTGGCGTAACTGTACTTCGGATCGATTTCCTTCGTGCTTGGCAGATTGTACGGTTTCTATAAATTATAATTTATAAACAAAGTTTGTTAAACACTTTTTAAACGATCATGGTTTTGAACATTTTTAATAAATAATTCTTGCAAATAGGGGTAAATAAGTCAAGTTTCAGTGGGAAGCTAGTCAAACAAAGTGATGCATGTCAAAGCAAGTAAAAGCAACCAAATGTTGTCTGGCATCACACGCTACACTTGGCTGACTTAAGTGGGTAGGTAAGACTTAGGTATCTATTAGTTAAGAATAGTAGCAGGCAAAATCTGTAATAATCTGTCTACCTCTATTAAAAAGGAGCGTGAATATAATTTGATGTATATTTACCGTTTCAACCGTGGGAAATGAAAGCCGTGCAAGCTGAAAAATAAAACAACAATTAACAAATTCATCATGTTTTTAAAATACAAGATTTGCAGGCATTATCTTCAACAAGGCTGTATTGAGTGTGAGACGCGCCCGCGATGAGTGACCATATTAGGTACCTATACTCATATGAAGGTTCTCAGCGTCTCCGGATATATCGAAACATTAGTGGCAATTCGGAGTATCGCAAAAGCTAAACTTAACTAACTAAAAATGTTGCCGTCCCTTTCATAGCGATGAGAATAAAAAGGATGGCATTAATTTTAGTTAGTTTAGTTTAGCTTTTGCGATACTCCGAATTGCTACTATTGTCGAGATATTTTTACGTGAGTAATTTCCCGTATGTTATACCTATAAGTACCTACCTAATAAAATAAAAAATAAAAATTTTCATAAACTAAACAAGTTTCGTAAGAAAATCTGCAAAAGTGTAGTATTTAGATAAAGTTATAGTAAAAATAGCGAAACTTACCAATTGTAGTGAAGATACATCGCTGTTACTTGCAAATGCCGTGTGAACATATATTAATAGCTAGAAATAAATATGTAGGTACCTATTAGCTAGTACTTATAGTATTAAATTATCTGTGCTATAAGTGAAGATAAAATTAGCTAAGATGGACTTTTAAGACGACTTCAAAATCATTATCATCCTTTCGCGTCCCACTGGCATTGGCGCTGTCTCATACAATTAAATATTTACAAGAAAATACATTACTTTGAGTTTAATCAATAATCATTTTACTTACCA
Source organism: Xanthorhoe designata (assembly GCA_963582015.1). Classification (NCBI taxonomy): domain Eukaryota; kingdom Metazoa; phylum Arthropoda; class Insecta; order Lepidoptera; family Geometridae; genus Xanthorhoe; species Xanthorhoe designata. Next base: position 2,222,911 of record OY757058.1, read on the forward strand.
AACATATTTTATTTTTGATTTTACTAAATCCTGGCATTTTTCAACCAAACACGTCAGTTTTCTGCACCTATCAGAATCACCAATTATTATGAGCGTTGATAAAACAAATTGCTTGTTATTGTTATCCAATTTACTTGCAATTGAGCCGCCGCCCGCGCCGAGTCGTGTTGAAATAGTCCCACCAGGCTTTAAAAGCTTAGTATAATTTCTTCTTCTTCAAAAACAGTCCTCATACAAACATAAATCACCCCTCTTTTTCGGGGGTTGAAAATAAATATCCTTTGAGTAATCATAAATAAAACAAATACATAATATAATTTCAAAAGAACTATATTTCTAACAATATACACAATATAACAATCTATAAATACTTACAGTTATTTACAGAAAATGCATTTAATTGTTGCATTGCTTAAACTTTCAAAATTAACAATAATAGCGATTTCTTAATACTATTCTAAACATCAAAATCGGTTCAGCCGATTCATCGTTTGAACCGTCAACAACCATTTTTTATATTAACTAGCTTCATCCCATGGCTTAGCTTGTATTGTACCAATATTTCAATTTAAATGAAAATTAAATGAAGTAAAAATTATTAAAGAAAGAAATATGATCACGACTGTATCCCAGGGAGTGGTAGACACATTTCTTTCAGATCTTATAAAATTTATTAGTCTTGGCAAATCCGTAACACGTAACGCCATCTATTATCTTTTCTTGGAAATTCAATTGTTTCAATAAATTAAGTTGGTAAAACGAGCAAAGCGACGAGTGTAAGATAATTAATAATTATTCATCTTTAGTTGATCGTGAGGCAGTTTTAAACAATTGACTATAACTTTTAGTTACATAATTTCATTAGTTATTATAATAATTACAAATCCATCTACTTAATATTAATTTAGTTACAACTCATCGTAGACAACGAATACTATAGACTGGACACGTTTCTTTTTAGATCATTAGGCAATATTTTATAGATCTTATTACAAGAATCTTAATATCTATTACAAGAAATTACAAGAAAGAAGATTCTTGTAAATAATTATTATAATTAAAAAATTTAAAAAAACTAAATAACACGCTTTATTTTTTACTTTTTATTTTATTTGCTTTTGTTTTAAGTGGTATCGGTCCTTGATAAGTGTCAAAGTCAAAGAGTCTATTTAAACCGCCATTTTGAAATGGTTCAAAATCAACTTCATAATCTCCGTTACAAATATATGAATTAAAAATAGACAACTCGATATATTTTTTGTCCCTTAGCGCGTGCCGGCAATTTCATTGTCTAGCTCTAGCACAATAACATGCTTTTTTAATCATTTCAACGGCACGCCCGCAGTCTCTAGGTTTCTATGTCTACGCAACTCAACTACAAGCATATATTTAAAATTATTTAATCTAATTATTATAATAGTGCCTTGTTAGTCTTTCACATAAGTTGATAAAAAATATTGTGCATAGTGGAACAAAATAAGTAGATCAACCACAGTTTAAAACAAAGTCACTTCCCGCCATCTGTACGCTTGGATCTTTTGAACTACGCAACGGATTTTAATGCGGTTTTCATCAATAGACAGATTGATTTAGGAGCACGGTTTAATGTATTATACATTTCACAACACCCGTGCGAAGTCAGGCGGGTCACTAGTTAGTAAATAAAAAATATAAATATAAATCAGTTTTGTCTTAGAAGTATTTGAGCTTAATAGACATTCTCTAAGATTTTTAAGCATTTAAAATCCTTTGAGGGTAGTCAGAGGGACATTGACACAAAAACTAAGGCCTTTACATCTTCCGGAGTGAATGATTGATTTATATAGTCAGGGGGCAATCTTTGCCTACACTTAACGGAACACTGTAGTGCCTGGGACATTGTTGAGATGGAATAGGCTTGTAGCACCTAAACCATCCTCTCAGCTGCCGGACATATCCACAGAACAGACAATAGTCAATACGTCATAAAAACCGAAAAAACAAAAGAATGGATTTATAATCACTTATTATTTTGAGAAGAGAAGAAGGGAGGCCTTTGCCCTGCAGTGGGACATTACAGGCTCATAACATAACATTATTTTGTTTCGATTTAAAATAGTGTATTTGTGTCTTTAGATAAATTATTCAACTCTTTAAAACTCATTCAATTAAATATATAAATTTTGTACTAATTGGTGAACAATTTTGAAAACATACAAACTAAAACCTTAAATAATAATTATATTTGACTTATATCGATCACGTGTTTTAGGATTTCGGTTCATGAGATACAGCCTGGTGACAGAATGACGGACAGACAGACAGACGCACAGCGGAGTCTTAGTAATAAATAATAAATATCCTTGGACATTCCACACGGCGTCATCTAGTCCCAAGCTAAGCAATTTAATGCTTGTGTTATGGTAACCAGATGACTGATAAACTACATAGATACTTCTTTTTTTTTTTGTAAATACATACATATTATACATAGAAAACACCCAGACACGAAACAAATATTTGCAGATCATGCAAACATTTGTCCCGCAGCGAGGATCGAACCCGCAACCTCTGCGTCTCAGGCGGGCTTTCGCCCACTGCGAAACAGAGGTCGTCAAATTATGTGATTTATTTAATGTTTATAGCAAAGGCTGGACGGATTCGGATGAAATTTGAAACTAATATAGATCGCGACTAGGTATAGATTTGACATGCGAGCGAAACCGTAAGAAACTTACTTAAATTAAAACTAGCAGTAAGGAACTTTGATGAACAAAAAAGTTTTTTTTTAAATGATTTAGATTTTAGATCATTTTAATTGCAATTTAATCCCATTAAATACGATTCTCTGTCAGATTTCTAGACATTTAAAACTTGAATGAACTTTGAATGTCTAAGTCTAAGGGGACAGTCAGAGGTACGTCCATATTTTGTACATAACCTCATTTTGTAGAAATTGAGAAAATATTTAGAAATAATAAAAAAATCCAGTTACTCATAAAAGAAATGAAAAAAATGTTATGTGCGTAATTTACAACTAGAGGTAATAACGGTATAGGCCTCTTAGGCCTCATCTGACGAGACTGTATCTTAACTAAAAATTTTGGCTTTAAACGACTTAAGATGTAGCTAAGTTAATTAATTATTATGACTGGTTGATTAAACATGATCACGAGTCCATCCCCTTTAAAATCCTTTGCAGATGTCGAAAGGAGTAGTCAGAGGTATGTCCAAATATATTTGGTACATGCCCACATTTTGCAGAAGTTAAAATTCAACACATGACAGGTTGCAAGCCCATCAACGATTAAAAAGTAGTTCTTGTGTTAATAAATACATAAAAAACTGGGCTGGCCAGTACTGGTTTTTTTTACTGTGACAGTAAATATAAAACTTAAGTATGAATAGGGGAAACTGTCATATGAACCTTGACTTAAAAGTAACAAAATAACTCATTTATATAAATCTCATTATAACTACTCACTTTAACTGCCAACGTTCTTTTAACCTTAATGGTAAAACAATACAGTGTATTTCGAGACAGACAAAACTCGTCGCCATTTGAACACATTTTTTCGCAAAGATGAGGGTAGTTCAACTTCATACGAAGTAGTAGAATGGGTGTAGGTAATGCCACCATCTTGCGCTTGGTTCCTGTTCGTCGTCACCTGGATCTTCCGATTTTAAATCCTGAAATATAAATAACAATAGATTAATCAAATATATTAAATTATCCTTGGACCCAAAGCGTCATCTGGTCCCAAGCAACTTAATGCTTGTGTTATGGTAACCAGATGACTGATATACTACTTAGATATTTAGTTTTTTTTAAATACATCGTACCAATATTATAAAGATGAAAGTTTGTGTGTGTGATGTGATTTAAATGAAAGGTACCAGGACTGCTTATACCCTGGATTAAAAAATAGGCTACTTTTGATCCCGGTATTCACGGGAACGAGAACTATTCACCGTGGGTAACACCGCGGGGCGCAGTTAGTATTATATATAGAAAACACCCATGTATTTAATTGATTTACCTTAGTAGCAAGTATATGGTCAGTTTCAACGCCCATATCTTTCTTAATTACTTTCGCTTCATCACTCGGCGGTTCCGTCTGCGTGCTTTTGTCTTTGGTTGTCTCTGCATTCTCCAATTCCGGACCTTGTTTTGATGACTGTAAGATATAATATACACTGGCAAAAAAAACGTAGAATATACATTATCATTAGGGCGTTTGAGCACTGCACGGAATCTTATTGCTTTCCGGTCCGGAATGACAGTTTCAAATGTCTTGTCTTTATTTTTTTTTAATATTCTTGGACTAGATTTTAAACAACATTCTATTTTTAAACGCCTGTAAATTAGTGCTAAGACCTAGTATGTTAATTTTTTAAGTCTTTTAAGCAACATAAAGGAGTAGTAATTAGGTAACTATACCACGCAAAGGACATTGCTCTGCGTCCATACATTGTTGGCCCTGGAGCCAAGAGCATCGGATAATTATGTATTGTATTCTCTATCATTAGTAGATTCTTAAAAGATCTTGTATTTGTAGCGGACTAGCTGCAAAAAAGGTATATTTCAAAACAAGTATCAGATTTTGAGGTTATAATCTAACCATAACAACGAATATCAAATGTAGGTACCTACGATTATTACTTTTACGAGAAAAGAAAACACATCATCTAGGGGCGTCATCTAGTCCCAAGCTAAGGGTGGTATTACATTTATCAAATATCTTGGTCCAATGTACATTTGATCAAATAAATTGGATGACTTTATCAAATGTATTGGCAACACCGTGTATTGGCAACAAATTTGATCAAATATTGAACATCATAATTGGATAAAGATATTTGATAAGTGTAATACCACCCTAAGCAATTTAATGCTCGTGTTATGGTAACCAGATGACTGATATACTACTTACAATTACATACATATTTTTTTTCACGCCAGAGGTCGTCAACATAGTGTTGAATAGAATGACAGTTTCAAATCTTTTGTCTCCTTATTTCCGATAAGTTAGAAGAGGACAAAGACACTTTCCGGACAGAAAATTCAGTGTAATGCACAAACGCCTTTAGAATTAATTCAGTTTTCTTTTTTTTAATTAGCTATGTGTTTTCACTAGTAATCAAACTTGGATTGTAGAAGCTGAACGAATTTTGATGAGACTTGTAGTATATTTAGATGTCAGTGATAAGCAGAACTAATTGTGATAAATATTAATTATAGTTTTGAAATAGCACACAGGAAAATGTAACTGTTAGTAGCGAGCAAGTTGACAACAGAAGTTGAAATTTATGTCAGTGTAAAGTTACAATCATACACTGATTTATAAAACATAGAGTTAAAACTAAATATCTATTTTCTAGGATTGATTACTTACATATCACATAGGTAAATAGTAGAGTTAGGTAAATAGCTGTGACAATTCAAATTTCGCCAAAACCAAAACTAATTCAACAGCACTAAAAATGTTGCCGTCCCTTTCATAACGATCGAAATAAAAAGGATGGCATCAATTTTAGTGCTGTCAAATTAGTTTAATTTAGTTTTTGCGAGATCAGAATAGGCAGCAGTATTAGTTATACAGTGGAAAGAAGAAATTAACTTACATTTAAAAGCAAGACCTAAAAAAATAGAATTTTGAATAAAGTTTAATAGAAAAATACAAATAGTCTGTTACACATCAAAGTCTCTACTAGTTAAAATCCTCACGATGTTTTCCTTCAACGATTGCAGATAAATTGTTAAAACTTAAAACTCATAGAAACTTGTCTCTTTTTTTCAGAATTTAGAAACTCATGATCGGTCAAAAGTGTTGTCTTAAATAAAAAGTAGTGGCATTCTGAGTGTCGCAAAAGCTAAACTAAGCTAACTAAAATTGTTGCCGTCCCTTTCATAGCGATGGAAATAAAAAGGATGGCAATAGTTTTAGTTAGGTTAGTTTAGCTTTTGCGACACTCAGAATTGCCACTAGTATCTACCTAAAAATAGGTAAGTACAAACAAAAGTAGTTTCATCTGAAAAACATTGGTCAATAGGAACGCTTTGACAAACTAGTTTTTACTGATTTTCATAGTTAAAAGTACTTTTGACTGATTAATAACACTCGTATAACTAAAGTATAACTAAACAATAGAACCACACTAACACACTAATACTATAAAGGTGAAAGTTGTGTGTGTAAGTGTGTTTGTTACTCTTTCACGCTAAAACGGCTGGACGGATTTGAATGAAAAATTTGGTACCAGGATTGCTTATACCCTGGATTAGCACATAGGCTACTTTTGATCCCGGTATTCAAACGGGAACTATTCACCGCGGCGAACACCGCAGAGCGCACCTAGTGTTATATAATGATAATAAATATATAATTTAAACAATGTTAATATAACTGCCTTGTATGTATTGTGAGTGATGTAAATAAATACTTTTATATTTCTATAAATTTATATAAAGTAATATTTAGAAGGCAGAGATGGTTGGAGAGAATTGGGGGAGACCTTTGCCCAGCAGTGGGACAATGTATGTTAAAAAAAAAAATATATTTAGAAGAGTAGGTACCTCCATATCTTCCTCGCTCACTCTGACAATTGCTTTCGCATCTTCGTATGCAATTTCCTCCGGCGTTGAAGGAATCGTATCAGACTCATCCTGTGTACAAAAATAGTTTTAACTTAGGAGTTAGTTTAAGTTACGACTGTACAACGGTATTCATAATTGGTATGTTATCCCGGAAGGGGGGAAGGGTTTAATCTTTTGACAATTATTTTTTGTCAAAAGATTAAACAAAAAAGTTTTTGTATGAAAATCTGAAAATTGGAATTCACAAGATATGCACTACTGTTTATTTTCATGGTCACAAAATCCCCCTTTCGGGATAACATACCAATTATGAATCACGTTGTAGATATAGAAAACACTCGTTATTGGAACACATACCTTGTGCGTCTGTCTGTAGAGTGTATAGTCGTGTGCCGCTCGGCGCATCTTGGCGAGGTAGGCGGGCGCGGCGCGGCCCGTGGCCCAGGCCGCCACGCCCGGGGGCAGCCCGCCCACCGCCGGCTCGTCGTAATATGTCAGCACGAACTCCATACCAGGCTGGAAGGATATATTATGTCGAATATAGGATATATGTCGTCGCGCCACGTAAAAAGAGCTTGGTCGGGGAAGTAGCGGGGGTATGTTTGAGCCTGTGTTCACTCGCTGACGAATCAAGCACTCGCTAAATCAATGGTATGAAGTGCGCCGCAACACCTCTCCACCAATCATCGACCACCTAGCAGTTTCACAGACAGCGCTCTTTTTACGTGGCGCGAGCTATACGCTTAGAGAAAGTAAGAAATAGAGCGCTGTACAACAAAAACAAAGAAGAATATAATACAGCATTCTTGTGAGTAAATTAGAGTTTTTAGGCCGCCTTAAGTCCTCCGTCATGGCTTAACAACTTTAAAAGCTAGGACCAGAGTTGGCCACTTGCTCATACGAACTTACTTACTTTACCTTATAACTATATTTGACTTTATACCTAAGCATATAAAATCCCATACCACTTAACTATAATAAAATCTCCTATACTGTTTTTGTTAAAATATAACTTACATTATCAGCGCCATCTATCGTCCGCACCACCATGTTACTCCAATACTCCGACACTCGTATTGCATGTTTCGTTTCCGGCACTTTCGGATGTTCACAGCTCTTCGATATAATAATATACACTTTGTTATCCACCGGTTGCCGGTCACCCATCCTACTGTACGCTTCCTGCGCTTTCCGTTTCGCGTTTGAGTGAACACTGGGCTGTTCTTCTGTATGTATTACAGGGGTGATAGTTTCTTGAAATATGTTTGATGGAGGTGTGTTCACGTCGAACTCTTTGTGGCGTCGAATATATACGTAGTCTCGGTTTGCGAATAGTCTCTGAAATGAAATTGTTATTTACAGCGCCATCTAGTTTCATAGAGCTAAACAAAAAACTTAGGCCTTTACATCTTTTACTAGATGATTTAAACAGAGTCAGGAGGCAAGCTTTTGCCTACACTCGGGACACTGTAGTGCCTGGGACAATGTTGCGATGGAATAGGTTTGATCACCTAAATCATCCTCTCAGCTTAGCCGGCCATATCCACAGCAAAAACAACGGTCAATACGTGTGGGGCTGACTAGCCGCGGGTTTCCTTACGATGTTTTCCTTCACCGTTTAATTTAAAGCTTGTGTGCATATAAATTCTGGAGCTAAACATGTACCTACACCAGATAAATGGTAGATTATAAGACGCATTTTAGAATTATAATCTGAGTAAGTACATATTTTATACTCCTGCAACTAAAAAGAGTTTCAGATCAACTAAGTGAAAAATACATATAAATAATTGATTTTCATTTTCTCTGACTACCCCCTTAGACATCTTCAAAAGGATCTAAAAATTGCATTAAGATCTGAAAGAAATGTCTACCGCTCCCTGGGATACAGTCGTGATCATATTTCATTTTTTTCATTTCATTTTCATGCTTAAAATTTTTTAATAGATTTCAAAAATCAATGTTTAGAATTGATTTTTAAAATCAATGTTTAGAATGCTATCCAGTTAACTTACCGGCCATAACACCTCCCAGTGCAACACCGCCTGGTCGTTGACGACGTTGCTTCGCTCGACCACTGTCAAAGCTGCCACCGCTGCGTCCCAGTGTCTTCTGTACCCGTTGTCGACTTGTACTGCCGCGAAATGTGACGCCACTACCTCTTTATAACGACCGTATACTGAAAGGTAGTTGGTTGGTTTAATGGAGAAGTTTCCTAAACTTCAAAATCCATTTTTTTTAATTTAAATACATACTTAGAAGGCTGGAATAACGAAAAACGTCCGAAACTGCTAACAAAATCAGAAGCAAAGGAGACGAGTGACGTCACACGATGAAATCTCGGATCCTTGATTGAATTATTTTTAAGCCTCCGTAAAAGTTGAATAACTCTGTCATTTTTTAAGATATTCAAAAAATTCTTTCACCATGCTTCATGAAATGCTTAGTACGATTTATTAGCACTAAAAAAAAATAACGGATACTTCTCCATTATCAACCCCCGACCGACCCGAAAATGAGGGGTGTTTTTTTTCTCTTTTAACTTTGTAAACAGAGCTTATAATTTGTTCATACAAGGAATGTTATTGACTAAACACCATAGCTCTACAGTCTACAATAACTGATGGGTGTCTTCTCTTTACCAAAGCCAATTCAGTTACGGCCCCTAAAATTTTCATGAAATTAAGTATGCATGAAATTTAGTTTCGGGGGCTATAATATGAATATAATCGGTCTAGCTAGGATTTTTTTAAGAAAATGTCGTTTTATCCGTGTTTTCAGGCAATAAAAAAATTAATTCTAAGCAAAGCTTGTTCATCCTGGGATCCCTAATATTATTATAAATGCGAAACTAACTCTGTCTGTCTGTTACGCTTTTACGCCTAAACCACAGAACCAGTTTTGATGAAATTTGGTACAGAAATAGACAAGACCTTGGGAAAGGATTTTAATACATTTTGTTCCCACGCGTGGGAAGCCGTGGGGAGCAGAGTACCTTTATAAGCATACAAGCCCTGCCCCGGCTTGTACTCTTTCCTCCATATAATAACATCTTCAGCTTCCATATAGGGCTCCCATCCATCTTCAGATGTCGTTGGGCTCGGCGGATCTTTGCATCTGAATATAGACAAAAAAGTTATAATGACTACAGTTGCCTATTTGCAGAGCTGTTCTTTGAAATAAGAAAGGAAGGTACATGGTAAGTGTTCGACGAGCTCTGTGGCGCAGTGAGTGTCCGCGCACGCGTAGGTTGCGGGTTCGAACCCCGCCGCGAGACAAATGTTTGTGATCTACAAATATTTGTCTCGCGTCTGGGCGTTTATGTATGTATTTACAAAAATAAATTTATCTTTGTAGTATATCAGTCAGCTGGTTACCATAACACAAGCATTCAATTTCTTATCTTGGGACTAGATGATGCTGTGTTAGAATTTTAGGATATTTTAGATTAAGTAATATAATATAATAATCGCCAAAATATGAATTTAAATAGCGACTCATAATACGACGGAACAAAGTGCAGTTCAGCTCGCAGAAAGTGACTCATGCCGATCGTCAAAACATGCTATTTCATTCTTGCAAAGTTATTAATTACACTCTGTCACTGTTACGTAAAAGTAAAAATATCCGGGCGACTCTTGTAATATGTAGGTAGATTCGCATGGTTTTTATACTCTCTTGGTTACCCAGCTCCCTAGCTAAATACCATTGATCAATGAATACATTTTTAGTGCTGTCAAATTAGTTTAGTTTAGTTTTGGCGACATCTGAATTGACACCATTGACTAGTGTGTTTTTTAGTGTTTTAATGTACTTATAATCAGGACATAATAGTAATAAAGTTTTAATAACATACATGCAATACCGCAAACCGGGCTGTTTCTTCTCAATAACCAAGCGTTGGTTGCACTTCGGGCAGTACAATGTCCGGGATAGCTCAACCACTGTATCTAGTTCAACCAGCAAAGCCTGGAATATAAATGTATATTAATTATATGAAAACAATAAAGAATTTTTTTTTGTTCTGACATGGTACAAAAAGAGTTTAAAAGTAGTTAAGTCATCTAAAATAATATTTCTTAAGTTGTGTGAAAGTCAGAGGTGAAATAAAATATAGTTCGAGTTAACACACACATTTAATAGAATTAAATAAACAATTTGAATTTGAAAAAATATCGGAAAAAAAGTAAACGATCGAAACTAAATTACTACTACTACTAAATAACGAAATTATTACTACTATTACATAATATACTACTAATAATATTATAAGTATAAATGTATTTTTGATACTCTTTAGTGCAAAAACTACTGAACGGAATTGGCTGAATCTTTGAATATACATACTTTATGACCTGAAATAATACATAAGCTACTTCTTATTCCGGTAGGTACAACTAATAAAGTATAATAAAGATTATCAAATTATAAGGATTAAAGGTGACCCAGTGGTCTCCATAGTGGCAATTCGGAGTGTCGCAAAAGCTAAACTTAACTAACCAAAAATGATGCCGTCCCTTTCATAGCGATTGGAATAAAAAGGATGGTATTCATTTTAGTTAGTTTAGTTTAGCTTTTGTATCACTATAGTTCAAACAGATTGAATTATGGATAAGATCAAAGATATTAGATCATTGTCGCCACATGATTGAGTTTATCTGTACAGTTGACTCTCTTGACCTTGGGCTGTCATGTATAAACAATGATTTACTCCGATTTTAATGGAAAACTAGTGTAAAGTTACCTCCAACTCCTCATCAGGGATATTCTGTTCACAACTGGGGGGTTCGTCTTTATCTCCGCCCTTTGCTTTATAAGCAGCGGTCGCAGAGAGTAATAATGTTCGGCGCGGGCGAAAGAATGCTTGTCGGAAGCAAATAATTACATTACGAACACTTCCGTCCCTCCTGTACCTCCTAACAGCATAACCAACATTCACACTACGAGTCCACACGCTTCGAAATTTAGTTACACCAAAATTTCGCAAAATAAAACGAACCGAAGACATGATAACAACTTCGTTATTTTATGTGACTGAAGCGACACCTTGCTCTGCACGACATTGTATCAGTAACAGTTATGTTGCAATAAACAACTATAGTGCATTATGGTTGTGTTTTTACCAAAATTTGCTTACTAAACTAATACGTAACATGTCGCTATGAAAGTTAGGAGTTGCAAAAGTAACATAACCTAATAAAACCCTTATTACATTTCAATCAATCATCATCATTGATGTGACCGATTGTGACATTAATAAGGCAAAGTCGCAAAGAGTGATGTGACATTGACATTATATCGGCTGATTGTGACTTACTGGTGACTTACCATACCACTGACCCACAGACTAAAACTTTTCTCTATGTTAAGTCCAAAGATATAGTTAGAAAGGGGTAACACTACAGTGGTTAAGTCCCACTTGACTTGACTAACTTGAATTATAATATTGTCATGGTAGTGGCTAAATGCGTGGCAAAAGCCGGCGAAGCCAAAATAAAGAAGAAGAAGAAGTCCTAATAAACCTAGGAAGTAGGAAGATGGATTAATTAGACCTTTTTTTTTTATTTACACCAAAAAAAGGCCTTTGTCGCTGAGCGACCACATCGCCCTAAAGGTAAACATAAACCTAGATAAAAACCAAAGATAAAAACAGAACATGACAGTCATGTAAAAAATGTAGGTACCTATCTATGTAGGTAATAAGTACCTACCTTTAACCAAGTGTTTTTATTCTCTTTGCCTATAACAGTCATTTTGGATCAGGGGGCTGATTGTGTACACCTCAGAATAGAGAAAAAACCAGAAGTAGTTATTGCGCCTAATACTGAGGCCACAAAAACTTAGCTAAAAGAGAGTAGTTTTACGCGTCACGTTTTGAACGTCATACCGCATAGTCGACTTCAATTTTATTTTATTACGCCGTCTTGTGTTGTTCCCACATGCAAAAATGCAGCGGGGCAAAACAGTAGAAAGAATGGGATTACATTTCACGTGTAAGTAACGCATTTACCTAACATCTTATTGAAATATTTTCGTTTGTAATTTTCATAGAGAATGATGCGTCCATCTTGTTAATGTTGCCAGTATAAGAATTTTGATTTTCCCTACTTTTTATTATTATACAGAAATGTTAGAATTTCATAATAGGTATTCTATACTAATATTATAAAGAGGTAAAGTTGGTTTGTTTGTTTGTTTGTATGTTTGGGGTAATCTCCGAAACTACTCATCCGATTTCAAAAATTCTTTCTCTGATCGATTTGACACCGATTTGCTACAGCGAGATGCATATGGCATGGACTTTCCGAATGAACATAGGCTACATTTTACCAAGGTAGATACCACGCGAGAAAAATCGCGGGCGAGAAGGCTTGTATATAATTGTGGTGTGTGTGAGAGTGGAACAGGGAGGGGTGTATGAAATTATGTTAAAACTGTAGCTTCCCTGCTGATGAAGAAAGGAAAACGGAGTGGACAAAAATTATACAAAGAGCACGGCTAGAAGAGTTTTGGAAACCTTCAAAGCGAAGCGTAGTTTGTTCAATGCATTTTGCGGAGAAATATATTTATGAGACAAAATGCGGTTTGAAAATACAATTTAGATTTTAATATTATTATCATAATATCACACTTCCAAATTCCAATATTCTCAATGTTTACCCCAAAAACGGGCAATTATGTCTAAGCTAGCCACATTACGCGGGTGGGAAGTGAGGCGGGCGGGGGATGCTTGTTTCGTATTTGGACTCAGCGTGCGTCTTGCAATGACAGTTGATTGCACCTTCTGTCATTTTCTCTATTCTGAGGTGTACACATAACTCGATTGTATCCAAGTTGTATCAAAGCAAAAATCATAGTAAATCGCAAAAATAACTGTCAGATTTAAGTAAATTAGTAAGTAACTTACTTAATTACGGTCATATTTGACAGTTGTCTTCGCGATTTACTGTGATTTTTGCTTTGATACAACTTGGATACAATCAAGATAAGTGTACACAATCAGGGGGCTGGTCTATCTCTGGTTAGGTACCATAATTAGCATTTCAGACTAGATGACGTGTGGAATGTCCAAGGATAGTTATTATATTATTATTATTATTATTATTATTATTATGAGTCTATCATGTCCCACAGCTGGGCAAAGACCTCCCTCCATTCCCTTTTACATACATATTTATATTTATTAGAAAGAATAAAATAAACCTCTTTTCATTATCCTAAAAACAAAACCTTTTTAGAACCGACATTTTCCTTTTTTATGTCGTAATGTAACGCAACATCTTCAATCTCTTTCTAGCAACTTTTTGCAAAATGACGTTTATAAACCTTTGAGTAAACAACAAAATTTTGGTAAAAAGAGCAAAATTATAGTGAAAATATGCAATGTAGGACTTTTTGTTGGTATTATTTCTAATGTCTGGACCAGTGAGTGTAGAAGACTACGCCATAGTCCTGTTCTGGCTGGCACTTTGCTCGCTGTACACAACACTGCTCACTCTAACTGCCCTTTGTGTTGTATATATTTTGTGAGTACCTACATATTCCTAATTTATATTATTTGTTTAGCTAACCTTGTCTAGTGTCGTCATTATATTTGCAAAAAAACTGGTGACATGTCCAGCTTCAAAGTTTTTAAATTCTGGGGTTTCCGGGGGTTCCGTCTTGTCCTGAAATATAGAGATAGCAAAAATTAAAAAAATGACTGGCTTAAAGTTTTATATCCGTTTCATAGACTGGAAAGATTGTATTTAATTATGCTAAAAGAGTCAATTCCAGGCCATTTTGGTATACATTCAGTTCAAACAGTGTTTCCACTTTTAGGGATATTTCCCTGTTTTGGGTAGTAGGTACTTACTTATGTAAATCAATGAAATGGAGCTCTAGTGACCATTTTATAGGTTTATTAAAAACCTGTGTTGCACCAGTTTCTCAGATTTTCATCACATTTCTCAGATTCATCAAATCAGATTTTTTAATTCGTTAGCTTACTTTGGATTTTTTTTTTCATTCTGTATTAGGTATTTATTAATTTATTTTGTATAGGTAACAGGTAACTTAGTTATTCTAGTATTCATATTTATTTTACTATTAATGTTTGTGAGAGAAACAAATAAGTGAAAAAATGAGTTGTTTTAATATTATACCAGTTTCCACCCGCAGCTTCGCTCGTGTGGTATAGGTCCGGATAAAAAGTGAAAGTCAAGAGTCAAGTACATATTATTACCTTTACTGCAAAAAATAGGTAGGTACATGTGTGTTTTAGGATATTCTTTAACATTGTGTTTATCAATTATATATGTATAATACCTACCTATAAGTAAAAGTAGCCTAAGTGTTATTCCAGGTCATACATAAATAAGTAGAGTCCTCGTTATACCTAATCAAATCCGTTCAGTAGTTTTTGCGTAAAAGGGTAAAAACATTATAAAGTACCTACTTACATCCATACAATTTTTCGCGTTTCTTTTATTTTGTAAGATTGAGTCCCATAAACATGGAAAATTGAAAATTATACTACTTTGTCTGGGACGAGTGGCGGAAATGAAGAGGCCCAGCAGTATGATGATTATGATAATAATGTTTATTTAAAAAATAACGAGGTCACGAGGTAATGGGAAAATCAACTACCTATGTGGAAACATTGATTTCTAACGTCGACTCTTTGTTGTCATGTCAGTTAAACTGTCAAATGAATGTCAGGGCTAGGCCAGCCGTCCCGTCCGACCCGTCCGTTGTGTTTTGAAAATTACTTTCTGCTGTTGTAAACAAATTTGTGTTAAAATTACTGCTGTTGTAAACAAGTTCAAGTGTTTCGTTGATTGTTGTGTCATGTTTGAGAAAATGAATTACTTGTGATACGAACTGTAAATTAATTCGTTTTACAATGGACGATACACAACAAAGCAGGGCTTCGGATGCAGCCGCAACGTATGTTTTTGTTTGATAATTACCAGAAGAAAGTAACCAAAATCTTCATTGTTTAGCAATATTCAGATAGTGTCATAATTACTTACTGTACCTATCTTTTACACCACTATTTGAATCCGTATTGAAGACATCGTAATATTTTCAGGCGGAAGCGTCGCTCATCGATCCTGAAAAGCCAACGACCACCTCGGACTCCTTTTTCAGGTTTGTAAAATTATCCATAGTCACCACATCATAGTTTCAGGTTTTACTTATAAAAAATTAGTACCTCACTATGTGAAACTAATAGGCTAGTTGGTGATAGAGTTGCAACTCACTGGTGGTAACTTGTTAAACCTACATTCCTAGTAGTATTCAATACTATGGTAAACTGGTGATAGAACTGTACAGTGTAGGCAAAGATTTGCATTGGATTTTCATACATTTTTGATACGAATGAAGACAAAATGTTACTATTCAGTTACTGAAAAAAAGTTCATATTGTTTTATTTATTTATTTATTTATTTATTAGATGATAGACGAGCAGCTATAGCTGGTATGTCTATATCACACAGTGTTGGAACAGTCATTGGTAGTTTATGATTGGTTAATCTTTTTAAGCACTGTTTTGTTAGTTTGTAGCCAGATGTCGAGCTTGTTTTTAATCGCATTGATAGAAGTAGCTGTAACAATGTCATCTGGTAGTGCATTCCAGTTATGGACCACCCTGTTGCTGAAGAAGTGATAAGCAGCAAGTAAGTGGGTAGGGTCACGGATGAGCTTAAGTTGGTGGCCGCGTGAAGGTCTGTGGTTATCTATTCTTCTCAAGATGTCTTGAGTGTTTGGCAGATTGTACTGATAGGTCATGATCTTAAATGTTTTGATGAGATCTCCTCGAAGACGTCTTTCTGCAAGAGTAGTGAGGCGCAGTGAGAGTTACAGGTTTTACTTTAAGAAAATTAATAAGTATACTAATGGACAAAATGTTTTTATATTCTACAGATCCGGGTCTGGATGTTTTTCTATCTATAGTATGTATGTATTTACAAATAAAAATGTAAGTATATCAGTCATCTGGTTACCATAACACAAGCATTAAGTTGCTTAGCTTGGAACTAGATGACTCCGTGTGGAATGTCAAAGGATATTTATTTATTTATTTTATTTGTCCTGTTTTGTCCCATGGCGGGGACCGAACCTGCCTTCGCCCACTGCGCCACAGAGGTTGTCACTTACTTTACAAAGTGAAAGTGACAAAACTTGGCTACAGGTTCTGAATTTGCAATTTTCAGATCTGGAGTTCAACGTGGCTACTCCCACAGACTCCGCCAAGAGCCGTCGTGTCAGCTTCTCACGGCGGACTGGTGTTGCGTAAGTACTTATACTTACTGCTAATAATAATATTAAGTACACTTACACACTTCTGCAAAAAGCGGTTATTTTAAATACATGCAGAATAGTTCGAAAATTTCTTCAGTTTGACTTGTCCAACGAGGTCGTACCATGCAACATAAGAAATGAAATCATCATAACAACAAACCAAACTGATGTGCACTTGGCTTAGGCCCATGCTCGTCAGCTATTTCCGGCCTTCAGTGCCGAGCTGATTGAATCAACAAGAAAAATAATAATAATATAGTCTTTTATTCAGATCAACTTAGACTACTACCATATATAAAAAACATATATTTTGCTTAAGTACTTACTGCTAATATTTATTATTAACTAGCTGCGCCACGCGGTGTTACCCGCGGTAGTTAAAAGTTGCTTTATTATTTTATTTTATTTTATTTTTGACGACCTCTGTGGCGCAGTGGGCGAAAGCCCGCCTGAGACGCAGAGGTTGCGGGTTCGATCCCCGCTGCGGGACAAATGTTTGCATGATCTGCAAATATTTGTTTCGTGTCTGGGTGTTTTCTATGTATAATATGTATGTATTTACAAAAAAAAAAATGTATCTAGGTATGTAGTTTATCAGTCATCTGGTTACCATAACACAAGCATTAAATTGCTTAGCTTAGGACTAGATGACGCCGTGTGAAATGTCCAAGGATATTTATTTATTTATTATTTATTTATTTATTTATTTATTAGATGATAGACGAGCTGCGATAGCTGGTATTTCTTTAACACGCAGTGTTGGAACAGTAGGTATAATAAACCCTTCTCTTCAATCACTCTATCTATTAAAAAAACTGCATCAAAATCCGTTGCATAGTTTTATGCAACGGATCCCTATGTATGATTTAAGCATACATAGGGACAGAGAAAGCCACTTTGTTTTATACTATGTAGTGATCGTGATATACTAGCTGCACCCCGCGGTGTTACCAGCGGTGAATCGTTCCCGTTCCCGTTTACAAAAGTAGCCTATTTTTTAATCTAGTTCAAGAAGTCACGTAAACTAATATTATAAAGGTGAAAGTTTGTGTGTGTGTAAGTATGTAAGTGTGTTTGTTACTTTTTTATGCTCAAACGGCTAGACGGATTTGAATGAAATTTGGTACCAGCATTGCTTATACTCTGGATTAAAGAATAGGCTGCTTTAGATCCCGGTAATCCCACGGGAACGGGAACTATTCACCGCGGGGCGCAGCTACTAGATGATGGATGTATGGATATTTGTTACTCTATATCACAAAAACTGCTGAACGGATAGAATATAAGGTAATTTGTTTATTACCTTAATAAATAGGTACCTTACCTGAGTAAGTGAAGCGAATCCGTAATGCAAGGCGCACATTGTCGTAAGTGACCAAAGTTGGTCATTGCTCATACGCCCTAATGGCGCACATTGATCGATCGTTCAGTTATTATTTTGGCGCTCCTTGGCGTTGACAAAAGTGAAGGGTTTTACCAAATAAATGCGACTCTAATGTACACTGACGGTTTGAAAATGTTCGTCACCTTAGAGTCGGTTTTCGCTTGCACCAGATTGCAAATAATTTTTTATTGTAATACCAACGTATTACCAGTGACGTTCCTTTTTCAAGTTTCAAAAAGCTCGTTGAACGAATCTAGTTGAAAACCGACGAACATTTAAAAACCGTCACTGTAGCTCTCCATTTACTTTCAGAGAGTTCGCGACCAACGAAGCGACAACAACTTGGAAGAACTTCTATGAAGAGCACAACAAGTCGCTGGAGTCGTCGGGCAACGAATCCGGCTCTCGGCAACCAGTCGCTCATCTCGGCAGAAGAGTCTTTGATCAGCAGTTTGAGGAAGTGGAGGCTGACTTCATAGCCACACTCAACACAGGTATAGCTATTTCAAACATAATTCTTGGTGATGCTTACTGACGTTCTTAACTGACGTTCTGCGCTAATTTGTTAACACTAGTACTTAAGCACTATTTTACTTACTTAACATCTTGAAATTCTCCTATTCCAGGCCCGAACATCAACATCAGTTCATCCCTTAACAATTTCGAACAACAACTAGCGTCACTCGAATGTACTGACAATATCAAACTAACCGCACCTATAAACAATTTCGAACTGAGCTCATTCACGAATAACCATACAAAACTCTTTACCGACCAATCTTTAGGCAACGGCGAAGTGACAGGTCTTAATGTAAATTTCTCCACAATCGGCGATGATCTTGATGAAATACAAAATGATTTGAAGCAGAATTTCGGTAATGCGTGTCCTAGGCAGGATATTTCTGAGTATATAGAGGTAGATTTGAACATGACTCAAGTGAAGCACGAAGATGATATGTCGATAACAGATACAATACACAGTCCTAAAGTACAGGCAGTGTCTAAATCTAAAATAGATAAAGACGTTGATAAAGAAAATATTATAATCAATCCGTATATAGCGCCGAGAGAGACTGATAACTTTGCTGTCAATGAAGAGGAAGACAAAGTACTAGTATTCGACGGAAAGAGACTGACAATACAAAGTGATGTTAAAGATTTTCTAATACCTAACGTTCTAGAAGTAGTACCGCAAAGGAAAACTATAGTTTTAAATGTGAATGATGATTTGCCTAACTTTATTGATGATCCACACATGTCTAATTCATCAGCGTTGATTACCGATTTCAAGAGAAGTTTTATAGAAGCTCCAGTAGATGTAAAACAAAGAACGGTGTTGTATGATGATGATTCTGGTAATATATCGGTAACACAAGCGGTAAGTACTAAATTTGAAGAGAGAAGACGAACAATTCTTTATGAAAATAATGGTAACATATCCATCACTCAAGCGATACCTACGAATATTATCGCTGAAAAACGTAGAACAGCAGTTGATGATAGTAACATTTCGATAACCCAAGCTTTGCCGACGAATTTTCAAGAAAATTCTCAGGAGAAACAAAAAACTATACTGTTCGATGATGGTAACATATCCATGACGCAAGCGCTACCAACAAATTTGCAAGAGAAGAGAAAAGCATTACTTTTCGATGATGGCAACATTTCTATGACCCAAGCGTTACCAACGAATTTACAAGAGAAAAGGAAAACAATATTATTCGATGATGCTAACATTTCCATGACGCAAGCGTTACCAACAAACTTACAAGAAAACCTGAAAGAGAAACGAAAAACTATTTTATTCGAAGACGGTAACATATCAGTAACCCAAGCATTACCTATAAATATTGTCCCAGATTTACCCAAAAGGCGTACCATAGTCTATGAGGACGATGCAGGAAATCTGTCTATCACTCAAGCTGTTCCTAATATACAAATAACTGAGGCAAAAGCTGAGAAAAGACGGACAATTGTATATGAAGATGATACTGGCAATATATCTGTCACTCAAGCTGTACCATCTAACATTATATTCTCCCAAAATGATAGACAAAGAACCGTTGTCTTTGAAAGTGATACTGGCAACATTTCTGTCACTCAAGTCCCTAACAACTTAGATCAAAATCAAGAGAACTCAGCTAAACACTTGGAGTGTAGACGCAGGACTATTGTATACGAAAACGATACAGGGAATCTTTCTATAACACAGGCAGTATCTAACAATGTTATCAAAGGCATCGCTCAGAAAATTGAATCGGATGCGAAATTTAATGAAACGAAACGTAAGACGATAGTTTTTGATGATGGTGATATATCTATGACACAAGCGGTCTCAGCGAAAGTAATAAATTCTATATCCGAGATAATTAAAATCGAAAATGATGGAAATGATATTAAAATTGATAAAGAAAATAAACGAAGAACTGTGGTATTCGATAATGATGATGCAGATATTTCTATGACTCAAGCGCTACCCGTGAATGTTATTGAAAGTATCAAACATTTTAATTCTGACAAATACCGCACAGTTATCGAAGATGAGAACGATATTTCCATAACAGAAGCTGCTATAAATCATTTACCAGTCATTTCTAATGTTCACAATGATTTAGAAGATGCGTTAAACG
This sequence comes from Xanthorhoe designata, assembly GCA_963582015.1. NCBI lineage: Eukaryota > Metazoa > Arthropoda > Insecta > Lepidoptera > Geometridae > Xanthorhoe > Xanthorhoe designata. The sequence continues at coordinate 2,243,790 of OY757058.1, forward strand.
AAGCTCTACACAGAGGCGGGAAAAACCAGAGATCGGTAGTTTTTGACAAAGAAAATACCAATATATTATCTGTTCAAAATGCCCAAGACACCACGAAAGAAAAAATTGTTACGCAAGATGCAAGAGGAACGATTGCGTTCGAACAAGATATTTCTGTAACCCAAACTCAACCTAATTTAAAGAAAGAAGAAATAGAATTTAAAGATGAGGAATATATGGATACAGAAAGCGATTCAAAAGATTCTAATACATCGCAGCTTGATATTTCCATGACTGATGTAACCTCCGAAGCCGCTAACGAATTAGACAATATAAATGAAAAACCAGTTAATTCTATCACAAAACCTATACCAACTGAATTATTCAACATCACCAATGATAGTGAATCTAAATCTAACAAAACAAGGAACTCTTTAGTAGATAATAAAAACACCAGCAGAGTTCTAGTATACCAAACAGCGCTGACTAAACGGATTGAACAAGGTGATTCAAAATGCCAAAATCCAATTCTTGTCGATGATGATGGACTGTCAACAACATCAAAAATTAAAGAGGAAGATAAAACGATATCTACCAAAACTGAAGTCAAGCAAAACGACGAAATAATATCTTCTTCTTCCAAAACTGTTGAAGTAGTAGAATCTAATCAAGTTGAACAAGAAAAAGGGCAACATACAGAAACAAACGAAAAAGAAAATTTAGATGACCAATCAGAGTCAAGTGAAATGTCCAAAACCAATAAGGAAATTCAAGATGACCAGTCTGACGCATCTAGCATGTCGAAATCAATACTACACGACCTACTAGACATGTCCACAGAAGACGATAAATGTTTAATGACTCAACCTATTGAAACCGATAAAGTTTCCGCTGCAATCAGTTCCAACGACACACTGTTTTATATAACAAATGAAGATGACGCTAATATACAAACAGATAGAAATGAACCACAAATAACCAAAACACCTCTCGAATATATAGACAAATCACAAATAGATGAAGTACAAAAGAAGCTTGAAGATATCAAAGACACGATCAAACAAGAATTAAGTCCAACAAACAGACATTACGAGAAAATTATCAGTCCTGAAGTAGATACGAAACAAAATAAGTACAAAGCGAATAATACAAACGAATTATTAGATATGTTATCGGATTTAACTGATAAAACTATGACGAAGAAACTAGATACTCATTTAGAAGAAGATGAAAAAGTAGATCCAATTATAATTAAAGGGCATTTGGCTTTAGAAAATAAGAGCGAAGAACCCGAGCCTAGACGACTTAGTTTCGCACCAAGAAGACAATCTATTGTCATGAGTCGAGAAGATTTACTCAATAATATATCTATGGCCGGAGCAGCATTGAAATCTCGCTTAGATTTCGACAGCGAACTTGAAGACACCCCGGAGAAATCACCAAAAAAATCTGTAAGACTCAGCAACGAAGTTGTAAAAACTTTGCAATTCGACGAATCAGTTAGCGAGAGCAGTCATACTGATAAAATGACGCCGTTAAAGAAAACTGCCTTTGGCGAAACATCGTATATGCAAGAACATAAGAGCAAAGTTATACCTGATTATCTAAACAATGTCTCTGATGGTATTAAGGAATTGATGGATGATCTGGTCAAGCCTAATTCAGATGTACCATTCGATTCAAAGGGTATAGATAAAGGTGTTAAACGAATTCCTTCAACTTGCAGTACACAGATACAAGCTAATCTAGTCACGTCCAGCCAGATAGACATCAATTCAGGACTACCCTCAAACCAAGACTCATTCTGCGACGTTAATATCAACAAAATCAGTTCAGTTGATATTATTAATGACGCAGTCAATCGATCTGTATCACGCGCGTTGAAAAGTCCTATAAAATCGTCTATAAATACCCGAAACTCGGAAAAATCTATGGATTCTAAATTAGAGGTGTCTTTTACTGATGTTAAAACTATCATACCGTCTCGACCTACAGAACAAATACCAGGGAAAGTATTGATTTTCGATCACAATAATCCTTTGAATAACATCTGTCTAAACCCGGATATGTTTACCGAAGCGCATAAATACCACCCGGGCGATTCCACAGAAACTATCTCTGAGCGAAGTCATTCAGTACAAATGTCTTTAAATGAGAAAGATAACTATGAAGAGAGAGTTTCAACTCAGTATAATGTCGGAAATGTACTGCGTTCAGTTCAACAATCGGGTGATTCGATAATCGCGGAATCACAAAGCAAAGTTTCTAATATAAGCAAGCCGATGTCGATTGATCAATCTACAGATGCTAAATTAAACGATGTTAAAGATAAAGAGATTAATACTAATATAGCTATGAAACAGAATAAGGAACTTATAGATGCTAGTTCGTCTCTCACTTTGGTTGATGATGCATTAGCGAGCAATTATGATGTAGATATTGATGCTAAAGCTACATCTCAAGAAGACACCTCCGAATCTCCAGTAAAAGTGATATATACAGTCCATGATGACTTAGCATCCGAAGTATCCGAGAAAGTTGACTCAGATGTCACTTCGAATGATGAACGAAAGCCAAAGAAACGCATCTACAGTCCAGCTAATCGTAATAAACACAAAAATTGCACTATATCAAGCTTAGACGTCACACCGAAGCCGACAGTGAAAATGCAAAAGTTATCACAAAGCCCGATTAAAATAGATATAACCCAATCAGAATCTAGCGATATTAAGAAATCGCGAAAGAAAAACAGGAAACCCGGCACCTCTATTACTGTACAGCAACTAATGACAGAGTATAACGTCGGGCCGATAGACCAAGACACTTTAGATGAGCAGATAAAAGAAGTGTATCTAGACCCTTGTGATACTTCAAGTATAGAGCCAGTACAGTCGCAGTCAGATGTTGATAGTAAAAGTATTGATGTTGTCAGTTCGTGTACGAGTAGCAAGAATCTGAGGGAAGATAGGAGTGTGGTGACGTCACAGTCCAGTAAGGTATCGAGAATGGACTGGCAGCCGGAGTTGTTGGATGATGGGAGTTCGAAGAATCTGGATTGCGATTCGAGTTCCAACGTGGTCGCCAAGATTGATATGCTGCCGTTTATGGGGTAAGTTGAATTTTTTTTTCTACAGCAATTTATTTATTAGAGATCCAACAGCTTTCTTAAATCAGAATAACAATGTATTGGCTATAGGAAGCCAATTAAAGGTTCTCGCGATTATTTTCTAGACTAACATTAACAGTGAAAACGATGAAGTTTTACAATATGAATAGATACATGAGTATGTACGTAACAGATACAAGCAATAAGAATATATTAAACTTAACATACCAAACCAGTAATAATACGGAATCGACTCAGACGAAGAATTGTCTGGTCAGCCGCCGCCTCGCCTGAGAGCTGCTGGTGCAGAAGAGGTCGAGCTCGATGTGTTTGCTCAACTTGTTGAAACTGTCGCATGCGCGCCACAAGTACGTGTTTTGTCTATAGTTTGATGAAACTACAGGAACGTGTAATAATGCGTGAGATCTAAGACATTTGAATGGGACATTGGCTTCATCTTCCAATATTGGCTACGAATAGAATGGCCAATGGCAATGCTCCGTTTGTGTCCAATAATCGTCCAAGAGCGATCCCCACATTGGAGTGTTGGAACCAACACGTTTCAACACTTCAATGTGTGGTGCCCGCATAGCAGTAAGTAATTTCGTATGAGCAAGTGGCCAACTCTGGTGACGGAGTTTTTAGGCCTTCTTCATGGCTTAGCGACTTTGAAAGCTGGGACCGGCAATTTAACGTGCCCTTCAAAGCACGGAAGCGCTCAGCTGATAATGCCACTTACGGTCACCCACCCAAGTAGTGACCGCTCAGAACGTTGCTTAATTTCAATGATCTATCAAGAGCGTCTTGGCGAGCTTCGCCGCGAGCGCTTCTCAAATATACAAGTAGTATATCAGTCATCTGGTTACCATAACACAAGCATTAAATTGCTTAGCTTGGGACTAGATGTCGCTGTGTATAATGTCCAATTATATTTTTAATTTTAAATTTGTTTCATCTTCGGCACATCGTTTTCAAATATTCGGATTAACAGAGCGTAGCTCGTTACAGCTTGTTTGTGTAGACCACATGTATTCAATAGTTTTTGTGACTGTTTTCCCCGAATACAAAAATAAAAATAAATGTTTCATTTCTATTCCCAGGAGTCACGAGTGCGAATGGGAATCGTCCTCCGGCGATACATGGTCGTTTAAACTGCTGCACTCTCGCCTGCGACTCTGCGTGAGGCTGGCGCACCGACACGATAACGCGGCGCGGACCAGAGTGAGAGCGGACACAAGAGTGAAGAGTGTGGCGATAGAGGTGCTGCCGTATGGTGAGTAGAGCGAGGAAGAGAGTCTCTTCTCTCTTTAAGAGACGCTGTGTTTTGTAGAATCCGAAATCGGTCTGGCACTGTTAGCTGTCGCTGGGTTGTGAGAGAAGTTGAAATTAAAATCTTAATGATACTTACTGCATTTACTATAAGTCGCGCCACGTAAAAAGAGCGCTGGCTGTCAAACTGCGCAGTGGTCGATGATTGGTGGAGAGGTAACGCGGCGCACTTCATACTAATCTGTTCACACTTCGCACAATTAGTTTAGTTTTGGAAGCTAAGCTAGGCTACTTTAATTTCTTCACTTACCTTATATCTCGTTTGACGACCTCTGTGGCTCAGTAGAGCCCGCCTTAAACGCAAGAGGTTGCGGGTTCGATCCCCGCCGCGGGAAAGTTATCTTGCTACCACAAACACTAGCGTGAAGATGCTTAGCTTGGCACTGTGTAAAATGTACTAAGATATTTATATAATTCTCTCATTTCAGACACAAAGAACCCTCTAGCGCTACTGTGCGTCACCTTCGCTGCGGAGACGATGCGTTACTTCATGGGTCGCGGCTGTGTGACGGCGGGCGACGTCCCCGCGCTCGTGCGCCGCTGCGCCGCGTCGGCCCGGCTGGCGGCGCGGTGGGCGCGCGCCATGGCGGATGCGCGGGCGCATCTAGCGTTCCATCTCACGCAGGACGCACTGCTCACTCTCAAGGTATAGGTCGCGCCATGTAAAAAGAGCGCTGGCTGCATTGAATTAAAGTTATATTAAAGAGTCACAATCTAATAGCTGACAACGCTCAAAAAATGTGCGTGCAAATTCAAAGTTCTACAATGACATTTGAATGTAGACGTTATGCAGTTTGTTTTAATGTTCAATGTCGCTTGTACGCAAAAGAGGACACAAATGGAGCATCGCTATTGGCCATTCTATTCATAGCCAATGTTGGAACCTAGTTGGAGCCAATGTGTGGTGCCCGCATTACACAAACAAACTTTCACCTTTATACTATAAGCGTGATTGTTATAACAGGTGGCGAACATAGCCCTCCGTTGCGTATGGGAAGTGTCGTTACGTCTGGAACTAGTGGTGGGCGATGCGCGCGAGGCGCCGTGGCTGCGCGCCGGTTCCGTTACGGTTCGGAAAATAGTTCCCGCGGCCGCCGCGGCGCCTCTGCCGAAGGGGGTGCTGCGCCATCTGCCGAGAGACTGGAGCCACGCGCCCCGCGCCATCTGGTGAGTAGTTGCTGAGTTACGACGTCGCACCTTCATTTTGAAAGTAGATATTGTTGAAGTTATGCAAATGTATCACAACTGGGATGGGTGACCGCAAGAGGCATTAACAACTGAGCGCTTCCGTGCTTCGGAGGGCACGTTAAAGCTTTTAAAGTCGTTAAGCCATGACGGAGTTGTTTAGGCGGCCTAAAAAGTCACCAGAGTTAGCCACTTGCTCATATACGAACTTACTTATTATTGGTGTAGAAGTATAGATTAGAAAATACTAAAAACGTACTGTTTTCATACAATTGAATCACTTTTCTTATCGTATCTATTTGTTCCAGGCGGATATTCAAATACCTAAAGCACAAGACGAGAGAAGACGACGAGCTATTTATAGAAATGTAAAGTCTCGTAGGTCCATTGTGACAAATTTAGGTTTCAAAACAAAGATAGTAGTTAGATACTGTACTAAATAATATACTAGCCTTGACAAGCGGCTATATCAAAATTTTACAGTCGCCTGGTCATCTCAGAGCACGTCATTCTGAAAATCCTCATTCATATGAAGGGCCAAACACGGGAAACGTCAATGCCCATCATCGCGATAAATATTGCGTAAGCCTTATACTACATAATACAACGAAAATAAGTCGTGATTTGACTGCAATTTATTATGTACTAGTTGCGCTCCGCGGTGTTACCCGCGGTGAATAGTTCCCGTTCCCGTGGGAATACCGAGATAATTAGCCTATTTATTAATCCAGGGTGTAAGCAATCCTGGTACAAAATTTCATTCAAATTCGTCCAGCTGTTTGAGCGTGAAAGAGGAACAAACACACTTACACACAATCTTTACATAATATTTATTGTGATTTTCCATCTAGAAAGACTGATTGCCTTATTCCATGTATCAATTTTATCATAAACAATTTTATGTATTAAAATTATTTTTAATCTCTAGCTCGACATTGGATAATTGTTGGATTTACTGTTATTATATTACCTGTTGTTATCCGCGACTTGTAAGTTAAGTTTAATAAAATGTATTGTAAAAGATACGATATTCTCCTACAAGAAGTTTCGAGTTTTATTTACGTCTATGTGTGTAGGTATTTTATTGGAAGAAAAATGTAATTTTATAGTAAATACTTCATCGAATCATCTTCCTGAAATTATTAAAATAGAGTTTCTATAAAATAGGTATATTTATTTGTTCCAATAGTTAGGTGCTAATTATATTCCATATCTGATGTGCTTGCACACGATGCAGTTGACATACTACTGCAGGATGTGTGAGATGGCAGAGAAGAATCACTGTGAGTACTGAAAACAAAAAACTTAGGCCTTTACATCTTTTCACTTCACCCACTAGTCAGCCAGAGGTCGTCTATCGATATAAAATAAGACATCAATAGGTACAGTCGGCCAAGAAAGTGGTCTGCTACCAGTTTTGACAAAAGTAGGTTGACTTTCTTGCGAGAATTCGAACTATGTATGACGTAAATATACCGAGTAAAGAGGGCATTGTCACTTCATAATGCTTTTGCAAGTAGAAATCGACATGTTTATTAAGTACCTACCTACGTTCAAATGAAACTCAACCATAGGTAGACCACGTTTCTGGCCGACCGTACCTACCTATGACAAATGAAAAAATGTGTTAATGATTACTTGCGCCTGTTTTTTCTTACATTCTTCAGTTTTCTCTTAGCCCTTCTATCCATTTCGTTTATACGAGTTTTGTCTCTCTTCGGTCTCGTATGACTATTTTCGCTCGAGCTCTCATCACTTTGCGGGTCTTCATCTTCGCTCTTCAGCTGTCTTCTACGTCTGGCCTTGTAGACCTCGCATGAATCTTTTGGTATGAGCTTCCATGAGCCTTCAGCTCGTTGAGTTTTCTGCAATAAGTTAGATGGTTGTTCTATCACCTCCTAAAAAAGGGTAGGTAACATAGGTACGTACCTACTATACTACCTGTCTGCGGGTTTTGATTCCTACCGCGCGACCGCGGGACTATGTTTGCATGATCTAAAATGATTTGTCTCAGGTCTCTGGATGTTTTCTGCCTACCTACTAGGTAAGTAGGTTAGGTTGGTATTGGTACCTGTATGGGCCCAGAGGTCAGTAATGTTGTGAGTTGACCAAAACCACAGATATTAAGATCCAAAGTTTATTAGTTAAAAGTATACAGTAGTTAGTAGGATGCTAATCCGCGGTAGTTCGCTGAGGTAGCGTAAGATCAACTGAAGAAGGTATAAATAAAATAAAATGTAGTATTGTTAAAAGTAGGTTGCCGCGCAAGCAAATCAATTGCCTGTACGTGAACCGTACATGCTCCCGAAGGAAGAACGAGGGATGAGCATCCATTACAAAGTCAATGTTAAATAAAAGTATGTTCATATTAATTATATTCATCGAATTGAAACGCCTTCCTCGGTGGCGGCGGTCTAGCTTCGCTGTACATAGGTTCCGCTTGCACCGTGTGCCGAATTTCTTGTAACTCGATGTCCTCTGCTACGTTGTCTATTCCTTTCCGCTCTGGTCGTTTTTTAGCCGATGCAGTAGTTCTGCGCCGTCGTTTCACGAGTAGGTAGAGGGATAACACAGCAGTTCCTCCCAACAACAGAGAAGTTACCGAGTATAGGTAAATGTCGTGGCTTGAAATGTAGGACGTTTCCGGTAAAACTTCACGTTGTTTTTGATATTCGATAAGTTTATCTATTCTGCTCTCATCTGTAGCCGTTGTTTCCAGATCCGTGATGTTCAGTTGGGCATGTTTCCATCCAAGGTCAAATATATTGTTTATAGTGGAGTCTATAGTCGGTACGTCGATATTTGACTCCATGTAAACATTACTACCCAGCTGATTGTATGCATAAATAGTTGCGTCCTTTTTCTGTAGTATGCATTTTGGCTGCAGGGATATGACACCTGTCCCGTCAATGACCGCCGGCGTAACTTGATCGTTACAAATGACCCGCATCAGCTGTTTGTCGCACAATGTAAAAAGCCACAGATTAGGCTTATGTAGCTTCGTCCAGGTTTCTGTACATGTTATGTCATTAATCACGCATGATAATGACGTTTGTTGACTAAAGACCTTGGCCTCGCATGGTGCATTTTTATCGTGCAAACTATATACAGGCTGATGAGTAATGCAGATGAATTCATCTTCTCCGTACGCTGTACATTGATGCATATCTTGTTCTTCCATAGTTATGTACGAGTTTTTCACGAAGTTTATTGCGATGAACTTTGTACTTTGCTTTACAAGTTTTAGCCGTCCTTGTCTTAGGAACGGTATGGGAATGACGCGGTATATCTGATAATCTTCGTCGCTCAACAGCGGTATATGTAATTCGAACATGCAGTAATTCTCTGTAATTCTAGCCTTCACGTGAATAAGATCGTAGATGTTCTTGAAATCTTTCTGAAAGTCCCGTACTGGTAAAGATAGTCCTTGTGGCAACTTTCCTGATATGATGTTAAGTTGTTCTTTCAGTTGAGATGCAGAGAACAGATGAGTATCTAAATGGCCTCTGTAGATGTTCGAAAGTGCATTCATTAACATGTCTAAAATTCGACGTAACTCGCCAAATATTAAAGTTGACGTCACAGCAGCTGAGTTTATATCGTTGATTGCATATAGTATTTGTGCTCTGTTATCAATTTTGCTGACTATGCTGCATGCTTGATCCATGTAAGTTTTTATTGTTTTGAATTGTTTACTCATAAATGCTGTATTTCTTTTTATAACATTGTTTTCTGCTTCCACAATCAGTGTTTGATTTTTCATAAGTTTTAGTAAATAGTTGTCGTTTTCTTGTAGGTTTTGTATGTCGTTCTCGTATTTTGTTGCAAAGTCTACGTCTAGAACGCCGAATAAAGTTCTTGCCAACTTTCCAACTCCATCAAAGTAGCCCCTTTTCTGTCTTGAATGTTGAGCGAGTAACATGGAGTTGTATTCGGCAAGGTCTCGCGATTCATGACGCAACTGATCGACCACTGCTTTGCACGGTGAGTACTCGTGAGATATTCTTTGGCACAGTGTCTCTATTTTGTCTATATACATATTGATCTTGTCAGTCGCTTGCCAGTATGAGGTTAAGTTATAGTAGATCAATAGAGTCCATTCGTCGTGCATAAGTTGTACTTTCCCAGCTTCATCGAAATAAATAGAGTGGTTTGTTGGTATCGGTGTGACTTTCAAGTTCCGGGTAGTTGACGTTGATTGTACTATTCCCGTTAGAGTAATCAAAGTAATAAGAACAAGTGATAGTAAACTGGGTTTCTTTGCGCTTGTGCAACCCTGTTTTCGTGTTTTTGTTGCAGACTGTTCCTTTTCTTCGACAACTTCCGCTACTTCCGGAGCATGTTTCAGCGGTAGCGGTGACAGTTTTGTGATGGGTCGCTTAAGTGGCCCTTTCTTCGTTTTTAAGGTCACCACACGAACTTTTCCATCCGTTCCCGGATGCAGTTCCTCCACTCTTCCAAGCGCCCACCGTCCAGGAGGCAAGTGTTCGTCTTTTACCAACACTAAGCTTCCTTTTTTTAGGTCTTCTTTATCGTGTTGCCATTTGCTTCGAACTTGTAATTGCTGCAGATATTCGTTCGACCAACGTTTCCAGATGTGTAGATTCATTTGTTCTACCAACTTCCATCTGTTTCTCAAGTCGTACTGAGCAAAGTTTTCTTCGTTAGTCGGGAACGATAATAGGGGTCCACCGATGAGAAAGTGGCCGGGAGTCAAGTACTCCAGATCGTCTATATCTTCTGTTAAAGGGCATAATGGGCGAGAGTTTAAACAGGCTTCTATCTGTGTAAGCAGCGTTGTAAATTGCTCGAATGTCAGCTTCTGCTCCCCCAATACTCGATGCAGGTGATACTTCATTGATTTGACAGCCGCCTCCCACAGCCCACCAGCTGTTGGCCACAGAGGAGCATTAAAATGCCACTTGATTTGTAAGTTGCTTATCTCATCTAGGAACTCCATTGTTTTAAATGTTTCATTTCGTTCTAACTCTTCTTGTAGTAATCTGGCTGCACCCACAAAATTCGTGCCGTTGTCCGAGAACATGTTCTTTGGCGTTCCTCTGCGGGCACACATCCTTTTAAAGGCGGCGAGAAATGTTTGAGTAGTCAAGTCCGATACCAACTCCAAGTGCACAGCTTTTGTAACCATGCAAATGAAAATAGCTATGTAAGCTTTGCAAGTTTTTACTCCTCGCCCTTTGTTGATCTTCACATCCACGTGTCCGGTAAAGTCGACGCCTGTGTTTGTGAATGGGCGAGCAGGAGTTACTCGTTCCTTCGGCAAGTCAGCCATCAATTGGACGTTCTTATTAGATTTGAAACGATGACATTTTAAACATTGTCTTAGTTCCTTCTTCACCGTTCTACTGCCTCCGATGACCCAAAACTGTTGTCGTAAATGGGCCAAGGTGAGCCGAGCACCCCCGTGGAGTGTGTCGTAGTGAGCCTCTTGAATAATAAGCTCTGTTAATCTTCCTGTAGCGGGAAGAATCATGGGATGCTTTGATTCCGGAGGTAGAGTCGAATTGATAAGACGGCCCTTTACACGCATTAATCCATTTTCATCTAAGAATGGTGTTAAGTTGAGTAGCTTGCTTCTTGTTGGTATTGGTCGGTTCTTCCGTAAACATTCAATTTCCTCGCCAAAATACTCTTCTTGGGTGGCTTTGATCACCAGTTCTCTCGCTTTGTTAAGTTCTTCCGGTGACAAACACATAACCCACTGTCCACAGTCGGTTAAGTTATTCATAGCGTTAATTGTTTTCTTTTGCTTGACTCGCAAAATCCACCCGAGTATTCTGATTACACGTTTATAGCTGCTAAATTTATTTAATAATGTTTGAATAATTTCGCAACTTTTGTAAACTGCTACGCAGCATTTCGTCCGTCGCAGTCCATTGTTCGTTTTGTAGGTCAACGTCTTGTCTTTGCCTGGATTATTTGTTTCGATGTGAGATTTCAACCACATAGGACCCTCCCACCATAGTGTTAAGTTAATTAGTTGTGATGGTGAAAGTCCTCGAGTTGAGCAGTCAGCGGAGTTTTCTTCTGACTTCACATAGTTCCAGTGGCCTGCAGGAATGATGTTGCTTATTTGTTCTACTCTGTTCGCAACATATCTTTCCCATCTGTTGATATCTCCTTGTATCCAAGCCAAGACGACTTTCGAGTCGCTCCAACAGCTTATTTGTAACTGTTTATCGCCAAGAGTGAGCTTCACCTTTTCGATAAGTTTCGCTAGTAACAAGGCCGCGCATAGCTCCAATCTTGGTAAGGTAATCTTTTTACTGAGCGGTGCGACTTTTGTCTTTGCTGTAATTAGTTTAGTGACGTAATCCCCATGTTGATTCATCACTCGGCTGTAAATGACGCACGCGTAAGCCTTTTCGCTTGCATCACAGAACCCGTGAATCTCCAGATTTCTTCCTTGACATTGTAGCCATCTAGGTATTGATAGTTTATTTATCAAGGGCATTTCCTTTCTCAGGGTTTCCCACTCATTGTTCAGATCGTTTGGTAGGCGTTCATCCCAGTCGATACTACTGATCCAGATCTTTTGAAATATAAGTTTAGTTTTTATAACAACAGGAGATAGAAACCCAAGAGGGTCATATAGTTTACTTATCTCGCTGAGTAATGCGCGCTTCGTTAGGTTTTTTCTTTCCGGTAGATTCCAACTGTAAGTGAAAGAGTCGCTTGCTTGATTCCACCTCATACCCAGCATTTTCGTATCTGATGATGGTTCTGGAGTGAAGTCGATGGTCGTGTTGCTACACTTCTGATCACCTCGTAACTCATTTAAGATGTTAGGTTCATTGCTCTTCCATTTACGTAAGTTAAATCCTCCTCTATTCAATAACTCGATCAGCTTACTAACCAGGTTTTTCGATGCTTCAATAGTGTCTTGCCCGTAAACCAAATCGTCCATATAGAAATATTCTTTCAGTACTCTGGCCGCCTCTTGATAGTTTTGTTGTTCATCTTGTGCTAGTTGGTGTAGAGTGCGCATTGCCAAATAAGGTGAACATTTCATCCCGTAGGTTACAGTGCACAGCATCCACTCTTGTAAGGCATCTTCCGGAGAAGATCTCCAAATTATGGTTTGCAGATGTTGTTGTTTCTCGTTTAGCCAGATAAAACGGTATAGTTTTTCTACATCTGCAGTAAAGACATATCTGTAAGTTCTCCAATTGATCAATAGTGTCAGAATGTCCTTTTGTAAGTTAGGGCCGCAGTACATACGATCGTTAAGGCTGGAGTTATTTTTCGTTTTATAAGATGCGTTAAAAACGACTCTCAGCTTTGTTGTCGTAGACTCGGCTCTCAGCACGCCATGATGCGGTAAATAGACTTGATTCTTGTTGTGTTCTATTACAGGTTTCATGTGTCCCATATTAATATAGTCGTTCATGAATCGTTTGTACTCGTTACTCAGTTCTTCGTTCGCTCGCATTTTTCTTTCAAGTTGAAGAAACTGTGCTAGGGCTTGTGACCTTGTGTTGCTCATGTTAATATCGTAGTTAGGTTTCATTGGCATTTCCACGACATATTGCCCGTTTGCCAATCTCGTTGTCGTTGCGTTGTAGTTTTCCTCGCAGTACTGTTCATCGTTCGTTGGCATTAAAGTGTTCGTAACTTCTTCGGTTTCCCAAAATCGTGTCCTGTTTTCCAAGTCGTTGAGAGTCACGAAGCAGTTAAATGTTTTTACATTTCCACATAGAATCCACCCAAGCTTTGTTTGTTGGGCTACGGGGTAGCTGTTGTCATTCCTGATTATTCCATTGAGTATTAGTTCAGAATAAATGTCTGCACCCAAAAGTAGATCAATCGGGCCCGAGATGTTGAAGTTCGGATCTGCCAGCTTTAAGTTTTCTAGATAACTCCAGTTTGTGATTGAAAAGGAGACCGTTGGCAATTTACTGATGAGTCTATTCATAATAAGAGTTTCTAAGTTGAAGTTGTACTCTGAATGAATCGACTGGCATTCCAAGTTCATTGCTCCTTTACAATTGCCGCCAAGTGATCCGACACCCGATACGACGGCACTCATTTTACGTCGCGGTAATCTAAGGCGCTGAGCTGCATTTTCTGTTATGAGGCTAACTTGGGAACCTTGGTCCAGTAGGCCTCTTAAATCGATAAAATTGCCATCTACAGTTTTCACCTTCAAAAGTACAGTCGTCAGCAAAACTTCCTTTTCTTCGTTCATAATGTTGTTAACCGTGTAGGAAGTCGAAGTTGATGTCGACGGCTTTGCTAGGTGGTTGCTTGATTGTTCAGGCTCCGCATCGTGTAACATTGTATGATGTGGTTTATGACATACTCTACATGTTCTACGTGATTGACATTGTTTATCACCGTGACTGTATAAACAATTTTTGCAAACATGCAGATTGCGAACTGTCTCGCCGCGGGCCTTTGCACTCATTGCTACAAATTTGTCACATTTCATCAATACGTGATCAATTTTGCATATTGGGCAGTTTCGTACTGAAGTGAAGAAGACTTTTGGCGAGTTTTGTGACTTGTTAAAGTACGTTGACCTGCGCGTATAATTGTTTCGAGTTTCCGATACGTTGTAAGGCTGTTTTTCTGACTTCCAGGGCTTGTTTTGAGTGACTGATTTCTGACTGTTTCCTTGTAAAACTTCCAGCGCCATGAATTTGGATTCCAAAAATTCGATAAATTCTTGTAAATCAGGAAAATCTCGAGGATTCTTGACATCCTTCATGTATTCATTGTACGTTACGCTGTCTAGCTTCTGAACTAAGAGATGTACAACAATCGGATCCCAGCTCGTAATATCAAGTCCAATGTTCCCCAGTCCGTTCAAACACTCTGTCATTACATCATGAAGTTTCCTTATGCTCGCTGCACTTGCCTGTTGGATGGCAGGTTGATTTAAAAGCGTATTTATGTAGGATGTAAATAACAGTCGTTTGTTGTCATAACGATGCGTAAGGATCTCCCAGCACGATGAATAATTTTCCGCGCTGACTCCCAGATGTTGAACTAGTTTTTCGGCTTCGCCCTTGAGCTTCGTCTTCAAGTGTTGCATTTTTTGGGCTTTGGAAAGTACTGGATTGTTATGAACACTTTCAACGTAGAGGTCTTTAAAGGTCAACCACTGATTGTACTTGCCGTAAAAATCGGGTATTTCGATTTTTGGTGTTGATTTCTCATAGTGAGCATTGTTCCAGATACAGTGTTGTATCTGTTTTCTCAAATCGTCGAAAATCGTTTCCACAGCGTCATACTTTTGTTTGTAAGTCGTATCTTCATCTTGCAAAATGTAGTCAAGCTCCCAATTTGCTTTCTCGATGTGCTCCCACTTAGTTTTAAGCATGTTCAAGTTGTCCTCTAGCTCCCATTTTTCTCTCAATGATAACTGAGCTGAGGTTATCTTCTCCACTGTACGTTCAAACGCTCTAAAGTTGCAGTACTGTTGACGCAAAAGATCTTGTTCTTTGTCATTTGTTTCGTTAGTTTTGCGAGGAGGTACATGAAATTTAATATCATCGAAACTAAATTTCAACCCTTGTGTACCTTGTTTCGTAGACGATGCAGAAGGTGTTACTCCGCCGGATCCCGTCTGACTCGTAGTTGCAGCCGGTAATTCCGCCATTCGTTTCAGGACGTTATGTAACACATCTTCATACATCTTCTTCGTTTTGTTAAAAACATCTTCCTTAAAGTACGGATAGTCGGTCTCTCCCGACTCGTCCAGAAGTTGGTTGTTGGAAACAAACTTCTCCCAAAGCTTGTTTAGACGAGAAAGTCGTTCTTGCAAGTATTCTAAACTCTTTCTCGTAGAACTATCCTTCTTGTAGTTGATGCAAATTTGCTTCAAGTCGTTGAAGATAGTCTCCTGTCCAACAATTAGCTGTTCGACTCTCTGAGCCATTGTTATATTGTTGTGCGTTGATAGAGTAGTCGGAGTAGTATCACCGCAGCAGGCGCTAGTTTCCAGTACTCAGTGTATTCGCACTCTACTTACGACATATGCGCCTTCTCAATTCAACTGGGGCGACCCGCTTGTGGGAGACCAATTGAACCGAATCGCTGTCGCTTAATAGAGACACTCACGACACCAAATACCAGTTTTAGGCTCGAAGGACCAAATTGAGATGTATGGGCCCAGAGGTCAGTAATGTTGTGAGTTGACCAAAACCACAGATATTAAGATCCAAAGTTTATTAGTTAAAAGTATACAGTAGTTAGTAGGATGCTAATCCGCGGTAGTTCGCTGAGGTAGCGTAAGATCAACTGAAGAAGGTATAAATAAAATAAAATGTAGTATTGTTAAAAGTAGGTTGCCGCGCAAGCAAATCAATTGCCTGTACGTGAACCGTACAGTACCTTCATTCATACCTAGGTATTTACAAAAAAAAGTGGTGGACCTAAGTAAGTAAGTAGAATATCCTAGGATCAAGTTGTCTTGTGGTTCCACAATTGATTACTTTGAGGCATGCTTCTGTGTAAAAGCATCATTTATTTTCTATCCAATAAGCAGTAAGAGTTCGTCATGTTCTTTCTAAAGCAAGTTAATTAGTTTGGTGTAAATACAGATTACTAACTCGAACTCGTAGAATTTCATTGATATTGTCAAGGTTCGTCACAGAAACATTGTTGTTGAATCCCCAGGATCGCTTTGATTTGCGCGCGTTTTTTTTCTTATTAATTTTGGTTCTGGTAGCACATTTTTTAATTTTGCTGTATTTTGTAGATCTCATAATTTTGGCATGTTACTCCTGAACTCAGAATAGAGAAAGAAGTTTTTTCTGTATTCTGAGCTCCAGAAATACCTAGGATTCAGTCAAAACAATAAGTAGTGTCGTCTAAAATGTTTTTTTAGAAATCAAACCACAAGACCTCTGTCATTGAAACGTAGTGATCAAAGAGAATAAAAACACTACGTTTAATAGTGATAATCAAAGATTTGATCAAAGAGAATGAAAATATTATTTGAATGCGATGTTTGCATGTCATTTTAAATGGAATATAAAATCACAGAAGATAAAATATCTTGGCAGAGCAAATGCCTCTTTGGTCACGTGATCTTTTAATACCCTACCTATTATTTTTAGGGGTAAGTCAAAGAGAATAAAAACACTACGTTTAGGGTAAGTAAAATTAGTACCTAGATAAATACATGACCCTAAACGGCAACGCAGAAAGTACTGCCAGGTTTGGCATAGGCACACAAACCCCTACATACTTTTACCACGTATAATTTGAAATTGAGATACCTATGTGTGGAGATTGTGGAGAATCTTTACACCAGCAACAGCCAGATTCGCATAAAACAAATAAAATAAAATGGTACTAACAGAGCATGCAAATCAGGCTGTTGGTGGGTGGTAATATAGGTAGGTATTAATAAAACAAATACATTAAAATAAATTATTTATTTACAAACAACAAACAAAACTATACAAACTGGTTTACCTAACAATGGAATAGTCATTTTTATCAATGTGATAAAATAATTCAGTCAGCACTTCTAAAATATTTCCAGAAGAGGGCAAGGCACAACATGCTAAGAAACAATGTTTTGCTTACATAGCGAAAATAAGAAAATAGTTTTCATAAGTAGGTAGTTGGTTAGAAAATAATTCCACTTTACGATATTCTATAGTTACTGAGATACAGTTTGTTATCTTTAATAAAAATTTCTAACAGCAATAGAAAAAAAAAATAGTATACCGTGTTGTGATGATTACCCAAGTAAAAATTATAACACTATCCAAGCGATCGATAAATCGAGCGCAATAAGCTTTCTCTGGCATAATTAGAGCAATGATAATAATGACGTGTGGAAAGCTATGCGCTGGGACTAGAACTCTTTGGAGAGAGCGCGGTGAACGAACGAACGGACGAGGTCTTCTTCCTAGCCTGGTTAGGCTAAGTAGGTAGGGGCCTGCGAGCTTAGGCTCTTTGCCCCAGCTTGAGTTCAAGCTTTTTTTAATTTATTATATATACATATTTACAATCAGACTTACCCTAATAGATACATTTTTAAAACTTAAAACTACTTAATACTATTAATGTTCATTATTTACACTTAAATACTAGGTTGCTGTTTTTTAAAATCGTGACAGGTTGAATGTTGTAGTCGGCGGTCGGACGGGTCGGACGTGGCTGCCAGGCTTGGTCGTGATTTCGGGAATGAAGGAGGGTGGGTGGGCAGGGCGCTGGACGTGCATCCTGTGCCGTGGGAACGGATGTGTGTTGTGTTGAGGATAGTCATTGTCATTGGCAAGGGGAACGTGAGGAGTGGAGGAAGCCGCCGGTTTCCTCTGTCTCGCTTTCCCCTTATGTTTGCTGCGGCCCCGAGTCGGAGGGAAGCTCTCAGGTGGCGTTGTACGACCCGTAACTCGTCAGCCGAGCGAGGAATAAATCGCACGCCCTTACCTAAGGGTCGTGCGTTAGGGGCGTGTCCTAATTTGTTTAGTAGTTTTTTTTTTTTTTTAGTTGTTGAAAGTGTACCTGCCAATTCGGTAAACTTTCAACTATCGGTGGGTAAGCTTTAGATGGGGCCGCGGCTGCCTGCGGCGGTGTTGGCGAGCGCGCGGCGCCGGCGGCTCCAGGCCGTGGGTCGGCCGTGCTCGCGGGGTAGGCGGGGGAGAGGCCATCTCCTGGACGTAAAAGTCCGCAGGCGGGGTAAGTGGACGGGGCGGGGGGAAGAAATTGTCGCCTGTGCATATGAGGGGGGCGGGTAGGCTCCGCGGGGTCGCGGGGGCGACGCGATAAGTCGCGCAGATGCTGCAGCGGCTCTAGGCGACTGGGGCGAGGGTGACGGAGGTTGGCCGCGACTAGGGGTGCAGGGCGAGCCTGCTAGTCGGGCGTAGGACGTCGAGTCATCCTGAAATGACTCGTCGTCACCACTTGCCTGGTCCTCCTCGTCGGATGTTTGCGCGCTGTCGCTGCTGCTCTCGCGTGATGGACGCGCGGCACACAGGCCGGACGAACCGGCCTGGGCCTCGCGCGCGTCGGCGCGGGGCGGCGATGGCGAAGCGGGGGCCGGGAGGGGCAGGCGTGGAGTCGGCGCCGCCTCGATCGCTCGCGGTATCCGCGAGG
Organism: Xanthorhoe designata; assembly: GCA_963582015.1. NCBI lineage: Eukaryota > Metazoa > Arthropoda > Insecta > Lepidoptera > Geometridae > Xanthorhoe > Xanthorhoe designata. The sequence goes on from OY757058.1 coordinate 2,262,469, forward strand.
TCGTCGGCGTGCAGACCAGAGGCGGCGAAGAGTGCACCTTGGGGCGCTTTTCGGCGCCCTGGACCTCCTCTTCTGAGGAGTCCCGGCGTCGACGGGGTCGGGTGACCCTGACCAGCTCGAGGCCACGTTCGACTATGGGGCGGGGCGGACACTCAGTTCCGGACGCGCCCAAGCCAGGGCTCTCGAGCTGGCGAGGCGCAGCTTCCACTGCGGGTGAGGGGGTAAACCACGGATTTCTCCGAGTTCATCAAGTCCCGCCCCACAATTTCGCGGTCCAAGACGGTCCGGCGCTTTCCCGCGCGTCTGATAGGCTTACGCGGCGGCGGAGGTGACGGCATGGTGACGGGGTGGAGTTAGAGGGGAAGAGTGAGAGGGGAGGGGGTTTTGGGGTGGGGTTAAAGGGAGGAGAACGGTTGTCACCAGCATGGATGTTTTGCTGAGAGGCCGGGGGGAGAGTCGCCCGAGGAGGACTCGGCGCCGTCACTGACCTGCTATCCTCGCTTGTCGGGCGCGCGGTGCCCAGGCCGGACGGGCCAGCTTGGGCTTCGCACGCGTCAACACGGGGAGGCGAGGGCGACGTAGGTGCCCGGATGGGCAGGTGTTAGGTCGGCGGCGCCTCGATCGCACGCAGAATGCGCGACGATGTCGGCGTGCTGACGAGCGGTAGAGGTGGGCAGAACCTTCTGCCTCTTTTCGTCGCCCTGGAACTGGATCGACTCCTCTGAGGAATCCAGGCGACGACGGGGTCGTGCGACCCTTGCCACCTCGAGACGCGCGGCCGAGCCCGGGCCTTCGAGGGACAGCGGCGCAGCTGCTGCTGCAGGAGGCAGGGGGGCCTGGCGGAGAAAGAAGCCGGGGGGATGAATTACGGATTTTTCCGGATTCATCAAATCCCGGCCAACAATCTCCCGATCCAGACTTTGTTTGCGCTAAGGCGGGGGACGTACGGGGTTACGGGGGGGGTGGGAGTCGGGGGCTTTAGCCGCCTGTTGACGACCGAGACTGGTCGAAGGCAGGGGCCACGCGTTTGGTATGGGGGCCCTTGAGGGGGACAGCCTTACCCTAGGAGTAGGATGTGACTGGGACTTGGGGGCGCAGGAGGTGTACGATCCGGATGCCTCCGTCGTACACCTCCGGGCCGCCACCTTGTTTGTTTTTGGCGCCTTGGGGCAGCCGCGATAGTTCGCGGGTGTGCCTCTCGGTGCCGCAGAGCACACAGCTAGGCGGCTCGGGACAGCTGGGCGTACGATGTGGATGTGGAGAGTCCTAGATCCTCCAAATAGCTTTCCCTTCCGCAGTGCGTTCCAAAATTACGAGGACCATCTCGTAGGTCCTCTAGGATCTAGCGGAGACCATGCAGTGGACCTCCCGAACTGGGAGATTTTGGGACTGGTGGTCCTCTTTGATTGCGTCGGTGGAGCGCTCCACGGAGAAACCTCGGATGACAACCCTGAGTTGGCGTTCTTCATCCAGGGCGAAGGTATGGAACGCCATATGCTGGTCCCTAAGGTGGGTCGTGAGAGAGCGGTGCTCACTGGAGGAGCCGACGGTTATTCTGATGTCGTCTTGCGTATTCCTGGCATTAATAGCGATGCCAGTTATTCTACAATATATGTCCTATTCCTCTACATATGTAGAGGAATTTTCCCCTGTTTCCTTCAGACGAAGGCTACCCCCTTGCACGCCAGGTTGGAGCTCGCGAGGGAGGGAGGGGCGGGCTGAGAAGCCGAGGAAGCCGGGGCGGCGAGGGGACCGAGGTGGCGAGGTAGGGGCCTGCGCGGGGCACGGGGATTTAAGCGGGAGGCACCTTCGTGGAGTTCGAGGTGCGTTTCCGCTTCCCTTGGACGACGGTGAAGCCGTCGTCGCCGGAGGACTCCGGGGCCTCGACCTCCATCTTGCACGACTCATCGGAGTCGCAGTCGGATACGTTCGATTCCGAATCGGACGATACGGGCGCAGACGTGGGGGACTCAAACTGAGAGGGCTAGGGAGGGGGGAACGCGGAGGACGAGGCCTGAGGGGACTCACCTTGAGGTGAGATGGGCGCGGGGGCCACCGTGGCCGCTCTTTTGTAGGCGCGGACCCTCTTTTAAGTGCCAGGAGTTTCATCAGAGATGACGGACTTGGCCTTTTTGGCCGGGACTAATTTGGGGGTGGCCTGAAGGGCCCCGTTGGCCCGGCACAAGTTGCCTTACCCTGGTGACTGGCGATGGCGCGCCCGTCTCGCCTCAATTATGCTCTCTAGGAGCCCTGGGTTAACGCTGACGATAGCGTCCACCAGGGCCTCCAGATCGCATCTCCAGGAAGGGCCGGTTGCCCTGGCTCTCAAAGAAGGTACGCAACATGGTGGCGGGTACGGGGTCCATACTTCCTGGAGTACCCGGGAGTGTAAGTATGTTCTGGGTGCGCAGGGAGGGGTGGGTACCTACCTAGTGACTTATAACTAGGTGAGTCCCGTCTTCGCGCTGACTGGACTAAGCGCTATCTGGCGTCGACTAGGCCCCCAAGGCCGGATTGTTACGTTCCGTTGAAGACGCTCCGGCGACCTGGTTGGTTGTCACCGTAAGGTATCCCCAGGCCGACCACACGAAACGTGGATTTTGTTTTCCAAGCGTAGAAACACAACAGCAAAATCCTGAGTCACTCTCCAAAGCCACGTGGCTTCACAGCGGGGCGGGGTTCTCTTCACGCTGTACACCAGCGATGTTGGCCACTTGCTCATACGAACGAACGAACTAGCGATTTCCCTCGCCTCGCGCCTCGCACCGACCAAGTCGAACTGGCGCTGTTTGCGGACGACACAGCCTCAGCCCTCTATAGCAAAGCACTCATAACCGCTGTGGTACCACCGGTACCCCGCGGACCCAGTAACCCCCGTCCCGCGCAATCGTCCGACTAATACTACTCCTAGAGTACCGGACGCTACACGGAAGCCAAAACCCTTGTATCTTTTCGATCATGTGTCCGTGGGCTACGCACGCTAAATATCTAGGCGTCACTCTTGTACGTTTGAATTTTCGCAAACATATCACCATAGTAGCCAGACGCGCCAAATTATATTCTGGGATAGTCTGGGATGTTGGAGACTAAGGGATAGGGATGGTGGTGCGCCGAAGCATAATAGCGCCTAGCGGCGCTAAGTGTATCATGAATTCGAGTATCGACTCAAAACCGAAATCTAGCCGTGACGGCTTCCTATCCAGTGTTTTCGAAGGCTGGTGCGATTACTAACTAAGTGATTGGCAAGTACTAACTTACTAACTAAGCCGAGTATTGTGAGTGACCGACATAATTATAATCCACCACCAACTATGAACACACTGTCTTTGTCCCTGATATTTAAAATATCTGAAACATTATTGTGCATTTGTTACAAAAACCGTACGAGTTCTTTTTAATTAAAATGTATACAGATTGAAGCAAATCGCACCATCCCTTAAAAAGTTGCCCAATTACAACCCCGCCTGAGGGGTAGTTTCAACATTTATATAGACCAAATGTATTAAAGAATATCAATGTCAAGATTTCATTTTTAAGTTTAAGATTAGACACTTTAAAGTTTTTACCCCTTACATGGGGTATAATCTTCAAAATTATTTTCTTAGTGCATCCCTATTTTATGAGGAATGTACTCACCAAGTTCCATGATTTTAGGACTTATCTTATAGGCTTTTCTTATCTTAATAGATCAAATCGATCCTGAAGCCGGAGTGTTTTAACCGCCAGTCTCAATAACCTTTCTATCACTGATTTTGCTTACTCTGGGATTGACAATACTTATATATCTACCCACAAAATCAAAGATAGGTTATAAAGACTGGTAGTAACAGACGCAGCCACAAAATCGAATCCTCTATCATGCAGTAACAAAAGCATCATATATCACAGAAGACTTTTCACCACTCGGCTCAGTAGATTCACTCAACCGTGTCTTGGTCCGATACCGCCTCTCAGGTCTTAAGGTCCTGAACGATGGTAAGCAGAAGTATTCACTAAGAACACCGTATCCCGTTGGATTCTTCCTCATTAATGAGAGTGCAAGTACTTTCTCTTCCTCTGAAAACCTCCGTCCTCTGGATTTCTTCCCAGATTCTCTGCACTGCAGTTGTATGAATATCCTTGCTTCTTCCGACATGTTATTGGATATTTTTACAGCGGATTTTGCGATCTTCGCTGCCCTTGCTAGTCTTATTTTTAAAGATTCTTCTCTCTTCTGCATTCGCTTAATCTTGTTCTTTAGACTGATGATTTCCCGCTGGTAATCTTTGATACCCTTAGGGCGGGGCACATTTGTTGGTACTGAAACAAATTACATCATTTATTTTGCGAAACAAGGCTTAATTAAATAGATGACATTGAGAAGAGTATGTACAACCATGATCTGCTTGTCAGCATACAAACATCCTACTAATCCTATTTTATACTTTTCATACTAATATTATAAAGGTGAAAGTTTGTGTTAAGTGTACTAAGTGTGTTTGTAACTCTTTCACGCTCAAACGACTGGACGGATTTGAATGAAATTTGGTACCAGGATTGCTTATACCCTGGATTAAAAAATAGGCTACTTCAGATACCGGTATTCCCACGGGAACGGGAACTACCGCGGGAAACACCGCGGGGCGCAGCCTGTAGAACATAAAGCAGTATTCATAATGCATAACAAGTGGCAAAATTTAAAAATTTATTAAACAGACTTCAATTTCGTAAGAAAGAAGTTTTCTGCACCCTTGAGGTACATTTCTGTTCATAACTCCGAAGATTCTCATCAGATCCCCAAAACATTTATATGGGATCACCTCGGGAGTGTATTATTTCAAACAAATAAATTATTTTCTAAATCCGTCCACTATTCACGGAGTAATAGGTGAACATACCTACATAAAAATACATACAGTGAAACATAGAACCTCCCTTGTTTTGAAGTTGGTTAATAATTAGATTCTATTACAAGTATCCATAAGTAAACACATCTACTATGTATATTTATGATAAATACATACTCAATTTTTGTTTTTGAACATTATAACTTATAAGTTGTAAAAAAATAATTGTCTAATTGTCTAATTGTTGAGGTATTTAATCATTTAATTGAAAGATATAGAAGAAGTAATTTATATGATTTGGTGTGATAACTGCCTTATCAAACCAACCTTGTACAGTGCATGCGTAGCGTATACACAACTATTTTGAAATCACCAAAAAAATGCTCTCACACAGAGGAAAAAAAAATTAAATAAATAAAATATAAATAACATCTCTACAAAAACATAATAATTAGTTACATGTTTAACTCAAATTCGATCCATTCATAATCTTGCCGTCTCGCTCAAGCGCCGGCGCCGTGCGTACTTTACGACTTGTGTAGTATTTTCGAGCACTATATATAAAATTACACCATTTTGAGGACAAAAACAAACCTTGATAACTTTGTGATAGGTAAATATTAAAAAAGTTCTGACAATGCCATTATTACTAGTAGCAGATGCTACTAAAAAAAAAATTTAAAAATTTAAAAAATTTAAGAACAGTTGCAGAAGATTCTGCAAGTGTTCTTAAATTTTTTTGGTAGTTATAAAATAGTGGTGTATACATATTACAGGTGAAGCTAAATGCTGAAAAACCCGACTTACCTTGGCATAACGTTTGTGTAGAAGGCTGTGTCTCATCAGCATTGCTAGGTTTTGGTGATACAGAAACTTCTGGTACATCGTAGGTTTCCATTGATTCACAAACTTCTGTCATGTCCCAAGGTATATCATTTGAGTCATAAACTTCTGTTTTGTCCCAAGGTATATCATTTGAGTCAGAAACTTCTGTTTTGTCCCAAGGTATATCATTTGAGTCAGAAACTTCTGTCTTGTCCCAAGGTATATCATTTGAGTCATAAACTTCTGTTTTGTCCCAAGGTATATCATTTGAGTCAGAAACTTCTGTCTTGTCCCAAGGTATATCATTTGAGTCATAAACTTCTGTTTTGTCCCAAGGTATATCATTTGAGTCAGAAACTTCTGTCTTGTCCCAAGGTATATCATTTGATTCATAAACTTTCGACATGTTCCAATGTACATCAGTTGATACACAACTTTCTAACAGGTCGCAAGGTATATCAGTTGATACACAACTTTCTAATGGGTCGCAAGATGTATCAGTTGATACACAACTTTCTAATGGGTCGCAAGGTGTATCAGATCTTACACATCTTTCTAACATGTCCCATGGTATATCAGTTGATACACAACTTTCTAATAGGTCGCAAGGTGTATCAGTTGATACACAACTTTTTAACGGGTCACAGGGTATATCAGTTGATACACAAATTTCTAACGGGTCGCAAGGTATATCAGTTGATACACAAACTTCTGTTTTAGGTATTACTAGTGATACATCAACATCTGGTATATAACAAGGTATATCTGTAGGTATATAAACTTCTTGCATGTCGTCAGGTTCTGGTGATGTAGAATGTCTCACAGGTTGCACCCAATCGTGGTTTGTTGTTGCACTGCCTGTAAATAACACATTAAATTGCTTAGCTTGGGACTAGATGACGCTGTGTTGGAATGTCCAAGATATTATTAATTACTTGCTGCGCGGGGAGTAGGTCCTGTAGTTATAATTTAATGTGCCCTCCGTACATATGCCGGGTGTAACTTGTATACCGGGTTTATCCTGGTATACCCAGGGGATCCAGCACTATTCACCGCGGGTAACACCGCAGGGCGCGGCTAGTGTTTAGATAAATATTTACCTGTCTCCTGTTGAACTGCAACGGCTGCATTTAGATCAGTACTCCGGAAGAGTCTTGGCAAGCAATAATTGTGTTCTTTATCAAATTCTGCTGCTACCTTTGGAACACCTTAAAAATTAGATAAACTCAGTTTTCAATAATCGAATGGTCTTATTCATAAAGATTTGTCAATTTAGTATGGATTTAAAGAATGTTTTTCTTGTTACTCATATGTCAATGAAAAGAGATCCAATATGCATAAGTGGGTAAGCGTCTTTTCTAATATTGGTTAGACTATTAATCATTTGTTTGTATGAGCAAGTGGTCAACTCTAGTGAGTGATAGAGTTTATTACCGCCAAAAGGCAATCATGGCTTGACTTTAAAAGCCAGGACCAACAATTGCACGTGCCTTCAGAGGGCAATAAGTGCTCAGCTGTTAATGCCATTTGCCATCCAAATTGGGACTGCTCATTTTATAGATCAGATTTATTTTTTTTGGAGTTAAAAGTTTGGTTTTAAAAGTACACTACTCAACAAAGTCTAGGGAACAAGGATATTTTAGTGAATATTTTTAATTAAACTTTTTTATTGTCCCAGATGTTATACATCAAAAGAAGCGAAATTTATTCTTGATTTCAGTTATGCAATTAAATAAAAAGCGTTCATGTAAAAAATTAAGGTTTATTAAAAAAAACTAAAATAGTGCCTAAACCAAAAAACAAACAATTTTCTTTAAATTACAAAACTTATGACGCTTATGTGGAAATTCAATGAAAAAACATTATTTGCAGCTGTTTAATAATCCGTTGGACCTCCCAGGGCATTAGCCACGGCCCTTCATCGGCGTGGCATGCTGAGTATCAAGTTATCAGTTGTCGCATGTGAAATTAGGCTCCATATTCTGAAAAGATGCGAAAAAAGTTCTTTTCCCGTGTTTAAATTTTGAGGAAAATCACTGAAAGCTCTTCTTCCGAGTAAATCCCATGCATGCTCAATTAGATTGAGATCGGTGGAATGACTCGGCCACTCTAATACCGTGATATTGTGCTCGCTGAACACATTCATCACCTGCCTTGCGGTGTGTGGGCGTGCATTATTCTGCATGAACACGAAATCTTGGCCAAACTGCTGGTGGTGGGGGATGACCATAGGATGCACTACCTGTTCAGTGTATTGGTCTGCATTCAAATTGCCTCGTATGCGAACGAGATCAGTTTTCCCACCCAGGCAAATTCCAGCCCACACCATGATCGTTCCGCCTTGATAAGGATGAACTTCCTGAGGATTTTGGAGTCGACTTTGGCGACCAGGAACAAGCCAAACACGCACTCTCCTTGAATCAGGATGAAATCCGAAACGAGACTCTTCGGAAAAGAAAACACGTGCTTACTGATTGTTGGTCCATCGCAAATGTGCATTAGCCCACATAAACGACGCCCTCGATTTCCACGTCGCAAAGCTGGAACTCATAATGGTGTGCGAGCGCAGAGATTGACTTCATGTAATCTTCTCCTGGCAGTTTGGTCACTGATAACCACTTGGTGCTGGGACTGGAGTCTTCCTACCAACTGGTGAGCTGTAATCTGGGACTGCCTTCTTGCAGCATTATGCAGAAATCGATCTTGTCTCTGGGTAGTGACCCTGTATCTTCCTCGGTGACGTTCGGCTACATCTCCTGTAGCCTTGTAGCGTGCCCATAATCGGCAAATTACGCTTGGCTGTGAGTGCACAGCGGCCGCGATATCGCGTTGACCGCGTCTAGCTTCCAACATACCCACAGCCCTAAGCATCTCTTCCCGCGTTAAATCACGACGTGACATAACGCTTAGACTTTCGAAAATGTCGAAAAAGTTGGCAGTAATGGGTTTTCACAAGAATAAAAGTCGATACATGACATAAATCACAACAACTTTATGCTAGCAAACCCCTTACTCTTCGACCAAGTTCGATTTTTCCCTCTTATTTTGAAAAGCTTTCGCACTTTGGTTTTATTTTTTTAATTTCGAACAAATGATTTATTCCTCTTCCAGCTTTAATTCATAAATTTTAGTGACCAGTACATTTTTTACGAATTATCACAAAAAAGTTGAAGCATTGTTGCTTGTTCCCTAGACTTTGTTGAGTAGTGTACTAAGTTTGGTTGTTGTTTTGCTAATTTCCAAAAAGTGGGATATCTACTAAATTTAGCACAAATATTAATTTTCTTTTCTTTCTTTCTTTCAAATATCATCAGCCACCTGATTATGAAACTTGTCTCGATTGTATCAAAGCAAAAATCACAGTAAATCTTGGTATAATTAAATCAAACACTGTTCATGTAGTGAGAAGCAATTAAGATTTATTGATGTACCCGCATTTAGCTTAGTAAATAAGTCTACCTACATTAAGACCATTACATCATCTCCTTTCTTTTCTTCTCAAAACAACAATTTAGGTAGTACTCTTATTATAATGTCTTTATGTAGATAGGTATATTAAAAATCAAATATGATAGTAATTCAGTAAGTTACTTGTTGTACTGTAACAGAATGGTACCCAAGAGAAGGCCAACAAAAAAAGGCAGACCACATAAAAGATGGGCCGACGACAATCTAGACAAATTACACAATCCAGGGGCTGGAACATCTAGCAATGCTGATCTAAATACTTACCAACCTTTTAAATATAGACTGGGAACGGCGTTAACTGTTAGATGATGGCCACGTGTCCTATGTTCCAGTTTAAAGTGGTAGTCACACACTTTTAGGTATTTCAAAGGACGATCATCTGCAACCAGATTTTTAGGTATGATAGCCAGCCATTCTTCAAAGACCTCAGGGCGTTTCTTCCTGTTCGGAAAACCATGCACTGGTACTCCTAAAAAGAAAACATACAGTAACATAAAATATCATGAACTTTTTGCGAATGTTTGTGTGGATATTTGTTACTCTGTCAAGCAAAAACTACTAATTAGATTTGGCTTAAACTTAGATTAAAGCTTCTTACTAACCTGGAATAACTTAAAGGATATTTTTATCAGGTACCATACGCGAGCCAAGCCGCGGGCGGGTACTAATAAATATCGCGGGCGGGTTACTAATAAATATAAAAAAAGGACTTTCCTAAGTAAATGAGGTAGGTAAGGTAGTACAAAGTTAGTTTGTTTACGAGTACTTACCTACAACATATTTTTAACCTCACATAAACAAGTTATACTTTTTTCTACAAGAGTAAATTTAGAAAAACATACCCAAAGTGTTGCAGCCAAAAATACAAGAATTCTGACGACGAGTCATTGCGAGACTTGGATTAGATTATTTGGAAGGAATCTACACTACAATACACAACACACCATACACTACACACACACCACACCTATTACATGCTCTTTGACTTAGCAAACAAAACAATCTTCCAAAAATTAGTAAAAAACAAGGTAGAGGTACTGACTGGTATTACAAGTGTTTACGAATGCGTTAGCATCCTAAATCCTAGTAGTCTGTGGTTTACGAGTTGCAAAATTCGGATCATCTAGTTTCCGTTTCCGGCCATATAAAAAAAAAGCGGCACACGATGAGGGACAAAATTATATAAAGTGCTTTATTTATTTATTTGTTTGCATTGTTTCATTTACTCACAATAATGTTGTATACATTTTGCTTTGTTTTTGTGTGTCTAAGAAAGAAAGGAATTAAATTGTATTTGACAAAGTATTTTTTATTATTTTATTAGTGCTGTCATCTATTGTTGAGTAGCGCACAACTTTTAGTTAAATTCTTTCTCCATAGATGGCAGTACTACTACTGGATTTGCGTTTCGTTTAGTGCAGTTTTTTACATTTGTGGTCAATCAACTTGTTCGTAGGCATGAGCAGTTGAGCACAAACGAAACGCTCTTGTCATATGATCAAAGCAGACAGACAGTGCTGCCAAAAACCCACCATCTTGGTGAATTCAGTGTTTGTTTAGTAATAATTTAGCTATTTTCTGAATAAAATCTCAAAATGGGAGCTTCAGCCGTACCTATTATCGTTTTCACTGTTTTGTGGGGTGTTGTGGGTATCGTGGGCCCAATATTCGCCCCAAAAGGACCCAACAGAGGGTAAGTTTTTGATTTGCTATAATAGGTAATCAAATTTATGGAATTTCCGTGCTAAATATTAGGGTTTTCCTCTATTTTTCAGGATTATCCAGGTCATTTTGATGTTGACTGCAGCAACTTGCTGGCTCTTGTAAGTATTTATCTTAATTTACCTAGTTACAACATACCTAAAATCCCTATGAATCATAGGAAAGTTAACCTTTGGTATGCGGCAAGGGGTCGCACATCTGTATCCGTCGTTTGCGGCAAAGATGGCGCGTTTTTGAACGGCAATGTATAGTACTCGCATTTTATTGAATATTTTAAATAAAATGTTTGGTAGTAATCATAATATTGGTATAATTTGGTAGTTAGATAACCAATACATCTATTTACGTTCAATTTTATTATCAATTCATTCCTAAATTTAATTTATTTACGGGCAAATGTTACCCAAGGCGATTCCTGTACCAGTCATGGAAAAAATCAATATTATTCAAAATTCTGAGACATAATCTGTATTTATCTTTTACTCACTATAAATTTAATATTCAGGTTCTATTTATCCATCAAAATCAATCAAATTCTAGTAATACATCACTCTGATAAACTATTCCGAAAATCACATATCACTTCAAACAAATCAGCTGTGTAACTTCATTTCAACCAACTTTCATTTCACTTTTCAACAACTATGGAAGTAATATTTTGTTTGAACAAGTGTGTTTTTAGTTGAACATATATTTATTTCGACTTGAAAACTGATATTTTTACATAATTAGTAAAATTATCCCTAAATTTCAGCCAAAAACCAAAACAACAAGTAGTTTGCTAGGCTAGTTTTCTATTACAAAATTCAAGATGCTAAACGATCTTTACTCTATGGAAAGAACTGTGTGATGAAATATAAAAAACAGGCTTTCGATTGGAGGACAGACGGTGGTACCACCCTATAGTAAATAATTTAGTAAAATGTAAAAGAAAACAAAGATAAAATTTCACACATCGTTCACTAAGGCATGTATGTGTGTGTGTGAACGGTCAAGTGTCATCTGCGGAAGCACTTATCAATGCTCTCTTAATGTCACTTCAACTGCGTAAGCACTGATCAGGATCTCTATACAGGACGTTTTATTTTCTGTTCTTAGTATTTCTAGTTCTACATAATTTTAGATTTAGTACATCCTACTAATATTATAATCACGCTTTCATCGGTTGGCCTCTTCAATCGGACCTCTCAGTGCAATTGTTTCTACAATTTTAAAGAAAAAAAAACGTCATAATAAATTTAATATTCCATGTCCAAATAGTTTGCGTAGCAATTCTTCCGTAATATCACAATTATAACAAGTAGCAGAAAAAGGTTAGTCAGTAAAGGCGTCGATGTCACCAGCGGTCAAACACAAACTAAGTTAAAATTACTATGCAGAACTGATAAGTGCTTCCGCAGACTACCAATGAAAATAAAACAACAACATCCTGTAAATGTTCTGAACACCTACGTGGAAAGACGCCATGTTGGCTTGTGTATGTGTGTGTGCGATTAGGCTCGTTGTTCAAAATATTACGTTTTTTTGTAATAATTTACTACTTTTCACTTATAACTACTGTAATTCTATATTCTCAGATAAATTGTTGTTATAATGAACACCTGCTGACATTATGAAATAGGTAAAAAACCACCAAAATAGCATATTCAAAAAAACCGTTACGTACGACAAAACTTTTAGTGATAGATAATTCAAATCTGGTGAGGTAGTAATAGTCATAGTATACATAAAACAGCTTGGTATTGCGTACAGAATAATAAAATGTATAATAACTTAAGGTTTTACTGGTTATTTCACAAAAAAACGCAAAATTTACGGAGCACTGTGAGTCCACCGGCGCCGAAATTCAAAGTGGTCGTCATTCAGTTTCTAAAGGTTTTATTTACGAGTGAATGTCTCTATCTCTTCGTTCGATTTGTTCGGTATAGGAAAATATAGAAATTAAGACCTTATTTTCAGTAGTTTATTGTCAAAATCGAGTATAAGTGGTGTAGGTGCAATGAGCACTTATCAGTTCTTGCGCAGACAACCTAGGGCGCACTGATCAGAGCTTGCGCATATCAAAGGTTAAGGACTGGTTTCATGATTTTCTCGACCCTAAACATAATCTTTTTCCAGTATAGCGATTCAATCTGGTAAACTGCTAAAGCTTATTCACATTCTGTGTTAAAATAGAGTACCTAGCACACAGATATTCTACTGGTTAGGTATGTAAATCTATCAATCAGTCTAAATCAATTGGGTCTGTATCTAATTAGCACAAAGTCATTAGCTTAGTAACCTGGATGTACCTACTCTGTGCACAACTAAAAGTATTTTGCAACTTAAGTAAGTCTATTTGTTGATTAAGTTGGTACATTAAGATCTTGCGATTAGCTTGACAAATTTGTATGTAGCGTCTTTGTCATGTTTAAGGTTTACTAATGCTCCATAAGATGAGCTTACACTACCTGAAAATTTAGTCATTGTCTCCCAGAGCATCAGCTAGTATGTCAAGTCTAAGCTTGTGCACTTTTTTAATTGTTTTTTCCAAATGTGAAAGTACATAATATGAATCTTCATCTTAACTGTGTATTATGCTAGTAAATAATAGTGTTTTTGATATAACAAAGCAAGATAATTATGATTGAGCAGTTCAGAAGCACTCCGACGCCATCTGAGGTAGTATAGGCACTTATCTGATATTGATTATATGCATTCCAGCTGGCTGTGTGCCTACATGGCGCAGATGAACCCTCTCATCGGACCCAGACTTACCAACGAGACGCTCATCTGGATTCAACGCTCTTGGGTATATACATTACTTAGAATAGAATACAAAAGGTGTTTTTAGCACAAAATACAAACTAACCACTAATCAGAAAGAGGCCTGTGCACACGACGTTTTTCGAACGAGCAGTCACTGCGCGATTTTGTGTAGCGCGTCACCTGCTACTTTGCAGCGCGATTACAAACGCGAGGATACTGTTCACGGTCACAGCTTGCCGCCTTAATTTTGTTCGTCACGCGTTTTAGCGATACAAACGCGCAGTGATGGCGCGTTCAAAAAACTAAGTGTAACTACGCCCAGTCTCTTAAGGATATAACAAACGAGATACTCATCTAGATCCGCCGCTCATGGGTAAACTAAATACTATTATTTTTGGAAAAGAAAAAATATACTGTATGTTACCCATATGGTGACTTAAAATTAGCACATCAGGTCGTGTTCTCGTCGGGTTGCTGCTCATGTCTGTACACCCAATGTATCCATTTATGGTCGTCATAAGACCGATTGAAGATGAATAAGAAGAAAAAAAACGCATTGAACATTTTAGCTGTATGGTTCACAAGATACAGCATAGTGACAGACAGACAGACAGCGGAGTCTTAGTAATAGCCAGGACTATAATAGATAAATAAACCTAATATCATCCTTGGTAATAGCAAGGACGATTTATCATTCTCGTTTTTACCCTAAGGGTACCCTAGAAAGTAAAGCTTCTTCAGCTTCAGCATCAGACCGCAATTAGAACGCGTATGTATCACCATTTTAAATCATAATAGCTTCAATTCATTTCATAAAAAAAATAGTAAAACGGAATTTAAATTAGATTTTCATCGTGGCTAAAGAGAAAAGACGTCATGCAGCTCAAAGACTGAAAATGAAGTTCCAAATGCCGAGATAGCAGGAGTGCTCTGCCCGATAATATACCCACAGACAGGCCACAGACCATCTGCTCATAGTTTGATAGCTGATCGCAGATCATACTAGAAAAAAAAAAGTTTTCTTAATTTTAAATTGCTATCAATAGATGGCGCTGCTCGTTATCAATACGATGTAGTTGATTGAAAACTTGCTATCATCCTAGCTGACCCTGACATACATTTGACGATCTCTGGCGTAGTGGGTGAAGGTCCGTCTGAGACGTTTCGGGTTCGATCTCTGCCACGGGACAAATGTTGTTCTGTAGATATTCGTTCCGGGTCAAAATACTAAATAAATAATCATAATAAATATCCTTGGAAATTCGACACAGAGTCATCTAGTCCCAAGCCAAGCAAGTTAATGCTTGCGTTATGGCAAATACGATTAATATCAAGAAGACAGACAAAGGCCATACACAAAATCGTAACCCTGAAAATGGCCCAAAACGGGAGTTTAAAGTAGGTGGCAGCACCAGATAGCCTGGAAACTTTAAAACGTAAATGCTAGTCAAGAAATTTCAATTACTTTCTAGTTCAAATTACGTACAAATTTTTTTTATATTTAATATTACCTATGACATTAAAACGCAAACTCATCGACATGTGTGTCTTGCCCGTCCTCACCTATGGTGCGCAAACGTGGTCTTTAACTGAGTCTCAAAAGTCCAAACTCAAGGTTTGCCAAAGGGCGATGGAGCGCAGTGTGCTTGGAGTCAAGAGGACCGACAGAGTCTGTAACACCACACTGCGATCAGAGACTGGAATTGCCGATGTAGGAGATAAATCCGCTAGGCTCAAGTGGGAATGGGCGGGCCACGTGAGTCGTATGCACCCAGACAGGTGGGCTAAGATCATCACACAGTGGGTGCCTGAAGATGGGCGGCGACGCCGGGGCAGGCCTCGAAGACGCTAGCGTGATAATCTCGATGCATTCAGGGCTGATTGGTGGGACGAAGCCGGCGATCGCAAAGCTTGGAAGTTGATGGGGGAGACCTTTGCCCAGCAGTGGGACAGCATAGGTTAGATAAAAAAAAAAATATATATTACCTATACCTAAATACCCACGTCCGATTTATATCACGAATGGGCTTCGTATAACCTATCAGTTTCGCGTTACACGAACATGACCTCAGATATTGATAACAAAGGATGGATTCTAATGTAATAAACGTTAGACCACCGCAGTCGTATGCCTATAATAGCAACTTACCGTCATTCTCAATATACAGGGTGTTACCAGACCACTACCGAAAACTTTTGGGGGTGAAAGTACCCATCAATATGAACAACTTTTTCTAAGAAACCAACACTGTGAACGCGATAAAAAAACAGCAGTTCCATACATAAGTTCAATACCTACTTGGCTAAAGTGTATGAAACAGCTGTTTTTTTTTTCGCGTTCACAGTGTTGGTTTCTTAGAAAAAGTTGTTCATATTGATGGGTACTTTCATCCCCTTAAGTTTTCGGTAGTGGTCTGGTAACACCCTGTATATATTACTATGTATTATGTAAAATTACAAATCTACCGACACGACAGTATGCAAAACCAAAGATAAATAGGAAATTGGGACTGGCCGTTGGTACCCATATTTAATCATTTTGTGGTTATACACTTGATAACTACCAACATCATCGAGCTAGTGGCCAACTTAAGTGACGGAGTTTTTTAAGGCCTCTTGAAGACCGAAGTTTGGGAGCATATCACTAGCTGTCATGTCACCGATCGAAATTATGACCGATCAGAGGGTTGATTAGCTACGTCCACACTGTGCCCTTTTTTGTTCATCAAAGGCATGCGTCACAGCGCAGTCAACAGCGCACGTGAAGCATGCCCTTGACGCTTGCGCTATGACAGTGACAGAAAGCGTAGCGCGCGCTGTGATATTTGTCTTCCCGACGCGGATGGATTTCTGTGCCTCAAACCGGTCAACAACAAGATGGCGGACGCAGAAAAATAAATTACGTTGAAGTTTATGGAAGATTACAGAAGCATTCCTCAACTTTGGGGTCCAAATAATAAACTTTGCACAAATAAAGTAGGTAAAATACCTATTTATTTTTCTGGAATTTCTTATGATCACGAAAGCCGTATTCCACCAAGTAAAATGTTGTCGTCGTACCATGTTTCATCAAGCTTACTGAAACTACGACTGAACTAAATGACTATGTTAGTGTTGCGTTCGTTGATGCATTCAATTATTGATTGCGCCAAAAGAAAAGAGAATAGAAAGATGACGACGAAAGTTGAAGATGATAGGGCACAGTGTGGACGTAGCTATTGGCTAACTTGTCGCGAGACATGTCGGAAAGACGACAAAACTGTCAAATTGACAGAAATACTAACTAAAACTGTCCGATTTGACAGTTAAATTCTCTGTCAACTGACGATTTTGTTGCGTTGATAAATGTTAAAAAGGCCGTTGTAGCAATATCCTTTTTATGTCATATTAAGAATAAGGTTAATTATTGTTTGAATTAAAAAAAGTGACTTATATCAGCAGAATTGCTCGATACGGCCATTTTAGGCACCCTGAATGAACCTGAATCACTATTATTTCGCTTCGTTTTAAATATACCGGAGATTGTGTGCAAAACTCTTTAGTAGGTATAGTTAATTTACACGTTTAGGTACATAATTAGTACGTATGTAGACTGATAGCGATAAGCGTAACACGAGGCATCTTGGTGTCATATAATTGCGCAATCATAACTTTTCATACAGCTATGCATTTGTTAATTTCTGAAAAATGTACCAAATATGAATTACTAAAGAGCCTGTGCACACCACGTTTAACGCGCAGTTACTGCGCATATTAAGTTAAGTATCGATTCAAACGCGCGGTGATAAAAATGCAGGCGGCAAGCTGTGACCATGCACACTATCCTCGCGTTTGTAATGACCACACATGGGCTTCAACTTGGTTCCAACATTAGAATGGATTTGAAGAATGATTGTCGAATTTGTAGTAAGGCTGCTGAAACTCCTGAAACTAAAAACGATTATATCGTGGCAATTTTCATATTTCTGCTTTATGTTGGTAAAATGGTTTAAGTTCAGCTTACATCAATTTGAAGCGGTGCCGCGATAATCGATTGTTGAATAATAGAGTATATTATATTATACATACCTATATATATTATAGGTCGCGCTACGTAAAAAGAGCGCGGTCGGGGAAGTAGCGGGGGTACGTTTGCGCCTGTGTTCACTTGCTGACGAACCAATAGCACTCGTTAAATCAATGGTATGAAGCGCGCCGCGTTACCTCTCCACCAATCATCGATCACTGCGTAGTTTGACAGCCAGCGCTCTTTTTTCGTGGCGCGACCTATACCGCTTCTCGCTTTCTAGAGTACATCATCTGAACTCATTTTCAAATTTAAGGTCTGAACTTATGCTTATATCGCAGCCATCATCAACCGTAAGTATGAATGATCATTTACGTGTAAACTTTGTAATTAATTTTAGAATTATTGATTATTATTATTTATCTTGCACACACTATCCATGCCAAATTTTTTTTGCGCACTGTAGTAATGTTTTATAATAATAGAATTATGTTTTAATTTAAAGAATTAACATTTTTTCATGTGAAAATGTAAAACAAATCCATTTTCTTTAATGATCGGCAAATAGAACGAATTAACAATTTCTAAAAGATGAATTGGATACAAATATAGCTCTGTAAATAATAAAAAACATGCTTTCTAATATCTAATTTGATCCAAATTACCCCAACTTCCCCTAAAATTAGCAGATTTTTGAATGTGGTAACTTTTCTTCTATTTCCAATGTTTTCAGTGCTTTGATTTTTTGATATTTGCATCATTCCTTAGACATTTTTATAGATAAGTTAAAGTTAATGTACCTACATGTGACTTGGTTCTCGTACTATTTTGCACATGGTGATTGAGCCATTTGGACGTTCAGTCATGTGAATAGCCAAGTCCTGTAACGATCTTTATGGTCGTTTATGTGTCATTAGCAACAGAGCGCTGCTATGACACGTTCGACAATATTCTTGGATCTGTTATGCCCGAAAACAGAATCGCTATACTTAATGTAAGTAGCACTTATCTATGGCATTACTTGACGTTTCTATACATATCTGACAAGTACGAACGTCTCAAATGGTTATACGGTCTTTAAATACTAAGTAGGTAGCGTTTCAGTATTCGTCAGTCCCGGCATTAAGCCATGGAGGCCTTAAGGTGGTTGAGGCCACCTTAAGGCCTCCATGGCTCCATGGCAACTCCAGCACAAAAGTTTAGCCAGCAGCTCATACAGATAAACAATTCACCCATCTTAAAACCAAACAAAATCGTAGGGTTTAAAGTACTATATTCATAACAACTAGTTACGCGTCCTTTAAGCGGCCTTGATCGTAAACGCCGTATTAATAGCAGCTCCGTACACGAGCCGACATCCCGTGCTCAATGCCACAGACATTGTTGTGTTGGTTTCAAATATTGTAGAAGATATTAAAGAATTATTATCTTATTAGACGAAAAATTCCCACGTAATAATATCAATTTTGATACCGATAATGTCTTTGCTAGGCCACACATCGATTATTCGGATGGTGTGTCGCGTTTGAATCGTCCTTAAAACTAGGGCATCCTAATGCAGGCACTAGTTTTAAGATTATTGTAATTTACCTAGGTTCACAAACACTGAATAAATGAATTATGAATTAGGATCCCCTAGTTTTAAGGATGATTCTAAGTGGTCTTTATCTTATTGAATAAATTACCTATTCAAATTCATAATTTAGTCCAATCCAAATTAGGTCCAATTTAGTGTCGTAGCGGTTCATGATTTCGTATCAAAGAGTGACGACTTTTAGTAGACATCATTAATATTTATTTTAACAGTTATTTTTCTTTTCCAGGGAAACCCCATCAACAAAACTGCCGTATAAGCCATTGGAGCGAAGAAAAGATTTAGTCTTTCATTTGCAACAAACTTTTAATTGCAAAGCTACCTAACCAATAAGTAATCTGTTAAGGTCTAGAATCTGTATTTGAAAATCACATATTGTAAATAAATACGTTGTAAAATAAATAATGTTTTATCAGCAGTGCACAGAAATAGACGGAGACTTACGTCATTCAAACCTTATGTAACGGCATTCCCTCAAACTCGACTGAACGAAGCAAGTTATGCAATGGACGCATGGACGCAAAGATTACATTGACTTTTTGCGATTCGTTTTACTAGCAGACCCGCGCGGCTTCGCTCGCGTGTTGTACATATCCACTGGTCGTAGAGACTTGCCATTTTGAGAGAAGTGAATCTTGATGAATCTTTGAAATGATAGGCTCCTTTGGTGAATCTTGGCATTCTAAATTTGAAATGATACAAAGCTACTGCAATACCTTCTATAATTCAAATGAGGTTTCAATTTTAACGCAAAAAAAAAGTATCAATCAAGATGACGGAATGTCAGTTCGAGTATTTTTCATGGCACCTTTACAACCATTGCTACAGTGGATTATCTAAGAAAAATATGATTTTCAAATGGATCCTGAATGACCACTGTCAAATAGCATTTCCTTTTCTATCTATCTGTATTTGATATAATATAGTTTTCCTTCAATGAATCAACATCAATTTAATCTAGTAATAAGTAACTAATTATAATGACAGTGACATAAATGAATAAAAATAATTGCGTTGTTGACTTTTTGAAAATCATTCCAAATTGTATTTGTATTAAAGTCCTATGTATTATTAGCTCTGTTATGCTTAATAAGTAACTAACTAGATAATTTATTTAAATAAAAACTGAGTTATAATGTTTATCATCGTATTAATTTACTATCATCCATTGTACCTAACCTAAAAGGCCTGATAGACGTGCTAATAAGTTCGCGAACTTATTGTGGCTCAACGGCTTTTTTAATAATAAAACCTACATAAAAAATAAATACATAAGTAGGTAATTGGGTACAGTCTAACATAGAACCTCCTTTTTTAGGGCCGGTTAAGAACGCAGGAAGTAAGCATTTCATGATTATTATACACACGTGTGCGCCTACTACGGTATTTGAAGAACTTAAAAGTCAAGTCCAAATCACGAGGTTGCTTACGTAAAGGGCAGTCTATTATGTATCCCATACAGACGCGCATGCGCCCTGGCTGCGCGCCAACATTTCTGCGCAGCCAAGGGAACGAAAGCGGAGCAAGGTTAGCATTCAGGTCAGCTGTGATGATGAATTATGTAAGAAGTGTAACTATTGTAGTTGTATGGAGTCGTAAATGTAGGTACAATTGAGCTACTTACTGACAGACAATCATCATTTAGACAGCTGAGGGGCCAGTCCATATTCCTTAATGCTAGCAGGTGCCTAGGTAGGTATAATTTAAATACTCCCCTATCTATACCTACTCAAAAGTACCATCTTCACAGACACCAAGTCATTTGATCGATTAGAATTCACAGACTAATGGCCAGTTTACATTATTCCAGTCCAGCAATCCAGTCCAGCACTGGATTGCTTACTGGAAAAATGTAAACTGGCCATAATACTAGACTTCGACGAAATGTCTCTTTCGCTTAGTGAAACTTACAGGCTGCTGAAAATAGTGAGATCTTTTGCCTTTGGCCAAATAATGCGTGTTGTATCATTAAGATTATGGTAGACAGATTTTGTGACTGCGGTTAAATGAGGATATTAATGTTATCGCCTTATCACTTAGATTGTTTGACTTGTCTAGATTATAAAGGTTTTACTGCAGGTACGTGAAACAAATTAGATTAGGTATTTTAGTTAAAATTAATTATTGTGACTAATAATAATAACCCTTTTTGATCACAATGCCTACGCCGCGAAACATAGGGTTCTCTTAATAGTAATTCTAGACACTGGAGTCAATACGGATGTCACCAAAACGAAACTTAACTACCTAATTTGACAGCACTAAAAATGTCCCTTTCATAACGATCGAAGGATGGCATCAATTTTAGCGCCGTCAAATTAGTTAAGTTTAGTTTTTACGACTCTGTATTGACACCAGTACCTATACCTACCTATCAAAGTTTAAACTAGGGATAGACCTAAAGCCTAGAGTAAACGTAGTGTTTTTATTCACTTTGGCCTAGAGGTTGTGCCTTCCAACATCTCAAAGTCTACACATCCAAAGTCTCCCAACAACTTCAAAACCGTGGCAGGAATTCGTTTGGAGAAAGAAAACTACTTAAACGGGATTTTGTAAAAGATCAACAAAGTCAAGGAAGTAGCATAAACTGACATCCTTAATCTCTAAATTACATTGAAATGCAGCCAAAACTGTAAGTAGGTAGACATATTTAGGACTATACAGCTACCACTGTAGTACCAACGCGGGTATTGTAATGTGGAACTTTATTTGCTACGAGTTCACTTGCCAAATATTTTGGTACACAAATGTACAAAAACTACGCAATGCGGATGCCGACTTAAGAAGTGTCACTGACTGAAGGCACACATCGTCAGACAAATGCGCCGCTAAAAAGCAGTAGGTAGGTACTTAAATAAGTAGGTAAACCACACGTTAAAGCAATCCCATACAAACTTTAAAAATTCACCCACATTTTCACGGGTAGGTAATGCAAAGTTTTATGTTGGAACAAGATTTTTCATACAAACTTTGCCCCCTCTTTTTCACTCCTCCTTCCACTCCACTAGGGGTAGAATATCGAAAAATATTTTCTTAACGGATGTCTACTTACATCATACTACAAAGAACATACAGCTACCCTCCAAGTTTCAAGTCTTTACGATCAGCGGTTTAGGCTGTGCGTTAATCCGTCAGTCAGTCATTCAGGACAAAACATTTTTTATACTAAGTACCTAGGTACCTCTATCTATCCACAGACTAAACACAAAATGTATTACTATTAATTTAACTACCTAAGTACCTACTAATTAGCGTTCTATTTTATTTATTTATTTATATCAGCCGTTCGTGTCCCACTGCTGGGCAAAGGCCTCCCCCCACTCCAGACTATTTTTCTATTTCATACCTAGATTCATCTTGGAAGGATCGGTTTCGAATCGCCAGCAGCGTGCGCATGCTCAGTGCAGGTCACGACCTTTTAGCATCGATCGAACAACTGACCTTATTTATAGCTCACACACCTGGGCCTACAACAAATCTAGATACTTAACTCATCTTTAAATCGATGAAATTAATGACATGATAATTATCCTGGGACACCCTGGACCTGGAGATATAACGTGCGTTGCCTTGCCTATGTAGCCTAAAATTTGTTTAAATAACCAAACAATGTTTTCAATGCCAGCGATAATAATTATCGCTGGCATTGAATAATGCTACTTATTTATACAAATTTTAAGCTAGGTAGGTACCTACCTAGGCAAGGCAACGAACCTTATAGGTATCAAATATATCTCCAGGGTGTCCCAGAAGCCGACGTCAAGCCGAAATGGAGTTCTGGGAGTATAAAAGGCATATACTTACCTACCATAATACCATAGGTACATAAATTACCTAGGTACTTACTTCTGTAATTTGTTTTTCTTTATTCAATAAGATTTTAAATAGGTAGGTAAGTAGGTACTGCTTTAACGTGTATAATTTACCTTTGGTATCTCTTAGTAGCTAGGTTTATCAAGGAAAATAGGTACCTAAGTATACCTTCTACAAGGTTAGGTACCTACGCTAAATTTATTCGTAGGATTTACACGGCTTCAAAGTACGGCACATTCGTTAAATCTAAAGATTATCTTAGGAATTACTAATTTATCAAACACATCAATTTTGTGGGTTAGCAAATGTTGGGCCAGTGGAATAGGGCCCTCAACTTACGAACAGAAACGTGCTTTATCCAGTGAGGATAACATCATGAGTACCTACCTACCTAAACCAGTTAGGTACCTAACTACATTGAGTTATATTAGGTAGGTACCTATTTATATTTTTATATCGATGACCAGTAGCTGTTTAATAGGTATGTAACCATGTTGGATAACTTTTGCAAAATTTGCAAAATACGATTATTATGAGCTAAGACATGCCATTTCAAAGTACAGAATAAACTAGAATGAAATAGTTTAGTTGCAATGTAAAGCTGTGTACCTACCCTACCTATTAAAGGTATTCTCATCAAAATAAGTTGGTTTAGGGTTTAAATTAAACAGATAAAAAGGTGGACAAAAAAAGTCGTCAGTCAGGCAGATGGCATAGCGGCATAGAATAGTTTTATTTGAGGCAAGTCGACCGTCATGCCGATTCATGCGCCAGTCAGCCTCAAAGTCAGCTGTTGGTGTTATTTATGTTGTCCTACTGTTTAAAAATAGATTACGAGCTCACTTCAGAATAACTTTTTAGAATAGTTTCGTTTTGAAATGTTTACTACAATGTTTGAAGAGGGTCAAATATTTTTTAATACTAACTTAGGCTATTTGGATAACTTCTTGGCTGGACCCTGGTAATGAATGTAGAATTTGGGTAGGTAGGAGGCATGATGACAGTAATCAAGAATTACCTACTAAAAAATATATTTAAGAAGTAAGTCGGTATCTAATTAAATATGTTTAATGGATCCTGAAAAACGTAGGTAGGTACCTATTTATTTTTATAATAAGAGCAAGACTAATATTTATTTTGATAAAGTAGAATTAGAAATTGTAGCATTCCGCCATGTTTATAAAACAGCAATTAGAGGACATGACGTCACTCCAAAGTAAATCACTTTAGTTTCGTCGTATGAAAACTTTGAACTTCCTACCTTGGCGTGACGTCACTCCTCATGAAAAAGGAGAAATGACACTTGCGAGCGTTTTAGCACTAAACACAAAATGTGTTTTTAAAAACTCAATTTTGGGTTTGTTTCTTTTCGATAAAAAAAAGGAGGTTTTCTATGCAAAGGAGACAGGTAAGAACCTAATTTTGAATGGCTTTACAAAATTAGTCATCATGCCTATTAGGTATTCCTGCATACCTAATTCAAAATTCGGAAGCGTGCCCAAGACACTGACAGCATTGCCGAGCTGAATGGCAATGCTGATTGTAACAAAATTGTTGTCAGACCAGACCCCGTTTTTACTAAACTTACCTACTTAGGTACTAATTTTCTTAAACAGTAGGTAGCGAAGTCTGACTAAGATCAACATTAGGTAATTATTTTGCTTTGCTTATTCTGGAATGACCACTTAGTAGTACTCGCTGCTCTCGCTATATTTCGCGTGTCCAAAGTGTTGCCCTGCAACTAAAAAAAAAATTTTTGATGCCTGCAACAACACAACCAAATCACATCATTCGTTCTTTCGCGTTCACTCGCGGTGTCGTCGATTTTTTATCGAAAATTTTAAAAAGCAAAGAAATTATAGTTTCTTTCCGAAATCTTGTGTTGTAGTGGTTTAATAAGTTATAGTGGTCATTTGCAAAGTGTGGATAACATCCAGAGCTGGGCAAAATGCCAAGATGTTGGAAAAATTGGAAAGGCGCAAGGATGAAAGTAATGGAAGCTAAGGGCTATTTTATCCCTTTTTACGTTATTATACAATCCACACAGGAGTGGTAAGACATCTACTTATTTATCAAAAAGTCTCAATAATAACGATTGTCTCATTGTTCCCAAGAAATTTTCAAATTCACCAACCGTGGCTGGCTGTGAAATCGGCAAGGCCGATCGCCATCTTGATGGCCTAACCTTCAAGTTCAACGTTTTTGGGCGATTTGTTTTTTGTTTTCCAGGTACATCGTGAGCTTTTTTCGGGGAAATCCTTAGTAGCTACCTTACACGTAAAATAATACTTTTTGTGTTACATTAAGTATCCAGTCCGTTGGATTGGTTGTACATAAAGTGGAACAAGTAAATATAAGGAACATAACAATATTATATCCCCTCCGTTGAAAGGGTTGTACAGTAAAACAATAAGGTTCTCAACATGTTATAAAATATGTATTGTGGTACAATATGTATCCCCTCCGGTGGAGGGGTGGTGCACCTAGTAAGAGAAACAAGCAAACAATAAGGTTCTCAACATGTTATAAAATATGTATTGTGGTAGGTACAATATGTATCCCCTCCGGTGGAGGGGTGGTGCACGTAGCTACTAAGAGAAACAAGCAAACACTAAGGTTCTTAACATGTTATAAAATATGTATTGTGGTACAATATGTATCCCCTCCGGTGGAGGGGTGGTGCACCTACTAAGAGAAACAAGCAAACAATAAGGTTCTCAACATGATATAATGTTATAAAATATGTATTGTGGTACAATATGTATCCCCTCCGGTGGAGGGGTGGTGCACCTACTAAGAGAATCATGCAAACAGTTCCTAACATGACATGTAATAAAATAATATAATAATCCTCTCCGTTGAGGAGGTTGAACTCAAGAAATCTAAAAAATGAACCAACATTAAAGTACTAACTACCTATTGTGACTACAAATTGTGTGTTTTACAATTGTACGTGGCAGAGAGTGACTTAAACAGCTCATACATGGTATGCTTGTTCTGAAGAACTTAGATTTTTTAATCTTACTTATGACGGTCAATTTTGAAATTTGAATTAGAAATGCTTGAGATTAAAACCTCATAGTAAAGAGGTAACAACAGCTGAAGCCTCGGGAAAGCCTTTAAAACAAGGACTTTAAAATGGAATCCTTACTAATAAAAAGTCGGACTAAAGTTGACAAACAATGAAATAAAAACCCCTTGAAATGGCAAACTGTGGGAGGCTCCAATGTTAAATGTGGAATTATCAGGTATTCTGAACCTAACAGCAAAAGCATGACATAGACTTCGTCAAGAACATAAAACAAAAATTAGACAGTCAACATGAAACAAAACTGGGCCAAAAATATCTTTCAAAGGCAAGATGGCACTCTCTCCGTTGGAAAGAGATTACCAATGAACACATTGGGTATTTATTACATTTTTTAGAGGAAGAAGCTGTATAAGAATTGGCCCTAATTATACTAATGACCTATAAAAGCTAGGAAGCTTTTCTATAAAAATGGTTGGTTATAAAATAAAGAACTACCAACAGCCCTAACATAAGTACCAGAACAGCCAAACGACGGGCTTATGCCACCACCCAGACCTATCCAACAAAAGCTGGGCCAAATATCCGTGGAGGTTTGTTTTGTTGGTGTGCTTTAAGGTATGTATTTATTTATTATGGATGCTGGATGGGACAGAATTGCACAAGATTCCACTATCTTAGTTGGTTAAAAGGATAACTTTTCATGCTTTGCCTGAACAATCACTTATGCCACATAATAATAATTATGTAACCAAATCTAAAAAATTGATATTCCTTAAGGGATAATAAAACTTTTAAATCAAATAATGATTGTGTCATATCAGATTGCAAAGCTGAATAGGATTAATTTTGGTCCAGTACATAGGTAATATGTATGATTTAGTATCCCCAAAAAAGGATGGACACTAGGTACCTGTAGCTTTATTTTAAGATGAGTTTAAACTTATATAACTAAGTTTGTTGAAACTTCTTACTTTAAACACAAGGCTAATTAAAATTGGTTTTACTTTGTGTAAAATAGAATTGGAAAATCATACTAATTAGATTCAATTAATTCAAACTATAAAAATATTTAATCAAATAAATGGATATTATACTTTCTTAGTAATGGGTTTACATTTACAAGAGGGTCATAGAACATAATGAGAGAACAACGTACTTACTAGAGTAGTTATTTATTTAAAGAAATTGATTTCCTTGGATATCATTAAATAATATCAATAATAAAGTTGTTAATTAAGTAGGTACCTACTTTTATTATACAAATAAAAATATTATGGTGAATATTTTCTTATGGTTTTGTAAAAATAAAATTTCATAGCTTTGGTACGTTGTGGGGGGGGGGGGGGGGGTACTATAGTAGATTAATGAAAATAACCGAACCGATGAAGCAAAGTTTTATTTTTATTTATTTGGCAGAATAAGATCAGGACCCGTACCATGACCTTATCAAACTCAATCGCTTTCAGATGTCATGTGCTAAATTGAATCGTAAAACTGAAGTCATAAGAAGAACAATTCAGTTTAGGTCCTAAACTGGATCGCGCTAAGAGCTCGTGGTAGGCCTCCTGAACATAGTTGGTAGTTGTTTTTGCTAGCCTAGGAAAAAAGTTGACCTACGTTAGGTTTGTTTAGATGTATTTCTGTAATGAAATATTATGAAAGCGAAAGGTAGCTTAGGTCCCTTTAAGCAATATTAGGTATTATTGTTATTATTATTATTTTTTTGTTTTTTTTTTGCATGGAAGTGTTATGCATTTTAGAGGTTGAGACATACTTAAAAATATGGTTAAAATTAAGTAAGTTCATCCAAATAGTCAAATTCCTCAATTTAATGACCCTACCTGGCAATTTTCAGTATTAACATAGATATCTAGAATACAAAAACTAATTTGAATCTTGTCACTCAAATCAAGATACAGAATGAGAAGTAAGAAAGCCAGTACATTTTTGTAAGGATTGTGGACACTTGGTCCTCCAGACATTTATTTGTTTGCTTAAGGCTAAATAAAAAATGTGAGAAATATACCGATTGTACCTATAGCTTGACATGGTAATCCTTTTACTTGGATGGTAGTGCTTCTACTTTGAATTAAAGAAACTATTCTTTAATGCATTTCTACATGTTTTAAAAAAGTGAATGTCACTTTAAAAATGATTACGTATGTTACTTAAAAGGTATAAAAGGCTTAAGGTACTTATTAGGTAGTTAAAGATAAGTATTTTTCGTGAGTAATTTCCCGTGTGCTATTATAATGTCTAATACAACTCACGATAGTTTTGAAAGTGAAAAAGTATTTTATTGTTTCTAATTTGGCCTTTTCAGGTATGGGTATTCAAGAGTAATCAAGCGTGTTTAGATACATTTTTGCACCTTGTGAAAATCTATAAAATCTTTATTCAAAGTCAACTCAACTCTTCTTACCTAGGGGGCTTGTTATTAGGCAATAATAATTATGAAGGGAATAATGGTAGGACAAAGCGCAATAGAAGTAAAAATAAAAACTAGGATTCGAAAAATAGTGGCAGTAGGTATGGTAAGTTAGGAAATCAGAAAATAGTGTTTATGTTTTATTTTTAATTTTGTTATTTAATGACCGTCTTTGTTAAAGGTGCTTCTTAAACTGCAAATTGTTTAGCTTTGTCTGTCACTTTTAATACATAATCTATTAATCATTTTGAAACAGATGGTCGCCTTAAACGTGGTTCTAAAGGAATTTTAAGAATAAAACCTATGTGCCAAAATATAAAGCCACTTGGGATTGGGAGCATAGGAGCCACATTATGGTTCTGTTTTTCATAAGACAATGGCATTCTCATAATAAGAAAATTTTGATTAAAAAGACTGCATAATTTTGGACTCCTACATAGCAGAGTCCAAACACTAAATGTTAACAGTTATAACAGAGTTCTTTTTGTTTTGTTAATACCTACCTAGTTAAGAAATCAACTGCTTGGAGCAGATGTATCTTGCCAAGCCAGTTATTGTCTTTTAAAATACCTTTCATATGATTGGTAGGTAAATAGGTACTAAACAACTAAGATGTGATGATGAACTATTAAAATATTAATTACAAATTGCTTTTTAAGAGACCTCTTAAGAGAGCCACATCCTAGTTTATCAGTAGAAAGGTCTCGCTGGGACAAGTCCTTACAGCGTTTTTAAGTCAGTAGGGTGAACCTCTTGATAATGGATGTTTGCAAAGCAATTTAACTGTAGGTATTAGTTTAGAACTCTTCAAATAGTAAAGATTTTCAAGTTTATTTTGTTAAGGCATATGGGGTGCCTCTAGTTAACAGTATAATGTAGAAACCATAGTAAATGTTCTACCTACTTACCTTGGTGATTTAATATGGAAGTATCATTTGTAATAAATTAAGTACTTAGGTATAATGTTACTACATTGAATGGGTTTTTAAGGTTTAACTCTAAACATCTACTAAGTGGTCATTCCAGAATAAGCAAAGCAAAATAATAATAGGATTAAACGAACTAAAGTGAAGTTCTATCCTTATTATTTAATTTGCTTATTCTGGAATGAGAATTTCCCTACCCATCCCAAAGCTATTATGCGCATAGCTTCTTCCCATGGGTCTACTCATTTATTTATCTTTGAACGTAATGATGTGATTTGGTTGTGTTGCAGGCATCAAAAATTTTTTTTTTAGTTGCAGGGCAACACTTTGGACACGCGAAATATAGCGAGAGCAGCGAGTACTACTAAGTGGTCATTCCAGAATAAGCAAATTAAATAATAAGGATAGAACTTCACTTTAGTTCGTTTAATCCTATTAATATAACTGGTCTAACAGTGGACTCGGTTATTTCCCGTGGCACTAAACGTTCAATTTTGAATTTAAGTCTTGGCAGACTGGTATTGGTAACTTGGTACCTCAGAATAGAGAAAATGATTCTGAGCTTGGTACTTACCTAACTATTGAAACATCAAAACATTCTTGAATTGAATTTTTTGTGGTCAGCTATCCTTACCTACTTATTTATTAGGTACCTACTATTTGAAAGCTCATGGACTTCTATTGTATAACAGCAGACAGCTATGCAGTTAAAGTATTGATTCACTCGTTCGTTAGTCTCGTTACATAACCAGGCAGGCAGGAGACGATGTCTGGTGTCTGGCTGCTTCCGCCTTGCTTGATATTAAGTAAGAAGGTAAAGTATTATATTATAGTGATACCTAATACAAGCACTAACGTGACAGTAGGTTTAACGCTTAGAGCGTTGGTGTACCTAATGCTCCTAACTAAGCGTTAGTGAGGTGTGAGACTTGAGCTTAGTGTTAAATTGCAAAGCCTTGGGTTAAGATGACGTTTCTTTATAATGCCACTTGCCACCTTTCCATATACTTAATAACTTATTAAGTTATTAGGTAGGGAGTTTCCTTCCTGATCTCCTGTAGCAAGATTTTCCGAGGAAGTACCTACTTACCTAGGTCAAAAAAGCCTCGTTATAATTATGAAATATGTTAGCCATAAAAGATTATTGTGTCACGGTTCCGGTAGCGGTCGGCAACAGACGACCGACGTGCGCGACGACACGTCACACGACACGCTCCGACGCCGACGCCGACGCGCCGACCGGACCGCCTTTCGTTACCAAGCCAGCCAGCCATTGATCTCTGACGTAAATTCCATGCAGTAGGTAGACTACTTTACGTTAGCGGAAACTAGATTCGTCATCATAGGTACTTATAATGTCTCTCTTTGCTTCACTATCTCTGCGACGGGTTGCATTGCATGACGGGGGCATGCATGGCCGGTAATTTATGGCCATGCCAAAATCACCTGTAGGTATTCTGTGCCACAACGGCCAGTCTCAATAACTATCTATCTTTGGTATTAATGGAGAAGTTTCCTAAACTTCAAAATCCATTTTTTCAAGATCTTATGAATCTAAGTACCTAGGTATAATAAATTAATAAGTGGTAAAAGAATTTTTTGAATATCTTGAAAAATGACAAAGTTATTCAACTTTTACGGCGGCTTTAAAATAATAGAGTCAAGAAGCTGAGATTTCAGCGTGTGACGTCATTGGTCTCAAGACAGATTAGTTTCAATTTAGTATGAAATAATTTCATACGATTCGCGCTTTTCTTCGCCGCGCCGAACTAAAACCATTATTCCAGCTTAGATGTCTGTTTTTCATTTTTTTCTTTTTCGACATTATGGAAGCAGGGTACCTAGGTATATGCTTGTTTAATATTTTACATTAAAATGCTTAGGACTATTTATTCACATTTAAAAAAAAAGGGAAACTTCTCCATCCCTAGCTGCTGTAGTTGTCATTTTATGTAGGTACTTATAGAAGTAATAGTGGCAATTCTGGATTTCGCCCAATTTGACAGTTTGGCCTACTTAAATTGATGCCATCCTTTTTATTCCGATCGTTATGAAAGGGACGGCAACATTTTTGGTGCTGTCAAATTGGTTTAGTTAAGTTTTGGCGACATTCAGAATTGCCACTAATGTCTAATATTATTTTGCCACAGTAAGCAATACTAAAGATAGTTAAGTACTAAGTTTTTATGACTAGCCGTAAGCAAAACCACAGCTAAAGGTGACTGGACGTTAACAAGCGACCGAGTGAGAGAGAGTGAAGTCACTCTCTCTCACTAATTTTTAGTCCTACCAATAATTTTTATCTGACCTGCCACCACACTTTCATTTATTATTGTCATTGATATGTCTATCTATAAGTAGGTACCTACTACATAATTTTATACTAGCTGCGTGCGCCCCGCGGTGAATAGTTCCCGTTCCCGTGGGAATACCGGGATCAAATGAGTAACAAACAAACACCAGTGATTAGTAGGTAGGTACCTATAAAGTCCAACCAACGCCAACGCAACGGGTCAAATCTAAAACCACGTTGTAATTATGTAATAGACGATGACTAGGTTAATAAAACTTATGTGCTCATTATCATTGATCTACTCTACTGCCCTATCCTGGCTTACTTATCTATCATTTACTTAACACTTTCAACTTCACTTTTCAAACCTGTGTTTCCAACTTAGGTTTCACGCTAACCACAGATGATGTAATACTGGGTAGTTGACCTTTGACCTATGGATAGGAAAGGTTTGCAATTTTCTGTTTTTCCTTAGTCTGACTACTTAGTATTCTTTTATCTGTGGTCTGACTGAGGTTTGTGCTTTCTAATGATGAAAAAAATACCTCTACCTATGGAGAAAATAAGGCTCAACTCACACCAAAAGAGCATCGAAGAGGAGCGCAGTTTCAGTGTCATCCGAATTTCAACTTTATTTTCATTTTTATAATACTTATTCGAATTTGAATGCGCCGGAATTTCCGCAAAGCCGCGGGCATCCTCGCGACTCGTTCGAGTTTCTCATGAGATATAATTAAACTAATCAAAATAAAGTTGAAATTCGTAGGCTAGTTAGGCTCACTAAGGATCAAAATTAAAAACAACTAAGTAATTTTTGTAAGTTTATTTCCTATTTATATAGACCATCACTCGTCACGCGTGAATTTTTCTTAGGAAAAATTCATGCCCGAGGAAACATTTTAACAATAGTCCACTCAGGTTTCCCTGCGTTTAGTCCCTACGATGGAGTGGGCTCACTACACACTTTTAAAGTGAACTAAATAAATAGCTTACTTCCACACACCCCTACAAGATACATACAGTTACATAACAGCAAAATCACATGATTCAATACACAGCAAAGTGTCTACAATAAGAAATGTCAAAGTACAAGGTAACTCACTCCATTACATAAGATGTTCACTGAAATTACACATTTATTGTCACTGTACCAACATTAACTCGGGATGTTCTAAATTGATTCTACACTTGGCCTTGGCCTCAACTAGGTAGATGCGTTGAATGAAATGAGAATTACATAACAGTCACTGGCTGGCTGAATGGTATCACTGAGAGCAAGAATAGATCTTTTTTCAAGCACTTGAATTTGGAACATGCAAGATCCTTAGTATGATATCCACTATCACTGACAGGCAAAGTTATGTAACACTTCAATAAAACAATTTGACATGGAATCATTGTATAACATTTATTTAACTAAAAATAAGTTACTAGGTTGATTTTCGCATCTAATAATACATGATTTCAGGGGAGTGGCTATCTGGCGAATCACAATTGAAATTATGGTAACAATTCTTACATTAGATTTACAGGACCTTCTTGATCTCATCGTATAAGACAAGCACGAAGGCACCGCCAGTGCCTCTGAGGACGTTGGACAGAGCACCCTTGAAGAAGGCACCGCTTCCCTCAGTCTTGGCGATGGTAGCCCAGCAGTGGATGGTGTTCTTGTAGAGGATATCAGCCTTGGCACGTCCAGACTGCATCATCATGCGCCTACGGACAGTGTCGAAGGGGTAGGAGATGATTCCGGCAACGGTGGTCACGGTCTGAGCGATGGCCCAGCTGATGACGAGGGGTGTGTTCTTGGCGTCAGGCAGCATGCCGCGCGCTGTGTCGTAGAAACCGAAGTATGAGGCACGGTAGATAATGATACCCTGCACGGACACTCCGAAACCTCTGTAGAGACCGACCAGACCGTCGGACTTGAAGATCTTGGTGAGGCAGTTTCCGAGACCGCTGAACTCTCGCTGGCCTGAGCCCTTGCCGACGTCGGCGGCGAGACGGGTACGCGCGAAGTCGAGCGGGTACACGAAGCACAGCGAGGTGGCACCGGCGGCACCGCCGGACGCGAGGTTACCCGCGAAGTAGCGCCAGAACTGCGTGTGCTTGTCGACTCCGCCAAGGAACATCTGCTTGTACTTGTCCTTGAAGGCGAAGTTCAGGGCTTGCGTGGGGAAGTACCTGATGACGTTGGCGAGGTTTCCACGCCAGAAGGCAGAGAAGCCCTGCTCCTTGGGAATGCGGACGAAGGCATCGACAATACCCTTGTAGCGCTGGTCAGCCGTTATCTGCTTGCTGACGTGCTGGACCTGCAGCAGCAGCTTCACGCGCTCGATGGGCGCGACGGCCGTCTTGGAGACGGCGGCCGAGATACCACCGGCCAAGAAGTCCTTCGCGAACGCGACCGGATCGGCGAGGTTCGACATTTTGTTCGATTAGGTGGCCTCGCGGCGAGGAATCAAAGGATCACACACGGAATGGAATAATCACGAAACACGAACCCCTGATAGTTTATCAGGAGATATGCGAGTATTTTCGTGATCACGGGAGCACAGGGGTGGGTGTGTGCCTTTTAATTTCGATCGATCACGTTCTCTCGCAGTTCTGTACAGAGGAGCGGCGCAAAAGAAGGAAGGAAGGGACCAGTGTTGCCAACATAACGGCAAAGTACCACGAGGTCAGTGTGGCCGTTAGGTTAGCAAAATTTGCCAACTTTTGGTTACTTTAATAATTAAATTTCTTCAGCAATAATGCTGGTTTAGTGCTAAAAGTTAATGTAATGTTTTTATTTTATATTTTTTAAAGGCACAAACCATGAGTACAGTCCGAAAATGTCAACAATCGCTGTATATCTGTATTATTTAAAGCTGTGTATATCTACTTACGGATTTAAAAACAAAACGCTTCCCTGTGCTACATTAGTAACTTAGTAAAAATTAAAATATCAAAGTGAACTATACCTTCAGATTTTTAACTTTTCATGGTAAAATGCAATAAGCTTGTAACACTGGAATGATGTGCACATGTTGCGTTTCGATATTGCTCTTTTTGATAGTGTCTAATAAAACGAATTATGTAATGCTGCGTTTACACGCTTGCCGAACCTTCGCAAGCCTCCGCAATCGCAAGCGTGTAAAGAGGGTGTTTGTGTTGGTTTGCGTGAGCTTGTAGACGCTTGTATCCGATCGGGTCTAGTGTCGGTTTTTGAACACAAATCAAAGGGAGATTGCGGCAATCGATTGTGTCGCGTTTACACGCTGGCGCGCGCTTAGTAGCCGCTGTGATCTCGTGGCGAACGCACGTCTAGTTCTGACTTCAAAATGAGTGGCTGGTCGAACGAAGAGAGTTTATCGTTTTTGAAAAATTACCAAAAATATCAAAAAAGTTGCAGATGCTTGAAGTCGTCTTGCCCAGTTAATGGGAAAGCCAGTAAAGGAATTAAAATCCAAAAAATAAATATTGATGACAACTTTTCGAAAACATTTTTCTGAGGACCTCTGTGGCACAGTGGGCGAAAGCCCGCCTGAGGTGCAGAGATTGCGGGTTCGATCCCCGCTACGGGACAAATGTTTGTATGATCTGCAAATATTTGTTTCGTGTCTGGTTGTTTTCTACGTATAATATGTACCTACCTACTTATGTACCTATTTACAAAAAAAAATATATCTATGTAGTACCTACTTATATCAGTCATCTGGTTACCATACACAAGCATTAAAATGCTTAGCTTGGGACTAGATGACGCTGTGTGGAATGTCCAGGGATATTTATTTATTTATTTAAAAAAAACCTGGAAAAAAAATTAAAAGTAGGTTAAACCAAAGGTAACAGCCGATACAAGATCGACGTCCGCCATGCTTGGATGTACGTAGAACACTGACGCAGTCACAAGCGTGTAAACGCGTTCCAAATTCCAAGCGAGAATTGTGGACGCTTGTGGTTTGTGAAGGTTTGCCAATCTTTCGCAAGCGTGTAAACGCAGCATAACAAACACATTGCCTGAGTTTAGTTGAATACTAGAGATCAGAAAGCAGTAGGTACAAATTGATTACGTACATACGGGTAATTTTATTTCAGTATTATGATATAGTTTGTATTGTATGATGAATGTAGTGTAGTGTAGGTCCTACACTGTATGTAGGCTATTCGGAAACGAAACGATTCATGTGTACCAAAATGACGGCGTTAATTCTAACTACGCTACGTCATCCATCCATCATCAATCGTCTTCTACGAATCTACCTAATACATCCATGGAATCTACCACGGACCTAGTATAGTATCTTCTTACTTTCTTTATGAAACCTATAAATCAACCTCTAGGAAGAACCTCTGGGACATCCATTTTCTTAGATCAACCTAGTTCCCGAACGCTAAGGGAGCAATCAAATCAATCAAGCTTAATAAAGTCAATGTCAAACTGTCCATCAAAATAAAAAAATTGTCAATGTAATTTTT
This sequence comes from Xanthorhoe designata, assembly GCA_963582015.1. Classification (NCBI taxonomy): domain Eukaryota; kingdom Metazoa; phylum Arthropoda; class Insecta; order Lepidoptera; family Geometridae; genus Xanthorhoe; species Xanthorhoe designata. The sequence goes on from OY757058.1 coordinate 2,298,610, forward strand.
TATCTGTGTGTTTGATTGACGTTCGATCGAAAACTTCGAAGAGAAGACAAACACTCTAATAATCACAAAAACCTTCACTTTTTTGTGCGTGACAAGGTTTTTATAAAATTTATACAATTTATACAATAAAACCATTTAATGGTTTTATTGTAAGAGGATGCAAACAAGTCGTGTGGGATCTCCGTCAGTCGTCATGGACGAAGATACTGGCGCTGGTCACGCTCTAAGCGACTTTCTACTTCAGCTGGAGAACTACAACCCCTCGATACCAGACTCCGTGGTTTCTCACTACTTGAACATGTCAGGCTTCGAGTCACAGGACCCAAGGTAGCTCAATATGACTGCTACTACAACATTACATTGGTTATGTCACTAAACTGGAGAACAAATCATGATTCAACTAAGCTTTGCATATTGTTTTTTTGCTTGTCTTAGGATGAGGAAAGACGTCTGCGTGTCAACAGTGACAATAGTTAAGAATTCCGATAATGTAGCCCAAGCATGACAGAATGCTTTATAATTGACTTCTAAGTTGTTAGAGGCTGGTTGATGATGGTAATTTTTTGTCTACAATAAAAAATTATAAGCACTATCAGTAGGCCTAACATGTGCAACGCGTCGAGACGACAAATTAAATATCTCGATAATGTCAAACTGTTCTAACATACTATGTTAGAGCAGGTGAGAATATTTTGTTGACGACGAGATGATTTCTCGTGTTGCACATGTTAGGCCTGCAGGTATTGTTATTGTCTTTATTATATTTATTGTACCTACATTGATTCCAGGTTGGTGAGACTGATTGCGTTGGCCTCACAGAAATTCCTATCAGACATCGCCAACGATGCACTGCAGCACTGTAAAATGAGGACCTCCAGCCAGATCACACAAAACTCTAAAAACCAGAAGGGTCCTAAAGAGAAGAAGTATGTTATGACCATGGAGGACCTGGCTCCCGCATTACAAGAATATGGAATTACTGCTCGGAAACCTCACTACTTTGTCTGATGGATTGGATAGTTCAGAAAACTATGTATTAGAGAAAGACTCTTGTAAAAATTATACCAATTATTAAGATTCAGCTTCTGATACAAAAATAATCCTATCCTATCCCTGAGCCAGTTGACATTCTGTCAGATCTTTTAGCTTTAAGATGCTTTTAAATTCTGTAAGGGGTAGAGCATGTTCAAATACTTACCTATTTCATACATACCTACTTACTCATTTAAAATGTTCAGATTTTTCTCTGCATGTAACACATGATAATTGCTTGTTATACACCTCTATTTTGTTACTACTAAAATAAATTATTAAAAAGAACAGCTGCAGCTGATGCTACTAGTAATAATGGCACTGTCAGAACTTTTAATTATCTATCTCAAAGTTATCCAGATTTATTTTGTCTAATAACTGGCGTAATTTATGGGCACAGTACTGGACAAAACTACACAAGTTATAAAGTATGGTGAATTGGAGTTGTACATATTATAACTAATTATTATGTTTTTTGGAGATATCCTTTTTAATTTATTTTAAGTTTTTTCTTCATAAATATGATCAGTAACAGATACTAAGAGCACTTATTTTTTTGGTAGTCAAAATAGTGGTGTACTTATAGATAGATTTGTAGAGATAATGCTAATAGTAAAACTACCCTGTTCATTACCTAGTTCATTATCAGCTGGTGGCAGCAGCTGAACTGATAAATATACTTACAAGTATCTTGTGCAAGTTTGAGGTGAAAATATGAAGTACCCTATAAAAATAGATGGATGCAAACTTACAAACAAGCTTGTGTACCTATTGCTAAATATGTACTTTTATTAAAAATAAATAAAATATTAATTACACTGATACTGGGGGCAATTCTGAGTGTCGCAAAAGCTAAACTAAGCTAACTAAAATTGTTGCCATCCTTTTTATTCCCATCGCTATGAAAGGGACGGCAACAATTTTAGTTAGCTTAGTTTAGCTTTTGCGACACTCAGAATTGCCACTACTGTTGTGACTGATTATAATTTCGAACATAACAATATTCATTTTCAAAATCGATCCAATCGATCAGTGAACATGAGTAGGTATTAATATTATATAAAATAAAATTACAGTGAAACATAAAACCTCCTTTTTTGAAGTTGGTTAGAAAGTAAAGAATTGTCTATGGTCATCTGAATATAATACCTACTTATATAGGTACTGCTGTGCTGAGTGCTAAGATTAAAATTATCATTTTACACAATTTTATTGATTCTGCCTAAATATAAAATAAACTTACTTTGTTAATGTTTTTAAAGTAAGTGACTGGGCCCTTACTCCGGAACAACGAAAACGAAGTTTCGTGACAATTTTCGGGGTCAGCTTATGTGGGTGGATACTGAATTTGTAATAACTCACCAACATAATTAGAACCCGAAAATTGTCACGAAACTTCGTTTTTCGTTTTGCAGAGTAGGCGCCCTGTTCATTTTAGACCATTGGGTAACCTAACCTACTTTCATATTAACCTTTTTGGTGTGGAGGTATAAATAAACTTAGCAATAAGAAAATTTAAAAAAAAAACATAAAATTTTTATAAATCTTTTATTCAACTTACAAATAAATAAACAATAGTCTACTATGTATTAACAAATATATACTTAGCAATAAATGAATATGAATTATTATTACAATAACTGCTGCACTATTAGGGGACCCTATACCTATTATACCTTACAAACATCATGAGTGTATTGTATTATTAGGCGCGGGACAGACAGAAAAGACGTAAGGCGAAGGCGCGGCGCGGACAGGGCGGAGACGTGACACGGACGCGACTTTAGAAAATTATATAGAAGAGACGGGGCGCGGACGCGACGCAGTGCGAGCGTGCGTGACGCGCCCGGCAGGCATGCCACCCCGCGCCCCGTCTTCGCCCCCGCCACGTCCGCGCCCCGTCTCTTCTGTGTGTTTTGAACAAAAGGCGCAGACGTAAAAGCGTCGCGCCCGCGCCCCGTCTCTTCTGTATGTTTTGCGTCGTGACGCTTCTATACATTTTGTATGAAAGGGACGCGGAAGAGACAAATGTCCGCGCCCCGTCTTCGCCTTACGTCTTTTCTGTCTGTCCCGCGCCTTATAAACAACCTTGATAATGCGAACGGGTAACTCGCGAAATTTTCTTGCGTATTTTGCAGGACAATGTCAAAATTTTTTTACTCATGGGCTACCCGCTCGCATCAACCTAACACCATCTTGGAAGTAATTAATATCATAAAGGACTAAGGTACACAGACATGACTTCGGAAATTCATTGCACAGTAGTAGTACGTCTAATAAGAGCTAGATGTATGTATCTACTACTGTTCTTTCGCGACCAACATCATAAACAATCAGGATATCAAACAAGGTTTGCGGCCTAGCTTTATTTTTGGTTAGATTAGGCACAAACTGCGCTGTCTGTAAACAGTGGAGCGATGTGGACCATACGCAGAGCTTTTACAATATACCTAAACCTAACAAAAATGCACAAGTTGCAACTGAGCTGCCAGAAACGCGAACACCACGGTCGGTCTATACACTAGTACCACCACAGCTGCCAGATAGGTACACAACCCAACAAAGTACCTAGTATTAGGGATCTGAGGCCCTAGCCATGTTACATTTCGACAATCGCTTTCGATTAGAAACTAAAAAAAATGTATAGGAATTGACATTCGATGACGAAAACTCGAGCGATCAGAAATGTCAAATCAAAGGTGTGCGTTACCCTGGCGGAATGATGTCTCAGATCAAGCTGAAAATTTCAGAAAAATTAGTGCCCTATGTCCTTTAAATGTGCCCCAAAAATAAAATTAGTGCCTGCCTATAAAGGTTTCAGAGTTATTCGAGAAAATAACATTTCGCTGCGGTAACGCCTGAAAACGTTACCCCAGCGAAATGATTTTTACCAAGTGGCTGTTGGCGAGCGCACGTATTCGCTCAGCCTATAACCGCTCGCGATCCCAGACGCCTTGCCACTGACCACACCGCGGGTACAGGAGCGACCCCACTCTAGAGTGGACGTGTCGCCCCCCTCACCGCGGCTGTGGGAAGTCGCCGGGTGTCCCCCGTGTGAACTGGACGTCACTATTCTCGCTGTGGTTACCCGTCCCCTACACGCGAGTCACCAGCTGGTGTTTTCTGAGAAAACACTCACGCTGGTGACAACCGTTCCCCGCCCGCCTCACTAACCCTACCCCGCAACCCTCCCCTCATTCGCCCTTCCCTATTTTTCCTCCCCATCACCATGCCTTCGCCGCCCCCGTCGCGTAAACCCCCCGGTCGCGCGGGTAAGCGAAGGACAGTCCTGGACCGCGAGATAGTAGGTCGGGATCTGATGAACCCGGAGAAATCCGTGGTTTATCCGCCCGGCTACTTCTTACGCCACCCCACCCCCTCCCCCGCAGTTGAGACTGCGCCTCGCCAGCTCGAGAGTCCTGGCTTGGGCGCTGGCGGAACTGAGTTTCCGCCCCGCCCTGTAGCCGAACGTGGCCTTGAGCTGGCTCGGGTCACCCGACCCCGTCGTCGCCTGGACTCCTCAGGAGAGGAAGTCCAGGGCGATGCACGCCTAGTCGCGGTCCATTGCCTTCCCCACCCTCTCCAACACCTAGCGCCGCGGCGGAGTATGCGCGCAACAACGCGACCCCTCCCCCGCTCCGTGCCGCTTATTCGTCATATGCTCAGGCAATGGCCTCTCCCTCCCCGCCCCGTTCGACTACCCCGCAAGCGCCCGCGAGCTCGGCCGATCCACGGCCTGGAGACGCCGGCGCTGCGCGCCCACCATCTCCGCCGCAGGCTTCTCAGCCAGCCGCGGCAGCAGCCACCTCAACCAAGGCCTACCCGCCCATGTGGAAAGTTTGCCGAATTGGCCTGTTCACTTTTCACAACTACGGGCGAAGCTGGGCCATGCTCCTAACGCGCGCCCTCTCGGTAAGGGGGTTAGATTCATCCCTCGATCCGGCGATGAGTTCCGGGTCGTTCAACGTCATTTGACCGACGCTATGGCAGATGATCCAGCCATCAGCTGGTACTGCTATAGCGTCGCGGCGGAGGTACCAACGAAGGTCGCCATCCGCGGCCTACCCGCCGACACCGACCCGGAGCTTATCAAGACGGCTCTGAACGAACTTGACTTCCCCGCACAATATGCTCGACACATTCCCGGCAAGCAGGGGCGAGCAGGCTGCTTATTTTTTGTTCAATTGGACCATCTGTCGCAGACGGAACTTGTCCGTCTGCACACCATCCACGAGCTCCTGTTTATGCCGGGAGTGGTGATCGAGCATTGGCGCGGCGCCGCCAACAGGGTGCCCCAATGCCATCGCTGCCAGGCATTTGGTCACGCCTCCGCCAACTGTCACCGTCCACTTCGATGCGTGCGCTGTGGCGGCCAGCATTTTGCGGCGGACTGCCCTCGCGACAAGCAAGCCGAACCCACATGCGCCAATTGTGGTAAGAATCATACGGCAAATGATCGCCGCTGCCCCGTTCTACGCCGTGAAGCGCGCAAGAGGGGTTTGAAGATCCCTCCCCCTCTCGCCGCTCCTACACATCCCGATCCCCGCACCCACGAGGCGTCGCCTGTGTCTCGCCCGACTAGCCGGGCCGGGGCGCCGCGACGCCCTGCTGCTTCAACGGCCCGTCCTACGACGTTGCGCCCCGACGCGAATCCGCCGACCGCGAGAGGAGCACCGGTCCGCGGACGACGCAGGCACAAGTCCAAGAAGGGCTTACCAGTCGCCGCCAGCACACCCAAGCAACCTACTGAAGGTACCTCGATCCCCACCAGACTCGACCCTCGCACTAAACCCTTCATTCCAGGGCAGGTACGAGGTGTCGGTCCTTCCGAGAGCTTCGGCTTTTTGCCGGTTACCGCCCGCGCCGGGGCCCCGGCGCGGGCGGTTTTTGATTCCCCCCTACCCACCTTACTTGCCGCTGACCTCAATGCGAAACATCGTGACTGGGGCTCCCGGGTCATCAACCCGGCGGGCCGCCTGCTACAATCTGTAGCCGAGGACAGCGGTATAGACATTATAGGCCCCGACAGTCCAACGCACATACCTACGAACGTACGCAACGCAGCCGATGTGCTTGACATCGTTCTCCTCAAGAACGTCTCCTGCCCAGTTCAAGTCGAGGTCTTATATGACCTCGATACGAACCATCTCCCCCTTCTCATTACTCTTGCCCTGACCGCGGACTTTACCACTCCCCGCCCTTCAGGCTACAAGACTGACTGGGAAGCCTACTCCCACTACCTGACTGACATTGACGTAGGCCGTCTAACTACTACTGAGATTGAGGAAGAGGTGGAGAGGTTGACGACCCGCGTCCAGGATGCCGTCTCTAAGGCGTCAACGCCCTTAACCCAACGCCGTTCCCAGGCCCGGGGTTGCCTCCCGTCGGCCATACAGCGGGATATAGTAAAAAAAAGACGCCTAAGACGTGAGTGGGCGATCTCTCGCTGCCCCCGCGTTCGAAGCGACCTCTGGCGGATCTGCGAAAGGGTCTCAGAGGCGGTGCGAGCTTGGCGTGGCGAGACCTGGGAGACTACCATCGACCAGGCCTCCGAACACGATACCAACTTGCACGCTCTGAACCGTGCCCTGACGCGGACACCCGCGCCTACCTACCCTCTACTCGACCAACACGGAGTGAGGCGCTTTGCACCCTCCGATCGTGCCGAGATGTTTGCGGCCCATCTCGAGGAGACATTTCAACCCCATCCAGTCCCGCACGACGCCTCTCCCGATGTCTCAGAACATCACAGCGCTGTCGAAGAGGCCGTGAACGACTTCCTGTCTCGCCCGACTCCGCCCCTCGAAGGTGATATGTTTATATCACCGGCCGAGGTGCGGTCGGTCGTCCTCCGCCTAGCCAGGCGGAAGGCGCCAGGCGATGACGGGGTGACGAACATGGCCCTCCGGCACCTACCACGCCGCGGGATGGTGGCCCTGACCCGAATCTTCAACGGCGTCCACCGCACTCACCACTTCCCGGATCGCTGGAAGATCGGGAAGGTGATAGTCCTTCCGAAGCCGGGAAAGGACCGACGCTTCCAGAGCAGCTACCGGCCCATCACACTGCTATCCACAATGGCGAAGGTACTGGAAAGGCTCCTCCTTCATCGCATCCGACCACACGTGACACCGCGCCCCGAGCAAATGTGCAATCCGCCTCTCCGCCGCTGGTCAGCACGCCGACGACCTCGCGTATCCCGCGAGCGATCGAGTCGGCGCCGACCTCACGCCTGCCTGCCCCTCCCCGCACCCGCATCGCCGTCCCCAAAACTGTCAAAAGGGCCTCTGTGTGTTGGCTTTGGCCCCATGCATGCCTACCAAAGGTCCGGGACTCCATAGTCCCGTGATGAAGACCCTTCGTGAAGAAGAAGACGAACGCCGTATATAACACCACACCACACCACACAAGATCCATCTAAAGCCGAAGAAAAATGCTAATGCTGCGAGAAGACGCACAAGTTGACCAATTGCCCGAAATACAAGGCAATGACAATTGATGAGCGTTGGGAACACGTGAAGAAGAATAAGCTATGCTTCCAATTTTCGACCGACGTCTTTTTCGAGACGTTTAATTCGACCTGACCCCAACTGTAGGGCCACTCCTCACATACCTACTGTACTGACATACGTCACTCAGCCGATGTACTAGACATCGTGATTACAAAAAACGTCCTCTGTCCCGCCCGTTCAAGTCGAGGTTTTATACAACCTCGATACGAACCATCTTCCGCTATTTGTCTCGCTCGAGACATAGGATCCACCCACCCTACCTTTTTCTGAGATTTCGTGGACATCCCACTCAAGGTACCTCGGCGTCGACATAGACAGGTCGTTGAGAATGGGCCCGCAGGTGACCCGCGCTCTTCAACAGGCGCGCATGGCCCGCGCCCAACTCCGACCCGACCTGTCATCCAGATTACCGCTGAAGACCAAAATCCGGATCTACAAGACCTATATCCGGTCACGGCTCACGTACGCCGCACCCGCGTGGTACGCCCTACTTGCCCCTATTTACCGATAGCAGAAGTACAAGCCGTGCAATACTCCACACTCCGCATGTGTAACGGCGCTGGCAGGTACGTCAGGAATGACGTCATCGCCCGCGAGGCCGCGCGCGACACATGCGTCGACTGTGCCCTTTTCAGGGCTGCAGTGCTTTTACGCCGCGTGCTGCACCGCACGCAGCGTTCCGCGCCTGCCAGTTGCGTTCAAGCAACCACGGACTCGGAAGCGCTCGTTCAAGCGTTTCTACACTTTGGAAACGAAATCCACGTTTAGTGTGGTTGGTCTGGGGAAACCTAACGGTGCCAACGAACCAGATTGGGCGTGGACCCGGAGCGCCTTACTTTCGTGAGAATCCGGCTGGGTCTGGTACCACCGGCCTTGGGGGCTTCCCTAGTCGACGCCAGATAGCGCGTAGGCCACACCCCTCACCCCCGACACTAGGTACCGACCCCTCCCTGCGCACTCAGCAGGGAGGTCACGCACCAGACTCACTCCCGGGTACTCCCCCCGGGAAGTATGGACCCCGCTTCCCCCCCCGTACCGCGTACCTCCGTAGAGAGGCAGGGGCAACCGGCCCCTCCTCTAGAAGTCGCCCCGGTCCGCCGTATGGACCTCTCATCGCTAGACAGAAGCGATCTGAAGGCTCTGTTGGACGTTATCATCAGCCAGCGTCCACCCAGAGCTTCTAGATGGCTTCTTAGAGGCGAGACGGGCTCGCCAGGGTAAGGCATCTTGCGCCACCAGCCCCTAAGGCCATCCCTAAAGTAGTCACGGCCAATAAGGCCAAGTCCGTCACCTCTGACAAGACGCTCCCGGCCCCTAAGGCCATTACCAAAAAAGCGGCCACGGTGGCCCCCGCGCCCATCGCTCCTCAGGCTGATGCCCTTCAGGCCTCAACCTCCGCGTCCTCCCCCCTCTCGAGCCCCCCTCGTCCGATTCGGAATCGGGCGCCTCAGATTACGACTCCGACGAGTCGTGCGAATTGGAGGTTGAGGCTCCGGAGTCCTCCTCCTCCGACGACGGCTTCACCGTCGTGCAAGGAAAGCGGAAAAGTGCCGCAAATTCAACAAAGGCGCCTCCCGCCAAAAACCCTGTGCCCCGCTCAGGCCCCCGCCCCGGCCTCCTCGGCCGCCCCGGCCTCATCTGCTTCCCAGCCCGCCTGTACGGTTTCACCCTACATTGGCAATTTGCGCACGCGGCGTTTACTTTGGGTCGCATGCGCTGCACTTTACTTTTAATTAGAATATAATTTAGTATTACACTTTTACGATCAGTACGTGACCTACTCACGCACAAGTCACTATCAAGAAATAGATTCGCCATCTTAACCTTGTAACAATATTCTAACTGAATAAACTTAACTTCGTGAATCTTGTGTGTTTTACGTACTCGTGTAACATAGTGCTGAACAGTAAGTGCTCCAACAACTGTGAGTACCTACTACCACTACCAACATCATCCTCCTGTAAGATCATCACTACACGGCTCTTACATTTTGGTCCTTCGAACTCTCCCTCATCAAGGATACATCTGGTCCTACGAGGAAAAAGGGTATTTTTGCTTTGTTGTATTTTGTGGCGATAGCGAATCGGTTATATTGGCCTCCCACCAGCGGGAATCACCAGTTTAATTGAGAAGGCGCACATATTGTCATGCAAGTACAAATAAGCTGAATACCTGCACCGATAAGAAGATCACAGAAACTCTGTCCTCTTCGCTTCGTGAACCAACGCTGCTCTCCTCTGTCACCGTCAACTACGTGGCGGAGCTAGAAGCTAACACAACCAAACTTATCCGCTCAGTCACCGTCAACTACGTGCTGAAGCTTAAAACACAAATTTTTTTACTACGTAACTAAGACTTTTATCAACATGGAAGTACTGAAATTACAAGAAGAGTGCTTCAACAACATCAAGACTCTTTGTTCTAACTACGCGAAAGATAGTAAGTCGCGGAAAACGGAAGAATATCTTCGTATTCGACTTGAATCTCTCGAAAATCAATGGAGGGACTTTGAGAAACGTCATACGATTCTCGAAACTATTGAAGACAAGTCACATAATTACTTCACGGACGATATCTTCAACAAAACTCAGGAGCTATATCTAAAGACTAAAAATGATATGGATGGCTTATTGTTTCAACTAAAACAACGAAAAACCGTAACATTTGATCTAGGTGATACAGTGGCGGAAACTACCGACGAACATCAGAAAACTCTACTAACACGGCAAGAGTGTAATTTCAAGGCTCTCGACCGTGCCATGTCTAAAGTAGACTTGAAAACTGTGACGGAAAAATGGGAGCTAGAAGATCATTTGTCCATTTTGAAGTCTAAGTGGGACGTCATTGACAAACTGCATTGGGAGTTGGAGGCTGTACTTAAAGGCTCTGATGTCACCCACTACTACAACATGTTTGTGTCGATAGAAGACAAGTACGACGAACTTAAAAGAAAACTCAATTCGAAAATTTGGTCGACAGTACACTATCAAAAATCTGCACCTAAGATTGAAATTCCAGAATTCTCTGGAAGCTACTCAAAGTGGATTTCTTTCAAAGACCTCTTTTTAGAAACCATTCATAACAATCCAATGATAAACAAGGCACAAAAAATGCAACATCTCAAGACAAGATTGCGCGGAGAGGCTGAGCGATTGGTACAACATCTCAACATCAGTGCTGACAACTACAACTCTTGCTGGGACATACTGTCGCAACGCTACGACAACCATCGTCTTCAGTTCACCTCTTTTGTCAACACTATGCTCAATTCACCTATTATTAGCCAACCTGATGGTCTGGCCTTGAAGAAACTACATGATGTCATCATGGAATGTATGAACGGATTGACCAACATAGGATTGAACACATCTACATGGGACCCACTCATCGTTCATCTAATGTCACAGAAACTAGACGCCACCACGTACACGGACTACATGAAAGATCTGCAAGACCACAGAGAACTGCCACATTTAGATCAATTTCTTTTCTTTCTAGAAAGCAAATTCATGGCTTACGAAGGCATGAAAACTGCAAAAAAGGAAATGCCGAAACTTACATCAGCTCCGCAAAAATCTTATAATAATCAACAATCTTCCTACAAGAAAAATAACTACGAGTTCAAGAAATATCATACAAAAACGTTACATACTTCTTTCGGACAATGCCCACACTGCGAACAAAGACACGTGCTGATGCAATGTCCAAAGTTCAGAGACATGGATTCAGCGCAGCGCAACAACCTGGTTTCAAAATTGCATTTATGTAAAAACTGTTTATACAGTCACGGCGACGCGGAATGCTCGTCTACAAAAACTTGCAAAGAATGCAATAAAAAACATCATACTATGTTACACAATAATAAGGTTACGCCTTCAACATCAGCTTCATACCAACAAAGCTCCAATCATCTCGCTAACAATGACTTGGAGATACTTCTTACAACGGTTCAACTTAAGATAAAATCTGCCGGTGGAACTTATGTCACACTTCGTGCTCTCCTGGATCAAGGCTCGCAAGTGAACTTGATCACTGAACAAGCCGCTCAACTACTTCGACTGCCTAGAAAACGGATGAACGCAACCATATCTGGAGTCGGAGCGCTATCAGGAGAATGCAAAGGTCGCCTACAATTGAACTGCATGTCAATACATTCGGATTACGTTTTTGAAACTCAAGCACTTATTCTGAGAAAACTGACGAATAACTTACCTAACTCATCTTTTGATGTGCCAAACTGGCCACACTTAGAAAACCTAAAACTCGCTGATCCTGACTTTAACAAATCACGACCTGTCGATCTACTACTTGGAGCCGACGTTTACTCGAATGTTATCCTTGAAGGAGTCCTGAAAGGAAATAAACAAGTTCCTGTTGCACAACAAACTCACTTGGGCTGGATTCTGTGTGGCAAAATGCAAACTTTTAATTGCCATACCGTTCTAGTTGACCTCGACAGCATCAGTAAATTCTGGGAGCACGAGGACATCACTCAAGACAACAAGGACGACATCTCTAAGGACGATCAATGCGAGGAATACTATTCGAAAACAGTACAGCGAGCTTTAGATGGCAAGTACATCGTGAAAATGCCTCTTGTTCAAAACCACGAAGAAAAGATAGGCAATTCTCGATCGATTGCTATCTCACAGTTCTTACAGCTTGAAAAACGACTTGAAAGAAACGCAAATCTTGCTCGGATGTACAGAGACTTCATAAAGGAGTACACGGAGCTTAAGCACATGGCCCCAGCGCCCTCACCTACAACAAAACTAGAATGCTACCTACCCCACCATGGTGTTTTACGAGAGCAGTCATCTACTACCAAACTTAGAGTGGTTTTCAACGCCTCTCAAAAAACAACCAGTGGTTATAGCCTCAATCACTTACAAGAGAAAGGCCCTAACATGCAAAAAGACATTCAAACTCTTATTCTGAAATGGCGGTCCCATAGATATGCGTATACGGCAGACATCGAAAAAATGTATCGCTGTATCTGGATCGCAGATGAACAACAACAACTGCAGAAAATCATCTGGCGAAACTCGCCCTCAGAGAAACTTAGAGATTATGTCTTATGTACCGTAACTTATGGTATGAAGAGTGCACCGTGGCTCGCCATGAGAACATTGAAGCAGATAGCTATTGATGATGGACAAAGATATCCCGATGCTGCTCAAACGCTACAAAATGAGTTCTACGTTGATGATTTAATTAGCGGCCACAACACTATCTCCGGAGCTCAACAACTACAGTCGTCGCTCATTAACCTACTACAAGGTGCCGGCATGAACTTACGGAAATGGTCGTCTAACGAAAGGTCTTTGCTACAAAACTTGAGTGAGGAACAAATCTCAACGGAACAAATATTTGACTTCAAACACGAAGATACAAAGAAAACCCTTGGACTCGGCTGGAACACCACGAACGACACATTTACATTCTACCATGACTTAGAAGAAAAACACCAGCAAAAGCTAACTAAGCGCTATTTGTTATCAGAGATCTCAAAACTATATGATCCGCTGGGATGGTTGGCGCCAATAACTGTGGCAGCCAAACTGCTATTTCAGAGAGTCTGGACAAGTAAACTTACTTGGGATGAAACTTTACCTACCGAGTTACAACAAGAATGGTTAAAACTGAAAAATGAACTTCATTTAATTAAAAACATCAAACTTAACAGATGGCTTGGATGGACACAAGGGCACATTGAACTACTTTGCTTTTGCGACGCTAGCGAAAAAGCATACTCGTGCGTCATCTACAGTCGTGTTATTAACGAAGGCTTACCTACAGTAAATCTACTAGCAGCCAAGACTAGGGTTGCTCCTCTCGCGCAGAAAATTACATTGCCTCGGTTGGAACTCTGCGGCGCTCTTCTACTGTCACAACTGGTAAAAAAGGCGGTAGAGGCCTTCACAGAACATACTATAACTATACAAGCTTGGAGCGACTCCCAAGTTGTAATCGCCTGGCTACAGGGAGACATCTCTAGATGGGAAAGATACGTTGCTAACAGGATAAGCAAGATCAAACTGGTCATCCCGGCTGAAAACTGGCATTACGTAAAATCAGAACTCAATCCTGCAGACTGTGCGTCACGAGGAATAACCCCAACTAAACTAATTAACTTAGACCTTTGGTGGAAAGGACCTGAATTTATTCACACTACTGAAAACTGGCAGGTCCCGATGTGTCTCCATACGACTAACACAGGACTCAAACAAGCGGTGACAGCCCTACCAAAAAAGCAAGAAACACATTTTATCGATGAACTTATAAACAAACACAGTTCATTGACTCGCATAATACGTGTGACGGCATGGATACAACGCTATTCTACAAATGCACTTAATAAGACGAAATCCGATACCAACTACCTGACTACTAGCGAGCTAACTGCAGCGAATGAAAATTTAATAAAGCATATTCAGCGTATAGAATTCGAACAAGAACACAGAAAACTTTTCAAAAAGGAAACGGTGTCTAACAAAAGTCCTTTATACAAACTTAACCCGTACCTGGACGAAAAGGACATCATTCGAGTCGGGGGTCGCCTCAAGAACTCAAACTTGCCTATCGAGATGAAAAATCCAATAATTCTCTCAAGAAATGGTAGACTAACTCAACTACTGATAGACCAAGTTCATTCTAGAGTACTACATGGAGGCGCTCGGTTAACTTTAGCTTACATAAGACAACGTTACTGGATTGTCGGTGGTAACAGAGCAGTTAAAACCAGATTACGCCAGTGCGTTACCTGTCACCGCAACAAGCCAACTGAATCTTATCAACTTTTAAGCGACCTACCTCCACAAAGGGTACAACCTTCGAGGCCGTTTACGCATTCCGGCGTTGACTTCACAGGTCATGTGGAAGTCAAACTGAACAAAGGTAGAGGTGTGAAAACGTCCAAAGGCTACATCGCAATCTTCGTGTGTATGGCAACAAAGGCTGTGCACATTGAACTCGTGTCAGACCTCAGCACTGAAGCATTCTTAGCAGCATTCGGAAGAATGTGCGCGCGGCGCGGCACTCCAAAGCACGTCTATTCCGACTGCGGGACTAACTTCATCGGTGCTGCCAAGGTGCTACGCAAGGAGTTTGAAGAGTTCAGGCAAACTCTTTCACCAGACTTCTTTACCGAAATTGGAAAGCTAGAAGTTGAATGGCACTTCAACGCTCCAGCTTTGAAAAAGCTGGAGCAGCAGTTTTGGAAAAGCTGGTCCCACGAATATCTGACTCAACTACAAAGTCGCAGCAAATGGAACAAACCCATGAAAAACATTCAGCTGGGTGACATCGTCCTGATAAAGGAAGACAACATGCCTCCAGGAAAATGGGCGATGGGGCGAGTCATAGAGCTGCATCCTGGTTCCGACTGCCGTGTCCGAGTGACAACAATTAAAACTCAATCAGGCATACTTAAACGTCCCGTCGTGAAACTTTCGCCACTCCCTATAGAAACAGAGATTCCACCACAACACGGAGAGAAAAAGGTTGTGACGTCGTCAACTGAACAAACACGAAACTCTCGCAAGACAAGGCCACCTGTTAATAAAATGTTTACAACATTATTAATTACATTGTTTACATTAGTAACAGGAGTACATAGCGCCGGCAACAGCACGCGCCCGAGCGCTCACATTACAAGCTTTGAGCCAGACCGGCCAGTTTATTATGATGCGATCGGCAAAATGCAAACAATACATGACGAGTGGATACTTCTTATGTACTATAACTTATCAAACTATTGGGATGGTATACAACGTGTAGAAAACTATCTTCACAACTTAACCGACATTTGTCACAAAACTGATCCAAGATATTGCGAGACAACACTTGGACAATTATCTCATGAAATGGATCTTCTACAGCACTACAACAACATCTTACTGACTCCTCACCAACACTTGGGCAATCGCAAGAAGAGAGGATTGATCAACGGCATCGGTTCCATCGCAAACAGCCTGTTCGGTGTTCTTGATCAAAACTTTGCTGATAAATACCATCAAGACATAAACAATATCCAGAACAACCATAACTACTTGCTTGGTTTAATTAAAAACCAAACGTCCATTGTGGCACTGGAGAACAAGGTGCTAAAGAAAACAGAAGAAAACATTCACAAACAACTCGACATGGTTGATAGCTTCATGAACGAGACATCCTTTAATCTAGCAAAAATTGATTCAACTATGGAGATCGTTATGGCAACGAGCTATTTCAACTCAGCATCACTAGCAACGTACCTTCTACTCAAAAACCTGAGAGAAATGCAAGAACTTCTGTTTGACACTCTCACCAACGTATACAAAGGACACATGGATGTTCACTTACTGACGCCGGTGAACCTCGTGGAACAGTTGAACATTATAGCTGGAAGCCTTCCAAAAAGATTGTCTTTGCCATTGGAAAATGTCAAACAAGACATTAAAGAAATTTACAAGATATTGTATGTCAAGGCTCGAGTAACATCTACCTACTTTCTATTCGAAGTTCACATACCCCTTACAACAGATGAAGAATTTCTGCTATACAAAGTAACTCCTATACCGGTGAGGAACCAGACCGAATTTGCCATCATACAGATTCAATCGCAGTATATTGCTGTAAACTTCAAGAAAAACTCCTACATCTCACCTACTGAAAACGAGATAAAACTATGCACAGTAATGAAACAAAACAACTTAGTGTGCAATGAAAACCTGCCAATATACAGCTTAGAAAGCAAAAACGCTCCATGCGAGGCAAAATTACTTAGTCACAAATCGAACTCCCACTGTGACGTCAGAAAAGCGTCATGCAGTGACACATGGGTCGAGTTACACTCGTTGAACACTTGGCTGGCTGTTTGTTGCGGGGTCTGCACTTTGCGCACCGTATGCGACAACGACGTCAGTTCATATGTTATGACATCATCAGGCATGGTTGCTCTACAGCAAGGATGCTTGTTACAATCCAACGACTTTACCATCTACTCACGTAACGAGTACAACACCAACATGAGGATGGAGTCTAACTTCAATATCGCACTGCTAAACTCAACCGTCAACAATATTGTAAACCTGAGCTACCACAAGGTGTCATGGGACATTCTACATCGAGCAGAGGAGATTCAAGACATAGACGAACGCCTACTGTATCAAAAGGAAAGAGAAATCCTTCCCGAGACGATTACGACCCATGACATTCATCAATACGCGATTTGCTATACTCTACTTGCAATCGTAATTGTAATCAGCATCATCTGGGTAGTCAAAACATATCTACCTCACATACGGGCTAAGAGCAAGCAAGAACGCTCGATGGAGCCACGCAATGAAGAGATAGAACTGCAACCACGCATCAATCAAGAGAGGATCGTACAGAGAACACCAGGCCACGCAGCATCTCCGCCAGCGAAGCCACCACGGAAACGAGGAGAGCTCCGATCATCGCCTACCAAAGAACAAGACAACATCGCGTTTACTTTCGATGAATAATCTTTCTTTGCTTTGTACTGGCTTATCTTTTCTTTTGATAGACATTAAATTTTTACTTTAGTTCTCTTCCTAAGGGGTTGCCAACATGTACGGTTTCACCCTACATTGGCAATTTGCGCACGCGGCGTTTACTTTGGGTCGCATGCGCTGCACTTTACTTTTAATTAGAATATAATTTAGTATTACACTTTTACGATCAGTACGTGACCTACTCACGCACAAGTCACTATCAAGAAATAGATTCGCCATCTTAACCTTGTAACAATATTCTAACTGAATAAACTTAACTTCGTGAATCTTGTGTGTTTTACGTACTCGTGTAACATAGTGCTGAACAGTAAGTGCTCCAACAACTGTGAGTACCTACTACCACTACCAACATCATCCTCCTGTAAGATCATCACTACACGGCTCTTACACCGCCCCTTCCTCCCCCGAGAGCACCAACGCGGCCCGCAAAGGGAAAGCTCCCCTGCCCATTTTCTTTCGTCAGAAAGAAAAATGGGACAACCTCTACTTTTTGTAGAATGTCCGGCATTGCCATTAAAAATGCCAGAAAAACTCGTAATGGTATCCGAGTTACTGTTGGCTCATCCAAAGAGCACCGCTCCCTTACCTCCCACCTTAGGGAGCAGCGTATGGCCTTCTATACCTTCGCCCTGGAGGAGGAACGCCTCCTCAGGGTGGTCATCCGTGGTCTCCCCGTGGAGCACTACACGGATGCATCAAAGAAGATCTGCGGTCCCAAAATCTCCCAGTTCGGGAAGTACACCGTATGGTCTCAGCCCGATCTAAGCGGACCTACGAGATGGTCCCCGAAGTATTGGACCGCACTGCGGAAGGTAAAGCTATCTTCCGCCTCCATACTGCGACAGCGAAAAGATCTTTCTCTACGTTACGAAGAATCAAATCGTGGCTAAGAGCTTCAAGGGTTGAAGAACGTCTAACCGGACTGGCATTTCTCCACGCCGCCTCTGTGTGCGAAGTGTGCGGTGCACACAGGCGCCAAGACAATGAGGGCGCCGCGGCGCGCTCATCCGCCACAAAATCGAGCGCTAGGTTGCTTTTACCTTAAAAAAATTTTACTCGCTTCGCTCGCGCGCGTTCTTTCGCTTTAAATTGCATGTCGCTTTCCTGCGAGCTACTGCCCCATCACCCTCTTACCTACCATCGCCAAACTCTTTGAGCGCCTTCTCCTCCGCCGCATCCTGCCCCACATACCTCCGCGACCGCGCCACTCGCGTCTTCAGCGATGCCATCCACGAGCGGCCAAGGCCCTTCGCGTGGCGTGCCGACCGAACCGGCACACGCGCCCAGAAGAAGGACAAAGGCCCGATCGATCCGTTCGCACCAATCGAATACAAGCGCCGCAGCCCCCCCGGTAGAATTTGAAGCTGAGGAACAACTCGCCGAGATCCGTCGACAAGAGCTTCAACTTCAAGCGAAGCTGATTCAGAAAAGATTGGCTGCCGACATCGCGAGAAAGCGCTGAAGAGACGGAGAAAATAAATTAGCGCTTGGCTAGCACGAGGGGAACGAGGCAACGCAGAACGCACAGACATAGACCTAGAGGTAACATATCGCACACTGAAGACTGACGAACAATATAGGAATATCCCGAATACACCGAACAGAGGAGTCACGTTCGATTCGACACGTCCGAGATCCCCGACGCCGAACCGGTCCAGAGAGAGAGGTATAGATAGATGGACCGACTAACGGACGTCCTGGAGCAACTGGCCCTAAGAAAACCGCCATCAAGACAATTAACAGATCTACCAGTCTTCAGCGGTGCCTTAGGAGAGTGGCTTGGCTACCCTTCTAAGCTACGATGCAGGAATCCACGGTCTTACATCGATTATCGCCGGCAGAGAATATCGTCAGACTACGATCATGCCTACGAGGGGAAGCTCGGCAAACCGTGTCGGCGTTATTATACACTGCGACCGATCCGCAGATAATAATGCGCACGCTGGACCAATGTTACGGCCGTCCCGAGATGATCATAGACAACGCACTTGAAGAAATAAAGAAGCTGCCACG
Organism: Xanthorhoe designata; assembly: GCA_963582015.1. Taxonomy (NCBI): domain Eukaryota; kingdom Metazoa; phylum Arthropoda; class Insecta; order Lepidoptera; family Geometridae; genus Xanthorhoe; species Xanthorhoe designata. The sequence continues at coordinate 2,317,685 of OY757058.1, forward strand.
TCTGGCAACGACCGCCAGCGAGTTGAACGCGTTTGCAATAAAGTTGCAAAAAGGATACCTTCAGAATCCCATGTTAACGAGACAAGTTACAGAAAAGTTGACTCCCCACCTAAAATCGAAATGGTGCGATTATGCTGAAGACTTCTCACGACCAAAAGAAACAGAGATGGTAACATTGTCTCGCTTTCTCATGAGGGAAGCTTATAGAGCTACGTACGACACACGCTTACACCACTTCAGCTAAGAATGCCACCACTAATTCCCGACCTCACCTCGAGGTGAGGTCGGGAATTAGTGGGAAGGAGGTCGAGGTCGAGGTCGAGGTCGACCTCGACCTCCTTTTATTTACGTTTGTGAGAGAAACAAATAAACAATTTGAATTTGAAAACCTTAGGAATAACAACCACGGGTGAGCAAGAGCAAGGTTGTGTATGCGGCAACAGAAGATAGAAAACAGAATGTTTCTGTTGTGGAGCCGAACACGTCACACACAACTCACAACGGATTGTAAGAAGCTCAAAGCGATGCCCGTAGAAAAGAGGTGGGAATGGGCGAAGGAAATTCAAATTTGTTTCCGATGCCTGAACAGCTAGCACCGACGATTCCGCTGCAAGAAGAAATCATGCGGAATTGCGGAGTCAAAGAATGCCGTCGACCATGATAATGATTTTAAGACTTCGCTAAGAAATAAACGATAAGATTGCCGTAGTTTCATTATAGGAATACGTAGGACTAGGAATAAAACAAAGGCAGGCAGAGTAATTTAAAACGCTCCCGACGGTCACGCTCCGACCAACCGACTTTTTGAAAATCCACACCGCGGAGAGATGGTTAAAGTGTGGTGTGTGTTTTGTGTGTAGTCCTCCCGACGGTCACGCTCCGACCAACCGACTTTTTGAAAATCCACACCGCGGAGAGATGGCTCGTAGGCCCCTACCTACCTGTCCTAGGACAGGAAGAAGACCATCGTTCGTTCCGCGGAGAGATGGTTAAAGTGTGGTGTGTGTTTTGTGTGTAGTCCTCGCTAGCTTCGACGGCAAGCTCACGTATACGCTCTGCCTATCGACTGCCCGCGTACCCCGACGCCTTGCCATGCCACTAGGGCTTGCAATATCCGCCACATTTTGGTATTCGGATAATACGGATAATAGTGAAGTCTACTATCCGGATATCCGGATAATTCGGATAGTTATTGAAATAAACTAAAAAAAAGGAAAAAATGATATAAAAGTACTTTTTATTGAAGTTTACGTTTATAAAATCACAAATAACTGTCTCAAAATTATCTATTAAGTCTTAAACATTCGTATTTAACAAAAAAACACACTTACACACTGCGTTACGGTACGTACGGCTCAGTGTGTTCACCTAGGCTGACTGATTTTAATGTTAATGATGCGCTTTCTGCACTACCTACTCATTTATCGATCGAGTGAGCGAAGCGAACTAAGATCTTAGTAGCAACTTGGGAGATTTTTCGTTGTATGTTTGTAAGTTTGTATGTCCCGACACAACTGTCAAACCTTTAATCCAATCTACATGAAACTTAGTAGGTATTATTATAGGTTGTATTTCCGGCTAACTAAAAAATGAGCTTGATCGGTCAAGGGCTTGTAATGATAATTATAGGGTTCACTCACATTCCCAAGATGAAAAAAAAAGTTATGCAAATACTTTGTGTGGGGTGTCCTGTCGAGTCATTTTCACCCTAGTGCCGGTGTAAGGCAGGGGTGTATCATATCTCCACTCCTGTTTAATATCTACACTGAGCTCATCATGAAAATTGCCCTAGAAGATTGGACAGACGGAGTTGCAATCGGTGGCCCAAAGATATCAAACCTTCGTTACGCGGATGATACTACCTTATTTGCGACTAGTGTTTGTCATATGGAGGATCTACTGCGCAGGATGGAGAGTGTAAGCCTCAACTTTGGTCTAAAGATTAATCACAGTAAGACCAAGATGATGATTGTCGACCGTGCTAACAACAATTCTATTGAAGTCACACATATAGCGAATTGTGATACAACATCAATCAATCAATTATGTTTACCTAGGAGCCCTAATCTCTAACAACGGAGGATGCGTAGACGAGATTAAACGACGTATGGCGATCACTAGAAGCGCTATGGATGGGCTGCGAAAATGGATGGGCTGCGATACGGCGGAACCGTAACATCACAAAAGCGACGAAAATCCGACTCGTTAGAGCGAAATGCTCGGGATATCGTGGACCGAACACCGCACAAATGTTTCCGTACTCCGAGAACTCGGCATCAAGCAGCGTTTATCCTCCATCGTCCAAGCTCGCATTCTCACCTTCTTCGGGCATGTTTCTCGGCGTGGAGGTGTATCCATGGAGCGTCTGGTGGTGCAGGGAAGAGTTGAAGGTACCCGAGCGCGAGGCAGATCGCCCATGAGGTGGATAGATCAGATAAAGGCAGCTATGGACGGTCCCTTACATTAGTGTGCAAGAAGAGCAGCTGTCAGGGAGGAGTTGAAGCGCGCTGTCAAAGGGAGAACTACACTGATGACCACGACCACTCTGCCAAGAGAGTACCGAGCCAGAAGAAGTCATAAGAAAAGGTTCTGTTTGTACATTCCAAAATGATATTACTTTTTATTCTAAGATGGAAAGTTTTAAAAATACATCGATAAATGTAAAATCTATTATTTTGTCAGTATTTCCAACCAACTCTCGACTCTTCTCGACGAATTTAACGAATCCTTGATGGAAAAGAGATTTTACTCTACTTGTGTCAACAAACATCAGTAATATACCATAAAAATAGGTTTATAGCCTCAGCTCCGACTCTAAATTTATAGAGTTTGTAATCAGAATCAATGTTTTATGAAATAATTATAATTATTTTTTCATAATAATTGCTTATCAATATAAGACCACTGGTATTTTTAATTTGACCAATGAGATTAGAAAATTGGACTCTGAATAAAGACTCGATGATCGTAGAGATCTAGCAGCCAGATTTTGTAAACAATCAATTAGTCAACTCAACAGTGACGTAAATGGTAAGAAGTCGAAGCAAGTAGGTACAAAATAAACCTAATTTTATGTATTTATGGTAATTTTTGACTAATTTACCTACTATCCGAATTATCCGAATTATCCGGATAATGTATTAGTCAATATCCGGATTTAAAAAATCGGCGGATATCCGGATAATTCGGATATCCGGATATCCGGATAGCAAGCCCTACATGCCACTGACCACACCGCGGAGACAGGAGCGACCCCACTCTAGAGTGGACGTGTCGCCCCCCTCACCGCGGCTGTGAGAGGTCGCCGGGTGTCCCCCGTGTGAACGGGACGGCATCATCTTTTACTGTGGTTACCCGTCCTTTACACGCGAGTCACCAGCTGATGTTTTCTGAGAAAACACTCACGCTGGTGACAACCGTTCCCCACCCGTCTTATTAACCCTACCCCGCAACCCTCCCCTCATCCGCCCTTCCCTACTCCCTCCCAAGCACGATGCCTTCGCCGCCCCCGTCGCGTAAACCCCCTGGTCGCGCGGGTAAGCGAAGGACAGTCCTTGACCGAGAGATTGTGGGCCGGGATTTGATGCACCCGGAGAAATCTGTGGTGTATCCTCCCGGCTACTTTCTCCGGCATCCCACCCCGTCACCCGCAGTAGAAGCTGCGCCTCGCCAGCTAGAGAGCCCTGGCTCGGGCGTGTGCGGAACTGAGCTTCCGCCCCGCCCCACAGCCGAACGTGGCCTCGAGCTGGTCAGGGTCACCCGACCCCGACGTCGCCTGGACTCCTCAGGAGAGGAGGTTCAGGGTGACGAAAAGCGCCCGAAGGTGCAATCCGCCTCTCCGCCGTTAGTCAGCACGCCGACGACCTCGCGCATTCCGCGAGCGATCGAGGCGGCGCCGACCCTACGCCTGCCCCTCCCCGCACCCGCATCGCCTTCGCCGCCGCGCGCCTCCGCGAGCGAGGCGCTCGCCTGCTGGACATCCTACCGGACTGGCTCGACAAATGGCGAATAGCAGTCAACGTCGCTAAGACAGCAGCGCTATTTGTCTCGAGCCATAGGATCCACCCACCTTACCTCTTCCTGAGAGGACAGAGGATCTCCTGGACTTCCCATTCAAGGTACCTCGGCGTCGACATAGACCGGTCGTTGAGAATGGGCCCGCAGGTGAACCGCGCCCTTCAACAGGCGCGCATGGCCCGCGCCCAACTCCGACCTGTCCTGTCATCCAGATTACCGCTGAGGACCAAAATCCGGATCTACAAGACCTATGTCCGGTCACGGCTCACGTACGCCGCACCCGCGTGGTACGCCCTACTTGCCCCTACATACCGAAAGCAAGTACAAGCCGTGCAAAACGCTACACTCCGCATGTGTACCGGCGCTGGCAGGTACGTCAGGAATGACGTCATCGCCCGCGACACATGCGTCGAGAGCGTCGAGGAATTTGTGGTTCGGATGGCCCGTCGTATGTATGACAGGGCGGATAACGGACCACACGAACACCTCCGCGACATAGCCCCGCACCATGCCCGCCCACCCGACTTCACTGGACAGTGGAGACCCTTGCCCCGAGATATCCTCGGGACGCCTGAGGGCACAGCCCAAGGAGTCCCGTAAACACAAACCCACCAACTTTTAACTGTGAACCCGTTCCTGTACATAAAATTTGCTCCTAGTTTTTAAGTTAATCATATTTATTATATTATTAGGATAAGTCAATTGTAAATATGTATATAAAAAAAAAAAAAATATATATATATATACATATTAGTTTAAGTATTGTTTAAAAAAAATAAAATAAAAAAAAACATCCACGCTGGTGACAACCGTTCTCCTCCCTTTCTATTAACCTCACCCCACAACCCCCTCCCCTTATACCTTACCCCGCTACCCCCTACCCGGCCTCCATGCCGTCGCCGCCGCCGCCACGTAAAGCTGCCGGTCGCGCGGGAAAGCGCCAGACAGTCCTCGACCGAGAGATTGTGGGCCGCGACTTGATGCACCCGGAGAAATCTGTGGTGTATCCTCCCGGCTATTTTCTGCGGCACCCCACCCCGTCACCCGCAGTAGAAGCTGCGCCTCGCCAACTCGAGAGCCCTGGCTCGGGCGTGAGCGGAACTGAGCTTCCGCCTCGCCCCATAGTCGAACGGGTGACCCTGGCCTCGAGCTGGCCAGGGTCACCCGACCCCGTCATAGCCCGGACTCCTCAGGAGAGGAGGTTCAGGGCGACGAAAAGCGCCCCAAGGTGCATTCATCGCCGCCTCTGGTCTGCACGCCGACGACCTCGCGGATTCCGCGAGTGATCGAGGCGGCGCCGACCCCACGCCTGCCCCTCCCGGCACCCGCATCGCCTTCGCCGCCCCGCGCCGACGCGCGCGAAGCCCAGGCCGGTCCGTCCGGACTGTGCACCGCGCGCGAGAGCCGGGACCCTGGAATGACATGACAAATTCTGCGGTCATTTTTGATTCATCTTTACCAACTTTACTTGCCGCAGACCTCAACGCGAAGCATCGCGATTGGGGCTCCCGAGTCATCAACTCAGCCGGCCGACGACTACAATCAGTAGCGGAGGCCAGCGCCACCAGTATTCTAGGCCCCGATTCCCCCACTCATATTCCAACTAACACACATCAAGCAGCCGATGTACTTGACATCGTGCTAATTAAAAATATCCCCGTTCAAGTCGAAGTCTTGTATGACCAAGACGCGAACCATCTTCCCCTTCTAGTTACATTAGCCCTGAACGCAGATCTCACTCCCCCCCCGTCTGTTAGGTTACAAGACAGACTGGACCACATACGCACATACTTTGACAGACATCGGCGTTAGCCGAATAACCACGCCGGCAGAAGTTAAAGAAGAGGCCACTAAACTGACAGCCCGGATCGTTTGCGCCAAAGAGAAGGCCTCGCAACCGATCCAAAAGCGCACTCAAGCGCGCGATGCCCTCCCTCCTGTCAGCAATCAAACGGGAATTAAAAAGGAAACGCGACCTCAGGCAGGAGTGGGCCCGCTCCCGATGCCCACGCGTACGCAAAGACCTCTTGCGGGTGTCCGCTGAAGTTTCAGAGGCTGTGCGAACGTGGCGAGGGGAGTCCTGGGAGTCGGTCATAGACCGAGCCTCGACCCATGACACGAATCTGCACGCCCTGAACGCACTGACGCGGGCACCCATTCCAACCTACCCGTTACTCGACGCGAACGGAGTTCGCCGTTTTGCCCCAGCCGACTGCGCCGAATTGTTCGCCGCGCACCTAGCACTCTAGGTGCGAACAATTCGGCGCGGCAATTCACGCCGCATCCTATCCCACCTGACACCGAGTACGACATCCTCCACCACCATCGCCGAGTCGGCACCTCGGCACCTGCCGCGTAGTGGGATCACCGCGCTCACCAGGCTCTTCAACGGAATCTTGAGGACCCACCTCCGCAACCGGAGCAATTTGGGTTCCGAAGCCCGCACAGCACCACCTTGCAGTTGACACGCGTGCTCCATCTGCTGGCCGAAGAACTCAACCGCAGCCGCAGCACCGTCGCCGTGTTCCTCGACGTCGAGAAGGCGTTCGATCGAGTATGGCACACCGGACTGCTGTACAAACTCATCCAAGCCGAACTACCAGCCGGACTTCTACAAATCATCGCCTCTTTCCTCCAGGCAAGAAAGTTTTATGTTGCGGTAGAAAACACCAACTCAAGCCTCAAGTCACCACCCAGGAGCTGTCGCTCCTGGTGTTCATGCTGGGGCAAAGAGCCTAGCTCGCAGGCCCCCACCTACCTAGTCTAACCAGGCTAGGAAGAAGACCTCGTTCGTTCTTGTGCGAAAGCCATCATCTGCCATCATCATCTCGTCATCTATCTCATCAGTCCTCGCTAGCCTCGATGGCGAGCGCACGTCGTACGCTCCGCAAATTGACAGCTCGCGAACCCCGTCCCTTGCCTACCCAACCCGTCCCTTACGCGCGCGTCACCAGCTGGTGTTTTCTGAGCAAAACATCCATGCTGGTGACAACCGTTCTCCACCCTTTCTAATAACCACACCCGCCACCCCCACCCCTCTCACGTTACACACGGACACCCACGCCGACCTACCCACTGCTAGATCAACACGGAGTGTTCAGAATGCAGCCGTACGCCCAGCTGTTCCAAGCCGCCTAGCTGTGTGATCTGCGGCACCGAGGGTCACACACACTGCGAATTATCGCGGTTGCCCCAAGACGCCAAAGACAATCAAGGTGGAAGCCCGGATCGTACACCTCTTGCGCCCCCCCCCCCCCCCCAAGTCCTAGTCCCAGTCTGCTTTCAGGGTAAGGCTGTCCCCACCAATTGAAACGCATGAGGAAAGCCCCTGCCTTCGACCAGTCTCGATCGTCAACAGGCGGCTAAAGCCCCCCCACGACCCCGTATGTCTCCCCGCCTCAGCACAACAAAGCGCCCGCGCCCTCTGCGCTCAACCTGGGCCTTCATTTAATTTCGGTTTTGAGTCGATACTTGAATTCATGAAACGCGCCGCTAGGCGCTATTATGATTCGGCGCCTCACAATCCCAACCCTTTAGTCTCTAACGTCCTGACTATCCGACCGTCCAAAGCGACACGTCATCCCGTCGTCGACCTAGCCTGACACGTTCTCGGTCTCCCAGATGACAAAATCACCGCCGCTAACGCAGCGATGATCTAGCTAGACATCAGTCCTCTCACATTACGACGGCCGTCGTTCGATTATTCCCCCATGGCAACAGCCTAAACCGAGATCCGGACCTAAGTGGCGCCTTGCGCATGCATACCACCAAAATTCAATTTATCCGGCGTGCCTTCTGATTTCGGCAAAGCCCGTTAAAGTTACGAAGGTCCCACGGACCAGCTAACAGTAGTCCGTCAGAAAAAAAAAACAAAAAATCCGCCCTGCCTACCCCTCTCACTTCAGAAAGCCACACAAAGACCGGAGCTGGCTGCGCCTATCACGGCCGGCCCTGTGTTGATTACAACAGAACTCGTCGGGAACTCGATGGATTTATTCATCCGAGTCCAGAACTCCCGACGGAGTTCTACACGTTGGCGCTTGCCTGTACTCGAGCCTGACAACGAGCGATTGCAAGGCAAGGCAAATATGCTGTTCATACGTTGATATTGGCGTTTACTCGCCTACGCTCGGCCAACATGTATTGCAGGCTTGAAAAAATAATTTAAAATTATTACTTATTTGTTTACAAATGTACCTGTCCTACTGGCTGATTAAATTGTGTTAACAAGCCCCACCCTTGCTGGATTAGCCACAACGCCATCCACCACTTAGAATCATAGTGTCTGGACAATGAAAATATTGACAGATAAGTATCAAAAACTCCTAACTAAAAAAATCTAGTTTACAGGAACCAGAGAATCATTAAATTATTAAATCTGATCATTACTTTTCAATACTTTAACTTAAACTTTTAATACTTTAATATGTTTGTAGTTTGTAATCTTTACTTACTGGATGCATAACTAAGCAAAGATGATCAATTGATCACTATTGCATTTAAAATCTTATCATAAAAATATGAGTTAAGGAGTTCTTGGTACTGCACTTCAATATGTGACAATATAACATAATTAGCAATATCAATGTGCACAATCAAAGTGCTAACTTAAAATTAAATAACAATTTCTACATAATACTCCTTAGTTTTCATAAACTTTGTTATAAATAGCTTTTAAATGTTTAGTCAAAGGTGTGTTTTCTGTTTCCATTTCAAGAATGACTTCCAATTGATCAGGTGCAGTAAGCTTAATTACTCTCCTAAATTTCAATACCTTGGGTGGCTTGGCCTGTGCTCTAAGCAAATCCTTGCTTTCAAGAACAATTTCTTTCTTCTCTGCATCAAAGGTACCTTCTTCTATGGAACTTATGCCGAAGTTGTGGCTTACTATAAAAGCAAAGTTATCAGTGCCTGGTGTGACGCGAAGGAAACCTCGTTCCTGGTGCATCGGCTTCTGAGTTTCTGGATGTCTCGATGTTGATGAGAAGTTGAACATTGGCTGACCTAAAAAGAGAGAATGTCATGACTAATTTGGGTTGTTGTACATTCATCACAAAGTAAATGGTGCAAGAGATAGATGTTTGTGACTGTTTCCTATAATCTGCTCTGCATGCCTCATTCCCCTAACTTTAGGGCTCTATTAACGTCCTACACAGCTCCAGCTCCATCTCAAATCATCATAAAGTGATTGCGGACCATAGAGAGGCAATTTCTCACAGCTCAGGCTGTGCATGAAGAAGCATCTCCCACAAACAAAGATTTTATGTAGTCTTTCTTGATTTATAGCAAAAAGTAAAAATACTACTTAAATTCAAAAAAATCAATATACTTACCTACTTGGACAACTTTGAATGGTCAAGTCTTTAAAACTAGAGGATTCTACTGCCTGTACCTTAGGTACTCATTATCATGATAAAATAAAATAAATATCCCTGGACATTCCACACGGCGTCATCTAATTCCAAGCTAAGCAATTTAATGCTTGTGTTATGGTAACCAGATGACTGTTAAAAATAGATATACATTTGATGGTGTGGATCTAGCTTGTAGTGCTTTTGAGATGCATTTTACACGTGCTCGCCACCCGCCATCTTGATGTTTACCTACTCGGCTGTTAATTTCAAGCTATTTACGACCCTTGGAAGTCTTTTATACAACCTACTTCAAGATAAGAGCTATTCAATACCTACTGGTACTTCCAGAGATTTACCTAAGCGAATTCAAGCAAACTTACACTAAGAGTCGGCAATGCGGCATACAGATTTCTACAAGTAGGTACCTAGGATTGATTGAAGCTGAAAATCACTCACCAATACAAATAAACTCCAATTCTTCATGGTATGAGAAGTCCGGTATGTTCGGGTAGGTACCCTTGCCTTCCTTGGTTGACCAGCGTCCAGACAGCCATGTCACCGGCTTCAGGGCTTCGTGTAACTCTGCCATATCTAACAGAATGTAGGATGCCAAAATAAATACTCAACCGGATTGTTTACTGTAAATAGGTCAGCGCAGTGCCCTTGGGATACGTAGAATATTTAAAATTATAGGGAAAAATATCACTGCATCACAGACTACACTGCATCTGCAATATATATTGACGACAATTTTCATCAAAGAGCATGTAAGTAATTTTTTTTTTTTAGGGATGTGAAAAAATAATCGATTATAAAAAAAATCGATTAATAATCGATTTTTTTATAATAAAAATCGATTTTAATACGCGATTTTTTTTTTATAAATAATCGATTAATAATCGTTTTTTTTTATAATCAATCATTCAATCAATACCGATTTTTTTCTTAAATCCTACTTTACTTTCCGTGGATATTCAAAGGTTAGAAAGGTTAGAAAATAATTCTAATAATAACAGTCTTTCTGAAAAGTCTGTGTTTTGAAAAAAAGTTCCTTCTTCGCGACCTTTGTCCCGCGCCGAGCGATACTTCACACGCAGTGTGAGACGCGACCGCGAGGAGTGACCACACTCATAGGTCCCCAGATGAAAATTCTCCGGAAGAATCGAAACATTGTCGGTATCTAAATCGACGATAATTTTACGTGAGTAAATTCCCGTGTGCACATAATGTCTAATACAACTTACGATAGATTTGAAAGTGAATAATTATTTTTGTTAATTTATGTGAAAAACATTTTCATTTGAACTAATTTGTTTGCTAAAACTTTAATTTGTTATGATTATAATAAGCTTGCTGTTATTATTTAATAAAAAAAAAGTTATTTTTAATTAATAAATCTATTGATATAATATTTATGGCGTTTATTTTGAACTTAATTGACAAATTAGAAAAAAATCGATTATTTTTTTAAGAAAAATCGATTATTTATTAATCGATTTTTTATGCTTAAAAAAAATCGATTAATGAAAAATCGATTTTTTAGGTACAATGTCACATCCCTAAATTTTTTTCATTTTTGAAAGAATGAATAAATGAGTGAATTAAAATTAGAATGGAATGAGTGAGATACCATTCAATATCAATACACTGGTATTAGTAGTCTGTGGAGGCATGCAAATGGAACAAATTAACAATAGCATGCTAAAAAGAACGTTAAAAGTTAAATCACAATTAGCGCCCGCTACCTGCTACCGGCTACGCACTAAACTGGAAAGTGAGAACGCGCTAACGCGCTAACGCTAAGTTTAAATACTGCCCGCTAATGCTGCGTTTACACGCTTGCGAAGGATTGGCGAACCTTCGCAAACCACAAGCGTCCACAATTCTCGCTTGGAATTTGGAAGGCGTTTACACGCTTGTGACTGCGTCAGTGTTCTACGTACATCCAAGCATGGCGGACGTCGATCTTGTATCGGCTGTTACCTTTGGTTTAACCTACTTTTAATTTTTTTTCCAGGTTTTTTTTAAATAAATAAATAAATATCCCTGGACATTCCACACAGCGTCATCTAGTCCCAAGCTAAGCATTTTAATGCTTGTGTATGGTAACCAGATGACTGATATAAGTAGGTACTACATAGATATATTTTTTTTTGTAAATAGGTACATAAGTAGGTAGGTACATATTATACGTAGAAAACAACCAGACACGAAACAAATATTTGCAGATCATACAAACATTTGTCCCGTAGCGGGGATCGAACCCGCAATCTCTGCACCTCAGGCGGGCTTTCGCCCACTGTGCCACAGAGGTCCTCAGAAAAATGTTTTCGAAAAGTTGTCATCAATATTTATTTTTTGGATTTTAATTCCTTTACTGGCTTTCCCATTAACTGGGCAAGACGACTTCAAGCATCTGCAACTTTTTTGATATTTTTGGTAATTTTTCAAAAACGATAAACTCTCTTCGTTCGACCAGCCACTCATTTTGAAGTCAGAACTAGACGTGCGTTCGCCACGAGATCACAGCGGCTACTAAGCGCGCGCCAGCGTGTAAACGCGACGCAATCGATTGCCGCAATCGCCCTTTGATTTGTGTTCAAAAACCGACACTAGACCCGATCGGATACAAGCGTCTACAAGCTCACGCAAACCAACACAAACACCCTCTTTACACGCTTGCGATTGCGGAGGCTTGCCAAGGTTCGGCAAGCGTGTAAACGCACCATAAGCTATTAAAAATAGCAGGCAGAACCATTAGCAAATGTAGCGACTTAACGTTAGCCTCATACGCTAATTAAAATTTGCGGGCAGTAGCAATAGCAAATGTAGCAACTTAACGTTGGAACAGGTACGCGGAACAGGCATTAGAAGCACCTAGCATTAATACTGATGCGATCCTTGAGGTCCTACCAGAATAAATGATTTTTGTTTGTTTCTTTCTTTCTTAGTTATTCTAAGGGAGTTAGGTAGGTACCTAGGTATTAATTTTTCAATGTAGGTAGGTAGGTACCTATAGGTACTTAGGTATACATTAGGTATATACCTACATTATAGCTGCTGTGTGTGAAGCAAGCCCTAAGGTTTTTAGGTTTTAATCACCAGTAGTTAAAACTTACTGCGATTAAATTAATCAATAAACTTACTTACCAGTTTTCTCTCATTACTGATAGGCACTGCTGCGCAATGTCGTCGATTGCTTTATTTTTTCTGTGTTCGTTAGTATTGCAAAGTGAGTCTTACCTTTATCAAAGACGATTAATATCTTGAAGACAGACAAAGGCCATACCTACACAAAATAGTACCTAACCCTGATCCTGCAGTACCTACCATAAAGCCTGGAAACTTTAAAACATTAATTTTATCCAAGAAATTTCAATACTTAATATAATATTATACAATTAGTACTTAGGTAGCAACAATAGGTATTCAATATAAAAAATTTTTTAGGTAAGTAAGTAAGTAATTTTATCTAGAAAGTAGGTAATTGAGGGTTACGATTTTGTGTATGGCCTTTGTCTGTCTTCTAGATATGAATCGTCTTTGGTTATATATATAATACCTATTATCGCAGTGGGTGAACGCTTCGGCTGCTTAAAATCAAAACATAGTAGGTAACTCCTTAAAACAAAAATGTTCAGGAGAGCCAAAAAACAGGTCGGCTACTTTGAGTCGTTAGCCCGAAGAAACTAGAAGAGATAGCGATTTGGATGTTTTGCGAAAAGTTGTGCTATATCGTTGACATTTTAGTTTGTAATACTGGTAATCGTTTTGGAGTTTAGTTGCACTTAAATCGCTCTTAAGTACCTACTTTATTTTTTGTGTGTATTTACCCAAATAAGACTGTAAAAACAATACTAAAACCATTAATATTTTACAACATTAACAATAGCTATTAGTAGTTAAGTTATAAACTTAACATTTTCAGTAAATTATCTACTGAAAATGTTAAGCAGGTATTAGCATAAAAACCATTAAAATAAGAAAATTCGGCTTTGGCACAATCATTACACGAAAGCTAGCACAGCTGCCCACTAGTTCTGTTAGCTTTGTTAAGAAGATATTGCAAATAAAATTCATTTTTAAGATTATGTCACGTTTCTTACTAAAAAACTGGACTTAATAAGTGAAATTTCATTGATTTTACAGCCGGCGCCAAATTATAAACATAGCAAGTTGGTATTTCAAATTCATAACTTAGTAAGTCGCTTGAGCTGCTAGGGTTTTAAAATTGTAGTTTTTTTTAAGTTTTTTTTTATAATCATGCCAAATTTCTTAGACTTGCTAAATTAGGTACCTACTTATATTTTTAAATTTACTTACGAAACTGGGTGTTTTAAGGTCCACATCGTTTTGATACTGACTAGTAGGTAGGTACCTAAGTCGAAAATGCCAAAAAACGAATTTTTCAAAAAACACCTGTTACTAGGTTTTGAATTTGGGCAGCCGGCTTGCCTGAGACGCGAAGATTGCGCGATTGGCGTGACGTTGCTTAGCTTTGGGAAAATGTCCTAGAATTTTATTAATAGACTTGATGTTCCCAGTGTTTCTTGTGAGCGTAGCGAGCCACGACAGCGTGCCCGAAGCGAGCCGGGACAGCGTGCCCGCAGCGCGCCGCTCCTTCTCCGTGTCCAAGCTGAAGCTCAGCGCCTTCGCCCCCGGGATCGGTAAAAAGGCGCGTCGCATCGTCAACTTGGGGAGAATGCCGGCGCTTTACAAAAATTAATGATAATACAAAAATCTAACAATCGTTCTCTTGTTCTTTGCTGTCAACTACGTCTGAACGCGGGGGTCCGTGGGTCCGTCTCCGTGGTCAAGTTGGTTGGCAGTCCGACTTGAGGACGATCACTTGCATCATCGCGCCTATCGCAAAATCAAAAACTTTGTAAAGAGCTTTCAATAGTTTTAGTTAGTAGTAGATACCTACCTACTTAAGTACCACATAAGCAAATATATTTTGAGTTGTGTTGTGTTGGGTCGTTTACTCCCACCTGTTCTGTTGAGTAGTTCTGTTGACAGAACAACTGGGATTTTTTTTCTCATTCGTTGGGTGGGTGTCATAATATTATAAAAGGGCTCTGTCTGTTTGTAGGTAGGTAGCATTACAAAATGGTTTTACTTTTCATTCTAAGATGTTAGGTAACTGTAAAGTTTGAAATACCTAGGTAAGACCTAGCTCGGTAGGTAATCAATCAGTTGAGAAAATTAATTTCACAATAAATTAAATTTAACAATAATTTTTTAAAATATCCACACATTGCAAGACAGTTTTTTTTATATAGAGCCGTTCTGCACTCTCGAGAGTACAATTCTGTCAGGATTTCTTACACTTCTATAATATAGGTCACGTGCTCTTCTAAACCAATCAGTTGTTCCTAACGAACTTAGCTGACTCAAGAATGTACAAGCTGGGCAATGTCAATAATTCTAATTTCCGAAAGAACGGCTTACATGACTCCCACGGAGGTATACCTACCAACTAATTGCTCGTATGCATCTTTTTTGTGCGATAAAAGCCTTTTTCACATCTGTAGAGTTACCCCAGAAAATAAGACCATATTTCAGAGTAGAGGCCACGTATACATGATAATAATAATAATAATAAGGGCGCAGGGCACCTTTGAGGCGAGGTGTCGGGGAGTAGCGACCCCGCGGACCCGAGTGCTCCTGGGGGAGGTCACCGTTCCTCACCTCCGCTTGCCTTTACTGGCCGGCCGGAGTGAACACTGACGAGGAACAGGTCCCCCACCTCCGTGTTGCCTTCACTGGCCGGACGGAGTGGAGTCGCTAGAGCATTGCTCGGGGGCTGGCGGTGTTACGTAAGTGGTGAGTGGGCACGTGAAGCTGGACCCTCAGGGAGCTCGTGATCGTCGTTTAAAACCCGGTAACATCTCAACCACCCTCTAGCTACTCACTTCATGTTGCCCCCTTGTTGCGACATTTGCAACTATTTTGGGGGGCCCAGTTGTGAGTTGGCGAGTCTCCGCCCGCCATTTTATACATGTTTGTTAACATTGTGTCGGCGGGTGCCATAGTCCCCATAGTTTCCCGGTAACCAGTCCACTACCATCCCACCCCCATAGCCCGGTAGTAGTTTCCCACATTTTTAATAGTCCTGCACAGACCGGGGACTGTCTTTGGATGCATTTCTTGAGTTATTCAGGGTAGTCACCGGTATGTGTCTCCATCACAAAAACATCAAAACTGTCAAAAGGGCCTCTGTGTGTTGGCTTCGGCCCCATGCATGCCTACCGAAGGTCCGGGACTCCATACATAATAATAATAATAAAAGCTTTTATTTCCTTACATAGGTACATGATAAAAATACTTAAATACTAAGTAAGTATAGGTACCTACTAATTCTACACAAATATTGCTTTTGATACTTTAAATACTTATTCTACATAAGTACTCTTATATACTTCTGCAATGGTGTGTTGTTCTTATTCTAATGTAAGGACCGCCTTAGCGGTGAAAGCCTCCTCCATATCTTTCCACTTATCTCTATCCCTAGCGTCTCTGCTCCATGTGTTGCCTGCTAGTCTGACTATGTCATCACTCCATCGTTTATGCGGTCTTCCCTGTTTACGCTTTTTATTCATCGGGTACCAATTTGTTACTATTTTGGACCATTTCTCCTCTGTACTTCTCTGAATATGACCGGCCCATTTCCACTTAAGCTGAAGAACTCTTTTGACCGCATCTTTGGCTTTAGTTTTATTCCTGATAAACTTATTTCTGACTTTGTCTTATAATTTGTGACCACAGTAGCTTCGCTCTTAACCATTCTGACATATTTTAATGCGTTTTAAGTTCTGCACAGTAAGAGGCCATGTCTGACAAGCATAAGTTAGGCACGGTAATAAGCACATTTCCATCGCTTTAGTTTTAAGTGAAATGGGAAGGTTACTTTTAAAAATCTCCTTCATGGACCAGTAAGTACTTATTCCATGTACTTTTTGTTCTTCTATCTATTTCCAGTTCCGTGCAGTTTTTAAAGGAAATGAGATGTCCTAGATATATAGGTGTGTGTAGGTGTCCACATACCTACTCGAGATCATCAGATCGTAAAGTTATGGGTAAAATTTGCTTTTTTCTTTATTTACATCTTTTTTTTTTTTTTGACGGGCGGAAATCTGCATACAGACTTTCCGTCGTTACGTCGAGGGAACGTAACTGGAGGTATTTGAGGTTTATCGAGCACTTGAAGAGCACCCACTCGACGACTCACTAAAACCGACCGGTGACGGTGACCCTCCTCATTGCATATGAGGAACTCTGGGATCTCCAATTGGAACGCACCAGTGACCCTCTGCAGTTTGCACAGAGCACAGTCCCGATAATGGCACCCATAGCCACGACCGAAACCCACGCACATGGCTGTTACACCACGTGCGCGGAGCTCACGACGACACCGAGTCTCCCTGGTATCGCCGCCCTCCCGAGACCCGCATGATGGGCAGCCAGAGCCCTCACCCCAACCACCCACGAATCCGAAAAGCCCCCTGTTTGGCAGGGGGTACCACTCCGCCCCTTACGGGGCAGGCGGATAGGGCCGATGTTGCCAACGACCCGTTGCCGCCTCCATCCCGAGCAGGTTCGGCCTCGCTCCGAACCCACTCAGCGGCTTCCCACCTTTCGGTGTTCCACCGCCTGATGTAATTTTTTAAAGAGGTTTTCTTCCTCGCTCAGCAGTTTCCTCTCCCAGACAGTTAAGGGACTGGTAGCAAGGCAAGTCAGTCGACTTAAAAAAACACGACCGAGTCGCCAAGCTACCCACATCCCAAAACCGTCGGAAAACTCCACCATCAGAAGTAATTTTTTAAAGAGGTTTTCTTCCTCATGCAGCCCACAGGCTTGTTCATGCCACACATCCCTTTCAAGGGCGTGCGACACGACTTGCCCTTTCACGGGGCCGCTAGAGAGAAAACCAGCCTCACCCTGGTCTCACTCAGCAGCTTCTACCTCCGACAGTAAGAGACTGGTGGCAAGGCAAGTAAGCCTGCCTATGACCTAGTCGCCAAGCCACCCACATCCCAGAACCGCCAGAGGGGTCCGCCAGGGTAATTTTTTAGAGAGGTTGTCTTCCTCGCAGCCCGAAGGCCCTCAGTTCCACAAGGCCCTAGGGACCCTGCGGAGTTCCGAGCTCGGGACGTTGGCGGAAGAACACTTCTTCCGGTGCCTGCTCGGCGGCCGTGAGGAAGCACGCCAAGCCGGTACGTCCCGGCTTCATCCACTGCGCCCTCTGCTATTCAGAGGGACGCGCGGAGAAGCTCACCCCCCCCCGTCAGACCATCAGTTCATTTGACAACAAGATCCCCCTAGGTGGCAGCCACGGGGAAAGTTATTGTCGGACTTAACAGGGCACACCGGCCCTCGGCTGCCGTTCCCCCTGGATCCCTCATATCCATAAGGGACAAGCATCCTTGGGCACACGAGAAGGTTGTCTGACAAGTGCCCCTCCTTTATTTACATCTAGGCCAACTTTTAAACTTGCTTCACACAGTGACTCTATCATGTTTCGCATTTCCTCCGGGTCTTCTGAAAATAGCACAATGTCGTCCGCGAACCTCAGATTTGATAGGCATCTACCATGAATTCGTATAACCTTCGCTTCCCAATCTAATGTTCTAAAAATTTGTTCAAGCACCGCAATAAAAATCTTGGGTGAGAGTGGGTCCCCTTGTTTCACACCTCTCTCAATTTTAAAACTAGGTCCTGGCTTTTCTAACATAATTCTTGAGTTGCTATTTTTATAGATTACTTTGAGCAGATCGATGTAAGTAACCTTTGTTTAAGCCTTGTGTTGACAGAGCTTCCCAAATGCTGTTGTGTGAGATTGAGTCAAAAGCTTTGCTGTAATCTATAAAGCAAAGGTACAAGGGCAGATCGTATTCTTTGTATCTCTCAATTATCATTTTCAGTGTGTGAATGTGTTCCACGGTAGAGTAAGTGCGGACAAATCCTGCCTGCTCTTTTGGTTGATTTTCGTCCAAGATTCTCGTGAGGCGACGTAGTAGAGCCGCACGCAGCGAATACTTTATACACACTGGACGATAGGCTAATCGGTCTATAGTTCGATATAAGCGTTCGGTCTCCTTTTTTAAAGAGCAATGATATGTTTGAACATGTCCATTGACTTGGTATTTCGTAGCTGGTAAGTATTGAATTAAATAGGTTCGTAAAGGGTCTGATAAGACTATTTTTAGCAGTGATGATCATTTCGTTTGTTATCCCGTCTGGACCAGGGCTCTTTTCTGTTTTTAATTTATTTATTGAGTGCTCAACTTCGTTTTCTTGGAATTTTGGTATAGAGTCTTTGTTAAGGGCAATCGTTTCTTCGTGTTGTGAGGTAATGTCTTCTTTCGTGTACAGTTTTTGATAAAAATCTGTTGCTATTTGCATTAACTTTTCTTTATTCGTGACAGGAGTAGGTACCTACCAACTGAATTTTGGAGTTGACTCATTATTGGTTTTGATTTATTGAGATGTTTATAAGCCCTTTTGATTGCGCCTGTTCGTTCTAATTAATTTTCTATTGTATCCAATCTGTATTTTTTCTCATTACTTCTTATTTCTTTGTGAATTTTTTTATATAATTTACTAAGTTGATATTTTTCTTGTTTCGATTTATTTACTTTGTATTTTAGTGCTTGTCTTTGATCTATTAATTTCTTGATATTTTCTGTTATGATTGCTTGATTTTTCACCGTTTTCTTAGGTATTCCCGCTTGGTTGGAGCTTTGTATGATATCGTTTATTATCGTAGTAGGTATTCTTGTAGGGGAGAGGGGGGCACCTTCGAACACTTTTTAGATTTTAAATTATATCTCTCTTAAGGCGTTATAAATCAAGATGTATTGTATTCTATAGATAAGTATGGGGTTTTTACTTAATAATAAAAATGATATTTACTTATTTTGACCCATAGAAATCCAACAATTTCCATTTAAAAAAAATACTTTTTTGTTCAAATGTGCCCCTTTCGCGGGGCACATTTGAAACCCCTAGGGGCAGTTTTGAAACCCGAGGATAAAATAAAAACCAAGTAACTTGGAATATCATTAACACTATATTTAAGTTATTTGCATCATAAGTTATCATTGAGCATTGCACTCTTATTCCTACACTAATAATTAGTTAAAGAAAATGAATCATAGTCGGAACAGTCCGGGGCAGTCTTGAACAAGATCAAATTAATTTATTTTTATTCGTTATAACAGAGAGCAAAATGAATATTGCAAAATAATCATATAAAATAATCTATATGATAGCTTAACTATAAAAATATAACAAAACAGTTTTAGAAACGTACTTTAAATGATTTAACTATAAAATAAAAAAATATAATACGGCTACCAAAACATTTTATTCAAAAGTGCCCCAGTATTTTATTTCAAATCTGCCCCAATACCATATTTTATAAATAAACATCTCTAGATAAAAAACTTGCTTGAGATCAAAGTAATTTTCATTTGATATACACGGGCTATAATATATACAACACTATTAAATAATAACACATTGAAAAATATACCTACGTTGTCACTAATTTGCTTACAATTTAAAAAAATATTTGATATTCCAGACCATGTAAACCAACCGTTGAATTATTTTCAAAATGACACTGTCGTTGACGTTAGTTGGGAACTGACAGAAGTGAAGTTCGGTGTTAAGAGTATTTCTAAGGTTTCAGAGGATAAGAAAGATAAAGGATGCATTCATAAAACCACTAATTCAAAACTGCCTCTGTTCGAAAGTGCCCCCCTCTCCCCTACTGATTTATTTTTAGTATCGTCATAATTATTTTTGGAATGTTCTGTGGTGTATTTTTCGTGGTTCATGTATTTCTGTGGTTTTGAGACAAAGTTTGATCTTTTTCGGTATATTCTGCTTGTATTTGTGTTAATGTTGCTCGAACCAGGCGATGCTCGCTGGAGTGTTTGAATCTACTTATTTAGCTTTTTAGATACCTGAGGCCCTAGCCATGTTACATTTCGACCATCGCTTTCGATTAGAAACTAAAAAAAATGTACCTATAGGAATAGACATACGAAAACTCGAGCGATCAGAAATGTCAAATCAAAGGTGTAGCGATGATAGAAATCGATTCGCTTCATAGCGAATGCCGGTTGGCTAGGCCCTCTGATCGACATGTGACTTCCAATTACAGTTTTCGTCTAATTTTATACCTAAAAATTTTGTTTCATTAACTACTGATAATTGTTGTTTTTTAAAGCATAGGTAAATTAAGTTTGAAATAGTAGTTTATGCAACAAGGGCTTAGATTAGAGTAGTGTATTATGTAGCGGGCGCTATATTGAACCCTGAGTAAGAGGGATTCTAGATATGGCTAGAATCCTGAGTACGAGGGGTTCAAGATCGCCCAAGACAAATACACATTTAAGCCAGTGATGCATACACTACTTATTATACTTTCTGCGAGGTAATTGAAACCAATAACTGCTATAAAGAAAGTACCTACATAAAGGTGGTTGTATGCGTCAAACTGTTTAGATGCAATGATATTTTATTGTGAGTTTTTCTGTAGGTACCTATGTTATCATTTTCGTTGCACTGCCTACAAATTAAAAAAAATATCTCCTCCTCGCGTCGTTTTCCTCAATGCTGAGGGTCGTGACCCCCTCCACGGATCACTTTCTCTCGGACGATGTTGCGCCATTTTGTGCGGTTCTGCGCAGTTCGAATGGCTTCGTGAAACTTAGAATCCAGAGTAGTGCGGATCTGATCGGACCAGCGTATCGGACTTCTGCCTCTAGGTCTTTTTCCATTGACCTTGCCAGTGATGACAAGCTTTTCTAAATTATCACCACTTTTCCGCGCTATGTGGCCAAAATACTCAAGGACTCGCTGAAGACAGATTGAAGATAGTCTAGTTGTTATCTTGAGTTCCTTAAGTATTAATACGTTGGTCCTTTTTGCCGTCCAGGGGATTCGCAACATTCTTCTCCAGCACCACATCTCGAAAGCGTCTACTCTTTTGCGGTCAGCTGCTCTGAGGGTCCAGGTTAAAAAATATATACTTAATGATTAAACATACATTTACGGGTATTTATCGCTATTTAAGTACCTTTATTTAATTTTAATTTTATCCCGACGTTTCGACTGGATTGCACCAGCCGTGGTCACGGGCAGACTGAAGTGTTGGAGGTACACCACAGCAAAGCGAAGGCATTTATTTTTCTACCCTCACTTGATCTTCATAAATGTTAATTAGGGCCGGTTCACACTAGGACAGCACACTACACTAACAGTATCTGTACACCGAGAACATTTTATTTGACGAGTAGGTACACTTTGCTATTACTGGATTCCACGAGGACGAGAGTCGGAAGCCGTCTTCACGATTATAATTAGAATATTTCTTAATCTCAATCGCTTCTCGAACCATTCTCTTATAATAGTGCTTCTCGTTGGCAAGGACCTTTGGGTTGTGTAACTCCATCCAGTGATTAGGTCCTGAGTCTACTATGTGCTCTGCTATTAGCAGACTTTGCGGTCACAGGGCCGGTTCACACTAGGACAGCACACTACACTAACAGTATCTGTACAACGAGAAGATTTTATTTGACGAGTAGGTACACTTGCTATTACTGGATTCCACGAGGACGAGAGTCTGAAGCCGTCTTCACGATTAAAATTAGAATATTTCTTAATCTCAATCGCTTCTCGAACCATTCTCTTATAATAGTGCTTCTCGTTGGCAAGGACCTTTGGGTTGTGTAACTCCATCCAGTGATTAGGTCCTTCCTGAGTCTACTATGTGCTCTGCTATTAGCAGACTTGTTTACTTGTCGATTTTTGACCGCTGCTATGTGTTCCTTAACCCGTTCAGCGACTGTGCGCTTTGTTTGACCTATGTAGGAACGACCGCAGCTGCAATCGATTTTATAAACACCAGGAACCTGGAAAGGTACTACATCTTTCGGTGTACGTAAACGCTTAGCCACTTTGGTGAGTGGAGTATAGATCGACTTTATTGAAAACTTCTTCAATAGGTTTCCAATCTTGTCCGTAACCCCTTTCACATAAGGCATGAACGCTGGCTGTCTCGCTACATCTGTGTGCTTATGTTTGCGCCTGCGATTAGGATGCCATCCATTAATCCTGTATCCGTTTCGTTTGAGAACCTCCTGAACATGTTCCAGCTCCCCGGGTAGATGTTCAGGGTCACAGAGATCATAGGCTCTGTTCATAAGTGATGAAACTACTGACCCAAGATGTAATGGATGATGGTGTGAAGCAGCATTTAGGTATCTGTCCGTGTGTGTCGGTTTTCTGTACACAGTATGCGACAAAGTTCCGTTGGACCTCACCATCACTTTAAGATCTAAAAAGGCTAAAGACCTGTTTTGCTCCATTTCATAAGTAAACCTTATCTTAGGGTGTATGAAGTTGAGATGTTCCATTAGCTGATCGACTTCCTGTTGACTTCCATTGATAATGCAAAACACATCGTCAACGTACCTTTTCCAAAGTTTTACACCGTGAGCTGATAGGTTAATCATGCTTTCAAAGTGTTCCATCCAGATATTGGCAAGTACGGGAGCTACAGGACTACATAGCTACGCCATCAATCTGAAGGTAATGTTGCCCTTGGTATAAGAAAAAATAATAATTAAGAAATATTCTAATTTTAATCGTGAAGACGGCTTCAGACTCTCTTCCTCGTGGAATCCAGTAATAGCAAAGTGTAGGTACCTACTCGTCAAATAAAATCTTCTCGGTGTACAGATACTGTTAGTGTAGTGTGCTGTCCTAGTGTGAACCGGCCCTAATTAACATTTATGAAGATCAAGTGAGGGTAGAAAAATAAATGCCTTCGCTTTGCTGTGGTGTACCTCCAACACTTCAGTCTGCCCGCGACCACGGCTGGTGCAATCCAGTCGAAACGTCGGGATAAAATTAAAATTAAATAAAGGTAAATAGCGATAAATACCCGTAAATGTATGTTTAATCATGTGTTCTGATCGCGAAAGTTTTAAAAAGACTAAATATACTTAAACACGAAATTTTTTTACGAAATTCATTATCAAGAATTTATTCGAATGTCGAACTAACCACTGTCCTGGACACGACGAAGCATAGCGATAAGATATCGTCGATGGAAATTTCAATTGGCGTAAAGGACAAAACCCAACTTTTCAGGAGAGCCAAAAAACACTTTTTTTTATAAAATATTTTTTAACTCTATATATATTGTACTTACAAAAAACATTTCTAAAGGGACTATATTTTATTTGACAAGCTCTATTCGTTGATATTATTAAAATTACTCTACATACTAGGTATATTTAAAAAGTTTTTGTCCTTTACGACGTAGCAATTTTGGTGGTTTTTAGACATACGCCGTCTATTTTTGTTTAACGAAATGAAAATTTTGGTCGTATAGGACATTCTATTAAATAATATACCTGAATTTGTGTCTTAAGGCCTTATAGGATGTCAGAAGGCGTCAGAGTGCTTCAGTTTATCCTATACTATAACTACAATACTGTATTATTCACTTTGAAAAAAATACACCGTAAAGTTGAGGATTCATACTAAACATTTTAAATTACGAAAACACGATTCCTTAAAATTTTCTCGATAGAAAAAAATCGTAAACTTAGGTCCAAAATTACATTAAAACCCTTGCAATTAAATAAATACTCTATACTAGATCACAAAACTTTGTGTAATAATGTAACTAACAAAGAAGCCGGTTTTTGAAAAATATTTTTATAAAAAAGAGATTATTTTCGCCGCTACAACAAAAAAGGTAAAATTTCGTGCGTAGTAACCAGTGTACACAGGTCCGCCCTACCGCTCGGCCCGCAACTGGCCTCCGGGCCATTCCCGCTTCGGCGTTCGGACGGGGAGGCTGTGTCGCTCGCGCTCATTTCGGACCGGCGCAATACGCGAAAATTAAAATTACAGCTATGGGAGACCATTGTAATAAAAATAACGGAAATGGAGACAAAATAAGGCGATAAACATGGTCAGCATAGTAAAGTGAGTACCTACTTACCTACTTATTCACCTACCTACACTACATAATTATGCTACATTCACACAACCTTAGACTAAGTACCTAATTCATGTTTTTGATTTTATTTTGGCTACCTACACATAAATAATGTGATCAGAATTTTGCAATAAGTATAGGAGTAGGTACCTAGACCTACTGGTAGGTACTATTGGTAGGTATGAGTAGGCATTTACGTATACCTACTACCTACGTACACATAAAATGATGATCATTTTTCATTCGTAGGTAGGTAGGTACATACTTATCAATCTTATCATAGTACCTACTTACGACTTTACGAGTGGTACCTACGGGCATGATTGAATTTATGAAAACGATAAAAAGTGGCCTAAGTATAATGGTATTTTATTACCTACTAGCTAACTTGGCCGTGGCTTCGCTCACGTGGTACCTACCTTGATAAAATATAGCCTATGTTCATTTGGAACGTCTAAGCTACAAATAGGTGAAAGAATTTTTGAAATCGGATAAGTAGGTAGTTTCGGAGATTACCCCAAACATAGGTACAAACAAACAAACAAACCAACATTACCTCTTTATAATATTATAGTAGATATAGACAGGTCATATAAACTACCTAATGCACTTACTTATATTTAGGTAGGTAAGTACTTAGGTAGGTAACAACATTGGTAAGCCAGATACCTACCTTGAAAGTTTAGTTAGTTATACAAGTATTATACCTTGGTGTTCATATTTTCAGAAGTAGACGACATCAGCTGCTGTCAGAACAATGTGATACAACAGTACAAACTGAAGATATGAGTACCTAATAAATGACTTTGTTATGGATAATATTTCGTCGGATCAGTAAGTAGGTACCTACCAATATCTATCTACTTACTTACCTAAATATTTACATACGTACTTTTTTACTCATAAAATTTTTCAACATACAAAATAATGTGGATAGCTCAAATCGTCATTTGTCCTAAACTGTTTGCATGCGTGATTATTTATGTTCATAATAATTATAACCATAATCGTGGACTGCCAAAATAATGTGGATAGCTAAAATCGTCATTTGTCCTAAACTGTTTGTATGCGTGATTATTTATGTTCATAATAATTATAACCATAATAGTGGACTGCCAAAATAATGTGGATAGCTAAAATCGTCATTTGTCCTAAACTGTTTGCATGCGTGATTATTTATGTTCATAATAATTATAACCATAATTGTGGACTGCCAAAATAATGTGGATAGCTAAAATCGTCATTTGTCCTAATAGACCATTGTCGATAGCTTTTGAAACAAAATTAAATCATAGTAGGATGAAACCCATTGGAATAGGAGGATAATGTTATAAAAATTAAAGGAAAAATAATTTACGGGCGATCTGCGGTCGGGAAGGGGATAGGGGTGAGCTTTTAAGGGTAAAAAACGGCTAATCTCGATTTCCGGCAAAACTAAAAGTCCTATGAAAAAAAAACAAATGGCAAAGTTGTAGGTAATAAAAAGATCTAATACTTTTGCATCGACATTTTTTTCACATAACCTCAAAATGTATGTGATAAATTCTTAAAACCAAGTTTTTAGTTTTTTATTTGTATCTTTTACAAACAAATTATTGTTTTCACGAAATTTGGTGAAAACTTACCTTTTTATGTCAAAAATATGGTGTAATTTATTTGATTTGAAATATTCATTTTATCACCTTATTTTTAATTAAAATTCGAAAAACCAATAGTAAATCTTCTCAGAAAATGAAAATGAATAACATAATCAGAATAAAGTATCTAAATTCAATAGTACGATTTATATTTAAATTTACATATTATAAGATTTTCTATGACATAAATGTAATTAGAATTAAATAAATCAAGTTGATTCATTTTCTGAGAAGATTTACTGTAGTAATATAAACATTTTTTTACACCATCGGAAAGTAGAGATATTATCATGAACAGAAAGCACACCAACTATTTGAATAAAGCTGATATTTTGACAGGTGAATTTTAGATTGAAAATTAGGGTGGTTTTTCGAATTTTAATTAAAAATAAGGTGATAAAATGAATATTTCAAATCAAATAAATTACACCGTAATTGGGACATAAAAAGGTAAGTTTTCACCAAATTTCGTGAAAACAATAATTTGTTTGTAAAAGATACAAATAAAAAACCAAAAACTTGGTTTTAAGAATTTATCACATAAATTTTGAGGTTATGTGAAAAAAGTGTCAATGCAAAAGTTTTAGATCTTTTTATTACCTACAACTTTGCCATTTGGTTTTTTTTCATAGAACTTTTAGTTTTGCCGGAAATCGAGATAAACCGTTTTTTACCCTTAAAAGCTCACCCCCATCCCCTTCCCGACCTCAGATCGCCCGTAAATATTTTTTCTTTTAATTTTTATAATATTCTCATCCTTTTTCAATGGTTTTTATTCTACTGTGATTTAATTTTACTTTTCATTATTTTTGAAGGCTTCACCCTGTTCTATAAACTGTTTGCATGCGTGATTATTTATGTTCATAATAATTATTACCATAATCGTGGACTGCCAAAATAATGTGAATAGCTAAAATCGTCATTTGTCCTAAACTGTTTGTATGCGTGATTATTTATGTTCATAATAATTATAACCATAATAGTGGACTGCCAAAATAATGTGGATAGCTAAAACATTATTAATTGTTTGTGTTTGTTGCAGAATGCAAATGCCATTGGACACAAAGCAAACATATTGTTGCCTGAGCTGTTCGATCCACCACGTGCCCGAAATATGCCGGTTTGAGAAATAAATGAGTGTGTATAATTTTTGTGAATCGCTGTCTTATTTGAAAAACACTATTCCCTTTGTAATGTTAGATTCAGGTTAAATCAATTGTTCATGCTAGGAAAATTAGTAAGTAAGTACCTATCAATAACAAAATTATTAATTTTATGTCAGATGTATTAGATGTTTTTGTCGTGATTTTGATTGCAATTGTGTTAGTAATTGTATCTATCCTAATATTTATCCGATCTGATCTCCATAATAAACTATTATCATCTTGCATAATTAAAATTAAACTCATAAAATATGATAAAATTATTTATTCAGTGCTTTTAAAAAAATATGGCTAGCAACAATCATGCCAGTTTATAAATAATAATAACATTAGGACAATTGACGATTATGTCAACAAAAAAAATCAACATCAAGTTTGTCAACAGATGATTTGCAGTATGATTCGAAAATGAATATACGTAATTACAATACCTACCTAGACCTATCACACTAATATTACCTATAACGGTGAAAGTTTGTGTGTGTGTAAGTATGTAATGTACCTACCAAAGTTTGTTTGTTACTCTTTCTTTTTGCTAAACGATTTGAATGAAATTTGGTAAGTACCAGAATTGATTATACACTGTATTAAAGAATAGGCTACTTTTGATCCCGGTATTCCCACGGGAACGGGAACTATTCACCGCGGGTAACACCGCGGGGCGCAGCTAGTTTTCTACAATAGTTTCATTTTATTTCCAAACGTACGGTCGACTCGTACGTGCGCGTGACCTCTGCCGGCCGCGTGGTGAACTGTGCGAGTGAGATAACTGCGAATGCGCGGCACGGCCGGCCAGTGAGGCGAGGGGAAATATTGAATTTGAGCTGGCATTATGTAGGCTCTTAAGTCGATAATTTACTCATAAAAATTAGCTGTAAAGGACAAAATTTTGGTTTCAAACCTTTGTATTCCAATAAAATTAAGATATTTCCCACGTAAAAGTTAATAAAATAACATCTGATATAAATCTCTTTTATTTTTAATTTTTGTGAAATTTTTACAGCAATATTTTTGCACTAGAGAAAGGTATTTAATGAAAATAAAGGGCATTTGTTTGAAAAAAACACTTTACAGAGCTAAGACAACACTGCATTTACATTAGTAATTTATCTAATGTAAATTTCATCATTTTACCAGGCTTTTCATTTTACTCTGGTTTAAATAAAACCTAGTTATAATTATTTTAATCAGTCTTATGGTTTTTCTGGCACTTTTACTAGAATTTAATCACAAGTGTTCCTACAATTGAATCATACACAGTAACAACTAATTAATATAGAATAAATGTACCTACTTACTCTAACTTTGAACAACTCTATTACAAACATAAATCCAGACATCGCAACAATATTCATACCAAAACTAAATTTATCTTTGCAGAACTTCGAAACTGAAATTAATTCTACTCTGGAAAAAATTGTATACCTACTGGTTAGATGAAATAAATTTAAAAGTAAATGTCAATAAAACTTTATACCTACATGCAATTTAAAAACTACAAAACTAAACCCTTGACTATTGACATTAAATACAACAGCATTTTAGTAAAAGAAGCAAAAGTAACAAATTTTCTAGGCGTTACCATTGACTTTCACTTGTCATGGAAAGCTCACGTTAGCAAAGTTAATAATAAGTTATCTCAATATACATAATTATGCTCTCTCTGTACTAACAAATATTTCATCCAGAAGTATTGCAAAAAGTGCATATCATGGTTATGTTTACTCTCAGTTAACATATGGGATCATTTTTTGGGGAAATTCAGTTAATGTTAACACTACTCTATTGGTTCAAAAAAGATGTTTAAGAGCTATTTAGGATTTCACAGCACTGATTCGTTACGTGGTTTATTCAAACATGAGAATTTTTTAACACTTACGGGAATTTATATTCTAGAAACATGTTTGTTTGTAAAAAATAACCAGGAATACTTCTTTGCAAATAAATCTAAACGCAACCTCCGTACTATATATAAATATAATATTATATGTATTCCTCAAGTTAATAATTGTATGTTTCACAAGAGTACTTACTTAGGTACTACTCCTCTATTAGAATTTATAACCATTTACCTCAACACTTAAAATCTCTATGAACTGGCTTATTTCCAAAGTGGATTACGATCTGCAGGAATTTTTCAGTGATTGAAGGTATTGTGACTTGTGAGCTTTACTAAGTAGTTATTAAGTTTTAATATGTTGTACGTCCGAAAAGGGCAAACTGTTTGCACTTATATTTAAACACAAACCTACCACCTTTGTAAAAATTTCAACAGTTTACAATAAAATGATCTATCTATCTACTCGTATCTATCTAAAAAATGATACAGAGCTGCAGGTACAATTTTGTTTTTGTTTTGTCTGGTACAACCGTAAATACGCTAAAGCTTGTTTCATTTCTAATTAATTATTTGTGTCGTATAGGCCATCACAAAAAAAAAAGTTTAATACGACCATCCTTTTTCGTTGTGATGTCCTTTACACCCATATTACGAAAAATGCAAAAATTGCAAGAACTTTACACCACAAAATATGTTTTCTCTTACCAAAATATACCTTAAAATGCTTGGTCGTAAAGGTCATAAACATTGGAATTTAGAAACTTTGACTAAGTATACCATTCGATAGATCTCGGCGAGCTGATTACGGCAATACATATAACTCAATATCGCCATTTTGTCCTTTACGCCAATTGAAATTTCCATCGACGATATTGTTATTGTTAAGTTTAACTAGGTTTGAGATTAGACCGATAACTGTTAAACTTATATATTATAGTATAGTTAGACTCCTTACTTTACTGGAAAATTCTAGAAATCGATATTTCTCGATGCCCACCGCGCGGCGTGCGAAAGAGAAAGAAATAGCGTGCTTACGCGCACCAAATATTCATACTTATGTTATCATTTTCGTTGCACTGCCTACAAATAAAAAAAAATATACTTAAACACGAAAATTGTTTACGAAATTCATTATCAAGAATTTATTCGAATGTCGAACTAACCACTGTCCTGGTCACGACGAAGCATAGCGATAAGATATTGTTTTTGTTAAGTTTAACTAGGTTTGAGATTAGACCGATAATTGTTAAACTAATAGGTAGCTACATAAGTGTAGTTAGACTCCTTACTTTACTGGAAAATTCTAGAAATCGATATTTCTCGATGCCCACCGCGCGGCGTGCGAAAGAGAAAGAAATAGCGTGCTTACGCGCACCAAATATTCATACTTATGTTATCATTTTCGTTGCACTGCCTACAAATAAAAAAAAATATACTTAAACACGAAAATTGTTTACGAAATTCATTATCAAGAATTTATTCGAATGTCGAACTAACCACTGTCCTGGTCACGACGAAGCATAGCGATAAGATATTGTTTTTGTTAAGTTTAACTAGGTTTGAGATTAGACCGATAATTGTTAAACTAATAGGTAGCTACATAAGTGTAGTTAGACTCCTTACTTTACTGGAAAATTCTATAAATCGATATTTCTCGATGCTTACCGCGCGGCGTGCGAAAGAGAAAGAGATAGCGTGCTTACGCGCACCAAATATTCATATACTCGGCTCTTGATTGTTATAGATTTTTCTGGAAAGTTCCCGATCCCGAGTAGCCGTACTATAAATATTTGCGCATTTTTGTATCGAGTCAGTTTAACTTTGTAACTGGAAGTGTAAAGAACAGTTTAACTTTGTAACTGGAAGTGTAAAGAACAGTTTAACTCTGTACCTAACTGAAAGTGTAAAGAACAGTTCTTCAGTACAAGGCAAAGTGTAAACAAGTAAAGGAAACCAGTGAAATAAAAGCAAGAAAGAAATTACCAACAAGTTTTACTAGTACGAAGAAACCCAAATACAGTCCACTATTATCCCGAACATTCTTGGTCCATCGAGAACCGGATTGAAAAGGATTGCGGCCAACGGAGCAAAAAAAAGGAATCGTCCAGAATGGTTGTCACCAGGAGTCAAGCGGATGCAACAGAACGTTGTAAAGCCGAGCAAGAAAGGCAGGCCGCCGACATGGAAGCAATCACAATGGAACGAAGACGCAGGCTGTCACAGGAACCACCTGCATCACCGAGTACGCGAGTAACCAGAGTCGACCCAGCCACAAGGTCGACTACGGACATCCACGCCGGAACAAGCATGGGACGCCTCAGGAGTGAACGATCTCCCGCCCGGAGCATGCGCTCTCTACGATCGAACGGGAGCACATCGGCAAGGGCACGGATGGCGGAACTAGCGGCGGAGGAGAAACTGGCTGAACTCAAGCGGAAAGAACTCCAATTGGAAGCGGAACTGATAAAGAAGAGACTGGCTGCCGATCTAGCAGTACTGGAAGAAGAAGAAGAAAAGAGCATTCACGAAGAGGATCTACCGGAACAGAGCGAGAGATTCAAAGAATGGCTGCATGCAAACACTGGAGGAGAACAGAGCGACGCCAACACGAGGACTGAGAGGAACATCCGATTCAATGTCAGGGACACGTCAACCACGCCGGTGAAGACTAAGAACTCCGCTAACATTGAAGCACTAGCTGAAGCCATTGAAAAGCTAGCAAGACCAAGGATGAAGTGCCAAGATCTGCACGCCTTCTCCGGATCACCGAACGAGTGCCGCCTCAAAGCCGCCTTCAGAGACTCTTCAAAGACATACAAGCTGACACCGGCAGAGAACCTTCAAAGGCTGAGAAGTAGCCTGAAAGGAGAAGCAAGAGAATTGGTTGCTTCACTCCTGTACACCGCAACTGATCCAGAAATGATCATGACAACTTTGGAACAATGCTTTGGAAGACCGGAAGTCATCGTCGACCGAGCCATTGAAGACCTGAAGAAGTTGCCAAAACCTGGAACATCTGCAACAGAATTAAACTCATTCGCCGTCAAGCTTCAGAACGTGGTCGTCGTACTGAAACACATCGGGAACAAAGGATACCTGTACAATCCGATGCTGGCAAGAGAGACATTGGGCAAGCTGAGCCCACACATTCGCTCACGCTGGTGTGACTACGCAAGCGAACAGGGATCGATCGAACCAGAGATCGTGTTGCTGTCACAATTCCTGATGCGCGAAGCGGACAGAGCCCTGCGGTACAGCTATGCACCACTGACCACCACAAGCAAGAAGGAGTACACCCTGAAACCGAGCACAGCATTCAGGAAGAAGACGAACGCCGTGTACAACACCACAGAAGAAACATCTGAAGCCAAAAAGAAATGCTAATGCTGCGAGAAGACGCACAATTTGACCAATTGCCCGAAATACAAGGCAATGACAATTGATGAGCGTTGGGAACACGTGAAGAAGAACAAACTATGCTTCCAATGTATAGTGAAGAGACATCGACGTTTCCACTGCAAAGCAACATCTTGTGGTGTCAACCAATGTCCGCGAAGACATCATCAGACTCTTGATCAAGAAAGAAAAGAAGACGGATCAAGCTCAACCGAAGCGGTCTTGACAGTAGCCACAGCTGCCCCGAACAAAAAGGCAGTGCTACTGAAGATGTGTCAAGTCACCGTCATCGGTCCACGGGGGGAGACCGATACCCTTGCCCTCTTGGATGAAGGAGCTACAGTCACTCTAATTGATGAAGAGCTGGCACGGACAATAGGCGCATAAGGACCTGCATTGCCACTACGAATGCGTGGAGTCAGCACTATACAACAAGAAAATGGAAGTCAACTTGTCACGGTGCGACTTAGAAGCAAGAACAACTAGTTGCATTGCACACGATCCGAGCACGAACCGTTAAGAACATGAAGCTGCTACAACAGTCAATTCCAACATCGCTGCTAGACCAAGACCATCTGAGAGACTTACGTACGACAGGAAGAAGTGTGCTATGAGTTATCACACCCTGGGATCCTGATTGGAGCTGACCATTGGGAATACATAGTCTCACAAGAACTGAGAGTCGGGAAAGCAAATCAACCAGCAGCATCAAGGACACAACTGGGATGGGTCATTCACGGAACCATACCCCGCAGCGGCCGCAGCATCATCGTGAACCAGGACAGTGTGTTTCACATCTTCACGCCGGAGAGCATTGAAAGACAGAATCAGGAACTGCACGAGCTGATAGAGAAGCATTTCAGTATCGAAGCAGTTGGCATCAACCAAAAGCCACGTACGTACGAGTGAACGAGAACTCCGGGCTATAAAGACTGTCGAGCAGACAATACAAAAGATTGACCATGGATACGAAGTTGGATTACCATGGGAGAATGAAGACACGAAGCTGCCTCAGAGCTACAAAATGGCACTTCGTCGTCTGAACAGCATTGAGAAAAAGATGGACGCTGACCCAGTCTTCGCTGAAGAATATACCAAGCAGATTGAGAACTTGCTGCAGAAACGGTATGCTGAACCATGCGAAGGATCGGAGGAGTCCAGCAAAGTCTGCTGGTACTTGCCTCACTTCGCTGTACGCAACCCTAACAAGCCCGGAAAGATAAGGCTTGTCTTCGATGCCGCAGCAAAGAGCAATGGAGTCAGCTTGAACGACCATCTGCTGGAGGGACCTGACCTCTTGATGTCCCTGCCAGGCATCTTGTACAGATTCAGAGAGAAGCAAGTAGCGATCACGGCCGATATACAAGCAAGAGATGTTTCTTCAAGTCAAGATTCGCAAGGAAGACCAACAAGCGCAACAATTCTTGTGGAGAGGCAACGAGAGAACAAAAAAGGCTCCCGAAAGATTCAAGATGACCAGCATGATATTCGGAGCAGCGAGTTCTCCATTTATGGCACACTTCGTACGAGATCACAACGCGAGGGTACACGCTCACACTCACCCTCTCGCCTGCGAAGCCATCACAAGAAGCCACTACATGGATGACCTGGTAGCGAGTTACGAGGACAAAGTTGAAGCCCATCGAGCCGTCACGGAACTACGAGCAGTACATGCGGTTGCTGGATTCACGCTGCGAGGATGGAACAGCAATGACGCTCATGTACTAGAAGACGTACCGACTGAACTTCGAACTACGATACCGACGCAATTCGACGGGAAGGGATCAGAGAACAAGATCCTTGGACTCTACTGGAACGCTGAACGCGATGAGCTTGGATTCAACACTTCCATGAACAGAGTTCCCGCCGAAGTGTGTGCATGCGTACGTGCGCCAACGAAGAGAGAAGCACTCAGCGCGGTTATGTCCATCTACGATCCACTCGGATTGCTCAGTCACTCACTACACGATACGAGCAAAAATCATACTGCATAATTTATGGGATGGCGTATCAAGATGTCATAGGATGAACCGATTCCGGAAGAAGAGAACAAACTGTTTGCCGAATGGCTGGAACAACTGAACGACTTGTCTCAACTTCGACTGGACCCGATCCTGGAGGATGGAATCCTGAGAGTGCGAGGGCGGATCGGAGCTGCCGACGCGCCAATCGCTATGAAGAACCCAATCATCCTGGATGGCCGCCACCACATCACCAGATTCATAACGTTACGGGAGCATTGCGCGGCAGGACACGCCAACAGGGAGCGCGTGACAA
The DNA here is from genome assembly GCA_963582015.1 of Xanthorhoe designata. Taxonomy (NCBI): domain Eukaryota; kingdom Metazoa; phylum Arthropoda; class Insecta; order Lepidoptera; family Geometridae; genus Xanthorhoe; species Xanthorhoe designata. The sequence goes on from OY757058.1 coordinate 2,352,397, forward strand.
ACACCTTGAGGCAGAAGTATCGGATTATTCATCTGCGACCGACTGTGCGCGGGATAGAGCGAGAATGTGGACTCTGCCGCGTGAGAAAAGCCAAGCCGAGACCGCGGGCAACAGGAGATCTGCCGAGAGCCCGCCTCGAGCCATTCCATCCAACGTCCCTTTAGTCAGTGTGGGACTGATTACTTCGGGCCTATGAACGTGAAGATCGGACGACGACGAGAGAAGAGGTGGGGAGCCTTGTACACTTGCCTCACCACTCGAGCCGTTCATCTGGAACTAGTGTCGTCGCTTTCCATAAACTCGGCGATCATGGGGCTAAGGAGAATGGCTGCGCGACGAGGATGGCCTCGACTAATGATGTCGGACAACGCGTCAAACTTCCGCGGAGCTGATAAGGAACTTCGAGCTGCTTATGCGGAATGGGCCCCAGCACTCAGAGAGGAGGGACAATTGCATCGCATGGAGTGGCGATTCATACCCCCTGGAGCACCAAATCAGGGGGGAGCGTGGGAAAGACTGGTGCGATCCGTGAAAGTAGCACTAGCCGCCACCCTGAAAGAAAGGGAACCTCCAGAAGAAGTGCTGAACACCCTACTTACAGAAGCGGAGTTTTCAATCAACGCCAGACCACTTACGCACGTCAGTGTCAACCCTGAGGAACCTGAGGCACTGACTCCGAACCACTTTCTGTTGGGATCATCAGACGGTCTACCCACCACTGGGCCGTGCGACGAAACAGATCGACGAACATGGAGGGCAAGCCAAGCGCTTGCTGACCACTTCTGGCAGCGTTGGCTTCGCGAGTACCTGCCTACATTGGTACCTCGAGGTGAGCCTATGAATAACAAGCAACCGCTACAAGAAGGAGACATTGTCGTCATCATGGACCATACCCTACCTCGAAATGTATGGCCGATAGGAGTCGTCCAGCGAACCTACGAGGGACCCGACGGAGGCGTACGAGTAGCAGACGTTCGAACAAAGACTGGAGTCTTCAAGCGGCCTACCAGTAAGCTCGTCGTGTTGGTAAAAGAAGAGGCTACGCGAGCTACGCCGGGGGGAGGATGTCCTGGACACGACGAAGCATAGCGATAAGATATTGTTATTGTTAAGTTTAACTAGTTTTGAGATTAGACCGATAATTGTTAAACTAATAGGTAGCTACATAAGTATAGTTAGACTCCTTACTTTACTGGAAAATTCTAGAAATCGATATTTCTCGATGCTTACCGCGCGGCGTGCGAAAGAGAAAGAGATAGCGTGCTTACGCGCACCAAATATTCATATAGGTACTCGGCTCTTGATTGTTATAGATTTTTCTGGAAAGTTCCCGATCCCGAGTAGCCGTAGGTACTATAAATATTTGCGCATTTTTGTAGCGAGTCAGTTTAACTTTGTAACTGGAAGTGTAAAGAACAGTTTAACTTTATAACTGGAAGTGTAAAGAACAGTTTAACTTTGTAACTGGAAGTGTAAAGAACAGTTTAACTCTGTAACTGAAAGTGTAAAGAACAGTTCTTTAGTACAAACCAAAGTGTAAACAAGTAAAGGAAACCAGTGAAATAAAAGCAAGAAAGAAATTACCAACAAGTTTTACTAGTACAAAGAAACCCAAATACAGTCCACTATATATTATCCCGAACAACCACTACAGATTATTATTCTAACTTTAAACAAATCCTTTTTGGCGCGCGCGTGAAAATGAAGTTCGTAAAAAGTTTTCATGTTTTTCTTTTTTTTATTTGTAGACAGTGCAAAGAAAATGATAACATACAGCCTAAATCAGAATAAAATCTCATTCCATCTAAACTTTTTTGAAACCAACCTCGATCAAGCACCTACATGGGTTGAATTCCAAATTCAAATCACTTTAATCTCTAGGGGAAGAAAGATATTCCATACAACATTATGTGCCGGCTAGACCGAGGACCTGTAATGACCTACTTTAGGAAAGGTTTGCATGACACTAATATGCCATTGACGAGCAGGTAGTATAAAAAGGTTCTTATTCGAATTATTAAATTGAATGATGCATGTTTTTGTCAGGTTAACATGCAGGTTATTTTCGTCAAGCCATTTAATTATAGAAGTAATTGTATCATTTATGTTATTAGTATAATTAGGTAGGTCTAAGGCAGAGATAGATGATATAATAATAATAATAGAAATGTCATCGGCAAATAATGTACATGGATTTTTATTCACTTCAGGAAGATCATTAATGTAAAGTACCTAGAAATAAAAGAAGTCCCAATACACTAATACCCTGGGGGACCCCATAACCATTGTGCATATAAGTTGATTCTTATTGACTTTAATTCTTTTTTAGCGTCAAAATTATTAATTTCAACACATTGCATTTGCATCCTATTAGTCAAAATCGTGCGCCTCTGATGCCATATTTTTCTAATTTGTCTAGTAATAATGAATAGGAGACAAAATCAAATGCCTTTGACATGTCAAAAAAGATAGCTGCAACTTTTTTATTAGAATCTAGATCGTCAATAATTTTTTTCATAAGTTTAAAACCAGCAAGTGTTGTTGATTTCCCTTCTTGAAACCCGAATTGTTCACTCTTAAAGTACCTACCTATATTTTATGTTTTACAATGAAAGATAAGAGACGCTTCTGCATAGCTCTCTCAAATACCTTAGAGATGACGGATATTAACGTTATGGTTCTATAATTGTCAAGTTGATCACGTTGGTCTTTTTTATAAAGAGGCTTCACATTGCATATTTCAAGGTCTTAGGAAAACAACCTTCAGCAAATGATAAATTGATTAAGTGAGTAATCACTGGGACAATTTCTGTAGAGCATGGTTTTAGAATGTGTGTCGTGAAGCCATCATAACCTACGGCTTTAGTATATCTAAGCGATAGTATAAGCAAGTTGACTTCTTCATACCCAAATGAACCAAATAATGAAGAAATATTGTGTTTCTTTTAATGTACCTATTCCGTAGGTTTTGGTTATGTTTGTTTGTATGAAACGTCATGTCATGTCAACTAGGGGATTCTATTGCCAGCGCTACGTTGCTTTCATCTTAAAAAAATTTTACTCGCTACGCTCGCATCCTTTTCGCAAGATAAAAATGACCCTAAGCAAAACAAAGTGCCACGTAGCTTTTACCTTAAAAAAATTTCGCTCGCTTCGCTCGCCTCCTTTTTAGACCAGACCCTAAGGAAAAGTGCTACGTTGTTGTTATCTTCCAAAAATGCTCGCGTTGTTTCTTCGTCTTTGCGTCAAAAGTCATAAATGATAAAAAGAATACCTACGTTGAAACATGAAGATTCGTAAAAATAAGAGGCGCTTCATGGATTTCGCGCACTGGCGCTGCCGGGTGTAGTCGGCGCGGCCCTGCCCCGAATTATTAGACATGGCGTAAATGGCATTACTACGGAATGTTTCCTTACAGTTACACTCAATAGAAACGATCCCCGAATTAGACTCCGATCACCGCCCAGTGCTCATGCACCTCGAGCCGCCCCCTGATTCCACCCCCTTAACTTAACAAAGGCGGTAGTGAAGCTCGGGAAAGCCTTCGAGCGAGAACATTCTCTCACCGGATTTAGAGAGGATCCCCGAAGACCCCCCGATGATGTCACTGTTGCGATCGACTCCTGTTTGCGAATGACACAGCCTTACCTATATACGGCTCATCCCAATAGGAATTATGCTCATATAAGGCTGCAAAAAGCCCTTCGCCAACTAGGCGAATGGTTCCGCAAATGGCGTATCGAAGTTAATCCCACCAAAAGCGTAGCAGTGTTCTTCAAACAAAACCTATCAAGCCCGATGCAGAGAAGGGGCCCTCTAAGGACTCCTCCTCCTCGCTCCCTCCCTCCCGTAAGCGCAAGCGCAGTAAATCCCAGGCTAAACCTCGTCCTTTGTACCTCTTCGACAAAGTCATCCCATAGGCAATACTTAGGTGTAACGCTTGATTACCGCCTCGACTTCAGAAAGCATAATTATCATAACGGTATCCCCCGCGCGAGGTTCTTTCTGAGCCACCTCTATCCCCTTCTAGGCAGACAAAGCAAAAGTTATTTTGAAATAAATTGACGCTCTTCAAAGCCTGCATCAGACCCGTAGGTACCTACGCCTCCGTGGTGTTCGGTCATTCCAAATTCACTGGAATCCTCCAAAAAGTCCAAAACAAATTCCTCCGTTATGCCGCCAATGCCCCATGGTATTCGCGCAACATATAGATCTCCATCGTGACTTCTGCCTTGAGTGTTGAGTCAATCACCGAATTCGTGAAAAGCCACAAGGCGCTTTTATGATTCGGTCCCTCACACATCGTGTAGTGTTAGAGTGTAGTTTAGTGTAGTATACCTACTGCTCCTTTCAGTTATACAATAGTACCTACTCTGTGTATACTCCTACAATCTACACTAAGTACATCATAAGTCTGGTGCGTTGATATGTCAGTCAGTCAGTAGATAATGAAAGCCTTTTATTTACTTTTCTGTTGGTAACTTGGTGTATTTGAGATAATTTGGTGATCACATTTTTTTTCTTTCGTTAAACTTGTTTTTCACTTTAGATCGGTTGTCTCTCAAATTTCGTGTCGATGCTTTCACTTTTGTTCCTGAAAACAATTAACACTGGTTTTAAATAGCAATGGAGGTGGTTACTAATGACATTACTTAATGAAAACGATGAAATCAAAATAAAACGATGAAATCAAAATTTCATGTTAAACAAACAAGCCATCAAACTATAAATACGAAAACAAACAAGATATGTTTTCCTTCATCATTTGTGTTTTCCTTCAAACGAAAATTGTTCCGTACCGAAGTGAGACGGGAGCAATTTCCTGCTCTCTCGAGGTGCAATTCTGTTGATTGAGGGCTTAGGTACCCTTGGAATATCTCTTTTCCAACAAAAAAATAAATCATCAAAATCGGTTCATAATAAACGACGAAAGTTTTCCGCAAACACACAAAAATATAAATAGCTCTACGGTTGAATTGAGAAACCTCCTTTTTTGAAGTCGGTTAAATAGTAGTCCACTTTGCTCATCCAGGGTAAAAGCTATGGACCTACCGACCGACCGAGACGGAGCGCCCCGCAGCAGAGGTTTTTATTTTATTTTTATCATTTTCTTTTTTTTTAACTAATAAAAAATATAGGTATATTTAAAATTATGTAATGATGTAATATCTATACCTAAAGGTATTTTATGTAATTATTACTTATATTATATGTAATGTTCTTATAAAATGCATGTATTTATTTTATTTTATCTATTTTGTTTATGACGCCACTCTACTTTAGGCCCAGACTGAAAACCAGCGCTTCTTCACCTGGCACCCCCTCGTGAAGCTAGCTTAAAGCTGAGTCTGGACCTTTTGACAACGCCCTTAGGCAGAGTGCCCATAGGTAGGTACTTTAGTTACCTAAGTACGTTTTTGTTTTAATATTTGTTGCCTTAAGCTCTGTCTTTGTATTTTTGATTTGTACCATTTTTGTGTGTTGTCAATAAACCTTTTCTTTCTTTCTTTTTTCTTTCTTTCAGAATGCCAACGCGGGCGTGACCCCGTGCGTGACTCTCATGTGCTGGAGCAGCAACGTCTGTTTTTTCAAATTGACTTTTATCAAGGGCGATAATTAAAATAGATTATCGTCCTTGCTTCTATCAACATAAAAGTCGTGGGACGAAGTGGTCGTTGGGCGTTATAGCTTCACCGGGCTTTGGCGAGTGCAGAAGGCCTCTACGCCGGAAGAAAAAATATTTTGGAAAACGTGCTCAAGGGCACCACTTGGGTACGGACCTCGGCTTAGACTGTTGCCATGGGAGGTAAGGTCTGAGGAGGGCTGGTAGGTATGAAAATAAAAAGGCCCTAGTACACTGCCTTGTGGGACTCCATATTTGTTCATTCTCAACTTCGATCGAATACTTAGTAGTTTTTTTACCATTTAGTAGGTAAGTAGGTAGATAAGTACCTACTATCTTTATCACCTCGACACATCGTGATCTTCAAAGTCGGTTCGGTGAAGCTAAGTCGGTTACCTAAATTTTCAATTTTGCCATTTGTACCTACTTAGGTACATCCTTCTTTTTTATAAATGAACACTGAACTTCTGTTTACAGTAAGTCCCCTACTTACTTACCTACTGTAAAGTTTGAGTAAACTGCAAGCAAGCTAGGTAGGTAGGTACACCACGACTGATTCCAATGAAAGTGGAATAAACTAACCGCAAATTTTCTCCAGTTTCTCCCTCAGTGGCCTCAGCAGAAGATTCACAGCATACATCTTATTATCGTTTATGAAGCCGTGCTTCGTCATGTCGACTGAAGCAGTCTTTTTGTAGCATATCTTCTGAATAAAATTCTTAGTTTTTGTAGACATGTTGGTTTGCCGGGATGGGTATCATAGTAGATTGTTTTTGTTTGAGTTTGCGTTTGCGTTTTTTTCTATAAATTCTTTCGTTTATTCTATAAAACTTTACATTTTTTTAGTAGGTACCTAGGTACCTAAATAAGTAGAAATAGGTTAATTTACTGGGCCGAGATAATTTTGAAGACGGTCAAAAGGTTTGATAGAGAAGTTTCATTGACATTCCGATTGACAAGTTAATTTATAGGTAATAGTATAGGATCCCGTCATACAACGACCTTCACCGAGATGTTTATTTAATGAAACGTATTTTATATGTAATTTAATATGTAAATAAATATATTGCATATGGGTTGGCTAACAAATTTCAGTCCAGTATATGCGTAATTTAAAATAAATAGTTTTTTAACATTTCACCGGTATAATTATTAGACAAATTCTATACCAATCGAAAGTCTGAAGCCCATAGAATATGCAAACGTTGTGTTGCCTATTCTTTTCCGGTCACAACTATTAATTTAATTAATTTAATTTATGAGTTTTTTATGAATTTATTATTAATTTATTAATTTATTTTTAATTTAATTTTAATTCAAAATCAGATCGGTGCAAAATGCTAATATTATTTACCTGTTTATACCTGGCTGCCCGAGAGTTGTGACCGGAAGAGAATAGGCAACCCAACGTTTGCATATTCTATGGGCTTCAGACTTTCGATTGGTATAGAATTTGTCTAATAATCATACCAATAAAATGTAAAAAAAAAATTATTTTTTATTTAAGCATGTACTGGACTGAAATTTGTTAGGCAACCCTTATGCAATATATTTCTTTACATATAAAATACGTTTCATCAAATAAACATCTCGGTGAAGGTCGTTGTATGACGGGATCTTAGACTATAAGTATATAGTAGGTACCTAGTCTAGATCGTAGGTAGTGTTTAAGTACCTACTTTGATTTTGTAGATTTTGTACTTTGCGCCCTCCCTCCCTTTCCTTAGTTATAGCATGTTATAGGTACCTACTTCGGCTAAGTGTCGCTTCACTTTACTACCATAGCAATACTACATCAGTGAATAAAATAAAATGTAGGTAAATATTCTTGCTCTTACAAATGAGTTCCCTATTTTCAATTCTAATCTTCTGCAACTATAAAAAATCTTCTTAGATACTTACCTACCATTACTGAAATTTTAAACTTGTTCGTAGGTATACCCACATATTAAAATAGAGTTCATTAACTACTCAATTTTTTTTAACCCTTTGAAATAAAGGGTAGAAGGTCTTTGCTTTGAATAGACAGAATCCATACATCTTTCTTTATAGTCTGTGAATCATAGTACTTATGCCATACATATGTATGGCAACCCAATGTTTACAAAATGGTGGGCGGGTAAAATAAAATTAATCTGATTGAGTCATGAGTTCTGACGAAATCCGTAGGTAGGTAGGTAGGTACACATAGATTTTTGCGTAATAAGTAGGTACCTACCTACATAATAAATTTAATAATAAATAAAACAATCAAGAATGGAAAGCTAAATTTATTACTTATTTGTGTATGATTTCATGAGTAATAACATACTATACATGCTCTTTGAGTAATAAATGAAGCAGCAGGAAAAGGATGCTAACAACATTTTTTCAGACGGGTTACCATACTAATATTTTTTTCATTTGCCGCAATTTTTCAGTGTAGCTACTTTCATCTAGACTTTTTTTCTTCCGTAGTATTATCACAGATAAAATAATACTTTAATAGGTATTATTTTACTCTATGGATTCGAGTAAATTGAGTAAAATTTACTAGGATCAATCAATCTTCCGAGAAAATTGAGCCTTAGTTGTTTCTAGTTGCTTCTTTGGCTGCTTCTATCTTCTATCTTTTTAGTTATATTCAAAACTCTTTGAAATCGCTGAAAGTGACATCTGAGGGGTGATTGCCTATTTTATCATCGAGATCATGACAACATGAAACAATTTTTTGGAGATTTTTTGGAGAGGGATCACGCAGTTCGTTTGATCATTCTATTGTCTTGTCATCAACATGTCATCAAGTTATCACTAAGGAATTTTACAACGTGAAGTTGTTTGCAAATCATCCTAACCCGACTTATTTCCGAAGTACTATTGTAGCAAGGACCGGGTACGAAATGTCTAACCAACTTAAATCAACAGCATTATCTCAAAAATCTTGTTTGCTCTGTGGTCTGTGCTGTGTAAATGACTGACATGACAATGACACTGACACATGCATGATGCATGACTGAATGATAAAAAAGTTTGCTGGCCGGCGTAGTGGTTGGTGTTAATATTTTTGTTTGCCGGCGTTTTTCAACTGTGTAATTTTCGCATTTCCAAGTTCTTGTTCCTTCATGATCATCCTTTATCTTAATTCTCTCAAGTTCATCCATCTACAAACGATTTTTTTCAAAGCTTGGTGCCAGTTTTCCACCTGACTTTGGGAATCGACTACTCATTGAGTTTGTTGAAGGCAATCGAGCTATCAACTTCAATAGTGGGGCGGGCGGGCGGCCCTTCGTGCAACAAAGGGCTGTCAAGGCATGGGAAGATTGTGCCCGCAAGCTCGAAGGCGTGGGTGACGGCCTCGGGCCTCCTAAAAACTGGCGGTCAGTGGTCGTCGTGACGGTGGAGGCTGGATCGAATGGTTTGCATGTTTTTTTAATTTCTATTATATTTACAAATTCACTCATCCTAATACCTAAATTATCATTAAAATAACAAACTTTGCAAGGCTCCTTTTTGTTATAATAACTCAATTGCTTTGTTACCAACAAATAATTGGGATAAAACTTGGTTGATAATGTTCTACACTACACTACCTACTGTTTGTTTTGAAAAATTTAAAAAAACAAACCTATTAATATAACATAATTAATCGGGTGGTTACAAATTATACTAAATATGAAGAAGTGCCTAGTGTTTTTAATTTTTTCCCTTTTATTAAAGTATACGTAAATTTTCAGAAATCCATAATTATTGTACAAAAGGAAGGCGGATGACCCTTATGCCTACCTACCAGTCACAATCATTGAAATGGTCTCGTCACATGGTAAGAATGAACATTAATAAAAGTAGGTACATAGAAATATTTTGACTATCAATAAAGTAGGTATACTCCTTAGTATTACTAATGGCCATTCTCAATGACCATTTGGCTTGCCGTGGTAAGCTATTAGCATTTCTATGATAGAAATATTGACAAATATCAAACCACAGTAAGCTAAACCAATGGTAGATAAGTTGTCGATACTGGTGGGAGTCTGAGCAAGTAGATTTTATTTACTTAAAAAGTCTCAAATAAATAATATAAATAAATGAACTAAAGATTTCACAGTTTAGGTATTATTATTTTCAATTTTCTTGTTTTTTTATAGATCATAATGATGCACCTTGCTGGGCCAGGAATTTGGAGGCGAATAGAAATAGAAGAGCAGATGGTGAATGATGTAACCGATATCAACCCTAAGGCACGAAGCATTGCAGGAGTTATATATTTGCATGAGCTAAAATAACATAGAAGTTTTTTCTGTCAAACATTTATATTTTGTAAAAGAATTAATCTCTGGATTTTATATACAAAATATTATTATTTACCTACATCTATTTTTGTTCTCTATATTTCAAATGCATCCTAATTCACCAATAGGGTATTCTATCTAGGTCATGAATAAAACAATTGAATGAATTCCACTGAATATATGTAATTTTATTGTAAGTCTTATTATTTAAATAACATTAACAAGGTATATATTTATATTACAATTAAATGCAAAATACCTTTATCATTTTATTATTAGATACATTATGAGGTGGAGCAGTAAATAAGTCCAAAGCAAATTTATGATGGAAGTTAGAGCTACACAATTAAAATTTCTCATTAAATATAATTAACATGCACAGGGACAAACACATTCACTGCTAAACACACTTTCAGGAAGCATAGATATTGTATTAAGTACTTTAAAAAAGTTACAATATCTAGTACTTCTCCGCCAATGTATAGGTACCTATATCAAATAAGTTTCCGCAGGATGTTCACACAAAAACCACTGTCCATAGCTAAGCCTTACTATGCCAGGCTAGGTGTAGAACTCCTCAGGTGACTCTTCAGCAGTTCTTAAAATAGGCCTCATCATAAACGGCTTCAGTGCATAGTCAGAATCTCCTGTAACAAGTAATAAGCAATGTGAATAAATAATTATTATGAAATAATAGTGCACTTCTTATTTATCATAGTTTTACTCAATGTAATCACACTAATATTATAAAGAAGGGGGTACCGGGTAGGGAAGTTTATGTACTTCCTCAACACTTCTGCGGAATTGAGAGCATGGTTGACCACATCTCAGGCCATGCCATGTTGGTATGAGCAAAGCCGAAAATATACTAACCTAACTAATAAATACAGAGTCAGTAGGTTCATTTGATCTAAAACTCCTATTCTACAAAATCATACCTAACCTACAAGTAGTCTTTGATGAGCTAGAGAACTTTGGACAAAGAACTTACCTTGTTAACACTCCTAATCACTGTCGGCCGGACACGTTCGGAAAGCAAAGGTATTACATCCCGCGAACGCTTCTTTGTTGAGCCGATAGGTATCTTGCCGTGAAATCTTCTAACACTTTCTTTGTACAATAATTTGCAAATTTTGTTTTTATAAGTTTGGGCAAGACGCAGGAAAACAATCTTGATCTTGTTCTATAGGTAGCGTTCGAGGTGTTTCCATTTTAAAATTCGAATTCGCACTTCTTCAAACACTTTTTTTACAATAATTTGCCAATTTTGCTCTAAAACATAAGTTTTTAGCTGGCAAGACGCGCTTGCAGACAGCCTTCGAGGTGTTTCCATTTGACAGCCATTATCAGCGTAAAAAATCATGGCGAATGTGCTCCACAATCACGTTTACATGGCCTTTCTATTGGCCGTTACATCATTCTTGCAAAGAATTTGCTGAATGTCATCAATGCTTTCTCAAGGCGTTCGTTGATCGCTGGACTGTCAAATCTGTCAGATTTATCGTGATTTACTGTCATATTTGATGGAAAGCGCTGACTAACTTTGTCTCCATAAGTTCGCCAATCACCCCTCTGTTATTCAGTTATTGAACTATAAAGTAATGCTATCTAACGCTAGATGCCGCACACTTCTGACCGTTCTCAATTTTACACATAATTTTTTAAATCAAATCTATATTATTTAGGTAATTATTCATGGTTTTTTTTATTCCTTAAAAACTTAATAATATTAAATTTTTGATAGTTCAAATTGAAGTTTTACAACGAAATATACCACGTGACATGTTACATAACTTCCGCTGTGGCGCTGTCAGCGGCGAGATTATTTCCTTTACCACTGTGCATCAGGCGCGGTGAGGTGTGCTTAGGAAGTGTGTTGTTGGTTTCCATCGGATATAAAACATGTAAGTTTAGTTTATACTATAAACTATGTTACAGACAACTAAGAGTACATTTATCGCTAAGAAAACCGTATAATAATCACTATCTGAATGTCTTACTCGTTATTTTCCCTTACGTAATGTCTAATGAAATTATGTTTGCACGTGACCTTGTCCTATTTTCATTGGGGATTTTTATAATTATATCTGTAAGTAAGTATTTTACTCAAAATTATATTCTATAAATAGCTACGAATCAAACGTTATTAGTATTTACATTCTGAAAAAGCTCGGTTAGAAGCAGTAGTTCAAAAATTTATTTGGTTGTTAGAGTCGGTTTCGTTAGTTTTTCGCTTTTTTTCAATACTTACTGCCTCATTTCATCTAAACTTATTACAAACTCGTGATAATTGTCATTTTAATTGAAACAAATGATGGATACCTAGTAAAACAAGTGAAAATCATCGATTTTGTTGTTACCTAACCTATTTGTTTGACGTTTGCGTTCGGCATTGGCATTGATTTTATTTTAGACTGTTCCCGACGACTAAGGTCAGCATTCCTTTGGAAGTTGAAACGCGTTCACTTATATTAAATTATTTATTATTTATTTATATCTTTTAAACGCTTTCACTGAATCTAAAAAACTACCTACCTGTAAGGATAACAATTTGTACTTAATGTTTTGTAGCCTTCTGAATTTATTTATCTGGAAACTTCAACGTTTTATGTGATTTATTTGTTTGTCATTAAATTCAAAACTGGTCACTAGACTCCCTAGTGTAATTAGTAAGTAAGTACCTACCAACATGCCATTTAGAGATCTTGGTAGGCATAGGTTTTCGTAGAATTAGGTACTTACTTTATTTATGGTACTCCGTTTACAATATTTTCGCTGCCACAGATAATAAAATGGCGCATTTTCCATAAAACTAGGTTACTGCAGTCTCACTACTTCATTGTCTATTTAAATGGTTTGTGCTATTCAATATGATTGTACAACAGTAAGTAGGATCCATTTCTTAGTTGAAAAAAGAAATAAAAAAATCATTTATTTCGATAGGACCCTCTAGGATCACATTGAATCATCTTTCATGCTAGGTGATTCTGTTGCCTGTTGCAACATGACTACTACGATACACCATTACCATTTTCTCATATAAAAGCAATTCATGTTGCTCACATGAATAATAAAATTATACTCAAACTGGAAACTGTAGGTACTTACCTACATACTCATGACATAAGTAATAGATTTGTTATTTAGTTTTCCATCCTTAGCTGCAATATATTTTAATTTGTTCTAGCCAAAATTCTTTCAGTGAGTAAACTTGGAGATTTAAAAAGAATTAAGGTTTATTTATAGTAGAACTTCCCAACCGGTAGGGCGTGCCCCCCTGGGGGGCGTAAAGAGATCTTATGGGGGCCATAAAGTGTTTGGATATTTTGATATTGTATTGTAAAATACTTTTTTTTATTGAAGCAATGATGAAATACAGGAGCATAAAAATATTTTTATAATCTGGAGGGGGGCACCATGCAAAAGGGGTTAGGAAATCCTGATTTATTGCATCTATACTATGCATATAACAATTCATCACTAACTATATACTTACAGTCAAATTTAACTTTTTCTATAATTGGCTCAAAATGCTGCTGAATTTGTTGCCGGCTTTTTCATTGACTTGAAAGTTGCAAGAAAAAACATGTTTTCTTACAAAACATTCTGAATCATGGCTCAACTTTTTTCTCTCTTTATCCCAGTAACAATCACTAGTGATTGCCTGATCATGATCAGTTGCATAACACCAACTGTCACATGCTTCAGTGGGCAAGCTCTTACTTAGTACTAGTATTTTTGGCCGCTAACTAGTGGAGATGCTGTGGCCATTGTTAAAAGATCTTTGAAATATGAAAAGAAGGTTCGGGCAATGTTATTAATCTGGAACATAAGAAGAAATAAGCTATGTTTATGTGAAACATTTTTCCAAGAACTAACATCTGATAAGTGAGGCCTCTTAACATTATTAATTTATCTCTGAAGATGTTAAGGCCAAGGCCGTCTAAGACTCCTAGTAACTGCTGTTATGACATAGTATACCATGGACAATATAGATATTGTAACACTTTCATGTGAATGTAGGAATAGTATGTCTTATAATATTACCAAGAATAGTACTTTGCACCATGCAAAATAGAATAATTTTCATTGTAAACTGTTAAAGAAAATATATGTAATGTGAACCTACATGATGTTAGGTTTATAGGAAGAGATTTGGGGTACATTGCATCTACATAAAATTAAAAGCGATTTTTACCCATAAAACTACTGTTCCTGATGGATATCTCAAGCTAAGCTGCAAGAAATGAGTAGTTCTGTTTTTATAAAAAAAAAAACATTAATGTAATGATAACATTAAATATATTATGTTTTGGGATAATAAAAATATGTTATTTTTCAGAATAATGTTCTCATCCCTGCTGGAGTCTGCGCGGAACTCGCCATTCCGCGGGCCGCTCGCGCCTGCGCAGTGCCAGGCCTCCATTGCCGCGCCAAACACCGAACAGGTAAATGCTTTTATGCTTATCACCTAACAAGATTCCGCCCGCAGCTTTGCTCGCATGGCACTAATCCTGATAAAAAATAGCCTGTGCGTTTATTTCAGGTCATAAACTATGTGGATTGTAGGTATATTCCAAGTTTCAGCTAAATCGCGTTTGTAATATTAGGGGGATAGGCGTTGCCAAGCAAGAGCAATCTCTAGGTAGGGGAAAAGCCCCTACCAGCATCTCCCTGGTACTACACCCTTGCCTTTGAGATTTTTTAGCAACAATGATAAACATTATCACTGCTGGTAGACATACATACCTATCTTTAAGGAAATCAAAGATGATACCGAGACTAACTTAACTACTAATAATAAGGTTAGGCCCTTGAAAAAAAAGGAGGAAAAGGGGGGTACCCCACAACAAGGCAAAGGCCTCTCTTTTCCTGCAGTGATGCAAAAATCAAACACAATGGTTTTTTTTAAATAACAAACATAAAGTTCCTAATAATACTTTGAAATATAGTTTATTTTATTTTCATTCATCTTTGTACTAATATATTGAATTGTGAACAGGGCATGGCGGCGGCTGCGGTCGTCCCCCAGGACTCGTGCGAATTCGCCTCACCTAAATACTTCGTGCTGTGCGGTCTCGGAGGAGTCCTCTCTTGCGGTAAGTAAAAACATTACTCAGGGTGTCTAACTGTCTATCACCAGTTAACAAAATGTATGAGAATCCAGTGCAGCGCCTCTCCCGGTAACTTGAACGTAGATATGAACGTATAAATAAATATCCTTGGACATTCCACACAGCGTCATCTAGTGCCAAGCTAAGGAGTTTAATGCTTGTGTTAGGGTAATTTAATTTAATAATTTCATATATTTGAAATCCTTGATCTTGTAGCAAGGATAGTTAACTATACCACTCAAAAACTGATTATACGCCCAGCCCACAGAAGGAAGCTCTTGATGCAAAAGTTTTGAAGATGGTTTTAATAGATTGTTAAAGAAACGTTCTGCGCGATCACAACTTGAATGTGTGACCGCCAGTGGCATTAAACTTGAGTTGGCCACTTGCTCATACGAACTTACTTACTTTTTAGTGGCATTATACTTCCGTATTTCGGAGGGTATGTTTAATTGTCTCTGTCATCACCTCAGTCTGTCTGACATAGGGCTTCAGGTGGCCTAAAAAATCTTTCACCAGAGTTACCCACTGGCTTAGAATTTTACATGGATATCATTGCATTTCGAGTTCTCGCAAAAAGTCCATGTGATGACTCATAATTTGAATTATAATATGACATGGTAGTGGCTAAATGCGTGGCACAAGCCGTGCGAAGCCAAAATAAAGAAAAGAAGAAGAATTGAACACTTGGAACAACTTGGAATTGGAAGATCTTCAAACCGGATGCATACCAAAGGGTGTGTATCACAATCACACAATATACATTTTAAAAAACTTTAATGTCGTTCCTAGCGCCTGATGTACTTATCTCTAGATCTGATACTGCAAGCTCTTATCGTAAAATATTACACTTGTTATCAAAACATTTTGCACATAATAATTGACATTGCACAACAAAACTGACCACAAAGATAAGATTTTCGCCAAAAAGCCTTGTGCAATGCGGCACACACTTAAACTGAATTACAAACATTTGCGTTTAATGGTTGTTTTGTTATTCTTTCACTCAAAAACTATTGAAAGGATTTAGCTGAAACTTGTTATACCATAGTTTTTGACCTGGTTACTTTTTATCCGGATTAGTATCACACGAGCGAAGCCGCAGGCGGAAGCCTGTTCTCGTATTTCTTGGATATGTTCCCAGGCTGGGCTAATCTGTACATTGTCTGACAATTTCAGCAAAATTTTATTCAGCTTTATCTATCAGGAACTTGGACGAAATTTATCTTTCGGATCTTCAGGTGTAGAATGAAAGAAAGAAAAATCTTTTATTCTTGTAGGACCTCAAGGATCACTTAAGTTTCGTTTTACATGCTAGGTGATTCTAATGTTCCAACGCGACTCCCTACACCAGGGAAAGAATCAGGCAAGAACCTGGTGGTGTGGGCCTAGCTTTTTTTTAAAAGCGATCCCTTAACAATCTAAAATAATCTAAATAATAGCTTCTTCAATTTCAATTCAATAGATCCTTTGAAGATGTCTTAAGTAGTCAAAGGTATAGGTTTTGCAGAAGTTAACATTCCATATGTGACAAGTTGTAAGCTTGTTGATAGTTATTAGAAATCTAACTGGTTACCTCGCTATATTTCCGAAAAATCCCGTGATCCATCGAAAGCCGAGACTTATCCACTGGGTCAACTCCAAAATCTCATCCATTTGGTCAATCTTCCACTTATGTGGACACCACACATTGGACACATCGGAGTGTTGGAACCAACACTCTTATGTCTGATGCCCACATTACAAACTGTAGTAATAGAAGAATTCACTATCATTTAATTCAATTTATTTATTTGATGAAACACAGGTATCACCCACACGGCCGTGGTGCCCCTCGATCTGGTGAAGTGCCGTCTGCAAGTGAACGCGGAGAAGTACAAGAATGTAGTGACCGGTTTCCGCGTGTCCGTCGCTGAGGAAGGCATGCGCGGCCTCGCTAAGGGATGGGCACCCACTTTCATTGGATACTCGATGCAGGTAAAGCAAGAGTTCAAATGTTTTTGAATCTGCCTAAAATGTTCACTTGAGCTCTAAGAAATACCATAGTGAGGCTACTACTAAGTGCTTATTAGGATGTATTTAAAAATTTAATTTTATATTTGTCTAAACTGCCCTAAACTTGACTCATTCTGTCCAAATTGGAGCTCTCAATAGAGATGAGTGGAAGGGAGCCCTTTGCCCTGCAATGGGACGTCACGGGCTTGTTATAATAATTAATAAATTAATTCGTTTATATTTAATAGACTTAGGGATATAGGACTTAGTAGGCCTTTAGGCGAACTCCGTTGAACAACGAACTTACTTAAAGACTTAAGAAATCTGTATTAAGTCTCTTTTCATGGCACTTACTTAAAACGCTGCCTGAGGCAGCTCAACTGGTTATAATTATAAACACTTATTAGTATACTGGTCACTGCTGGTCGTATTAAAATTAACACTCCTATGATTATAACGCAAATCCAATTGTTCCTACCGAAAAAACATGTAGACATGAGACTATGAGAAAACCCCATATATTTACAACACTGTTGTTATCCCGACCAGTCTAACACATAATACTTACAGGGTATGTGCAAGTTCGGCTTGTACGAAGTATTCAAGGTCGGGTACAACAATATGTTGGATGAGGAGACTGCGTACACCTACCGTACGTTTGTGTACCTCGCCGCGTCGGCTTCGGCTGAGTTCTTCGCTGACATCGCCCTGTCCCCGCTTGAGGCCGCTAAGGTAATGTGTTGCGTAATGCGAAAGTATAAGACTTACCCCAAGCATCAAGGCTTGGGATTTTGTGTGAAAGAAACAGCAGAAAGAATGGAGAAGTTTCCTAAACTTGATAGAATATGATATAGTGATAGAATATGGTGGGTGTGACATCATAAGTAATTAATAGGTGTGCAAGTTTGAAGGTTGAAAGTTAGTCCACTCCATTTACCTGATGGATGTTATTTTAAGGAATGTTGCAGAATCATAGAGCTGTTAAAATTAGATCATAATAGGCGTGTCCTGGCAAAATATAACATAAATAATGAGCCGATGATCAACCTATTTGCTCTAAGGATAAAATTCAGAAGAATCACAGATCAGAATAAGTAACCTGCTTGGAATATTGTGAGTTCGCCTATTTTGAGATACACGGTTACACATGCAATTCATAGCTAACGCGTTTAGACGGATATTAAACAGGAGAACTAGACTTTGCTGCATTTAATCAAGGTAACATAAACAAAGCGAGTGTGAATAGGAGCTGGTAAGGGGAGATCTAGGCGAAAAGTCTTACCACTATGGGAAAGAGCAGTGATAATTATGTATGTACCTTATGTAACTTTCGCATATTTATTGCCCGATGACGAAAACCAGCGCTGGAGGGATGTTGGACGGTCGCGACGTGTCCCGTCGCTCTGCGTTCACGCAGCGTGCCCGTCCTCGCCCCGTGACTTACAGATTATGAGATCTGAGGGCTTAAACTTCATTAAGATGTAAAACTTAAAAATAACACGATAAAAATTATGTATTTTTTATGAACACTGGACTTCTTTTGACGCTTTTTATTTTAATTAAAATGTTCGAATTTCTTGGTATAAAACTTTCCAGTCTAGAGCCGCTCTCTCTCTCCTCCGAATCCAATGACTAGCTAGTTAATATGAAACCTGGAAAAAAAAAACAAAAATTGCACTACACAATCAGCATCAGTTTGTGAATTACTGTTATCAATTCCAAGATTTTATTAAAATCTAATATCAATCCATGAAACAATACTAACTTTTATTGCTGTGCAGGTCCGCATCCAAACCATGCCTGGCTTCGCCAACACCCTCCGCGAGGCGTGGCCCAAGATGGTGCAGAATGAAGGCTACGGCACCTTCTACAAGGGACTAGTGCCTCTGTGGGGCAGACAGATCCCTTACACCATGATGAAGTTCGCCTGCTTTGAAAAGACCGTGGAACTGTTGTACAAGGTAATATTTTACTTACTAGATGAACACACAGAAACATCTAAAATATCTTTAGATCTAACATGCACATGAGACAAATGTTGTAGACTCGAGAAGCTTTGCCTCTTGCTTCAAAGAAAACCGTTGAGTGGTTGTATTATGGTTCTATATTTACTAACTAAATGCCGCTGAAGGCAATGGCACCTTCTATAAGGGTCTGGTGTGGGGCAGATAGATTCTTAACATCATGATGAAGTTTGCTTGCTTCGAGAAGTCTGAGTGGAGCTGTTGTACAAGGTACTATTTTTATATTTAAGTAGATAAGTTAAGAATCAGCCCCTCGTTATGAGGTTGCGGGTTCGATGCCCGGAATAATGTTTGTATGTTCTGCAGATATTTGTTGTAAGTATGTACATATTTACAAAAATATATATCTATGTTAGTAGGTATATCAGTCATCTGGTTACCATAATACAAGCATTAAATTGCTTAGCTTGAAACTAGATGACACTGTGGAATGTCCAACAATATTTATTTATTTTTGTTGAAGAAAAGAAAAAATCATTTATATCGGTAGGACCTTTGTCTGACTGGCTTCCCACTGAAGCTTGACTATTGAAATTGTTCGCTTTTAAAAAAAAAGCTAGGCCCATTCCACCAGGTTTTTGCCTGATTCTTTCCCTGGTGTAGGGAGTCGAATTAGAACAGGCATTAGAATCACCTAGCATGTAAGACGAAGCAAGTGATCCTTGAGGATCCTACCGAAATAAATTATTTTTCTTTCTTTCTTCATCACTTCGAATCTTTTTACATGTGTTTCCATTTCATCTTCTAGTATGTTAACTAGTAACATTGATGTCCTCAGCACGTGGTCCCGAAGCCCCGCGAGCAATGCTCCAAGGGGGAGCAACTGGTCGTCACCTTCGCGGCTGGATACATCGCCGGCGTATTCTGCGCTATCGTCTCCCACCCCGCCGACACCGTCGTCTCTAAGCTCAACCAGGTAACATACGTGTCCTGTATTACATATACTACATAATACAGGTCACGTTGAAGTTTGTTACAGGATTTATCAATTCCAAACATGACAGCTAAGTTATTGTCAAAGTCCAAGATGTTCATGAATCATGAAATCTACATCAAACATGAAAAGTTAATTGGTGTAAAAAGATTTAAAAGATAAATTCGTGCAATTTTAAAGAATAACAGGTTACTTAGAACAATAAATCTCATCACACTGGAAAGTGGCAGCACTTCGAGTTTGGAATTGTGTAATATCCAATACATACACATTCACCTATTCAGTTACCAAAAAAAATGAATTTATAATTGTAATGTTTTTGTACATTTGATCAAACCCGACTAGTTTACTTTGGATTATCTTAGTTAGAGAGTAATACCATTATTATGTTTTAAAATTATTCAGTTAATGTGTGATGAATGCAGAAACCATTCATTAATGTTACTTAAACTAATAACATTAACTTTTCTTTTTAACTTTGATTTGAATAGTAATTTTATCAGTAAAATATGCTTAAGTAGTAACAAAATAATTTTAGATGCCATGCGTGCGACTAAGCGGCAGTTTATTTGATGTTTGTTTTAAACAACCAAATACTTTGATGTTGTAACATTAACTTCACTTGTTTAAGCCGCCATTTTGTCTGCCGCTCGGTCGCATGGCTTTGTACATTTATGTTCACACAAAGGATTTGGTTTTGGTAATATAATTTTACTATGAAGTTTAGCAGAGCGCCGTAAATATAATTATGTAAATTTAAAGACCAAAGACTTCATAACAAAGCATAGATAGAGCATTACTTAGGTACTTCGATTTCAGCATATCAGATAACAAAACGTACAACTTTTATCGCGTTATATTCCATTCGTACATTCATAATTTTTTTTGCGTTAGACAAACAAATTCTATATTACGTAAACTCTAATTACGATTACAATGTGCAAATGAAGGTAATTCGGTTTAGCTTAGACGGTATAATCAAATAAGGCGTCAAACGTACTTCTACAGTAAACATGGTCAAACATAATGTTTCTTTGACACAAACGCACTTTTCAGTGCGATTAAAATGTTTCTTTGTGAATACACTTCCGATCCCAACATTTCAAGATCTGGAAAAAAGAAGACATGAACATTTGAAGAAAGAAAATCTACATTGTGAAGAAAGGACTCGTAACATATTCTGCGTCAAACTTAATGTTTCTTTGACAATCTGAAATCAATATTGAAGACAGAAGATGGACTAAAATGAAGCAAGGAATTAGTGTTTACAAAAACCGCACTTTTCAGTGCGAATCCGTATCGCCATAGCGATTACAATGTTTCTACGACTATGTTTCTTTGACTTGTAGAAGTATAATCAAGTTTTAAGAGCTTTATATCCTAAAAATGAAGTACGTTTTACGCCTTGTTATGTTATGCCGAATCATTTAATAGTTAGGTAGGACGAACATAACATAACCTTTCAATTTAATTTCCAATTGTTTAAAAACTTACAAAAACGTCAAACGCTATAGGTATAACGTTCCTAAGGGTTTTTCTCAGCCATGACTAGACTTATCATGTTTTAGCATCTCATAGCCCTCCGTACGCAATGCCTTGAACGCCTACAGATTTCGAGATCGCAAGTTGTATGTTCTGCCATCTATCTTTAATGGAGGTTAGTTTCTGTCACTATGCGCTATCGCAGCACTCGTCGCTGCGCGCGAGCGAGACGGATATCAGATAAAACAATGCATGCGAAAGAGAAACAATAGCCGGCCCGGCCGGCTATTGTTTCCGCCGCGGCGTCCGTAGGACCAGTTTAGTTCGCGTTTGGATCCGTTGTGCGTGGTCGCGAAATGTTCGATTCTGCTTTCGCTAAAAGCAGGCTATTCTAGTGTTTTGTGCGCGATAAAAGCAGTCAAATATTCCTAGTGTTAAGTTTCGTGAACCAAGTGTTCCTAGTTAAAGTTTTGTTCGCGTTAATAGCAGTGTTAAAAGTCCGAGCTAAGTGTTGGCAAAATCTAGGCCGAAGTTAAGCGAGTCGTTTGAAGTCGATCTTAGGCCGTTAATTTCAAAAGTGCGTGCGGTTAATTACTCTGTGCTTGCAAAGTGTTAGTAATTTGGTGTAACATACTAAAATAATATGTTTCTTAGTGATTTTATAAATGCAGTAAAGTGTTCAACAATACTAGAATTGTCTTACTATCTTAACTAAGTGAGTCGGTTACTCCAGTGTTTTTCTGTCTCTATCGTTTCTTAAATAAAACCCTCAAATTTCAAATCTACCGGTCATATCCGCATGAATAGAGTCAGTTTCGATATTTCAAAAAGTGTAGTGATGTGTGCTCAAAAGACCTAGGCGTTCAAGGCGAGCGATGCGGTAGAGGTGAGCGTCATTTGTTTTCACTCTGTATTATTCTGGTGAAGGCCAAAAAGATTATTTCAATGTTTGAACTTTTAGACTGATATTATGCATTATATCCCTCATAGATGGCGTTTGTTGTCGAGATCCATTTTTCATGCACTTTTATTTTTGCTAACAGGCATAATGGTAGGACAATTTCTTTGTCAGTTACATGTATGTGTACCTACATAATAGCAGTATTCTAAACGAAAATTTGTTGTATCAAAGATATGAAAAACAAAATGTATCAAAATGCAATGATATTAACTAGCTTTCAATACTTAAGCATATTTTTATAACCACTATGACTTAACCAAACCAAACAGTAATAAATAACTACATAATAAATTATACTTGAATCTTGCATTTAATTTTAAATAACAATTGTCTATTATTAAATATCTTAAAAACCAAAAAGTATAATATGGCGGTGCCTGTATGGGTGAAACTAGCGCCACCGACTATTTTATTTTATTATTACGTTGAACAAAGGAATTTAAAAGCTTTGTTCAACGTATTATTAAAATAAAATAGGCGGTGGCGCTAGTTTCACCCATACAGGCACCATAAGTAAGTACTAAGTTTACAATAACAAATCAGTCTTATTCACAGTGTTTTAAAAAAAGCAAAACGTTTTTATTTTGGAAGTAGCTTGTTGTTTCATAAACAAAAGATCTTGTAGTTTTTTTTATAGCGGTAGTATACTAAGTTATTCAATCGTGAATAATTAATAATTTTATATAGGTAAGGTAGTAGTAATAAT
The DNA here is from genome assembly GCA_963582015.1 of Xanthorhoe designata. Lineage (NCBI taxonomy): Eukaryota > Metazoa > Arthropoda > Insecta > Lepidoptera > Geometridae > Xanthorhoe > Xanthorhoe designata. The sequence continues at coordinate 2,375,504 of OY757058.1, forward strand.
GATATTTGAGGCACTTGATATTCAAAAGTCATCTTGGGTTCAGATTTTAAATTGCAATAGGTCTCACATTTTTAAAAGTAGATTTGCCTTCATTAGCAGTTCTAGTTAATAGCTCAATGATTAACATAAACATAATATCAAAAAGTTTTGTTTAGTTTATTTATAATGCATTAAATATGATGATACTGTACCTTAATCTCAAACAGGAGTTTCCGACGCCATTTAATTGTTCTATTACCTAAAAAGCCTTGAATGTAATTGATTATTTGTTTATATTCTCTCTATCTATGTTTTGATAATAGTATCTAACACATAAATTTACTTCCAATTAATCACTGTTGTCTCAATTGTTTAAAATCAATGTTTACCTTTTAATTCATTGATTTATACAGGTTGCGGCAAAATTTGTAGTCCTTTGGGTAGCTACCTTTTATAATCGTAGTTAGAAAGTTATGTTCTTAGGAACCCATTGTTTATAACGATGAAAAAAATATTTTCAGCATAAAAAAAAAGTAATTATGGTTCGCCTAAATAAATAAATTTTGTCAAAAAACAAAGTAACTTACCAAATCAAATCGCAAGTTTATGCAATAATCGATAAAAAAAACATTCCAATACATTTTTTTATGAAAAATCGTGTACTTCTAAAAAATCAAAAATACGGTGTCACTTATTAAATGGTTATTTATTAAAATTTGTGTCTACTTCAGCAACGCCAAACGCACTGAAATGTTTCTTAGTGTACTGTAGAACTAGCTTAGCATCCAAACCGACAAAGTGATCTGAAGTCTGTTAAGAAGGCTAAGCGCCAAACGCACTACAATGTTTCTTTGCCTTAATACGGCATAAGTACATATAAAGTATGTTTTTATAATGTTATTATATAAAATTGAGTGTGGATGGGTATACAAGTAGAGGAAGGCCGAAGAAGTGGATGGATTGTGTGAAAGAGGAGTGAATTCAGAGTTGAGGAATGATAGACATGAATGGAAGAACAGACCCCACCTAGCGTGGAATGAGGACGGGGGATGATGAGTTATAGTATAATTATGTTATTTATCTAATTGTATATATATATATACTTATACATATATATATAATTTATAATATTATTATAAATACATAATTTATTTGAACTTTCTTTAGATAAGGTTTTTTTTCAAATTTATTTATTAATTGCGATAACGGGTACAGATAGTTAAACAGTGCAAATATTCTATTAGGGTCCTCCATCATCAGCTTATCAGCATGCAACATTTTACAACATACAAATACAATAAAATACAAGATTACATTTGAATTGAGTGATGTCAAAAATTTATAATAATAATTAAGAAATACAATAATCTTTTAAAATGTATCATTGAAGAACTCGGCAACGCTATAATATACCTTTTCTTGTAGGATTTTTTTTAGTGTCAATTTAAAAATATTGTCTGACATTGTCTCTAGTGAGGATCTTGGTAGGTGACTGTAGATCTTTGGTGCCATACAGAGTATGCTTTTTTCGAGCAAGGACGTTTTGTACAGAGGCCATGTTAGTTTATTATTTCGACGCTCACCTTTAAAAGAAATATAGAGATGTCGGTTACTCCTGACAAACTGTGCCACTTCAAAAATGCATATGCAAGGAAGAGTTAAGATTTTTAGGCTTCTGAAATGTGGCTTACAGCTTTCGATCTGTTTCAGTTTACAAATAGCCCTAATGCATTTCTTCTGTGCCTTAAAAACAATTTCTTTGTCTGTCGAATTTCCCCAGAACATGACACCATACCTAAGAAGTTTTTTCATCAATATTAAAATGTTTATGTTGTCTACTACGGTCTAAGTGTTCAAACATATTATACTGTTTTTTGACTACACACCTGTCTGACTTTAAAAGTCCTGATGAAGCTATTTCTATAGTACACTTTTAAATAATGAGCGCAGTGAGCGTCTTAATTACTTTATTTGGTTAATTAATTGTAGATTATCATTGAATGAACTTCGTATAGGATAGCATAAGCGTATTGATTTTTGATCAAACAGCTCTATGTTTATGAAGTACTCATACAATATTATACCTAGGGCCTCGTTCACCATCCTCAAGTAAAGTGTTGATTAGTTACTTAACGAGTAACGTCTCGTTCTATGCGCCAAATGTCAATAATGTCAATTACTCGAACCTTTACTTGGTGACTAGCCTACTTGGAACTTACTTGAAGATCGTGAAAGAGGCACTTATTAGTGTATTATATTATATGTATTTGCTATTTATTTATTTTCTTTGAAAAAAAAACTTTTAATCCTTTGTGTGAACTATAGATTGTTGTTTGTACTGTTGTATTGTTGTTTAAATTTTACTTTACTTCCTAGGGTGCTCTAAGAACTCTTGCCAAAACTTACATCAGTGCAATTTCACACTGAGTTCTGCTGTGAATGTTTCCTTGACTCGAAACATTAACCTGAGACCGGTGATAGTCACTACCGGAATGATTAAAAATTCAAAATGAATCTCCTTAACTTCTCAGTCAGTACTGACTGCTTATAATGTTTCTTTGACGTTTTATTATTAATGTTTCTTTGACGTTTCATTATTTATGGCATCAACGTCAGCTTTTAATCTCCTTCTTCTCAGTACTGACTGCTTATAATGTTTCTTTGACGTTTTATTATTAATGTTTCTTTGGCGTTTCATTATTTATGGCATCAACGTCAGCTTTGAATCTCCTTCTTCTCAGTACTCACTGCTTATAATGTTTCTTTGACGTTTCATTATTTACGACATCAACGTCAGCTTTGAATCTCCTTCTTCTCAGTACTCACTTCACTTCACTTCTTATATTTGGCTTTCGCACGGCTTGTGCCACGCATTTAGCCACTACCATGTGTTTAAATTTTTAGTTAGTTTAGTCAAGGTCAAGTCAAAGTCATAGTCAGCGTCAGTAAAGATGTGGGTTCTTTACTGCAGCTTTTTACATGGACTTCTTGAGAGAACTCGAAATGCAATGATATACAGTTTTGTTTCATTTGCCTACATTTATGTACGTTCACGAACACTTAACAGTTAATAATCCACCATTATTACATATTAACATTCGCCAAAACACAAATTTCGGAAAATAAAACAAAAGAGACAACATGCCATCTTGAATTCCCGTCAAAAAGCCTTCACTTCACTTCACTTCTTATATTTGGCTTTCGCACGGCTTGTGCCACGCATTTAGCCACTACCATGTGTTTAAATTTTTAGTTAGTTTAGTCAAGGTCAAGTCAAAGTCATAGTCAGCGTCAGTAAAGATGTGGGTTCTTTACTGCAGCTTTTTACATGGACTTCTTGAGAGAACTCGAAATGCAATGATATACAGTTTTGTTTCATTTGCCTACATTTATGTACGTTCACGAACACTTAACAGTTAATAATCCACCATTATTACATATTAACATTCGCCAAAACACAAATTTCGGAAAATAAAACAAAAGAGACAACATGCCATCTTGAATTCCCGTCAAAAAGCCCAAAAAGCCTTCTCAGTACTCACTGCTTATAATGTTTCTTTGACGTTTCATTATTTACGACATCAACGTCAGCTTTGAATCTCCTTCTTCTCAGTACTCACTGCTTATAATGTTTCTTTGACGTTTCATTATTAATGTTTATTTGATGTTTCATTATTTATGGCATCAACGTCAGCTTTGAATCTCCTTAACTTCTCAGTACTCACTGCTTATAATGTTTCTTTGACGTTTTATTATTAATGTTTCTTTGACGTTTAATTATTTATGGCATCAACGTCAGCTTTCCGTATTGTAGAAGATAGAGAATACCAGACTGACACACTTATTCTGAAAAGTACTCGCAGTTTGTACTGCAAATCAATGTTTCTTTGACGATCCGGGAAGGAGATAAAGACAAAATTTAAGTCTTTAACTTTTGAAAGCAATACAGTACAGTTTTCCTGATATTGCCCTGTAAATGTTTCTTTGACGTAGCGTTCTTAGATATCCATCGATGAGTGAGCGGTCAGCTCTTTTCAGAGCGACAACACATTGCAATAGCTGCTGCTGCAGTATTATATAATGTTTCTTGGTGTTTGCACACCGCCTAGTTTTTAAAGCTTTTACAATTGTATCCAAGTAGCTGCCTGGAAAGCTACTTCTGCGCACTCATATAGTTTCCAATTTGTAACTACATACCCTCATGTCGTTTCCAACGCTGTTCAAGAAAAGAGAAAGTGGCAGACTTCAAGATAAGACAAAAATAGTGTTAATAGACTGACCAAGAAACTAAAAAACATACTCAATGACATCTCAAATCCACAAATGGAAGACAAACTAATGAGTCTAGATGCCAATGGAAAATCATAAAATCTATAAAAAGACCTTCTACATACAAATTTCCCAAGTAAAAGTGATGGAACCTGGGCTAATAGCGATGTCGATAAAGCGGAACTTTTTGAACTTTTTATAAGAAGTTTTTACTCTCAATGATGACACTGGGTCGTCCAAAACACATGAAATAAGAGAAAGCTTGTCCACAACTCACCACCAACTAGCCCCCCTCCATTAGACAAGTTTACTAAAGATGAAGTTCGCTCTGCAATCAAGAAATTAGATAAAGCCTCCCCGTTATGACCTAATAACTCCAAAATTATTAAGGAACTACCCAGCGCATGTATCACTGGTCTTACTCAAATCTTCGTCATGGCCTTTAGGCGGCCTAAAAACTCCGTCACCAGAGTTGGCCACTTGCTCATACGAACGAACGAACGAACTCAAATCTTCAATGCTGCCACAGCCTGAATATGTCCCTGCTCAGTGGAAGGTAGCAGAAATCATTGTAATAAACAAACCCGAAAAGGACCTTCAAAAGTAGATTCTCACCGCCCCATAAGTCTTCTTCCAATATCTTGAGAACTTCAACTGTTCCTAAAGAGGTTAATGCCCAAGATAGCTAAAACCGAACTTATACCTTCACAGCAATTTAGATTTCGCGCAAAGCATGGGACAATAGAGCAAGTGCCACCATAAAACAACACCTTTGAACACATAGAGTATATCGGCAGCTTTCCTGGACATCTCTCAAGCATTTGACCGTGTGTGGCATGATGGCTTGTTATTTAAGATTTTAAAAGCCCTACCTATACCTAAATCACTTCCGTTTCATTAAATTCTATCTTGGTCAGCGACATTTTTATGTGAAGCTTAAAGAGGAAAAAAAACTGGTATTTTTGGAATAAAAGCGGGGGTCCCCCAAGGGAGGGTCATAGGCCCGGTCCTATATTTAATATATACACATGACTTGCCAGTTACGGAAGATGTAATTGTGGAGACATTCGCTGACCGCTGATGACACAGCTATCATTGCATCTCATGCAAATCCAACAGTAACAGAACCTTAGATACAATCTCAACATGGCTTAAAGATTAAAGCAAATGAGACAAGATCAGTTCAAGTAACGTTTGCCCTAACACATGGCACTTGCCCCGCAGTTGAACGTAACAAAATACAAATCCCCCAGTGTGAAGATTTGCGGTATCTTGGTATTTACCTAGACAGACGTCATATATGGAGAAAGCATATCCTCACAAAAATAATAGCTAAATTAAAAAGGAAATCTAAATGATCTTTGGAAAATAAGCTGCTAATATACAAATGTATCCTGAAACCAATATGGTCATATGGAGCAGAACTGTGGGGTACAGCAGCCAATTCAAATATTGAAATAATTTAACGCTTCCAATCTAAAATGCTACGGATGATAACAAACGCACGCTGGTATGTCACAAACAATCAGCTACACCAAGATTTGGAAATGCAAAAAGTTAAGCAGAATATAATGGACAAACTTCGCTCGTACTCCAAGCGCATAGAGCTAGGTACACCCAATCAAACTCTCTGTTAATCTCTTGCATAAAAAAACCGCAACAGTCAAAAGACTAAAGAGGAGAGCCCCCTCAAGACTTTATTTAGCTTACAATGGAAGCAAAATACTTATAAGGAACAACCACTGGGCTGTTTCCATTCATGTCATTATGCCGTTCGGACGCAAGAGTAAAACTAGCCAAATGCCCAGACAGGCAGATAGCAAGACAAAAAGGATTAAAAAAAATATATATGTAATGTTACTTGGTATTTATTGCACCACCTAGTTTTCAATGCGTTCATCAATTTGTTTCATACATGTTTTTCTTATTGTATTTGATTTGAAGTTTTCATAACTGGAATTTTGAATCCTTGCTGTCCTCTAATTTAGTTTGAGTTAAGTTAGCAATAGATGGCGCTGTTTGAAGTTAAGTTTTTTATTTAAAAGTTTTTTAGCAGTGGACTCTTAGAAGACTACCAGCGTCCATTTCGAAAAATTAATGTAATTTTGTTAGTTTTGTGCCTGTGTTTGTTCTACATTATGAAAACAACAATGTGGAACTTGGAATTTTATTATTTTTTAAGTTGTTATTGGGCTTGATACACTTGATATTATTAAAATAGTTCAACCATTTTATATCCATTTCTTTCACCCAACTTCTCACTTATGTAATGTTAATAGATAATGAGTTTAGTTGAAACATATTGATGAACGTTATTTCAATACCTTTGCTTCACAAGTTCCTATTGTAGATGTAATTAACCAACGAGCCATCTGGAGTCGACATCTCTGGAAGTGGTATTTCTTTAATTCATTTTGCTTTACCCGCTTGTAGTTGTAGATTTGCATTTCCTCCCTTTTTTGCCTGTTTTCTATTGTATATGTGTAGTATTATGTACCAGCCATAATGATTTTGAAATCTAGTATTTATGTTGAGATATTCTATTCTATTTACTTATGTAACTAATTTTCTTTCTTCATTTGATAATTAATTTTTCATTAGTTCTATTTTGATTGAAGAAGGTTCTGCATCAGTACCTACCTACTCGTATTCCATTAGTTTAACAATTTATTCTTTTAAACGATTTGCGCGATCCATTGCAAAGTTTCCATTCAAACTTACTAATATATACCCTTTATGTGATACGTTTTAATTATTGCAATTTATAGAGATATACTACAAACTTGTTACATTTATCATGCTTTGTTTCAAGTTTGTATTTTCAAGAAATATAATTTTGCATAAGTACTTAATAAAGATATTAATGCTAAGTTTAAAGTTTGTAAATTCAAGGAATAAGATTTTTCATACATACATTTCCAAAATTCGATTCTTAGTGCACCCCTACCCCTACATCGTAAGAGAAATGTAACCCTCCAAGTTTCAAATTTCTAGGACTGTGCGTGGATTTATTATGTCAGTCAGTCTGCAACAAAAGCCTTTTTATAAGAGATTATTATTAACTAGTGATATAATTTATTTATATAAACCCCCTCATTTTACAAATAGTTTATTATGTATTGTGTTTTGTATACCCATGTATTATTTATTTTTGTATTATCCTTTCATTCAATTATTCATTTGATCCAACTTCTAAAGTGTATTTCTTTGATTTATAACGTTCTTGTTGTTAATCAGTTATTTACTGAAAGCATTCACTTGTAAAGATTAATAAGGGCTCATTTCACCATCTCTGAGTATCACATCTAATCTAGATCTACTTCCTCATAAGTACATAAATATTTGCAAGTCCTATTCATTTCATGTTGAAAGCCGTGACACGACTTTATGATAAAAGGCTTCTTGATTTGATGTTTGGTGAAACAAAGCCCCTAGTCCCCTACAGTAATATAACATATGTATTGTGTGTTAAAATGTGGTCTACCAAACCACCCAGCGTCTATACCTACTTACGTCTTGCAATATCTCAAGCACAGATATTACATATATCTGTGGTCTCAAATAAAAGTCAATCTTAATGATCTTACAGAAACTTTAGTCAAATCTGGTAGACCACCTGGCCGACTGAACAATCTCTTCACAAGTGAATGCTCATTTGAATAATATCGTACAATAACACAATCTATTTCTCAGGACAAGACCGCCACCGTCGGCTCCATCATCGGCAAGCTGGGTATGGCTGGAGTCTGGAAGGGACTCGGACCTAGGATCGTGATGATTGGTACCCTCACCGCTCTGCAGTGGTTCATCTACGATGCTGTTAAGGTATGTAGTACATTATTTGATGCTCTCTTAGACTAGATAAACTATATGTTCCAAGTTTCAGTCAAATCCGTTCTGTAGGTTTAAAGAGTAAAATTTTTTTATACTATCTACACAATGAACGGTAGGAAATATTCCGAGGAAATCCTTAACATTTCTGTTTTAAAAACTATCATCTACCTGTCCTTATCCTAGCGCCATCTATCTGCAGTTACCACACTAAACAAATTCACTATAACTATAGATGGCGCTGTTAGAGAATAACGTATTTTGTCTAAAGTGCAATCATAGGGATCTTTTCAATGATTATAAAACTACCAATTCGCACCTTTAGAATAGAAGTGACTTAATTCAAAAAACTTGAAAAATGAGTTTGGGGCAGAAAATGACCCTACACAACATTATCTACAGTTCTGTAGTTTTAAAAGCGCCACTTTTGAGCAGGAACAGGTCAAAAATATATTTCGGTCACTTACTTACTCAAACAAAACAACCGTCTGCGTCGGGACAAAAATGCCACTTACAGGATTGTGCTGTTTTAGTGTGCGAATAGAAGAAGAAGAACGTTGTGCAAGTAATAATACAGTGACCGAATTTTAATTAAGCCATCTTTCTTATAAATTTTTAGGTAAGTTCACTGCGTGTTGTTTTAGTATTAAACTGACCGATTTATCTTTGGTCCTGTTTTAACTCCGATACTACTGAACATTATTGTGACTTAATTGTGTTTATGTCATTTTATGATTAATAAAAATTTGTTATATTTACTCAATCAGAATTGAGGCATTATTTTATTTTACAAAACCAAAATTTGAAAATCAAATTAGGTTAAATAATGACTCTTTAGAATTCAAATGTTTTTTTAATATAGAAAAACATGTTGTTTTTAATTATTTATTACACCAACTAATTTCTAAATGTTTATGTTCACTAAATCGGCTTAGTTTTTTAAAGATTCTTGCGCTATTTAGCAGCAATTAAAAAAATAAGAGGATAGGGTCACACATTATTTCACTCTTTTGTCGATTCCCAAAATTTTGTTTTTTTGGATTAGGTCACTTCTATTCTAAAGGTGCGAATTGTTCCTACCGAAACTCTCATGTGGAAGAATATTTAATGAGACATTTTAAATTACATATTTGAATGGATGCTTTATATTTGTATCTAATAAATGTTTTCCATTTTCCAGGTATGGTTGAGAATGCCGCGTCCCCCGCCGGCTGAGATGCCAGAGTCTATGCGCAAGAGATTAGAGGCTGAGGAGGCAGGCAAATCCAAGTGAAACAGTTTACTTATAATTTAATTTAGCCATTACCGACCGCGCCACATAATACAGTCAATCTGTGAAGAGTATACGCTTCGCCTCCGGACAGAATTTTGTATGATTGGGCGTGGGATACTCTTTTCGGTGAAGTTTTTATTCATAAGCACACAGCGCTATTTGCCGTAACATCTAGGTAATAGCGTATGTTTATGAGTAAGTTTCCGGCTTGTATTTTTGGTGTCGGTCCCATTATACGACGGTACTTGCTACAAGGACGATATTTGTAGGTTATTAAGTGATATTCGTTGTATGATATTAAGATGGCTCGGGCAAGACCGTTGTGTGATGAATGATGATAGACAAATTTGTTCCACACAGTATGTATGTTAGTTGTTTGATTACTTACCATGTTACAATATCTAAGTATAATGAATCATGTTAATTTATTTTGATGTAATAAATATTATTTTTTATTTATTTATTTTTGTTTATTTCTTATGTACATATAAACCGTATGTATAGTAGATTAGATTATGTATTAGAAAGTTGGAGAGTAAATAAATGATAGATGGATCCAATTGTTTTAATTCAATCGGAAGTAGTGTAGTTAGTTTATTGTATGTGTGTACGAGTATTAGATAAATCTGATTACTTATACATTATTTATATTTCTCCGTATTGATCTATATTTATAACATGTTCATTATTATGGCCGACACATAATTATGTAAGATAGTTATGTTGTATCGGCTTTACAGACAATACGGAACACGTACACACCTACACGACACGCCATCAAGTTCTATAACAGAACACCATATCATTTTGTTTCCTCTGGACAGGTAGGGATTGTTGAAATTACATTTAATTTGATACCACTGAGAGCGTATAACTGTTTGCCTTGATTAAAAGAAAACTTTCTTCAGGTGTTCTTGAGCTCGATAACAATTAACAATATTTGTTTTTTTTTTTTTGAAGTTTCATTCGCGATCAGTTCCTTCAACTATGAGCAGATTGTTTGTCGTTGCCGTGTCGGGTAGAGCTCACCCCTGGTTTTTCTCACCAGTAGGCACTCTTCATTATTTAGTCACAACCATCTAATGTCATGACATCTTCTCTTTTTAGCCGTCTCCTGTATGAAGTTTTGTAAGTTGCCTTGCAAGTTGATTAGGATGGAATTTTAGTTTTTCCTGGTATGTTTTAGCAGAGGTTTTGATCTCTTCCGCTATTGTGTTTATTTTTAGGATGTCATGAAGTTCCGTAATTCTTATGAACCACGGTGCACTGGAGATGTTTTTCAGCAAGCCATTTTGAAAGCGCTGTATGATGTTTATATTAGAGGCGCAAGTTGATCCCCATAGTTGGATGCCATAAGTCCAATTGGCTTCAGTACAGTTTTGTAGATGAGTAGCTTATTATCTACTGACAGTTTTGAGTTCCTCCCAAGTAGCCAGTAGAGTCCTCTGTATTTTAGACTGAGCTGGTCCCTTTCAGTTTGAAGGTGTTTCTTCCACGTTAGGCGGCGATCTAGGTGCATGCCCAGGTACTTGACAGAATCACTGTGCGGGAGGTTGTTTCCCAGAATAACAGGTGGACATTCGCCTCTTTTTAGTGTGAAAGTGACATGGACTGACTTTGTGGCACTAGCTTTTATTCTCCATGTTTTCAACCAGACATCCACTTTATTAAGGCTCTTCTGGAGTAGATCAGATGCCTCAGTAGCACTATTGCTGTTTAAAAGAATTGCCCTGTGCGTTGCTATGGTAACGTTCTGCGTTTTAGGGATTAGTGTAGAGTACAGGTCCCAGAACTGAGCCTTGTGGAACGCCTGCAGTTATGTGGTAGAAAGCAGATGTTTCCTCGCCTTCTTTGACTTGGAATATACGCTCGTATAGATAGGAGTTCAAAGGTGTGCGCCAGATATGTACAGCAGCCCTTCGAGCCAGACTTTGTAAAATGATTGCTGGATATCAAGGAAGGCAGAGGAGCAGTATTCCTTGTTCTCCAGAGCACTCACTTCTAATAGTGTCGTAGACTCTATAGACCTGTTCTGTTGTTCCATGTATTTGACGAAATCCGAATTGGTGTTCCGGGACGACCTTTCCGTCTGTCAGGGCTGGAGACAATCATAGAATAAATTGTAATTTCAATAGATATTGTATTTATAGTGCCGCCAATTCATTCTGATTGGTGTTGATATTTTCGTGTCCTCTCATTGGCTATAATTCCAAGCCTGTAATTGGCTGGCTGCGCCCCGCCCGCCTACGGCGGACTATAAATAAAAGTGCCCTAAAAATGCGTATATTATATTTAGGTCGGAGTCGGAGTCGGGAGTCGGGCAGTCGGGTTGTTGTGATGTGCGAAAAATGAGGTGCACTCGTGCATGCAATGCAAGCAACCCGCGGATAGATCGCTATAGTATGGATGGGATAGTGCAGCAGCAGCAGCAGCAGCATGAATTTTGTGCATTATTACGGGGCTGTTTTGCTACGCATGAAGAAAGAACGAACAAAACAACAAACACCCGAATAGTGAACATTCTGAAGCAAGCTGCGAGAAGTGAATTTTATCGTTCGCTACTTGGAGTGGCTTGGCTTCATCAATCAACCAACACTATCAAGAAGACTTTCAGAAAATGAAAACTCCTTTGGGTTGGGAGTGAAGTGTTGCTTGCACTCCTCTCGTCATTCTGATCTGATGATATGAATGCGAGAGAGAGGGTGTGCTCTTGTTTGGTGCTTGTTTGTGTGCCTTTCATTAATTCATACGCATGACGCATTTTTTTGTCTTGGAAACATTATTGCATTGCATTGAAAGTTTTGTTAGCCCTGAAAAGGGCTTTTTGGGTTTGTGGTGCGATTTGTTCCTGCCTGCCTTGCCTCTGCCTGCACAGCACACCTCTCGCTCCGCTCCGCCTCGCTTGTAGGTAGAGAGAGGAGGGCGCGCGTGTGACGTCGGCGTCGGCGGCGGACGAACCTGCAGCACCCGCGAGCTCGAGCTGCGTCGGCGTGCGCCGGCGCGCGCGGCCGGGTGGCGGCGGCGCGGCGCGGCGCGGCGTGCGTTCGCTCCTACTTCTTGGCGGCGGCCTTCTTGCCGGCGGCCGCCTTGGACTTGGGAGTGGCGGCTGCCTTCTTCGGTTTGGGCGCCTTCGGCTTCTTGGTCGGAGGCTTCGCGGTCTTCTTCGCCTTCGGTGCGGCAGCGGACTTTGCTTTCGCGGGGGAGGCGGCGGCCTTCCTTGCGGCTGCCGGCTTCCTCTTGGCGGCGGCGGCCGCCCTCTTGTCCTTCGGGGTGACGGCTTTGGCGGCCTTCGACTTGGAGGGCGAGGCGGCGGCTGCGGCCTTCTTCCTCTTGGCGGCTGCGGATGCGGCGGCGGGCGCCGCGGCTGCCTTCTTCCCCTTGGCGGGCGAGGAGGCGGCGGAGTCCTTGGCCTTGGGTGCGGCCGCCTTCTTGCCGGCGGCGGACTTGGAGCTCTTCGACTCGAGCTTGAACGAGCCCGATGCGCCGGTGCCCTTGGTCTGGATGAGCGCGCCCGACTCGACGGCGCTCTTCAGGTACTTCCTTATGAAGGGAGCGAGCTTCTCGGAGTCGACCTTGTACTCGGCGGCGATGTACTTCTTGATGGCCTTCAGGGAGGAGCCGCTGCGCTCCTTCAGCTCCTTGATGGCGACGTTCACCATCTCCGACGTCTTCGGGTGGGTCGGCTTCGCCTTCGGCTTCTTGGCGGCGGCGGATGCCTTCGGCTTCTTGGCGGGGGTCGCCGGGGCTGGTGACTCTGCAGCTACTGCGGTGTCGGCCATGTCTTCTAGGGTTTCAGTTGTCTTGTTTCAGTTGATAGAACGGAAATAACACTCGAAAGTAACGAGTGCGCGCGCGTGATATCAAGTGTAACACAGATAACGAACGATGGTCTTCTTCCTGTCCTAGGACAGGTAGGTAGGGGCCTACGAGCTATGCTCTTTGCCCCAGCATGAACACCAGGAGCGGCTGCTCCTGGGTGATGGGGTGTCGCCTTTTTAGGGGCGGTGCAACCTGAAAATAAGGGTTAATATGTACAAAATTTTTTTTTTTTTTTTTTTTTTTTTTATAATTTTTTTTTATATTTTTTTTGTTTTTTTTATATTATTATTTTTTAACAAATGTAACTTAATCTAATATGTATATATATATATATATATATTTTTTTTTTAAGTATTTTAAAGATTGGTTTTTTTTCCTTTTTTTTGAATATTTTTTTTTTAGGTCGTTCGCCCTTTTTTTTTTTGTTTTTTTTTTACATTTTCTCTTTTTTTTTAAATATATACACATATTTACAATTAATCTTATCTTAATAAATACATATTTATATACTTAATTCTACTTAATTACTATAATGTTCACTATTTACACTTAGATGCTAGGTTGCAGGTTAATGTTAATTCTGATCAATTGATCATTGGCATTGATCTGTGGCGCGGGACTCCTCGGACTTAAGTCCTCGGGCGTCCCGAGAATATCCCGGGGGAGGGTTCTCCACGGTCCGGGGTGGTCAGGTGGTCTAGCATGGTGCGGGGCGATGCCATGGAGATGGGTGTGGTGGCCATTGTCGGCCCTGTCGAACATTCGACGGGCGCACTGGATCACAAAATCTTTTATGCTCTCCGTGTGTGTGTCGCGGGCTATTACATCATTTTTGACGTAACGACCCGCTCCTGTGCACTCACGGAGGCATAAATTTTGCTGCGCTTGAAGTCGGTGTTGGTTGGCGGGGGTAAGCAGGCCGAACCAGGCGGGAGCGGCGTAGGTGAGTCGGGAACGAATGTAAGTCTTGAAGACCCGGACTTTGGTCCTCAGCGGTAGTCGAGATTTCAGGACAGGTCGGAGTTGGGCGCGGGCCGCACGCGCCTGTTGAAGGGCGCGGTTGAGCTGCGGCACCATTCTCAACGACCTGTCAATGTCGACGCCGAGGTACCGTGTGTGGGTCTTCCACTCTATCATCTGTCCCCGGAGCTGCAGTTTGGGTGGGAGGTTTCTTCTGCTGGATACAAATAGCGCCGCCGTCTTGGTGACATTGACAGCGATGCGCCATTTGTCCAGCCAGATGGGCAGGATGTCAAGGAGGCGTTGCATGCGGCTCGTGGCAATCTTCGGGCTGACTGAGCTACTGAAGTACGCACTATCGTCGGCGAACAGCGCGAGTACTACGTCCCGTTCCCCGGGATACAGGAAATCCTCCAGGGTTGGGACGTCGTTCGCGTAGTGTGCGTATAAAGCCGGCGATAGGCAGCTTCCTTGGGGAACGCCCGCGGCGATGGACTTGAGGCTGGAGTTCTTGCTTTCAACTGCAACGTAGAACTTCCTTTCCTGGAGGAAGGAGGCAATGATGTGGAGCAGTCCGGCTGGTAGATCTGCTTGGATTAGCTTGTAGAGCAGCCCAGTGTGCCATACTCGGTCGAACGCCTTCTCGACGTCGAGGAACACGGCGACGGTGCTGCGGTTGCGGTTGAGTTCTTCAGCCAGCAGGTGGAGCACACGTGTCAGCTGCAAGGTGGTGCTGTGCTGGCTTCGGAACCCAAATTGCTCCGGTCGCGGAGGGATGTGGGGCAGAATGCGGCGGAGGAGAAGGCGTTCAAAGAGCTTTGCGATGGTCGGCAAAAGGGTGATTGGTCGGTAGCTCGCAGGGAAGCGGCGGTCCTTTCCGGGCTTGGGCAGAACAATGACCCGGCCAATTTTCCACTGGGACGGAAAATGGTGGGTCCTCAAGATCCCGTTAAAGAGCCTGGTGAGCGCTGTGATCCCACGACGCGGCAGGTGTCGAAGAGCCATGTTGGTGATCCCATCGTCGCCTGGCGCCTTCCGCCTGTGAAGGCGGAGGACGGCCGCCCGCACCTCAGCCGGCGAGACGAACGCGTCTCCGGCGAGTGGCGGAGTTGGGCGCGATAGGTACTCCGCGACGGTCTCTTCGACTCGGCGATGGTGATGTAGGATGTCATATTCGGTATCGGGTGGAGTAGGTTGCGGTGTGAATTGCCCCTCCAGGTGCGCGGCAAACAATTCGGCACGGTCGGCTGGGGCAAAACGGCGAACTCCGTTCGCATCGAGTATCGGGTAGGTTGGGATGGGTGCCCGCGTCAGTGCTCGGTTCAGGGCGTGCAGATTCGTGTCATGGGTCGAGGCCCGGTCTATGACCGACTCCCAGGCCTCCCCTCGCCACGCTCGCACAGCCTCTGAAACTTCAGCGGACACCCGCAATAGGTCTTGGCGTACGCGTGGGCATCGAGAGCGGGCCCACTCCTGCCTGAGGTCGCGCTTCCTTTTCAGTTGCCGTTTGATTGGAGGCGGGAGGGCATCGCGCGCTTGAGTGTGGCGCTTCTCGATGGGTTTGGAGGCCTTCTCCTTGGCCTCGGTGATGCGCGCGACAAGACGCGAGGTCTCAGTTTCGACTTCGGCGGGTGTGGAGAGTCGGCCCACGTCAATGTCGGTCAGTCTCTGGGTAAAGTCCGTCCAGTCAGTCTTGAACCCTAACGGTCGGGGAGTGGAGAGGTCTGCGGTCAATGCTAAGGAAATTAACAAAGGGAGATGGTTCGTGTCGAGGTTATATAAAACCTCGACTAGAACGGGGCAAGGGACGTTTTTGGTAAGCACGATGTCTAGTACATCGGCTGAGTGACGTGTGTCGGTAGGTATGTGGGTGGGACAATCGGGGCCTATAATATTAATGTCGCTGGCCTCTGCTACAGATTGTAGCCTGCGGCCCGGAGGGTTGATGACCCTCGAGCCCCAGTCGCGGTGCTTCGCGTTGAGGTCAGCGGCGAGCAAAGTTGGGAGGGTGGAATTGAAGATGACCGCAGTGTCAGTCAAGTCGTTCCAGGGTCCCGGTGGGCGGTAGCCAGCAAAAAGCCGAAGCTCTCGGCCGGCCGCGCTTACAAGAACCCCGGTAGTCCGTAGGTCAGTAAAGGGGAGATGCTCAAGTACTTCGTGTATGACATCCCTACGTACCAACACGGCCGTGCCTCGGTAGGCAATGCCGGAGGTTGGAGACAACTCGTCTCGTCTATACACGAAGTAGTTGGGCATTTTAAGGGTGAATTTAGGGTTCAGTTTTGTTTCACCAAGCAGGACAACATGAATATCCTGTTCTTGGAGCAACAAACGAAGAGAAGGGAGATGGTCAATGATGCCACCGGGGTTCCAATAGAGGACGCGGAGCGCACTAACCATACTGGTTCCCACGCAGTATTGAAAGTGCACGCACCGCTGCCTCTGGTAGGTTACCGCCGGCTGCGATGGTGACCAGGAACTCCGTCAGGACCCCAAGGATTTTCTCCAATAGGTTCCCGGCGGGTTCGGTCGTTTGATACGCTGCACCTTGCGCATTATTAGCGCCGGTGCTAGCGTGGCTGTGCGGGGTAGGCAGGTTGGTAGAAGCGCGACGTAAATTTTCGCGTTGAGGCAAGGGCGCTGTGAAGGGGGCGGGGCCTGAGAAGGAAGGCGGCGCAGAAGTATAAATATTTCCGCCCGCTCCCCGTTGCGTCATTACTGGCGCGGCGGTCGGGCGAGGCGGACGAGGCTGCCAGGCCTGATCGGGAACGAATGAAGGGGGTGGGCAGGGCGCGGGGCGCGCATCCTGAACCTTGGGAGCAGGAGGTTGTGGGTGGTCTGAGGCAAGGGGAGCGTGAGGGGTAGAGGACGCCACTGGCTTCCTCTTACTCGCCTTCCCCTTGCGCTTACTGCGGCCCCGGGTCGGTGCTCCACGCTGAGTGGGCGGGTTCGCGTCGGGGCGCAGCGTTGTAGGTGGCGCTTGGCGTCGCGGCGCCTCGGACCGACTGGCCGGGCGCGACACGGGCGAAGCCAAGCGAGGGCGAGTGCCGGGATGTTGGTGATGAATATCGGGGGCGGGTGCGGGGAGAGGGGGAGCGATTTTCACTCCTCTCTTCCTCGCTTCCCGTTTAAAGACGGGGCAACGGCGATCGTTGGCCGTGTGGCCTTTGCCACAGTTGGCACAGGTGGGGTCTGTCTTTACGCGGTCGCGGGGACAATCCGCCGCGAAGTGTTGGCCGCCGCACCGCACACAGCGGACGGGCCGATGGCAATTGGCCGATGAGTGGCCAAATGCTTGGCACCGATGGCACTGAGCGATGCGGTTAGCGGCACCACGCCAATGCTCGACGCACACCCCCGGCATGCAGAGCAGCTCTGTGATTGAGTACAGGCGGGCTAAGTCCGCCTGAGCTAGGTGGTCTAGTTGTACAAAAAATAGACAGCCAGGGCGGCTCTGTCTGCCAGGGATGTGCCTCGTAAACTGGGCGGGGAAATCTAGCGCTTTAAAGGCCTGGGTGATGAGCTCCGGGTCGGTGTCCGCAGGTAAACCACGGACCGCCACCTTGGAGGGAAGCTCTGACGCGACGCTATAGCAGAACCAGCTGATCGCTGGGTCTTCTGCCATAGCGTCGGTCAGGTGGCGCTGAACGACTCGGAACTCATCAGCCGACCGAGGGATGAAACGCACGCCCTTACCTAAGGGACGTGCGTTGGGGGCGTGACCTAGCTTATTCCGTAGTTGCTGAAAGTGTACCGGCCAGTTCGGTAGACTTTCAACAACTATCGGCGGATAAGCTTTGGAGGCCGCGGCTGCCTGTGCAGCCTGCGGCGGTGTGTAACACAGATGGCGCTGTAAAATCGGTTTCGTCGCATCTCAGCAAGACTGTAAGGAAATCGGTATCGTCGACTGACGATTTCTCGTAGTGGCTCTTCCAACTTTTCACTAACATAGCTCTGATTAAATTTGATTTTTCACAGATTTACATACTGTTCGACATTTTCCCAATGGGCGAGTGCCTTCGTTTTGAACGTGACAGTCGCCCTGACCAACTTTCACACCGCTAACTGTGCTCACAATCTGGATATTAACATTTTATCACACCACTCCGCACCCGCGGTACCCCGGCTCGTCTTTAAATTCAATTTTTCTCTATTTGACAATATAAATTTGCACATCACTGTCGACAGACAGACGGGGAACATATCAATTTCATCATGTAACACCTCACCAGGCACATTCTCATATATTTTGCCATATATAAAGGCAAATGTCAGAGGGTCCGTAAAACACTATGCACAGATTCCGACTGAAACACGGCTCGAGAACCAACTCAAATAGCATAATTTCTATAATTTTAATGTAACACTGCAAACTATTATACTAATATTAATCATTTACTCACAATACTGACAAAATTCCACATTCAGATCTATTAAACTTAGACGCTCCGAATGCTCTCAAATCCAAAGTCAGTGGCAAAAGCCCATTCGTAGTTTCATCGTACGGACCGATACTTACCATTTGTGCACAAAATTGCACGAGCAATTGCAATACTTAAACAATATTTTAATTTATTATAGATAGTATACATACTAGTACATACTTGTGTATTATTATAATATACTTAAGTACTTGGCCTAGTATTTTCTAGATAGACATAAAAACTCGTAGTCCAAAAAGTAGTAGGTAAGTACTCGGTAGTATTCATGAATGACTTATTTTATTAATTAAGTTTATTACGTATTTAACTCTTTAAATTATGGTGAGTACTTAGGTACCAACAAATTACAAAATAATTTTTAATTCTAAGAATAAATGCTGCAGAAACACTATTGTCTGCTCTAAGTTTTATTCACCTAAGTTAGTTGTTATAGCAAAATACTGCACTGCCAATAGGTTTGTGTGACATGAATTACACGTTTGTCGTTTCATTGTCAATAAGAAACATTCATAACAATAGTTCAGAATCATATGCGGCCCTGAAAAGGGCCTTTTTGTGATTTGTTTCCTGGTTGATCGGTGCGATGAGACCCCAAGAGTTAACCGCCGAAACCGTAGAGGGTGCGGCCTTGGCGCTTCAGAGCGTAGACCACATCCATGGCGGTGACGGTCTTCCTCTTGGCGTGCTCGGTGTAGGTGACAGCGTCGCGGATCACGTTCTCAAGGAACACCTTGAGCACACCGCGGGTCTCCTCGTAGATAAGTCCGGAGATACGTTTCACACCTCCTCTGCGGGCCAGACGACGGATGGCGGGCTTGGTGATACCCTGGATGTTATCACGAAGCACTTTCCTGTGTCGCTTGGCTCCTCCTTTTCCCAGACCTTTACCTCCCTTACCGCGACCGGTCATTTTCGATGAGTATACGTACAAGCAACACGAACGAACGTTACGAATGCAAGCGCGGCGCTTCGACTGAGTCCATTTTGGCGTATAAAGCGGCTTATATTTATAGTTGAAACGAACACGAGACACGACGACGAGGGGCGCTTGGGCGTTCCCCCCTCTCAGACCGCACCCACCGCACCGGGCTAAAAAAATAATTAAAAAAAAGAGCAAAATCTAATTCAGTAATGAAGAGAAGAATAATTCAATAATTAGGTACCTATCCCAAATTTGAATCCCACACTAATGATGATAAATAAATCTGTGTGTTGACTCAAATGCACTAAACTTCTTCCTTCTTCCAAAGAACATTCCAAATTCAAGTAAATTAAAAAAAAAAGTTTAGAATTAATTAAGAATAATAGTACTACCTATAGTACAGGAACATGCTAACTGTATGCACCTAACTAAACTGGACTCTGTGCAATACAAACATATTTTTTTTGTAATGCATGCAAGCCCCTTTTGGAGCTTTACTAGAACTGATTATTGTTACTTACAATAAGAGGTTAGGCTCGATACTTTAAAATTATCATCATTAAGGGCATTCGTGACATTTTTGTCAGTACAAAGAAACATTTATGGTATTTTGATACATGTGTGGCCCTGAAAAGGGCCTTTTTTAGTTGAACTAGTCAACAACTCAGTCAGCAGATTTAGGCGCGTTCTCCACGGATTCTGCGCGCAAGCTGAATGTCCTTGGGCATGATGGTGACACGCTTGGCGTGAATTGCGCACAGGTTCGTGTCCTCGAAGAGACCCACGAGGTACGCCTCGCTGGCCTCCTGGAGCGCCATCACGGCGGAGCTCTGGAAGCGAAGGTCGGTCTTGAAGTCCTGAGCGATCTCACGCACCAGACGCTGGAAGGGGAGCTTGCGGATGAGCAGCTCAGTGCTCTTCTGGTAGCGACGGATCTCACGCAGGGCCACGGTACCGGGCCTGTAACGATGGGGCTTCTTGACACCTCCGGTTGCGGGCGCGCTCTTGCGAGCGGCCTTGGTGGCGAGCTGCTTGCGCGGTGCCTTACCACCGGTGGACTTGCGGGCGGTCTGCTTGGTACGAGCCATGTCTTACGTACGTTCGGAACAGCAAACAAATTGACAACTACGGACGGGCGCAGCGCGTTGCTTACTAATTTTTTTAAACCCGCCGCCGCGCCTATATTTATAGTGTGGGTATGGTCGGGAGGGGAAAGGTTGCGCGCGCGAGGGGCGAGCGCGCCTGCCTGCCTGCCTTGCCGGGGCAGCACCTTCTCGTTTATAAAAATTTCGTCAAAAATGTTTTTTAGATACCAGGATATCAGAGGCCTCAAGGAGGTGGCACTCGCAAAATTAGAGGACCATATAATTTTGTATTAATTCTTATCAATTTTTGAATGCAAATAATCTTTTATTCACTTGATAGGGTCTATTTTTTAGTTAAAATATCCACTAAGTATCATTTTGCTTGAATTAAAAAATAATTATAAAAATTTGTTAGATATTCGCTGATCCGGTGCAACAACGACGTAATTGTAATAATAACAAAAAAAGAAAACATAATAAAGAAATCTAAGGAAACCATTTCAGGACTATTATGATCTTTTATTGTCCAAGTTTACCTCAACGTAATGTAATTTTATGGAATTCCTACTTGTCTAAGAACTTCCAATGCACAGGGGGTTCTCCGCGTCCCGAGCATCGCATCGCATCGTGTCGGCCGACGCGACTACCTCTACGTGCCCGCTTACTAGACAGCACCGCACCGGTGAGTGTTTGGTTTATGTTTTTTTAATTTTCTTAAAGATGGTCAGGAAGTTAGGAATATTATCGAGCAGTGTACGGATGACTTTTGTTCGTTCGTCAAAAGAAACATTAATCTCACAATTTGAGTTTTGAACTATTTTGTGGCCCTGAAAAGGGCCTTTTGGTATGCAAACGAACAAGCTTGGCAAGCAAGTGTTTCATTTACTTGGAGCTGGTGTACTTGGTGACGGCCTTGGTACCTTCACTGACGGCGTGCTTCGCCAGCTCGCCGGGCAGCAGGAGCCTCACGGAGGTCTGCACCTCCCTGGATGTGATGGTGCTGCGCTTGTTGTAGTGCGCCAGCCTGGAAGCCTCGGCGGCGATGCGCTCGAAGATGTCGTTCACGAACGAGTTCATGATCGACATGGCCTTACTGGAGATACCGGTGTCGGGGTGAACCTGCTTGAGCACCTTGTAGATGTAGATGGCGTAGGATTCCTTCCTCTTGTGCTTCTTCTTCTTCTTGTCCGTCTTGGAGATGTTCTTCTGGGCCTTGCCGGATTTCTTGGCGGCCTTGCCGCTAGTCTTGGGCGGCATCGTTGATGAACGAGTTGAGTTCGGTTAGGTTAGAGAAACAGAACTGGTACGTACAAGCGTCCGCTGAGAACGCTGTAGGCAGAGAGAGTATTTTTTTCACAGCGCGAGCGTCCTTATTTATTCAGGGACCGATAAGCGCCTCGACGGCCGCCCCATAGCGCGCTCGCGACCCGTAACCAATAGCAAAGCGATAAACTCGCCGATGGAAAGGGACCCGCGGCATGCACCTCGCTCGCACAATGTAACGATCCCCCCTCACCCCGCGCACGAACCCCCCCAGCCCCCGCAAGTCTGTGTGCTATTTTTAGAACTTTTATTCTATATTCCTATCATCTTCATAGTAATATGCCCACAAACTTGCTTAATTGATTCAAAATAATAACACATTTGCTGATATTTAGATATTTCGTCGAGGATGTCACCGGGAGCTGGTCAGCCGCCATCCGCGCATCCTGCATAATAAATATCTGCACGGCCACACGCACCGAAATGCAACTCTACTCTACTACCGAATACAAGGTAATGATGCTATTTGGTCATAAAGGGTAAACGACCCAATTTTTGACACCATCAATTATTGGCACTTCTCTCTCTGATTTAACTATCCAATGTAACTTAATAAGTTGCAACACCGTGATATTCTGTAAGGTGGTCCAATAATTGGTCCAGAAAGTGCGTTCTGCGTTTAAAAAAAAAAAACCTAATAACCTACCGTTTATCCATCTCGTTTCTGGTACTGCGAGTGTTTTTCGCGTTTAAAAAAAAAAAAAACCTAATAACCCACCGTTTCTGTTGCAGACAGTCCTTTCCGCGTTTAAAAAAAAAAAAAACCTAATAACCTACTGTTTATCCATCTCGTTTCTGATGCAGACAGTGTTTTTCGCGTTTAAAAAAAAAAAAACCTAATAACCTACCGTTTATCCATCTCGTTTCTGGTACTGCGAGTGTTTTTCGCTTTTAAAAAAAAAAAAAACCTAATAACCTACTGTTTATCCATCTCGTTTCTGTTGCAGACAGTGTTTTCCGCGTTTAAAAAAAAAAAAAAACCTAATAACCTACCGTCTACAATAATAATACATCCATCATCTCATACAAAAATAACACGCAAGACGCCCATAGTCATCGAAACATTTTCAATTGTGGTAATAATTATCGAATCGTATTGTGGCCCTGAAAAGGGCCGTTTTTGTATGTTGGACACGAGAGTGCGCGGTGGCGATATCGTTTAGGCCTTCTTCTCTGTCTTCTTGGGCAGGAGCACAGCCTGGATGTTGGGCAGCACACCTCCCTGGGCGATGGTCACTCCGGAGAGTAGCTTGTTCAGCTCCTCGTCGTTCCTTATGGCGAGCTGCAAGTGACGCGGGATGATCCTGGTCTTCTTGTTGTCCCTAGCCGCGTTGCCCGCCAGCTCGAGCACCTCAGCGGCGAGGTACTCCATCACTGCGGCCAGGTAGACGGGTGCGCCGGCTCCGACACGCTCGGCGTAGTTGCCGTGTCTGAGGAGACGATGGATACGACCCACGGGGAACTGGAGTCCGGCACGGTTGGAGCGGGACTTTGCCTTGCCCTTAACTTTGCCTCCTTTGCCACGTCCGGACATGGTTCAAGTTGAAGTTTGACGCACAGAGATAATAATACAACACGGAGCGCGCGCCTTCTACAAGCGAGCGGTGCAGGCAGAGTGTAAAACATTTTTCGTCCGTGCGGCATATATTTATACGCCACTACGGACCGCGAGGGGCGAGGGTTCGTATTAGCGCGCGCTACCTGAGCATTGATAATGATATCTGACAACAATAGAATGTGAAAACAATGGATGGAATGTTGCTAATCCCCTAAGAACAATAGATTCTAGGATTAGCTAGGAGAGGGTAAATGAAGTTTAATGAGTCGTCGCCGGAATTCGGGCAGTCGGGTTGTTGTGATGTGCGAAAAATGAGGTGCACTCGTGCATGCAATGCAAGCAACCCGCGGATAGATCGCTATAGTATGGATGGGATAGTGCAGCAGCAGCAGCAGCAGCATGAATTTTGTGCATTATTACGGGGCTGTTTTGCTACGCATGAAGAAAGAACGAACAAAACAACAAACACCCGAATAGTGAACATTCTGAAGCAAGCTGCGAGAAGTGAATTTTATCGTTCGCTACTTGGAGTGGCTTGGCTTCATCAATCAACCAACACTATCAAGAAGACTTTCAGAAAATGAAAACTCCTTTGGGTTGGGAGTGAAGTGTTGCTTGCACTCCTCTCGTCATTCTGATCTGATGATATGAATGCGAGAGAGAGGGTGTGCTCTTGTTTGGTGCTTGTTTGTGTGCCTTTCATTAATTCATACGCATGACGCATTTTTTTGTCTTGGAAACATTATTGCATTGCATTGAAAGTTTTGTTAGCCCTGAAAAGGGCTTTTTGGGTTTGTGGTGCGATTTGTTCCTGCCTGCCTTGCCTCTGCCTGCACAGCACACCTCTCGCTCCGCTCCGCCTCGCTTGTAGGTAGAGAGAGGAGGGCGCGCGTGTGACGTCGGCGTCGGCGGCGGACGAACCTGCAGCACCCGCGAGCTCGAGCTGCGTCGGCGTGCGCCGGCGCGCGCGGCCGGGTGGCGGCGGCGCGGCGCGGCGCGGCGTGCGTTCGCTCCTACTTCTTGGCGGCGGCCTTCTTGCCGGCGGCCGCCTTGGACTTGGGAGTGGCGGCTGCCTTCTTCGGTTTGGGCGCCTTCGGCTTCTTGGTCGGAGGCTTCGCGGTCTTCTTCGCCTTCGGTGCGGCAGCGGACTTTGCTTTCGCGGGGGAGGCGGCGGCCTTCCTTGCGGCTGCCGGCTTCCTCTTGGCGGCGGCGGCCGCCCTCTTGTCCTTCGGGGTGACGGCTTTGGCGGCCTTCGACTTGGAGGGCGAGGCGGCGGCTGCGGCCTTCTTCCTCTTGGCGGCTGCGGATGCGGCGGCGGGCGCCGCGGCTGCCTTCTTCCCCTTGGCGGGCGAGGAGGCGGCGGAGTCCTTGGCCTTGGGTGCGGCCGCCTTCTTGCCGGCGGCGGACTTGGAGCTCTTCGACTCGAGCTTGAACGAGCCCGATGCGCCGGTGCCCTTGGTCTGGATGAGCGCGCCCGACTCGACGGCGCTCTTCAGGTACTTCCTTATGAAGGGAGCGAGCTTCTCGGAGTCGACCTTGTACTCGGCGGCGATGTACTTCTTGATGGCCTTCAGGGAGGAGCCGCTGCGCTCCTTCAGCTCCTTGATGGCGACGTTCACCATCTCCGACGTCTTCGGGTGGGTCGGCTTCGCCTTCGGCTTCTTGGCGGCGGCGGATGCCTTCGGCTTCTTGGCGGGGGTCGCCGGGGCTGGTGACTCTGCAGCTACTGCGGTGTCGGCCATGTCTTCTAGGGTTTCAGTTGTCTTGTTTCAGTTGATAGAACGGAAATAACACTCGAAAGTAACGAGTGCGCGCGCGTGATATCAAGTGTAACACAGATGGCGCTGTAAAATCGGTTTCGTCGCATCTCAGCAAGACTGTAAGGAAATCGGTATCGTCGACTGACGATTTCTCGTAGTGGCTCTTCCAACTTTTCACTAACATAGCTCTGATTAAATTTGATTTTTCACAGATTTACATACTGTTCGACATTTTCCCAATGGGCGAGTGCCTTCGTTTTGAACGTGACAGTCGCCCTGACCAACTTTCACACCGCTAACTGTGCTCACAATCTGGATATTAACATTTTATCACACCACTCCGCACCCGCGGTACCCCGGCTCGTCTTTAAATTCAATTTTTCTCTATTTGACAATATAAATTTGCACATCACTGTCGACAGACAGACGGGGAACATATCAATTTCATCATGTAACACCTCACCAGGCACATTCTCATATATTTTGCCATATATAAAGGCAAATGTCAGAGGGTCCGTAAAACACTATGCACAGATTCCGACTGAAACACGGCTCGAGAACCAACTCAAATAGCATAATTTCTATAATTTTAATGTAACACTGCAAACTATTATACTAATATTAATCATTTACTCACAATACTGACAAAATTCCACATTCAGATCTATTAAACTTAGACGCTCCGAATGCTCTCAAATCCAAAGTCAGTGGCAAAAGCCCATTCGTAGTTTCATCGTACGGACCGATACTTACCATTTGTGCACAAAATTGCACGAGCAATTGCAATACTTAAACAATATTTTAATTTATTATAGATAGTATACATACTAGTACATACTTGTGTATTATTATAATATACTTAAGTACTTGGCCTAGTATTTTCTAGATAGACATAAAAACTCGTAGTCCAAAAAGTAGTAGGTAAGTACTCGGTAGTATTCATGAATGACTTATTTTATTAATTAAGTTTATTACGTATTTAACTCTTTAAATTATGGTGAGTACTTAGGTACCAACAAATTACAAAATAATTTTTAATTCTAAGAATAAATGCTGCAGAAACACTATTGTCTGCTCTAAGTTTTATTCACCTAAGTTAGTTGTTATAGCAAAATACTGCACTGCCAATAGGTTTGTGTGACATGAATTACACGTTTGTCGTTTCATTGTCAATAAGAAACATTCATAACAATAGTTCAGAATCATATGCGGCCCTGAAAAGGGCCTTTTTGTGATTTGTTTCCTGGTTGATCGGTGCGATGAGACCCCAAGAGTTAACCGCCGAAACCGTAGAGGGTGCGGCCTTGGCGCTTCAGAGCGTAGACCACATCCATGGCGGTGACGGTCTTCCTCTTGGCGTGCTCGGTGTAGGTGACAGCGTCGCGGATCACGTTCTCAAGGAACACCTTGAGCACACCGCGGGTCTCCTCGTAGATAAGTCCGGAGATACGTTTCACACCTCCTCTGCGGGCCAGACGACGGATGGCGGGCTTGGTGATACCCTGGATGTTATCACGAAGCACTTTCCTGTGTCGCTTGGCTCCTCCTTTTCCCAGACCTTTACCTCCCTTACCGCGACCGGTCATTTTCGATGAGTATACGTACAAGCAACACGAACGAACGTTACGAATGCAAGCGCGGCGCTTCGACTGAGTCCATTTTGGCGTATAAAGCGGCTTATATTTATAGTTGAAACGAACACGAGACACGACGACGAGGGGCGCTTGGGCGTTCCCCCCTCTCAGACCGCACCCACCGCACCGGGCTAAAAAAATAATTAAAAAAAAGAGCAAAATCTAATTCAGTAATGAAGAGAAGAATAATTCAATAATTAGGTACCTATCCCAAATTTGAATCCCACACTAATGATGATAAATAAATCTGTGTGTTGACTCAAATGCACTAAACTTCTTCCTTCTTCCAAAGAACATTCCAAATTCAAGTAAATTAAAAAAAAAAGTTTAGAATTAATTAAGAATAATAGTACTACCTATAGTACAGGAACATGCTAACTGTATGCACCTAACTAAACTGGACTCTGTGCAATACAAACATATTTTTTTTGTAATGCATGCAAGCCCCTTTTGGAGCTTTACTAGAACTGATTATTGTTACTTACAATAAGAGGTTAGGCTCGATACTTTAAAATTATCATCATTAAGGGCATTCGTGACATTTTTGTCAGTACAAAGAAACATTTATGGTATTTTGATACATGTGTGGCCCTGAAAAGGGCCTTTTTTAGTTGAACTAGTCAACAACTCAGTCAGCAGATTTAGGCGCGTTCTCCACGGATTCTGCGCGCAAGCTGAATGTCCTTGGGCATGATGGTGACACGCTTGGCGTGAATTGCGCACAGGTTCGTGTCCTCGAAGAGACCCACGAGGTACGCCTCGCTGGCCTCCTGGAGCGCCATCACGGCGGAGCTCTGGAAGCGAAGGTCGGTCTTGAAGTCCTGAGCGATCTCACGCACCAGACGCTGGAAGGGGAGCTTGCGGATGAGCAGCTCAGTGCTCTTCTGGTAGCGACGGATCTCACGCAGGGCCACGGTACCGGGCCTGTAACGATGGGGCTTCTTGACACCTCCGGTTGCGGGCGCGCTCTTGCGAGCGGCCTTGGTGGCGAGCTGCTTGCGCGGTGCCTTACCACCGGTGGACTTGCGGGCGGTCTGCTTGGTACGAGCCATGTCTTACGTACGTTCGGAACAGCAAACAAATTGACAACTACGGACGGGCGCAGCGCGTTGCTTACTAATTTTTTTAAACCCGCCGCCGCGCCTATATTTATAGTGTGGGTATGGTCGGGAGGGGAAAGGTTGCGCGCGCGAGGGGCGAGCGCGCCTGCCTGCCTGCCTTGCCGGGGCAGCACCTTCTCGTTTATAAAAATTTCGTCAAAAATGTTTTTTAGATACCAGGATATCAGAGGCCTCAAGGAGGTGGCACTCGCAAAATTAGAGGACCATATAATTTTGTATTAATTCTTATCAATTTTTGAATGCAAATAATCTTTTATTCACTTGATAGGGTCTATTTTTTAGTTAAAATATCCACTAAGTATCATTTTGCTTGAATTAAAAAATAATTATAAAAATTTGTTAGATATTCGCTGATCCGGTGCAACAACGACGTAATTGTAATAATAACAAAAAAAGAAAACATAATAAAGAAATCTAAGGAAACCATTTCAGGACTATTATGATCTTTTATTGTCCAAGTTTACCTCAACGTAATGTAATTTTATGGAATTCCTACTTGTCTAAGAACTTCCAATGCACAGGGGGTTCTCCGCGTCCCGAGCATCGCATCGCATCGTGTCGGCCGACGCGACTACCTCTACGTGCCCGCTTACTAGACAGCACCGCACCGGTGAGTGTTTGGTTTATGTTTTTTTAATTTTCTTAAAGATGGTCAGGAAGTTAGGAATATTATCGAGCAGTGTACGGATGACTTTTGTTCGTTCGTCAAAAGAAACATTAATCTCACAATTTGAGTTTTGAACTATTTTGTGGCCCTGAAAAGGGCCTTTTGGTATGCAAACGAACAAGCTTGGCAAGCAAGTGTTTCATTTACTTGGAGCTGGTGTACTTGGTGACGGCCTTGGTACCTTCACTGACGGCGTGCTTCGCCAGCTCGCCGGGCAGCAGGAGCCTCACGGAGGTCTGCACCTCCCTGGATGTGATGGTGCTGCGCTTGTTGTAGTGCGCCAGCCTGGAAGCCTCGGCGGCGATGCGCTCGAAGATGTCGTTCACGAACGAGTTCATGATCGACATGGCCTTACTGGAGATACCGGTGTCGGGGTGAACCTGCTTGAGCACCTTGTAGATGTAGATGGCGTAGGATTCCTTCCTCTTGTGCTTCTTCTTCTTCTTGTCCGTCTTGGAGATGTTCTTCTGGGCCTTGCCGGATTTCTTGGCGGCCTTGCCGCTAGTCTTGGGCGGCATCGTTGATGAACGAGTTGAGTTCGGTTAGGTTAGAGAAACAGAACTGGTACGTACAAGCGTCCGCTGAGAACGCTGTAGGCAGAGAGAGTATTTTTTTCACAGCGCGAGCGTCCTTATTTATTCAGGGACCGATAAGCGCCTCGACGGCCGCCCCATAGCGCGCTCGCGACCCGTAACCAATAGCAAAGCGATAAACTCGCCGATGGAAAGGGACCCGCGGCATGCACCTCGCTCGCACAATGTAACGATCCCCCCTCACCCCGCGCACGAACCCCCCCAGCCCCCGCAAGTCTGTGTGCTATTTTTAGAACTTTTATTCTATATTCCTATCATCTTCATAGTAATATGCCCACAAACTTGCTTAATTGATTCAAAATAATAACACATTTGCTGATATTTAGATATTTCGTCGAGGATGTCACCGGGAGCTGGTCAGCCGCCATCCGCGCATCCTGCATAATAAATATCTGCACGGCCACACGCACCGAAATGCAACTCTACTCTACTACCGAATACAAGGTAATGATGCTATTTGGTCATAAAGGGTAAACGACCCAATTTTTGACACCATCAATTATTGGCACTTCTCTCTCTGATTTAACTATCC
Organism: Xanthorhoe designata; assembly: GCA_963582015.1. Classification (NCBI taxonomy): domain Eukaryota; kingdom Metazoa; phylum Arthropoda; class Insecta; order Lepidoptera; family Geometridae; genus Xanthorhoe; species Xanthorhoe designata. Next base: position 2,405,272 of record OY757058.1, read on the forward strand.
AATGTAACTTAATAAGTTGCAACACCGTGATATTCTGTAAGGTGGTCCAATAATTGGTCCAGAAAGTGCGTTCTGCGTTTAAAAAAAAAAAACCTAATAACCTACCGTTTATCCATCTCGTTTCTGGTACTGCGAGTGTTTTTCGCGTTTAAAAAAAAAAAAAACCTAATAACCCACCGTTTCTGTTGCAGACAGTCCTTTCCGCGTTTAAAAAAAAAAAAAACCTAATAACCTACTGTTTATCCATCTCGTTTCTGATGCAGACAGTGTTTTTCGCGTTTAAAAAAAAAAAAACCTAATAACCTACCGTTTATCCATCTCGTTTCTGGTACTGCGAGTGTTTTTCGCTTTTAAAAAAAAAAAAAACCTAATAACCTACTGTTTATCCATCTCGTTTCTGTTGCAGACAGTGTTTTCCGCGTTTAAAAAAAAAAAAAAACCTAATAACCTACCGTCTACAATAATAATACATCCATCATCTCATACAAAAATAACACGCAAGACGCCCATAGTCATCGAAACATTTTCAATTGTGGTAATAATTATCGAATCGTATTGTGGCCCTGAAAAGGGCCGTTTTTGTATGTTGGACACGAGAGTGCGCGGTGGCGATATCGTTTAGGCCTTCTTCTCTGTCTTCTTGGGCAGGAGCACAGCCTGGATGTTGGGCAGCACACCTCCCTGGGCGATGGTCACTCCGGAGAGTAGCTTGTTCAGCTCCTCGTCGTTCCTTATGGCGAGCTGCAAGTGACGCGGGATGATCCTGGTCTTCTTGTTGTCCCTAGCCGCGTTGCCCGCCAGCTCGAGCACCTCAGCGGCGAGGTACTCCATCACTGCGGCCAGGTAGACGGGTGCGCCGGCTCCGACACGCTCGGCGTAGTTGCCGTGTCTGAGGAGACGATGGATACGACCCACGGGGAACTGGAGTCCGGCACGGTTGGAGCGGGACTTTGCCTTGCCCTTAACTTTGCCTCCTTTGCCACGTCCGGACATGGTTCAAGTTGAAGTTTGACGCACAGAGATAATAATACAACACGGAGCGCGCGCCTTCTACAAGCGAGCGGTGCAGGCAGAGTGTAAAACATTTTTCGTCCGTGCGGCATATATTTATACGCCACTACGGACCGCGAGGGGCGAGGGTTCGTATTAGCGCGCGCTACCTGAGCATTGATAATGATATCTGACAACAATAGAATGTGAAAACAATGGATGGAATGTTGCTAATCCCCTAAGAACAATAGATTCTAGGATTAGCTAGGAGAGGGTAAATGAAGTTTAATGAGTCGTCGCCGGAATTCGGGCAGTCGGGTTGTTGTGATGTGCGAAAAATGAGGTGCACTCGTGCATGCAATGCAAGCAACCCGCGGATAGATCGCTATAGTATGGATGGGATAGTGCAGCAGCAGCAGCAGCAGCATGAATTTTGTGCATTATTACGGGGCTGTTTTGCTACGCATGAAGAAAGAACGAACAAAACAACAAACACCCGAATAGTGAACATTCTGAAGCAAGCTGCGAGAAGTGAATTTTATCGTTCGCTACTTGGAGTGGCTTGGCTTCATCAATCAACCAACACTATCAAGAAGACTTTCAGAAAATGAAAACTCCTTTGGGTTGGGAGTGAAGTGTTGCTTGCACTCCTCTCGTCATTCTGATCTGATGATATGAATGCGAGAGAGAGGGTGTGCTCTTGTTTGGTGCTTGTTTGTGTGCCTTTCATTAATTCATACGCATGACGCATTTTTTTGTCTTGGAAACATTATTGCATTGCATTGAAAGTTTTGTTAGCCCTGAAAAGGGCTTTTTGGGTTTGTGGTGCGATTTGTTCCTGCCTGCCTTGCCTCTGCCTGCACAGCACACCTCTCGCTCCGCTCCGCCTCGCTTGTAGGTAGAGAGAGGAGGGCGCGCGTGTGACGTCGGCGTCGGCGGCGGACGAACCTGCAGCACCCGCGAGCTCGAGCTGCGTCGGCGTGCGCCGGCGCGCGCGGCCGGGTGGCGGCGGCGCGGCGCGGCGCGGCGTGCGTTCGCTCCTACTTCTTGGCGGCGGCCTTCTTGCCGGCGGCCGCCTTGGACTTGGGAGTGGCGGCTGCCTTCTTCGGTTTGGGCGCCTTCGGCTTCTTGGTCGGAGGCTTCGCGGTCTTCTTCGCCTTCGGTGCGGCAGCGGACTTTGCTTTCGCGGGGGAGGCGGCGGCCTTCCTTGCGGCTGCCGGCTTCCTCTTGGCGGCGGCGGCCGCCCTCTTGTCCTTCGGGGTGACGGCTTTGGCGGCCTTCGACTTGGAGGGCGAGGCGGCGGCTGCGGCCTTCTTCCTCTTGGCGGCTGCGGATGCGGCGGCGGGCGCCGCGGCTGCCTTCTTCCCCTTGGCGGGCGAGGAGGCGGCGGAGTCCTTGGCCTTGGGTGCGGCCGCCTTCTTGCCGGCGGCGGACTTGGAGCTCTTCGACTCGAGCTTGAACGAGCCCGATGCGCCGGTGCCCTTGGTCTGGATGAGCGCGCCCGACTCGACGGCGCTCTTCAGGTACTTCCTTATGAAGGGAGCGAGCTTCTCGGAGTCGACCTTGTACTCGGCGGCGATGTACTTCTTGATGGCCTTCAGGGAGGAGCCGCTGCGCTCCTTCAGCTCCTTGATGGCGACGTTCACCATCTCCGACGTCTTCGGGTGGGTCGGCTTCGCCTTCGGCTTCTTGGCGGCGGCGGATGCCTTCGGCTTCTTGGCGGGGGTCGCCGGGGCTGGTGACTCTGCAGCTACTGCGGTGTCGGCCATGTCTTCTAGGGTTTCAGTTGTCTTGTTTCAGTTGATAGAACGGAAATAACACTCGAAAGTAACGAGTGCGCGCGCGTGATATCAAGTGTAACACAGATGGCGCTGTAAAATCGGTTTCGTCGCATCTCAGCAAGACTGTAAGGAAATCGGTATCGTCGACTGACGATTTCTCGTAGTGGCTCTTCCAACTTTTCACTAACATAGCTCTGATTAAATTTGATTTTTCACAGATTTACATACTGTTCGACATTTTCCCAATGGGCGAGTGCCTTCGTTTTGAACGTGACAGTCGCCCTGACCAACTTTCACACCGCTAACTGTGCTCACAATCTGGATATTAACATTTTATCACACCACTCCGCACCCGCGGTACCCCGGCTCGTCTTTAAATTCAATTTTTCTCTATTTGACAATATAAATTTGCACATCACTGTCGACAGACAGACGGGGAACATATCAATTTCATCATGTAACACCTCACCAGGCACATTCTCATATATTTTGCCATATATAAAGGCAAATGTCAGAGGGTCCGTAAAACACTATGCACAGATTCCGACTGAAACACGGCTCGAGAACCAACTCAAATAGCATAATTTCTATAATTTTAATGTAACACTGCAAACTATTATACTAATATTAATCATTTACTCACAATACTGACAAAATTCCACATTCAGATCTATTAAACTTAGACGCTCCGAATGCTCTCAAATCCAAAGTCAGTGGCAAAAGCCCATTCGTAGTTTCATCGTACGGACCGATACTTACCATTTGTGCACAAAATTGCACGAGCAATTGCAATACTTAAACAATATTTTAATTTATTATAGATAGTATACATACTAGTACATACTTGTGTATTATTATAATATACTTAAGTACTTGGCCTAGTATTTTCTAGATAGACATAAAAACTCGTAGTCCAAAAAGTAGTAGGTAAGTACTCGGTAGTATTCATGAATGACTTATTTTATTAATTAAGTTTATTACGTATTTAACTCTTTAAATTATGGTGAGTACTTAGGTACCAACAAATTACAAAATAATTTTTAATTCTAAGAATAAATGCTGCAGAAACACTATTGTCTGCTCTAAGTTTTATTCACCTAAGTTAGTTGTTATAGCAAAATACTGCACTGCCAATAGGTTTGTGTGACATGAATTACACGTTTGTCGTTTCATTGTCAATAAGAAACATTCATAACAATAGTTCAGAATCATATGCGGCCCTGAAAAGGGCCTTTTTGTGATTTGTTTCCTGGTTGATCGGTGCGATGAGACCCCAAGAGTTAACCGCCGAAACCGTAGAGGGTGCGGCCTTGGCGCTTCAGAGCGTAGACCACATCCATGGCGGTGACGGTCTTCCTCTTGGCGTGCTCGGTGTAGGTGACAGCGTCGCGGATCACGTTCTCAAGGAACACCTTGAGCACACCGCGGGTCTCCTCGTAGATAAGTCCGGAGATACGTTTCACACCTCCTCTGCGGGCCAGACGACGGATGGCGGGCTTGGTGATACCCTGGATGTTATCACGAAGCACTTTCCTGTGTCGCTTGGCTCCTCCTTTTCCCAGACCTTTACCTCCCTTACCGCGACCGGTCATTTTCGATGAGTATACGTACAAGCAACACGAACGAACGTTACGAATGCAAGCGCGGCGCTTCGACTGAGTCCATTTTGGCGTATAAAGCGGCTTATATTTATAGTTGAAACGAACACGAGACACGACGACGAGGGGCGCTTGGGCGTTCCCCCCTCTCAGACCGCACCCACCGCACCGGGCTAAAAAAATAATTAAAAAAAAGAGCAAAATCTAATTCAGTAATGAAGAGAAGAATAATTCAATAATTAGGTACCTATCCCAAATTTGAATCCCACACTAATGATGATAAATAAATCTGTGTGTTGACTCAAATGCACTAAACTTCTTCCTTCTTCCAAAGAACATTCCAAATTCAAGTAAATTAAAAAAAAAAGTTTAGAATTAATTAAGAATAATAGTACTACCTATAGTACAGGAACATGCTAACTGTATGCACCTAACTAAACTGGACTCTGTGCAATACAAACATATTTTTTTTGTAATGCATGCAAGCCCCTTTTGGAGCTTTACTAGAACTGATTATTGTTACTTACAATAAGAGGTTAGGCTCGATACTTTAAAATTATCATCATTAAGGGCATTCGTGACATTTTTGTCAGTACAAAGAAACATTTATGGTATTTTGATACATGTGTGGCCCTGAAAAGGGCCTTTTTTAGTTGAACTAGTCAACAACTCAGTCAGCAGATTTAGGCGCGTTCTCCACGGATTCTGCGCGCAAGCTGAATGTCCTTGGGCATGATGGTGACACGCTTGGCGTGAATTGCGCACAGGTTCGTGTCCTCGAAGAGACCCACGAGGTACGCCTCGCTGGCCTCCTGGAGCGCCATCACGGCGGAGCTCTGGAAGCGAAGGTCGGTCTTGAAGTCCTGAGCGATCTCACGCACCAGACGCTGGAAGGGGAGCTTGCGGATGAGCAGCTCAGTGCTCTTCTGGTAGCGACGGATCTCACGCAGGGCCACGGTACCGGGCCTGTAACGATGGGGCTTCTTGACACCTCCGGTTGCGGGCGCGCTCTTGCGAGCGGCCTTGGTGGCGAGCTGCTTGCGCGGTGCCTTACCACCGGTGGACTTGCGGGCGGTCTGCTTGGTACGAGCCATGTCTTACGTACGTTCGGAACAGCAAACAAATTGACAACTACGGACGGGCGCAGCGCGTTGCTTACTAATTTTTTTAAACCCGCCGCCGCGCCTATATTTATAGTGTGGGTATGGTCGGGAGGGGAAAGGTTGCGCGCGCGAGGGGCGAGCGCGCCTGCCTGCCTGCCTTGCCGGGGCAGCACCTTCTCGTTTATAAAAATTTCGTCAAAAATGTTTTTTAGATACCAGGATATCAGAGGCCTCAAGGAGGTGGCACTCGCAAAATTAGAGGACCATATAATTTTGTATTAATTCTTATCAATTTTTGAATGCAAATAATCTTTTATTCACTTGATAGGGTCTATTTTTTAGTTAAAATATCCACTAAGTATCATTTTGCTTGAATTAAAAAATAATTATAAAAATTTGTTAGATATTCGCTGATCCGGTGCAACAACGACGTAATTGTAATAATAACAAAAAAAGAAAACATAATAAAGAAATCTAAGGAAACCATTTCAGGACTATTATGATCTTTTATTGTCCAAGTTTACCTCAACGTAATGTAATTTTATGGAATTCCTACTTGTCTAAGAACTTCCAATGCACAGGGGGTTCTCCGCGTCCCGAGCATCGCATCGCATCGTGTCGGCCGACGCGACTACCTCTACGTGCCCGCTTACTAGACAGCACCGCACCGGTGAGTGTTTGGTTTATGTTTTTTTAATTTTCTTAAAGATGGTCAGGAAGTTAGGAATATTATCGAGCAGTGTACGGATGACTTTTGTTCGTTCGTCAAAAGAAACATTAATCTCACAATTTGAGTTTTGAACTATTTTGTGGCCCTGAAAAGGGCCTTTTGGTATGCAAACGAACAAGCTTGGCAAGCAAGTGTTTCATTTACTTGGAGCTGG